>JAOQGH010000019.1:14636265-14682247 GCA_025769975.1 Gallinago jamesoni
CTCCTGACCATTTCTACCACTTGATTATAGTAACTGGTGAGTTACTATTAACAGAAATTTCTGCTTTAGACATCGCCACATCCTGACCATTCAGAGGATTTTGGAAACCCAATTATACCTCAAGAACCATCGATGCAACTGCAGTGATCCTTTGAACACACATGATGGATGACTCCCTCAGACAATCCCCCCTTCTCAGTGCGAAGTATTTTCTTTGGATTCTGATTCTTTTCTTCAATTAGCCACCTGCTGCTTCTCCCACCTCCTGGAAAGTCCTGAAAACCTGCTAGCACTATAGCTGCCTAGCAGGTCACTATGAAATACAAGGACATATTTTCAATTTACCAGTGTCTGGTCAGGCTTCATAGCCAGCTAGAATATGTAGCTTCATAATTACTTTTCTCTAATCGAATTCACACCTCTGTAACACTGATGTATACAGATATTTCCATCCCTAAACATACTTATGCCCATTCCTTAGCGTACAATGGGCAAATCTAAGCTTACATGCTCTCAGATTTGCTCCACTTTAGTCAGCCTTGTTTATGGAAGTTACAGAAGACGCGAGGTAAAAAATGTAGCATTTTCAGGCAAGCTACCTTCAGTAAGAGAAGATCAAAGCCCCAAAAAAAGAGAGTCAAGTTAATCCTACCTTACCAAAAATCAAGTTAATCCCACCTTACTAGTAGCTTTACACGCTTCCCTAGTAAATGCTCAAGCAACTAGCCTTGGTGTATTGGAAGGGTAGAAGCAACACCTGCATTTATCTCAGGTCAGAGCAGTGCCTGTGCTCTGAGCAGTAATGATCATATGATCATCATTAGACTTTAAGTCTCACCAGCTGAGAAGTCAGCATCTCTGACAAGGTAGAAGACTTATTCCGGTAAATCCTAGACATCTTTGACTGTGTCCATTTACCACAGACACTTTAACATCCTGACCTTCACCAGCAGACAGAGGGGTGCCCAGCAAGGATGCTCTGTTCAAGAAAACAAAACAGAAACCCACCCCCGTTTCACAGTATCCTAACCTTTTCCTCCTCTCCACTACTAGAGTGATTTTTTCATATCAGCTATTTATGTGAAATTTAGTGTTGATATACTATTTTTTGCTTAATTCCCTCCTCTGCACACACACAAAAAAAAGTGAAAATGCACGTTCATTTTGCTTTGCGCTCAAGCTCCTTCCAGGCGCCGGCCCTGCCGGAGCCGGGAGCAGGACACCGGCGGCTTCCACCCCGCCTCAGCCGGGACACGCTCCCCGCAGCCCGGCTTCCCCTCTGCGGGGCCGGCAGCTCCTCGGCCCCGCCAGCCGCTCCCGGGAGCCCGGCCAGCGCCGCCGCCACTTCGCCGGCATCGGATCGCGGCCCCACCGCCGCCTCCTGCCCGCCCACGGCTGCGGGGGGATAGATGCCAGCGGCCGAGTCCGACGGAGCCCCCCCGGCCCGGCGGCGGCTGCAGCAACCCCTCTCCCGGCGCCCCCATTTCCTTTGACCCCCAACCCCAGGCACACACACTCGGGGAAAAGCGCGCGCGCACACACACACACCCCGACCCACTCCACCACCACCTCCCGGTGACACGCCCCTTCCACCCCACCCCCCCCCCCCGAGGCTTTGCAGGAGCCGAGCCCCCGCTCGCAAAGCTACTTACGGGCTAGATCCGTGCCGCTCCGTGCATGATCCGACGGCTGCTGGTGGTAGCCTGGCCGGGACCGGAGGCCCGGTTAAATATCCAGTGGGACTCTCGCCTTCAGATTAGCTAGCCAGTCACAGCGAGACAGCGAGAGATATGGTTTTAATCAGATACTGGCAGCTGAGGAGTATCCAGGAATGTGCTATGATGTTTTTGCTGCTCGTTCCCGGCTACTCCCCCTCAACGTGTCGGTTCTCACAGGCTTAACCCCTTGCGAGCCGCCGCTCCGGCCCCTGCTGCGGGCGGGAGGGAGGGAGCTGGGGGGCTGGGGGCTGGGGCAGCTGCCTCCTAGGAGGGAGTCGGAGCCCCACGAAGGACACGCCGGGAGGGGTGTGGGGTGGGAGAACGGGGGGCCCTGCGGGGGCACCAAAACCTGTGGCGCCTACAGTTTGCAGGGCACAGGTATTTTATGCTTCTTTGGCATCAATGGCCCCAAAATTCTCTTCTGGAAATGGGTCCCTTCATGTGTCTGCATGAACGTGGTGGGTACAGTGGTGATGGTAAAAAAACAAGCCAAGGCCAAACCAACAGCTTTTATTTTGCCTTTTTTTTTTTTTCCCCCAAAACCATCAAACCCAAAATACCACCTTCTGCACCCACAAATCTGTGGCTAGCTGAACCAAAATATTGGGTCAGTGCAATTCAGTTTCTGGGTCACATCCAGACCTGACCTTTGTACTTCCCACTCATCTTTATTCAGACATCTATCATGTTTTGTTTCCCAGAGCAGTACATCTGTTTTCCAACTTGTATGAAAGAGCCTCTGATAAAAAATCACATTTTCGTCCTTGTAGCAGAAGTTTTTTTTTCTCAAGGCTGTAAACTTAGCATAAAATCTATTTTCTCAAAACAGTGCAAAATATTCCTGTTCAAAACTTTGATATTGCCCTTTACAGCAATACCCAATTTAAGAAGAGAAAAAAAGAGCAACATTTTTCTTGCAGTTTTAATTCATTTGATAGATATTTCTAAGTATTTTGGAAGAGGAAAATAGTTAGTACAAAATGATTTTATCACCAGGGAGTTCAGGGTTTAGAGCTGGTGGATGCATTTGTTCATCATCCACATCCAGAGCTATCAAACAATACAATACTTGCCTTGGTGTGGTGTGGTACTCTTTTTTTATGAATAGCAAAAATGGTAGGGGCCCTGTGCCTAGGGGTCTAAAAGCTGATAGTCGCGTCTCACTTGGCTATATCTGTCTTTCATTTCAGAAGTGCTAATTTTAACCAAAAAGGACACTGGGGACATATTTTTATATACTAGCCTAGTGTTCAGAGAAGGAAGTGCATGCCACATAAGTAAGGAGGCGTTTGCTGCAATTAACAGGTTGCTGGCTGTGCACATGTTAGTATTTGCAGGATTAGGTCTGAATTCCTCGGCACACTGTCGTATTCATGTTTAACACTGTTGGTTTTGTACAGCCTGCACCGCACTGTACATTGTTTTGAACACCTTGTGCTAGACACCTACCAGCAGGACTGGAGCTTCTTGGTCCTGGGGCAGTATGTATTTCAAAGAATAATACTTTGCTCAGCGTGCTTTGTTGGAGTTACACAGGCTGCCTAACATGAAGGATGACATTGTGCCTAGTTTAAACATGGTGCAGTAACAAAGCAGCTTCTACAAAGCAGCCCAGCCTGCTGCTGGCATAAGCAGGATTACCATTTGTGCTTTGCCCAACACAAAGCCCAGGCGCGTTTCACTAAAATACCTTGACTAGTTGCACGAGGGGTTACAACTATCATTTATACTATTTGTTGTTGAACTTGCAAGAAATTAAAATACTTTTCATTTTCCAATAGAGAGCAGTTTAAGAGGCCTTTTTCAGGTGCACAGGAATTACCCTTACTAAAGAAGCGCCAAGAGGTCCTTCACTATCTACCAGCACTTGGGACATCAGTAGTAATCTCACAGAAAAACTTTTTTACTGGTAAATGGTTAATAACAACCTGGAAGAAATTACATTTTTCTTGACAATAAAAAATGTCTGAAGTCTTGAAGAACTGCACTATCTATTTTGTAATTCAACTTAGAATGGCTCCCCTGATGTCCCACATTGCTGAGCTAAATGCTAAAATTCAGAACTGTTACATTAAACATGTGTAATAGGATTGCCTTCTAAATGCAGGAGGAATCCAGGCAGAAAGCCCCACAGGAATTCAGTTATTTTGGCTATACTGCACTGCAGGACCTAAAGAGTATGCTTTACACATTATGAAAAGTAAAAGGATTTTTACCTCTCTACAGTAAAACCAGAATCAACTGGACAATGGCTGTTACAACTTTAAGCTTGATTATTAAAAGATTATAGTTGAGAGGGAGTGTGCTGTTTTTCAGGATGATGACTTTTTTCTCTCATATTTGTTGTGTCTGATCTTACTATTGCTGGCATAAGTTCAGTCCCTTCCCAAGGTTTTTTTGTTTTAAGTTAACTGCTTATTGTACAGAACAATATCGGCCTCAGCACTTTGCAAACACAAGCTGTTTTTCAACAGGTCTAAAATTACCTGGAAGTTGCAGCTGGAAACCTTCACTCCAGTGAGATTTTCTATCACTTTTTTTGGATGTTAACTCTGCCCAAACCACACAGTTTGTCATTAGGATCACTGGGATTCCAGTCTGGGTGGAAACTGGGGTAGCGCCATGAAATAAAAACACCAAAGTGCAGAGACCTTCGGAAGACATCGACTTTCATGAATGCCTTGAAAGTGGTATCAGTAACAGTTTGTGAAAAATCTGCTTGCAGCAAAGCAATGTGGTAGCTAATCTTGCGATGGCTTGCTCAGGAATGCATGGTTTATTATTAAAGTAATCTTTTAAGATTTTATTGGAATGTGCTTCCACAGTGGTGTCGCTGCCTTTGTGGGCTTCACTATGTGTGTGTCATCTTGTCCATAATTAAACTTTTCACTAACAGATCCGGGACTTTCTTTTTCCTTCAACCTCCCACTTTGAATGCTGGAATTTCATTTGAACTTTAAATACTGCCTTGGAATTTGCCATAAGGTAAACTGTCTGCTTATATACACTTCCCTGTGCTGCTACAGATGTTGCAGACACAGAATAAGTGACTCAATGTAAGCATGGATGGGGGATGTAAGACGACTTGCAAACTTGTGTCTAAGTGTTAAAAAAAGGCTGTCACGAATGATGTAGTTGTTCTGATGCTCAAGTTGTCCCTAAAGAACTCTCATTTTGGAATATATATGCAAATAAAAATTAATGGAAAACTGGCCTAGACTACATTTTCAGTGAAGCTTCACAGCTGTCAACTGGAGAAGGCAAAGTGTGTCAAAGGAAACATGAAGGAAGAATTTGTACTTCAGCCTTTGGACTTCTCAGCACAGTTTCTCATCTGACTTGGATTTGCTGACCACTTCTTTTTATAAATTCAGTTAAAGTCCACAGAATATCTGAAGCAAAAAAAGCATCCCTACTATTTTAAAATCTAATATTACAATCTACAGTTCATTTTAGTATAGCTGCAGGCATATCTTTGGGAAGTGCAGTCTACACGTTAACAGCCTCAGTACCCAAATGCTGGATCATAAACAGACCTCAAACTTGTCCTGGAAATAGTTTCTCCTGGAATCAAGAATAGACTCGAATAATTATTTAAATGAAGGATTGTTTGTTGAGGCCCAGGTTTGGGTGTCTCAGGCTTTGACAGCCACAGGGATTTAAATTTAAATTTAAATTTCAAGCATCAAAAGAAGTGTGGCCAGAAGGTTGAGGGAGGTGATTCTCCCCCTGTACTCGGCTCTCACTCTGCCCTCTGCCCTGCAGTACTTCATCAACCTTTGGAGTCCTCAGCACAAGAAGGACATGGAGCTGTTGGGGTGGGTACAGAGGGGGACCATGAAGATGATCAGAGGGCTGGAGCACCTTTTCTATTATAACAGGCTGAGAGAGCTGGGGTCGTTCAGTCTGGAGAAGAAAAGGCTCTGGGGAGACCTTATAACAGGCTTTGGGTATCTGAAGGGGGCAGACAAGAAAGTTGGAAAGGGGCTTTTTACAAGAGCATGTAGTAATAGGACAAGGAGTAATGGTTTCAAACTGGAAGAGGGTAGATTTAGATTAGATATCAGGAAGAAATTCTTTACTGTGAGGGTGGTGAGGCACTGGAACAGGTTGCCCAGAGAAGTTGTGGATGCCCTATCCCTTTAGATGTTCAAGACCAGGCTGGATGGGGCTTTGAGCAACCTGGTCTAATGGGAGGTGTCCCTGCCCATGGTAGAGGGGTTGGAACTTGAAGATCTTTAAAATCCCTTCCAATTCTAACCATTCTATGATTCCATGAAACTGGTAATATGTTCAGCCATTTAGAAGAGATTGAGCAGGAGAAATGTAAGAGCTATTGCCACTCTGCTGATGTACAACATCTCTCTCAGTCTGTGACTTAACCAGCTGCAATGTGAGGTAAACCCAATTATTTTACACTGTCTTCAGTGGTATTTGCTAACAATTAAACCTCAACTCTCTCTCAACTCTCTAATAAGTAGCTGAGAAAGGATAACTTCCCTTACTTCAGGAGGAGATGGTGAATTTTAGGACTAGAAGCTCATGCATTGCCATTATATATAACTTCAGCCTCCATATATAACTCCATATATAACTCCAGCCCTGTGGTTCTACCCATCCAATGTCATCACCCAGAACAATGCAGGCCTCCAAAACAAGAGACACATTGTGGAGCTGTTAATCAGTTTTTCATATTTCCTCTCATCTGCAGCCATACTTTGCCTCGGGCCTGTCTGTCGATGTGTTACCCTACCAGCATGGAAGGTAAACATGCTTTTATGTTATACAATGGTGACATAAAATGACACTGACACATGACGCATGACGCATTGACGCATGGTCATGGTGTGCAGCTTATGTAGTCCTTCTGTTCCTAGAATGGCTGTACTTGGCTCAATGGCCAGCAGATTTTAGTTGAAGCAGAAGTGACACTTCCATCACTGAAACCCAGTACTCAGTCATTGATACAGTCAATCAGGACCAAGAATTCATCTGAGCAAAAAGTACGCTGGTAGGCAGTATAATCTCAGTTGAAAGAGCACATTGCCCGCCATCCATGCTAAATAAACAAACACAATGTTTTGTTTGGCAGCCATCAAGATGAAGAAAGGCCAATACCCAAGCCATGGTCTTTGACTGTGAGGCTACTGTCTAAGTAGTGGAAGTGACTTTCCATCTTGAAGGAAGAGTAGCCAGTGTCTGTAGCTTGGATGACCGTGCATGTGCACATACATTCCTGTATACAGTAAGGGATTTTTGCTATGTTATGCTTCTTCTCTGGAGAGGTTCTATGTCCAGAAGAGAGGGAGAATTTCAGATGCCTCCCTCTTGGCAGTGTTTCACATTTGCTGGCTGTAATTCCTTCTGTTTGTGCGTGTTATATATTCTGGCTTTGTTTTTCGAGTCCACAGCTGGTGCCTGACTTTAGGGTTTCAAAATATTTAGCATCCAAACATGTGAGCTTCTTCTGGGGTCTGGCCCATCATTCCTAACCTGAAGAGATTGTTAACTGGAGTTTGACAGTTGACTTGCTCAGCTGTGTTTGCAAATTCTTCTTGAAATGCCTTGACTTTTAGGCGTCTAAACAGTTTTATAAATCTGGTATTACTCCTTTCAGTAAATTGATGCCTGTATTTGGCATTCTGCACATTTCCCTGTCTATTTGTGTCAATGTTTAAGCTTGTCCTTTACCCTTGTGACAGGTGAAGTTGTATATATTACACATTGTACACGATTTAGATCCAAGGAAGTCCAGAAGAACCCACAGAATCTTATTTGATGTAAGATAATATGCTGTAGATATCCTTGCCGATATGGGTTCTATTGCATTTTCAAGGATTTTCTCTGGAGTTATAATGGAAATAGATTGAGCAGAAGGGAACAGGATATCATATAACTTTATCTGAAATTCTAAGAATTAAGCCACACCTTTGAATTTGACCAAATAAATAAATGAGTACTTAACTAAGGACCACAAACAAGTACATCAAAGGCTGGAACTTGATGATCTTTAAGGTCCCTTTCAACCCAAACCATTCTATGATTTGATGACACCAAAAGGTGTAAGATATATCTACATGAGATTGTGACGTTAGCTTTGTATTTAGCTCAGAAATAGTCAAGGCCAGGAACAACATAGTTGGGATCAGTCATCCAGAAGAAGAAACACACACTGTTCTTTTTTCTATTGTCTTTAAAGAGGCTACTTTGGCTGCAGCCTTTCTGTGTCCATGTGCTTTCAGAAATCTTCCTCAAATGGTGTTTGCTGTGTAGGTTAAGTCATCTTGATTCAGTTAGTGCATAATAGGGTAGTATTCTCTTCTGAAAGGCCAGACCTGGCATATTTATGTAACAATGCTCAAAAGGTGGTACAAATACTTTCAAAATTTTGGGGGATGAAAATAAGCAATTGCAGTCCTGTGTAGAGTTTTGATTAAAACAGTTTTGCTTAACAGCTCATCTTTCTTTTAGCCCATGTACCTTGTTCCTCTAGGTTAGAAACACATAACATAATGGAATATATTTGAGGTATTTTTTGTGGAGCTCCAATTCCATCCAAACACAGATTGTAACATTTGTGTTTTGCATTCACAGAGTTCTTCGTAAATAAATTGCTTCTATTGCCTGAACTTGCTTAGATTGGGGTTCAGAGATCTGGTTTATGCTACAGAGTAACTTTACCTTAAAAGTGTGCTTAGAGCTCAGGTCTCTTATGGAAATACTGAAATTAACCTGCTTCAGTAGAGGCTTTAACTTGTTCACTAACAGTGCCCTGGGTAAATTGTGTTCTTCATCCCATTTACACCCTCAAGGTAACATAGGTGATAATTTGTAGAAAATTAATAATACATTTATGGTATTTAGATGTTGGCCATATAGTACATGCTCCAGGAAGAAGAATCAATCATTTCTGTGCCTTTTACCTTTCATTATGCTTCTCTTCTCACTTTGGTTATTTCTCAGCATTTCTTGGAACTATTCCTGCTCTTTTCACATAAGACAGCATGTACTGCCCTAGCTTGTTGTCTCGTTCTCTTTTCCGGAATTCTCTGTAACCACCTTTCTAGGTAGGATTTTCTGGTTGTCCTTCATACAGATTTTCTAGAGGAGATTTTTCTTGTAGGAGTTCCTTGACTTCTGGTAGCCCTGCTGCCTTAATGGCAACTCCCATTTTTTCATCTTCCTTTTCTATGTTGTAAATAGTACATCATGAAGAATGCAATGAAATTGTTGCCTCTTCCTTGTTGTTCTTCAGTTTGTCAGCCTCTGGCATCAGCTCATTAAATGCAAGCTTTGTACCAGGCTTCATGATCAGACACATCTCCACAACAATGACAGGTGCACATTTGGAAGCCATCTGCACTGACCCATCTCTTCCTATATATGTGTAATCTCATTTAGTCTAAAATTTACAAAATTTGGCTAATATTTTTTCCACATTGGCCCATCCTTACTGCCATCTAAAATTTTTCATATTTCATCCAGAGTTATTGTTCTTGGTTTTAGTTTACAGAAAGGGACATAGAGGATCATTAGGCAAATTCCTATTACATGTTCCTGATCTGTAGCAGAAAATGGAGGCTCAGGTTTGTGGTGCTATGCCTATAATGGAAAAACAGTGATCTTTGTTGTTCTTTTAATTGATATTAATTTTATGGGAACCCATCTGAGCCCTGAAGATCTAGGCTTGACAATACTGGGTACAGAAGACAAGAAACAGACTAGTTTACTATAATAGCTGTCAAATGTACAGGATCCACAACCTCATTTCATTATGTCAGCTCCTTCTTCCCATTTGGTAGTCTTTTATGACTTTTCTTTGAGCTACTGAGTTTTAACAACCTAAGATGATTCCTGTTTGAGTCTGAAATGTCTTCAGCTCAGACACCCGAGATCTCAGAGCTTTGACACTCACTTTGTGGCTTTGACCATGTTAGGTTGCCTTTGCTTAACTCAAACTGGCAGGAAAGTTGGGGAAAAGCCATTTTCTGAGTTCAAACTAAATAAAGTTTGTAGGGTATTTGTGAGATCAGCATCAGGATATGACTCTTACTTCTCTGACTGCTCATTCCTACAAGCTTCCTGTTTGCTAAGGGTTTTTTCATAAAAAGCTTCCTCTTGCTGCTTTTTAGATATTTTTACAAGTAAAATTAGACTTTATGTTTCTTTTTGTCCTAGCCAACGTAAAACACTGTTAAAAGACATTTGCAACGTAATAAAATTATTATGATTTGACAACAGTCACATTTGAGCTGCTTTCTCCAGCTGTAACATTCCAAGCAGCCTGGAAGATCAGAGCACACTGTTGTTATTAGGAGAGAAACGATTCATAAAAGAGATTCAGGATTTTCCTAGTAAATGCAAATTACTAAACTACTGCTTTGTGAAATAAATCTGGATTTTTGATAAACCATGTAAAATATTAGGGAAACATGGAACAAACTCACCTACATAATTCTGATTATTAAAATGTATGAGGTTTAACAACATTTGCTTCTGCTTGGAAAAATGATTACCACATATACTGTAGCGCATGCTGAGGAAGTGACGCTATAGACCATAAATTACTATATCAATGATCTCTCTACAGTGCATAGCACTAAATACTCAGAATAGAGCTTTGTTTTCTATAACTTGGCCTAGAGGTAAATACAAGGATTGTGGTAGACTTATTTTCTATACTAATAGTCACAGAATTCCTCACCAAAAAGTTTGCTGGCAAAAAGCCTCCCTTTCCTTAACCCCCTTCCCGTATTTGCTTCAATCAGAGCTGACAGAAGTTATATTTTTTAAGAGGGGGCATCTATCCAAGTGCTGTCACATCCCATCATGCAGCAGTATATAAAACTGATTTGCTAGCATGAGAGGCCCTCTTTTTCTTTAGGTCACCTTTGTTTAAAATATAAATTTCTGCAATAGCTGGGAACAATCCCTGTGTTATGAGTGTTTGGTAAAAATGTGGCTTCCTTTTATTATAGTTTTCTGTTAGGAATGTTCCTTTAAGGGTTACTATAGCAATACAAGCTGCTATTGAGACTGTAAACATTAATGATGACTTGGAAGTTGACACCCTGCAAAAACATTTCAGTCATTCTAAGGAAGACTTCCAACAGCACTGCCATAATATGCAACTCCTACTGAGAACAGCAGGATTCAGAGTTTTTTAAGAAAATAGTCTATATACTAGACAGCAAAACTACAATGAAGGGAAAATAATATACTCTAATTTTGCAACAAACCAAAATTCCCATTTCAGCATATTCTGATGCCATATTCATTATATTTTGGGAGGTCTGTCAGGCCACTTTTAAAGCAACATTTGCCTGCCAAATCCAAATTGGCTCTACATCTCCCTGGAATCAAAATTTTGTTGCTATTGTTGTTGTTGCCTTTCTTTTGCAAATGTAATAAAAATATGTGCTAGGTTACATGTGACCATGGATATCATTTATCATGTAGGAAGCACAAAAACAAACTAACCACCAACCCAACCAGATGCTCATAGGGTATTTTGAGAGGGCAAAATCCAAATTTGGAGCTTTAAAATAGAAAAGGAAAATCACAGGTTTGTGTCTCAAACACATTTTGTGATTGGTTTTTGGAAATACAGTTTTTAACATAGGCTGAAGAATCCTGTCTTCAGTTGCTACTTACAGGGAAGGACACTTCAGTATAATATATATCTGCATAATGTTTGTTAATGCACATCTCCTTTGGGAAGCAGCCGAGTAGTAGTTAAAGCTGAGGTAAAAAATAGTTTTAGGGACTCACGGCTATTCAATTTTCTCTTCCTAATCTAACATAATATTTGGGCTTATTTTAAAGGTAATTTCAGGCATCTAGCATGAGTGGAAATTTTTTTAATGAACAATTGTCAAATCAAAAAGGCATAACCCAAGAACAATTCACAAAATATTGATCTCCCAGGAGCATTGCTTCTGCGGAGGCCAAAGACTGAGCTAGATCTTTCCTACCCTCTTCCTGTGGCATGTTGGAGTCTTTGTGGCTTTTGGTCTTTCACACCACAGGTCGTAGGCTTGTTACATGGTGTTGGGAAGTACTTTGTGGTTTGTGGAGACCCTTCTGGACTAAAGAACAGTTTTACATGGTTGTCTGTAACTGTAGGAGACTGGACTTATGGTCCTCTCCAGCACTATGATTCCGGAAACTTTGTTTCCTTTTGCAACAGAGTTGATCTTGAGAGAGGATTGTGTTCCCCTGCTGGGGTTGCTGTGTGTGGACTCTTGTAAATACAGCAGCCAGTAATTTTCTGACTTCTTCTGGTGTTGCACCACCCTTTCACAAGACTCCATGGAGGGGCTGTGCCACTTCAGCCACTTGAATATTTAGAGGCCATACTGACTGCACAGTCTGTTTTGAACTTAGAAAACACCTTCTGTGTCAACTTCCATTCTCCTCTCCTAAGTGTCTCAGGCTTCTTCTCGTAACAAGAAGCACCAGTAGAAAAAGATGTTTTGAAACACAAGTTTTTTAATATTGTTGTGTCTTTAATTTTGTTTGTTGGTTGAGAACTCTTCTCCTGTTATTGTCTGGAAAATGAATGTAGCCTATATAGGAAAAAAAGGTAGTCAGACAATAGTAAACTAGTAATATAAATTATAGGGAATGTGTGCATCCACTTCCTTCTAGGAACAGAGTACTCTCTGAAAGACATCTGCCAAAAGCCAGCAGGTCTCTCTAGTGCAGTTGTGCATTGGTGCATTACACATGTTTCTGTAGATTTTCTGCATATTGAGGATATAGTTTGGGAGTGGGGACATTGCATGGAAATAGCCTCTGCGCATATTCACATTTTTACCTTTTTACCAGTGACAGGCACTGTGCTGGTGATATTGCAATATCCAAACTTCTGTGACATCAAACAAAGAGAAAACTATCGTAGCATGCTCAGACCCCAGGGTCTAGTGTTGTGCCTCCATTAGTGTCACCCTGCATGGCTCAGGCCAGCTGCAGACTGTGTGGACCAATAATGAAAACCAGAAAGCCCTCAGTGATAGCCACCAGAAACCTGCCAGGGTGCCGAGTGCACAACCAGGCCCTGAAAATGGTTTCTCCCATCCTAGGAAACTGCGTTCAAGTTCAGCCTTGATAGGGTGCAGCTGCGTAGCCTTAGATTGAACTGCTGTGAAAACTGTTGATAGAAGTCTGGCCTGGGGCGGCTCTCGGTTTGGGAGCTGTGTTCAGGATGAGGTCCCTGCAGGTGTGCTGTGCTGGCCCTCATGCTCCTTTCTTCCTTGCCTCGCCTCACCAGTACGAGTTTTGAAATCAGACCTGCCTTATCACTGTGTCCAGCAGCTAGTGGGCTACGGCTGACCTTGGCTGCTGCCTCTGGTCCTGCTCTCTTCATCTTGTTTGGGTGTTGTGGGAATGGGCTGTGCTCCTGCCTGCCTTGACATTCCCTCAGCTCCCTAACAGCTCCCGTTATTTTGTCTCCCTGATAAAGCTGTCGGGAGGTGTAAAAGTGTTAAGATATCTGGATTTGCACGTGTGGATCATGTTGGTTTTTATTTGCTTTTGTTTCACTAAATTTAAAAATACCACTCCCATCTCAACTCCCTGTTTACGGTTTTACTTTGATAGCTACTAGAAAGTTAAGCAAAAGTTGAGGCCTCTTGTAGGTAGAATAAAAAAGCCCTGTCGTTTGCTGCTATCCATGGCCAGTAAAGTACCTGCTGATTGTGAGCAAATCTGAGAGCAGGGCTCCCAGCATCTCAGTATGCAAAACTGGGTAAACACATGACCAGGCAGAGTATGTGGTACAAATTATGGGCAACAAAAATGGTACATGAATGTTGTTCAGATAGTAAAGAAAACTTTCAGTCAGTTTAAGGCCAACAGGACAGGGAAAATTAGAAGAATTAGGAGGCCCAGAGGAGGCTAAAATCCACAATACTTATGATGAAATTTGAAAAGCCACAAGAATGTGATGAGAGAGGACAATACAAGACATGGATTATCGAGCTGCTGTTAAGTGGTACAATAACCTTATTGTACCCCTGCAAACTAGAGATTTAAACTGCATTCATGTCATAGTATATCTACATGAGCTCAAAATGGACCTGCAATTGAATTCACCTGACATTCAAATTCAACAGAAGTTACAGCTTGCGTTCATAGTTCCATCTCACAAGTTTATGGTGGCCAAGGATGCTGGGACAAACTGAGAACTGAACCTGAGCTACACTGCAGGGTATGCTGTGCCAGCACACTGACTGAGCTGGTGAAAGGTCCTTCCTGAACGCTGCCATTGCTGCTGGGGAGTCTGTATGTCAAATACTGTGACTGGTCTCGGTGTAATTCCTGTTTAATAATCAAAATCAGAACTAGTATTAGTGAGCTGTAGTTCCAAGAGAGAGGACACCACAGGAGAACCATGACAGCATAGTTCTCTCTTGCAAAAGTTAATGTACACTTGCAGGTTGTGCTAAAGGAGCTGAATGTATCTGCTCTGCAGATAATGCGCTCTTGCTGTTTGCTGTTATCTTCTTGGCACTTATAGAAGCATGAAGTCCAAGTGGAAAACTGTGTTTCAGAGAGTATTGGAAGAATGCCTTTTATTTGTTGCCTTCTTGCATGAGGTAACAAAACTGCACCAGTTCCCTTCCAGCTTTCTGAAAAGAACATCCAAGTTCAGTGCAGTAAAAATGTCCTGAAATCCAGTTACCAACCTCTGAAAATGGGAGTTTGTAACTGAAATCGGGAACTGGGAACAAAAGTTGACTGGGGATCCTCTGTTTTATATATACAGCACAAAGTCCAGAAGTACAAAGACTAAGGGAGAGAAGTGCATTATCTGTCTAGACTGCAATTTTACACACTTGAAATACCTCAGGAGTAGCTCATCCCTTGCACCCCTGCCTACTTCTACTTAGGTGCTAGGATGGTGGCATCGGGGTAGATGAATTAGCAGCTGTTCTAGCCCATGTCAGAAGTATAGGGAAAAGAGTGGAGGGTAAAGTGGCCTTCCATTTACTACCTCTACTTATTTATTTCCAGTCCACTGACGTGAGAGAAGGTTTTCCACTCCTCCAAGTCTCTAATAATTAATTCCACCAAGGGGGCAGAATGAACTCTGGGGCCTCATGGCTTGTCTGCATGGAGAAGTGAAAGCTAAGTAAGACTCTGTATGTTGATTTTCTGCTAAATCAGTACATAGTCATGGTGAGTGATATACTTGAATTCTTTTCAAAAACAACAACAAAAAAGTATTGCAGTACCACAAAGTATTGTGAAACCATTAAACTAACTATAATTGGGGTAAGAGGAGGCTATGGGTAGGGGCAAGGAGGGTTTTTTCCATTATTTCACTTATTCCACATTATGTCCATGTTCTCAAATAATCTGGTTTTGTTGTGGGACCAGAATTTGGTCTGTGGGACTCCACTGTCTTTTTCTCTGTTTCTGGGGCCCCCACCAAGAACTCCTCAGCAAACTCCCTCCTTGTCCTACCCCTTCTTCTGAGGACCATGGATGATATGTATGTGGTAGAATTTCTCTCTTGGGGACGTGGAAAACATCTACCAGATAAAGTAATGGAGATGCATTATCCTCTGGCTAGACATTTCTGAGAATATTGTTTGAATGGAGGATCCACATTCAAGGTTCCTCTTGCATGTTTCTCTGCCCCAGTGAGAACAAACCTCAGAATTTGATCCAACCTAGCTGGATCCCACTCTTGCATGTGCAGATTTATGAATGTGAAGTGCAGAGTTACTCACACAGCACTTCCTGGACTGAGAATAAAGTTGGATCATGGAGAAGTGAAAATTGAGTAACATAATTATGACACAAGGATATTTATTCATTGACAGCACAGTGTTACAGCTGCAACAAATTGGGGAACTGAGTGTTCTGAATTTCTGAATCATCCAGCTTGTGAATATTTTTCTTTTCTTTTGAGGAGAATCGACTTAGACAATATTGATTGTAAATGGCCTATTTTCAGTGTACTGGAACTCCTGTTTTGTGCTGTTTTTCTGTTTGTCAAAAGGTGCATTCCTAACAGGAAAAAGGACACAAAGAATGTAACTATATGCTTGGAAACTCATATTACTTGAAGTGACATGATTAAGTGCAAATGTGCATGTGTTTATGTGTATGTAGAGAATTATAGTGCATCTACACAGATAACAAAGACAAATTAGTATAGCTATATAAGGAAGATATATTTGATAGTAAAATTTAAATAAGAATCAGTGATCTCAAATATAAACTTTTATTTGCATAATAGGAAAGCAATTCCTTGAATGTATATAATTAGTTACTGAAATTCAACAGCCCATGAGATGAAGTAGATAATCTTTTTTTCTAATAAACCAGGATAAATGATAATCAGTGTGTTTCATTTAATTGCAGCAGTAGCTGCAGCTAAGACCTTTAATTTGGTATTTGATACTATTTTGTTAACTGTGTTATTAATCCAATAACTGTGCTATTCATGGCTATCAGGGTGATCCTTTATTTTTACAGCAATGAAGATCTAATCAGCATTCAGTTAGTAATACATACAGAGAAGTAATTGACACGTTGCAAGAAAATCTTTCTATAATCTGATGTAATTGAAAGAAAATGCTGACATTGCATAAATGGATTTCATAAAAATGAATTGGTATATGCTATAGCACCAAAGGGAAAAAAGCCTACACATTAAAAGTGAATGGGTTTTGGATGGATGTATTTATCCATTTTTGTCTAACTATGGCAGTTGTCAGGGAAAAGAAAAAATCTCCACTTCTCTGCCAGCGTGCTAGTGACTAGTGACAGTCATTGTTTAAACACAAGTTATACTTACAGAGTCCTGTGTCTATAGCTCGTGTTATTCAGAGACAAGGCTTAACTGTTTCAGTGCCTCACTATGAAACTTCTGCAATACAAGATCAAAGAAAAATTGGCACTTATATTGGTAAAGGAAGGGTTAAAGCCATCTGTAGCCTGAGAAAAAGAGGGGGACCTGTTGCATTCTGTTGCACATTTGACTCAGCTGGAGGGTGTGCCTAAATGAGCTGTATTCCCTAGAGTAAGGGTGGACCAGTTTATCCATCATGAGCACAGTAAAGCAGCATTAGCACAACCCCCCCTTACCTGTGGCTCATTCTGGGCTCTGTGTGCCTGTGAGAGCCGCTTGAGCCTTCTGCGCGGCTTGTGGAGCTCTGCATTAGAAGTTGCTATAATAAAAAGGCTGAAAATCTTTGGGTTTTCTTGGAAAATTGGAGATTTGTTAGAGATTTCCTCATTTCTTTCTGTATAGGGTGCTAAATCCAGCTGCTCAGACTAGGTATTTTAGGGGAGATTCTGTGGGTGCAATATAAGAAGCATCTGTCTTGCATAGCAGAGCTGTAGGGATATTTCTACCTCATGGGCTTTACTTTTCAAAATTTAGGCTTAATCTTCCTGTGGCAGGGAACTCTGGCTGGTCTGCAGTTATAATTGTCAACACCTATGCAGCACCCCTATGTGGGCAATGACAGGTAGGAAAATGTTTCATGTCGCAGCAGCATGATGGGTGCCTGCAGCTGCAGCCCATCCTGTGTGTCTCTGTTGATGTCAGGGCCATGTTGAAAAAGACAGTAATTAGTATTTTTAAAACTGCCATTATTTCTAATCTGTAAGGAAGTAGGTATCACATGGCACAGGTGACATTCTCCTCGTGGACATCTCTGAAATAATATCAAAGTTTGATCTGCAAGTGCCCTGCAGCTGGGATGGTGCCAGTCACCAGCTGAGCTGAGAGAAAGTCTTTGTGAGATAAGTGGAGAAATAAATCCACATAAATGCAACTGGGTCAATCAGATAATATTTAGGATTATTCCAAAGCTCTCAGTTATGTACCCCTACAGCCAGATAAAATGTGTCATCTAGGGTGCAGTGTACAAGTGGAACAGATAATTCTGTGCTTGACATAAACCTGGGTATTGTTTGTGTATTGGTTTTCAATACTGCATTAAATTAATATGCCTGTGTGTATGAGGAACTGCTCATTGTGAATTCACATGGATTGTGAGAGATACTGTACCACATCATCCTGCAAATTGTTGGTGGGTTTGTTTCCCTTTAATCCTTAAACTTAGTTGTAATTGAAATTAGTTCCTGCTGAAACTACAGCACAGAGCTTCTACTTACCTGTTCAAAAACTGTATGTAGGTGTATTTATTATTCAATAAGGCTTTAGAGCCAAACACAGATACTTAAAGACCAACTCTAAGTACGTACATGTGGTCAAGAAAGTTGAATACAAACATGGTGGAATCAGAAGGCAAAAGTAATGAACTTCCACAGGTAGTTGAGGAGCATTTACATTCAAGGACAAACTCCATTCCCAGACATACAGACTACTCCATATTTAAAAGTGTGCATCTCTTGTCATAAAAATATGGCAGTATCTTAGTAATCCATCATTCTTTGGTGTAGAAAAGAGATGACGGGGGAGATACACTAGTGGCCTATAAAATCACGAAAGGCATGGGAAGGGTGGAAAACACCCACTCACTCCTTCAGTGAAAGAACTGGAGAATTTCAAGCGAGGTTGGCAGGAAGCAGGCTCACACGAGAGAAGGTGATTCTTTACACCACAGAGCTCCTCAGAAAAGGACAGTATGGCAGGTAGGAGCTCACCTGGGCTCAAGTGATGGCTAGACAAGTTCAGGGTGGAAGAACCCAGTAAGAGTTACTAAGTGTGTGGAACCCACAGCCAGACCAGGGAGATCCTGAGGTGAAAAGTGTGGGAAGCTAAGAGAGTAGAAATGGGAAACACTGTATGCTTGCCTTTCTTTTATACTCTTCCTCAGGCATCCACTTACGACTAATCTTGGAGATAGGCTAGTGAGATCTTTGGGCTCATTCAGGACTGTGATCCTTCTGACAATGATGACAATGATGGGGTAAGTAGTTTGTGGAGTGTCCAATATAGTGGTAAAAAGAATCCTGAGAGTCTGATAAGTCATTTGGAGCACTGTACAATACAGATAAAAATCTAATGAATGGTTAGTTTTCCCCTATTTGTAAAATATAGGTCAGTGTAAAACAGTCTGTGATAAATGAAGAAGGATAGAAGAAAGGTTTTCTATTTTGGGGGGATTTGGTTGTGCTTTTTTTTTGGGTTGGTTTTTCTTTATTTTTTGAGGAGAGAGTTGAAGAGTGCATCTTTGCATGACTTGGGAGGATGGTCTGAAACTTTAGGATATTTGTTGCGTTTTGAAAGCTATTTTATTTTTGCATATGAAAAATGCAGTCTCTAGAAATGTCTCTAGTCTAGCAGACTGCAGAACTGGTGCAATTTTTGTATCTCTTAAATCAAGTAAGTGAAAGAGGAAGGAATTTAGTCAGTGTTCAAAAGCCCTTTCCAAAAAGACAGAATTGGCAGAAAATTTAGGAGAACCAACTGAACACTCAGTTTCTGATTTCAAGCATTTAAAAAATATAAGGAAGAAATAAGGGGAGCAAACTAAGAAACAGAGACATTCCTGTCTACCTTCACTATGATGAGTAAAAGCACAAACTCTGCATGCCAGGCTTCTTAAATTCATCTCAAATGATCCCAGTTTGTCATTAGAAAACTGAATTGAAGGGATATGAAAGGTCTGGCCTAGAGTAAACACAGTCATCTCTTGATTTTGGGTGCAGTTGTGTGTTTCTTAGAAAATATAAAGTGTTAAATTGCTGTAGTTCAAAGAGAAAGACTAAATGGCAACCAGGGGTTCTTTAAGAATAATATCCAAAGCTATGTCGTGGTGCGAAAATGATAGATTTGAATGTGAACAGAATGAGATCCCAGTGACTCAGCTCTGGAATGAAGCCTTTGCACTGATTCACATGGTGCAGCTAAAAGGCAGGTATGCAAAACAGAGCAAACCAAGAAAAAACTTTATGGTTTGCAAGGGAGAAATCAGCTGTTGTGAGATTATTGCAGGGAAATTGAGGTGCAGTTCTAACTCTCTGTGCACATGAAAAGGATACTTTCAGTATGTAGGCAGATGTGTACGACAAAGAAAAGACATAGGATGCAGCAGAGCTGTTGGTCGTTCTTGCTAAAAAGAAAGGCAGTAACAAACAAAGCCTAATGACATAGATAAAGGGAGAAGCAAATGCATTTTGCAAAGTAGAAATACATTGGAAACTGTGTAAGAGTTGGCTTGCATTTTTCTTCACCTTTTGTCACAGTTTCCCATCATTTTTCTCTTACTCCACTACTTTTATTGTTTACATGGCTTTTCTGTCTCATGTGATATGTCTCTTCAGGTTGTGCAAGCACTTACTTTGTACACCACTCATTTCCTTTCTTGTATATTTAAATACAGTAATTCTTACTTGTATAGTAATATTGGTAGTAAATGAAGTAAAAATATTTCATGGAGAAACACAAAGCTGTGTAGCAAAAGTCATCTCTTTGTCTATGGGAGATGGAGCTGGATATTACGTGCTTCTCTTTTACAAATGCCTGTGCTGATAGTTTGTTATTGGGATATTGCAAGAAAAATTAAGAAGGAAATGAGAGTGCTGTAGGATAACCTGAAATGAAAGAATTACTACTTGCTGGGCATGACTGGATGTGGAGCAGTTACCAAACAAGATGTAATGCACAGATTTTGTGGGACACAATGATATATTCTTCCTGTGAAAAATGTATTTAACTGAGTTTCTACCGTTGACCTTTTATGGCATCCCAGTCACCACATCAGAGAAATCTTGCCAAAGTGCATTGATTAACTCAGCAAACAACACAGTAGTTTTGAGAAGAATCTAGCTCTTTCCCTTCTTTTGCTGAAGATGTCTTTGCAAAAGATATATCTATTTGCTCTTTTCCTCCTTACTGTGTATCATGTGCAGTGGTTCTGTCAGACAGAAAGACTTGGCAAAGTGGATTGAGTTTAGACAGGATTAAAATGACCTTTAGTTGCAGTTTTAGTCCTCTCTGTATCTCACGCTCTTGTCCAAACAGTGATGTTATAATGCTGAAAAATTGTCTTTTCTATAAAAAGTACAAATAAATACTAAGATGCTGCCACTTGTTGAGTCCTCTAGAGAGCAGCTCTCCCTAAAAAGGGAAAGGAATGGGTCCTAAGTGAGAAATGTGTCATTGTCTTACACAGATGTTTACTGCACATGTGCAGAAATTGAGCGAGTGGGAATGGAAGGGAAAGAAATTGCTGAACTAATCCAAGAATAGCTTGTCTAATATCAGAGGAAGACGATAACATGAGACAGTTTTCTCACATTTCCTTATTTGCTATTGTGCAAAAATAACCAAATGTGATAATTGCCTTTGTACTGACCTCACAGAGAAATTCCTTCAAAAAAATTCCATTCACTCTCCATTCCACGTAATGCTTGGAAAATAGGTATTGTATGGATTCAACATCTCTGAGCTGTGTTCAAAATGCCTTAGACCTTTACTTAGTAATGTTGTTTTCCAAGGAAGTGAGGTCTGTGCGAATAATTAGGCCATGAGTTACATGAAAGGTAAAAAGCATTCTATTGAAAGTCAAATTTAGTTCTACAATGTAAATATTACAAAGCAAATGAGTTTAGCTGAGAGCAATATTTCTGTAATACACCCATGGGCCAAATAGTTTGCTGAGTCATAGTGCAACGAGCGTACATTTAAAATCAAAGCAAATTATAATTTGAAACAAAAATCTCTGTAGACACTAAATCTCAGATTTGAGTTGGACTGTGGGATTATGCGACACGGAGTCTACCCCAAGCTTAATTCTACCTTTGTAAAGTATGTGTAACTGGATGCGGATACAGAGTCAGTATTTAATCAACTGACCAGTATTCAGCATTATTTTTTTTAAGGATTTTAATGCTTTTTCTGTAAATTCCTTTAATTCTTCATGATTTTATTTCTGGTTTGGAACATTAAGTGGCTGTATGTATTGTCTGTATTTGGAATAAAACAGAAACAAACCAAAAATGGTTTGGAACCACAGCAGAGGGGTTTATATCCAACACTAAGATGCATAAAAATTGGCATAAAAACTCTTTCTTTCTGCCTTCAGTGTCATGGGATTTAAAGGAAATAGCTTTAATGGGCAGCTGCAAACAATTACTAAACTTTTTAATGGAACTCTGCAATGTTATGAATCTGCTCTACTTCTTCAAAAGTGCTGATTTTTATTCTTTGGAAATAATCCCTTCCCTCTTCTTACAAGTAAATCCTGTGTACCCAATACTGCTCAAAGACCAAAGACCACTCTTCCTTTGTGCAAGGCTGGGGTTTTCAGAAGCCACCATTACATTCAGATTTTGTCTTAGAGGCAAAGAAAGAAGGAAAGCAAGAAACTGTTCCCCCATATGTTTTCGTTTCTGCTCTCCAAAACATATTTCCTATTTTACCCTGTTTGCTTCAGCGTTCAGAATTTCAAAGCGGTGGAAACTGGCTGCTGGAGTGGGAAAGAGGGAGAGTTGTGTACTTTCAGTAGGAAAATTTCTATTCGTGCAAACAACATGGTCCTTTCCACCTGAAAGGAACTGATTGAGAAACACTGTCTGCAAGAGGTCTTCTGATCACTGGGCTGGGGAGTCCATGGTTAGGACTGAGTTTACAGAATGATTTGCTGAAAACTTTTAACCCCTCACAAATGTTTGTAAAACCCAGGATTTGGGAAATGGATCAGGGAAAAACAAATCAAAACAAAATAGAAAGATCAGCATAACCTGTCACGAGATAAAAGTGTTTTTGGGGAACAGGAACAGCGGTAGTCTGATTCCTCACAGAGCCATTAATGACTCCGTGAAAGAGAAGAGAGGAACTCACTGCATTCCAGACATGTCTGTAAATATTACACTAGTCTATTTATTACTCAGTGGCCTAAAGTCACATTATATAGACTATTGAAGGTCAGCAATTATAAAGACTCCTAGTCACTTTTTAACTATTTGCTTTTCTTTCATTGCTACAGTAAAAGAGTAACTTAGACTACTGATTAAGCCATGTTAGGCACAAGGGTCTGATAGACCAGAAATGACTGTGCCAGTAGGGACAGCAGATTGCAAAATGCAGACAGAGGAGGGAATGGGAAATAGAAGAAATAAAGCAGCCTCTTATTGATTCATCTTTCTCCTCCCAAACCTCCCTCTAAAGCTGAGCTAGAAAATGTCCCAACTTATTCTAGGTGTAGGTCTCTCATAGAATTTTTGTTTCACATGGACATTTTTCAAAACTTCTAGGTTTTATTTCACTGCAGAAACAAATCCCCTCAAACATATATCAAAATCTTGTTTTTTTCATGACACTTAGATCTTGACACCACAGTTAGCCACAGAATGCAAAACAATTGGCCAGTATATCACATGAATATTGAAGTATGACACCAAAACCCACCAAACACGTGATCGCATAAAGCGATCCAAAGACAGTGAAGATTTTGTGCTTCAGCTGATGTGGGTTCACCATTAAATAGTCATCAACAATGAAGGCTCCTGTGTCCTCTTACAGAATTAATGTAATGATAAGCAAAAATACCTGAGGATAGTAGGACAAGAAGGGATGGGTTTCAGAGTTTCATCACATGGTCTTTTGCAACAGAACAGGCCATATGCACAATGTATATGACTATTTTAATAGAGAATCAACTTCCTACATCTACCTTATGTCACAGGCCCTTAATTTTCAGCTGGTGGAAAATAATGACCATCCACCAGAGTTGCCTGAGACAGCTAAAAAACCTCTCTCTAGTTAAGACCAGGGAAGATACAGGTATCTCTCCAGCAGTTTGTGCCACCCTGTCATTAGTTGTCTGTTTGTGTGGGTAAATGACTAGCTTGTGGTAACTATCACACCGAGTTTCTACCGTTCTGAAAATCTATGCCCCTGCTTTTAGTTCCAGTATTCAATTAGAGTTCAAGAGTGTGCTCATAGCAGAGAATATAACTTAATTATAACAGCTAAAAAGCTCACTTAAGATAATTGTTTATTTATGGACACCATTGTCCCTGATTGGTTGCGGCACAGCAATTTCCTTTCAGTCAGAATATATGGCATAAATCTATCTGTCCGGATATGTTTGTGGTCTCTTTGATACACAATCACTTTCAGAAATCTCTGGGATGGATCAGGCATGCCCATGCTGCAAAAAAGCAAAACTGCATCTTAAAGGCACAATCTGCCACCAAGAACTTGGTATTATACTGTTATGCACTGGGCTAGTCTGTATTTGGAAAAATCTTTTATTTTTTCCTAATAGAACTGCTTATGCTTACAAAACTGACTTATAAAGGGCTTTAGAGGTGTGGAAATAATAAGATCTTATACTACAGAGCCAACTTTGATAACATAAAATTGTTAAGAACCGTATTGCATGAATAATATAACAAATAACATAAGGTATAGAGATGGAAAATATCTCGAGTTTCAGAAGTGAAATCGTCGTCTTTGTCTCAATATTTATTTTTCATAAATGCCTCAGCTTTGACCAATCACATTCATAAAGCAGCAGGAGTCTATTATCTCATAATAAATAATGGTGAATCTAATGGACATTGTCTCTTTCATTCATCACTCTCACAGAATGTGGGTATTATTTGTAACAAATTGTGTGACAAAACTCTTTAGCAAAGAAGAAAGAAGGGCCAAAGACTTTTGTTTTTTTCCACTTTGATTATGTTCAGGCATAAGAGTTTAAGTCAGTTTGTTTGTTTGTTTTTAAATAGATGTATGTTTTCCTTTTTATTAAATATTAAAAAAAAAGAGAAAATACATTCTGGCTAGATTTATTTACAGCAAAACAGTTATACTCCTTTTAAACTGAAATGTATGTTATGAAAAATAGAAATTGTTTATTTTCTGTTTACAAACTGCACATTACAAAAAGGTCTGATAATGAAGTTCACACACAGGCATTGCATAAAATAATTTCTATATCAGTTTATTACAATATTTCAACTCCTTCTGTGGAGATATCACACTGAACTGCTCAACTGAAGAGTAATTAATCAGTCTAAAACAATTTTCTTTTACAGGCTGCCCAGGGAGGTCGTGGAGTCCCCTTTGGAGATTTTCAAGACCCGCCTGGATGCAGTCCTGAGTAACATGCTCTAACATGCTCTAAGCAATCCTGCTTCAGCAGGGGAGTTGGACTAGATGATCTCTATGGTCCCTTCCAACTCTAAAAATTCAGTGAAAATCTTTGTGCCATAATTCTCATTTCTCTAAATTAGAAGCTGCTTGAAACATTCAGTTTCTGTGTGTAGCCTATCTCTGTGGCTAGAGATGATTCAGACTTCAAAAGTAAAAGACTAAATGAAATTGGTGTCATATTTCCATCAGCAGGTGGTGTGTAGACAAAAGTTAAATTTGGGGTTGCAATTCATGTTTTGCAAAAGCTTCATTCTCTGAATTAGGGCACATCCACCCACACTATGGGACAGCACAGAGGTTCCTAGAGGTTCCTGAGCAACAGCATTCCTCAACCAGGGACAGAATAGCAGTCCCAGAGTCACATTTGAAATGAATTGGTCTGAAAGCCCTGGTGCTTCTGGGCTCCTTCAAGATTCCTGATGAATTTATCTCCCCAGAGCTCTTCTCTGTGAGTTTGCTTCTTCCTCTGAAAGTGGCCTGAATATCTCTAATAGAATTGAAACATGTGAAAGGATTTTACAATAAGTAACCTGGGGATAAAACCTTTAGGAGAACTGAATACCACTTTTCTTCAGGGCATAGTTAACTTGTTCTGGGTTACAGCAAAGAGCCTCTCTTTGTTTTGAATTGCCTTGGGATTCCAGTAGAATCATAGAATGGTTTGGGTTGGAAATGACCTTAAAGATCATCGAGTTCCACCCCCCCTGCCATGGGCAGGGACACCTCCCATTAGACCAGGTTGCTCAAAGCCCCATCCAGCCTTGAACACTTTCAGGGATGGGGCATCCACAACTTTCCTGGGCAACCTGTTCCAGTTTCTCACCACCCTCACTGTAAAGAATTTCTTCCAATATTTAATCCAAATGTCCCCTCATTCAGTTTAAAACCATTACCCCTTGTCCTATCATAACACTCCCTGATAAAGTATCTGCCTCCATCTCTCATGCAGGCCCCTTTTAGACACTGGAAGGCCTTCTCTTCTCCAGGCTGAACAACCCAAACGCTCTCAGCCAGTCATCATAGGAGAGGTGCTTGATCCCTCTGATCGTCTTTGTGGCCTGCTCCGGACCCACTCCAACAGGTCCATGTCCTTCTTATGTTGAATTCCCCAGAGCTGGGCACAGCATTCCAGGTGGGGTCTCATGAGAGCAGAGTAGAGGGGCAGAATCACCTCCTTTGGCCTGTTGGCCACACTTCTTTTGATGCACTTCAGGATATGGTTGGCTTTCTGGGCCATCCCCAAGTTAGATGCCTATAGTCTTTCTTCAGAAAAGAAAGATAATTTTTTTTTTTTTCCTTACAAAAACATCTCCAGAAGAGGTAGTGACACCAGTCATTTCCTCTGTAACTAAGCTACATCTAGATACTAGACATCCAAGTACTGACTCCTCTGATTAAAAGGTATCAGAGTCACCTCTTGTTGCAGGAATCTTCTCAGTACAGGGAACTGTTTAGTTAAGAGAAAGGGAAAGATCAGATTTAATCTCTTCAAATGAAGCTCTTTCACTTGCCATGGAAAAATAAAATTCCATGGAGCAATGGTGGCACTTGAGTCTCTGGGTTTGCAGAAAGGGTGTCTATCTGCTGTGGAAAATGTGGATTTGATATTTTGATTTGACAGGTTCAGAAAAGGAACCTGGGGTCAGTCTCCTCCCTGAGTGCTCTAAACATGGAGACTTTGAACACCTCCAGGAATGGAGCCATCTGTCTCATCTCTTCCTGGCCATGCTTTATGCAGACTCTGATTTTATGCTGTGTTCAGATCATGCCTAGGTTAGGGTCGGTGCATGAAAGAAATGTATGCTCAAAGGGAAGATAAGAGCTGAATGACTCAGACTGGTTGAGGTAAATGTTTCTAGGCATGATGAAAAGCAGAACTTTAATTGCCTGGAGTACATCTGTGTGAAAAACGAGATCAATTACAGGTTTTAGGTGATTATTCATTTGTCAGCAACTAAGTGTGGTTTTGAGGAAACCGGTTTTGGCACTGTAGCTTCTCTCTGCAGATAAAATAGTGAAAAGCAGATTTCTTGCACACTAGCTAATGGCCCTTCTCTGGCTTCTCAGGTAGATTGGGCTGGCACATTGTAAGCTGCTGTAAACTTATTATACAAGGTAGCCAAGATCTCTCTGGGGTTTCCCAGATAGGTTGCTGTTCATGGGCTGTTCACTCACTGTTCAGAATTTGTGAGTCCCACCTTCAGTAAAGATGCTTGCAAAGCAGCAGAGAAGGGACCGGTGAGTGGAGCTTTTTAGAATTGTTGGCCAGTACGACTGATGATTCCTGCCAAATTTCTCTTATTGCTGCCCGTGTCTTGGGAGATCAGGCTCACACCAGTGGTCTGGTGAAAACACAGGATCTGGTGAGCACACAGGGTCTGGTACCTCCTAGAAGAGAGGTTTGCATGCAGGGCAGCTGCTCGCATGTGAGAGTTAACTCAGTTGTCAGTTGTGCTGCTTGTTTGCAGCCTAGCTGCTCCGTGCAAGCTCTGTGCACCCCTCCGGGTCTCACACGTCAGACGGCCAAGGCAAATATCTGCAGATTCTGCCAGTCAGTCTGCCAGCTGCGGAGATCATTGAGGCAGCTGAAGTTCACTTTGGAAGAAAGGTGCTACGAAGCTACAAATGTTTGCAGTTGTCGTGAACCAACAGTCTTGTCTTTGGTGGGGCTGGAGTTCACTTCAGCGCACAGTTCCACACCATTTCCCGTTCAAGTTATTCCATGGAGAAATACACTACTGAGATATTTTAAGACTGGCTGCTAGACTTTAACTACTAAAAAAACCTAAGAATTAGAACATAGTATGATGTAGCTCATTCCTTCCAATTAGGACTGTCATTAAAAGAATATAATTTATGAGTTTGAGATCAATTCTGTGGTTTTGGGCTGAGCAAATTCCCCCTGAAAGTAAAAGCATGAATTCTGAACTCAACTTGGAATATTTCAGCTCTATTGTCTGTTAGGATAAATAAACATGAATTTAAGGTTACATGGATGCATGTGCCAAACTGCCTGAATCTCTATGTACAATACAAAATACTTCAACTTTTGCAATTTAAAAAAGAAACATCTCTTTTACTATTTCTTGGAACTTTAAATGTGCCCTTGTCAGACACAATTATTCCTGATGAGGAGAAATAAATTATTCGTATCAAGTGATCAGACTAGCAAACAACCCATTTACATCAGAGAGTTTATATTTGCAGAAAATGCCTTAAAAGAACCCTTCCAAAAGCAAATGTATTCTGCAGAAAGGAAACAGCAGAAACATCCTGTATTTTGCTGTAGTTCAGCAGTACTCACTGCCAATACCAACATCATATACTTTCAGAGCTATGTTTTTCTTACTCTTATGTTGTGCCTTTTGAGGTTACATCAGGCAAACCAGTTTGGTATCAAAGTCCTCCATACACGTTGTTGATATGAATTTGGATGTTTTTTCTTCCTTGTTTGTCCTTGGAAAAGCAATTGCAAAACCTTTATCAAGTTATCAGTCTTACAGGTAAAGAAAGGGACATAATAAACCCTCTTTTTTGACTTTTCAGGAACTGAGGAGAACACCATAACATTCAGGTAGTAGAATAACAGTGTAAGAAATCATTTACACACAGAAGTGACTAATGGCTGAGAAGCGACAATAAAAAGTTTCTGCCATGTGTGTGTTGCTTGTTTTGGTTAGAACATATTTTGAAATATGCTTTAAAGATCCCTCAAGGATGGATTTGTTTTTGATGTTGCAAGAATCCTCCGTGGCTGCCCTTTGCACAAGAACCTGATGTATTATTGATGATGGGAAATCGTTGCTTCTGAGAAAGTCTTGAAAGGACATTTAAAGTGTTTGGGTTTTTTTTTTTTTTTTTGTGAAGCTAGAATTTAGGTCATGTGACCTGTAGAACATCTCCAGCAGAAAAGTCAGGCTTCAGAAAAGAGATGAGCTTGTCTCATTTGCAATGACAGTTTTCCCCTCATTTTACTGGTTTAATTCTGCTGAAATCATCCATATGACATCATTCAAGTAACAAAAAGTAACAAAATAGCTGATCAGATTTGGTAATCCTAAGAGATCTAGATTTATAATACATGTAAATAAAATTACCATTAGTGATGAGATGGAAAAGACTAGGTAGGGAACTCTCTAACATTAAGGTTCAGCAGTGTTTTATGTGAGTTTGGTGGGATTATTCTCAAGGTACATTCAGGGGTTTAAAACTCAAAGCAAATTTTCTGGTTTTTAATCTTTTCAGAAACTAGCTACTGATTTCTATAACTGTGACCATTACAACCTTTTTACATCATTTATATTTAGTCATTTATGTTACATATTGACTTACTTAATTTTGGCTCCCATCTCAGAAATTTAAATTAATTTTCCTTGCATTGATTCTTCAGTCACGTCACACTGTAGTAGATCTACATCCACGTTTTCTCTTTCTATTTAACAGTAACTACTACAGGACTAAAGTTTTTATAAAAAAATTTTGAAAATTATGACTGTGATATCAGGTTATTGTTTTGAGGAAAAAGAGAAAATACTTTAAGCCTAACTCTAGTCTTCTCTTCAAACTGCTACAACTCCATTTACTTCAACAGACTTGTTCTGGATTAACACAACTGTAACCTGGAGGGTGTTAGAAGGCTTTGCTAACTTGAAAATCCATTGTCCCTTAAGGAAAATATTAACCTTGCCTTCATCTTGCACTACTATTTACTTTGTAAATCAATAAACCTTGATGTCTAATCACTCCTGTTGAAGCCAATGTCCGTGTAGTATCTCATACTACACACCATTACTGCCAAGTGTATATTTTAAATTTCTTTTTTATTGAAATTCTGTGGTGAAGTGTCTTTCTGTGATGTTAACAAATATTTGGAGAGTTTATTTACAATTGTTCTCTGAGTGTGTGCTACAGCTCCACAAGTAGATTTAATTAGTAATATTATTATTACTCTGCCAACTTTATTTTTCTAGAATTGATGAAGCACGGTGCAAAGATACATATGGAGGACTCTTGCTGTGGAATAGGGATGGCCAGGTTTGACAGCTCCAGGAGGCTGCCTGAGGGGCATTTGCTAGGGCTAACCTCAACTTAGCATCAGCAGCCTCCAGCAGCTTTCTCCAGCGTCTGTGGAGGCAATGATCCTTTACATGGAGACCTGGACTCTCACGGAGCAACTCAGATGTAACCACGTCAGCTTTGCTTGTTGGTACAGAGGGCACTGTGGAAGCTCAGCATATCAAGCTATTCTTAGCCTTTGCAGACACTCCATCTTTTCAGACTCCCTAGTCCATCAGGGATATCAATTCTGGCACCAGTACCAACTAAACTAGGGCCCAAGCCTGCAAAACCTTCCTGTACATGCACCCTTTGCATAAGCAGCAGTATTCAGTCACCAACCAGGTTGTCTCTTACCATGTGCAGTAAAAAAAAAAAAAAAAAAAAAAAAAAATTAAAAAAAAATAACCAAGGCGGCAGCTCCTATCCAGGGAGTCACAATTTAGGTGAATAGTAGAGCATAACAGATATATACAAAAGGAAATGGGGCATTTATAGGAATGTAAATATGAAAGAAAACTGATTAGAGAAAACTGGTTGGCTTACAGAAAAGTAAGCATACGTTAGCCATTAGAGTTCATTCTGCTTTAACTATTTATCTGCTTCAGCATATATTTATCATTCTCTTATGAACAGATCGAAAAAGCTAATTCAATGCCACATCATTTCACGTTTTATATATGTGACTACCATTTACTATTGTGTGGATGGGAACAAAAAGCTGTCAACATAAAAAGTATTTTAATGTAATGTATTGTATCTGTAGATATAAAAAATATTTGTTAAACCACAGATAAGACTGGAATTGGTTTATTTACTGACAGTACAAATAGAAAATTTTGGGGCCATACTTGCAGTGTGTATCAGCTCTGTTTCATTCAGCCACCTATTTCAGTCAAATTTGCTGCAAGTACTGCCCTTCTGAAAATTGTAGTTTTATTCAGGCTAAATAGAAGAAGTCATGCCCGTGAAATCAGGCACAAAGTCTTCATCTTTCAAATCCCAAACGTTATTTGAAAGGAGACAAGTATAATTATTTCCATTTTACAGATGGAAAAACAGAGGGAGATCAATTAGATTACCCAAAGTCTCACAGCACATCACTGAGAGCATTTCCTGCCTTCCAGATATAGCCCAAAGCCTGGCATAGTCACAGAACATTACTGTAATCATCTTGCTGTTTGAGACACCAACCTTGTTTTTCTCAGGTCTTCAATGAGTTTCTATCCTATTTTTCAGTCACGTCTACTCAGATGTGAATGATTTGTGTCATAAAGGTGGTCCAAGGTGTCTGTTTCATCATCGGGTCAGTGAGAAGTGCTGTAAACTGAGAAACAAATACCATGCATTTGGGTAATCTGAAAAACAATCTTGATCTTCTTTTCAGTTTTGATTATTTATTTGTTATCTCTTTCTTAATTATGTTTTTAAATTTTTCTCTTTTTAAATCTTGTCTCTCTGTCTCTATCCCTCTTTCTCTTTCTTCCTCCCTATCTCTCTTTTTCTCTTGAGGCTAGCCTAAGTACAGCTGTTAAAAATAATACAAGATTTGTTTTTCTAAATATTTAAACAGGGATTTTTTCCAGTAGACAGAAGGAAGAACACTGCCTAGAGGGCATGTTGTGCCAGCTCTCCTAAGACATTCCTTGTTATTTTTCAGCAGCCAGCATAATGAAGTGGTTGAATAACATTAAATGAAATATAAGAGCAATATCACTGTCCCACACTCCTTTGGCTGAATCACAGGATCCTTTTCATGACAGCAAAAAGGTTTTATAAAACTCTTTTAACTCTTTTAAAATAATGTGTAAAGCAAGTGACTATTTCTTCTGGTAGTTACTTCTTATGGTAGTTGTTTGTTAGTTCTTAAGGATTCTGTGCTTAAAGTTCCAGAACTTTTTTGCAGAATCTTCAAACAGACATAAAAGCAGCGAAATCACAAGGTGCAAAATGCCATTTTGGGAACTACCACAGCTATCAATGCAAAATATTTTAATGCTAGAACAATATGCTGATGGTATCTTCCTTACTGAAATACCTAGGTCTTTAAGTAGCTGTACTTCTCTACTGTTAAGTTATACTACTATAGGTGAACAAAAAGAAAATCCTGGGAACCTTTGAAGGCAACGCATAATGAAATTATGATGTTCCCTATGGACATACATGGATTTATTCCTGGTTTTAGAGCATCCAGCCATCATTCCAGCTTTATCCTCTTGTTTACCTCTGTTGCTGCAGTACCACACTGAACCAGGACCTCACACTGCTGTGAGAGACACCTCATGGGGTAATGCTTGTGTCCTGTGCTTTCTGGGAAGGAAGAAGAGCGGAGCATTTTCTCTCGCTCTGTGTCTTCCAGGGCATTGGGAGAGTGCAGTGTGCTGCAAGAGTGGCCAAGTGCTGCCAGGCTGAAAGTCTCTCCATCATGACAGGGAGCTCTGCTAGCTCCCAGACTTCTTTCATTCTATGTTTTGCAGGCACAAAATGGAAATTCCTTACCATTTCTTCTCTCAGTGTGCCACGATTCTGGATTTATTCTGGTCCTTCAGTAATAATAAAGTCTCCTTTGCTTTATGGGATTGATGGATCTTTTAGACATTTCAGACCTGTTGTAATCACATTCCTCTTGCTGAAACCAGTGGAAACCTTTCTGTCGACTTAACTGAGAGGAGGTTTGGGACAGTGGCTTCCTTCCTGCACTTCTACTATGTTATCGTTACCATATCGTGACTTTTCCTACTACTAACAAATGTTCCAGGTCACTGTAGTAACCTCAAAACCTTTTTCAGCATTCGGTAGTACCAGTGTGTACTGTCGTTTTAAATAACAATGTCATAAAATTCAGTAGTGCCAAAAGTAAAACTTGATTGCCTCTTCTTTCCTCCTGTTTTCTGCTGATTGCATGACTGAAGTGCCAAGGTCTGGAAGTGTTGCAACATCCTGGTGTTGCTGCCCTGCTGCCTGGCTAAATCTGTCCTGTTTGCTAGTAGTGAAGAAGGCTAAAGGCATTTTTGATGACTCAGTCGGGGGTGGATTGGACAGTGGAAGTGGTGAGGAGTGAGAATAATGGCTGTGGCTCAAGCACCATCCCTAGGACAGAGCTGAATTTTTATTTTGCTGTAATTAGCACCAGCAAGACGGGGGTGGGAGGGTATTGGACAACAGTGCCCATCATGATACGATTATGAGTTCTTTCCAGCTCCTCCAGAACCCTCTGGAATTTAAGTATTGATTTCTGAAGTGTGTTTGTCAGTGAGTGTCTCCAAAGCTAACAAAAGAGGAGTCAGAGCAGGGAAGTGCAGGAGGAAAAGACAAGAAAGAGAACCAGCTGAATATTCCTGCCAAGTTTTGCTAAAGCTATGTGGCTGGCTCTGTTGTTCAGGTCCCAAGGCATTTGTTGGTCGGCTGTAATAGACTACAGGGGTTTAATTATTAGCACCAGGGCATATGGTTGCTGGATGACTATCTGGGAAATGTAAGTGAAATACTAAAAATACATCGATTAGGTTATTTTCCTCACCATGGAAATTTCTGACAGATAGGGCATGTATTGCGGGCTGGAATCAGATCAGGCTGGGGTGTCCTCAGTAAGAGAAAGACAAAGAAGGAGAAAAGAATGGGAAAGTGGAGGTGTTATTGTTCAGTGCTCAGTGTTCGGGTTCAGCAAAAATAACCGTGCTGTAAAGGGAGGGAGGTGATGAATATTCAAAAGGTATATCTGATCTCTGCCTGTTTCCGCTGCCACCATCTGAGGTGAAGGGTTGGCAGGCCCGTGGTGGTGGTGGCTGGGAGGTAAGTGCCAGGCAAATGACAGGGGTCTGGCCGCGGGAGAGGATACAGGGGCTGGAAGGAGCCAGGGGACAGAGGGACTTGGCAGCAATGTGTGGTGCAGTGGGGAAAGGAGCTGTGAGGGAGCTTGCACCCTGAAAGCAGCATCACAGCTTTGTCCTCTCTCAGGAGGACATCCCCTGCTATAAGCAACTCTTGTGCATAAAGCTTCTCTTGGCTGGATATGCTCCTCTGTGGTTAGTGTTCTCAGGCCATCTGGGTTCTGTGGACAGGTTTCTGGTGTGTACACTTTTCTCAGGCCCTTTCACAAGGTAATTACATATTGACCCTGGTACCTTGACATACTTCTTGCCTTGGTCTGCAAAGTCCTGGTGGAGATGTATTTATCAGCTGCAACACCACCTGTACAGGTTTGTGTAGATCAGAGCAGACTTTTTTGGATAGGTATAGTAATTTTCCTGGCTGGGAAAATATTTTCTTCCATATCCTATTATCTTAATATACTTTATAACTTAAAGTACTAGTCAGCAGGCAGAAGGATGTCATTGGCAGGGGAAGGGGCTTCAAGTTTTGAAAGCCTCTGTGATAATATCGATCCCTTCTACACTCTTTCATCATCTGAACTCCCCACATACCTCCTGTCCCTCCATACCCACTCTCCCTTGTTGTCTTGCAACTGCAGTAAAATAACATACTGTCACCACTGGTACAAAGACAAAATGTGAGTAGTCAGGCTCCCCCAGGTTTGGGTACTGTTATTGACTGCTACCCTTAAACTGACCAAGGAAGTATGACACTGTGCTTGGTTTGAGACCAACGACTGCATCCTGTGGAAATCAAAGCCTCTAGGGTGGAGTTTGCATAACTGCATTTGGGTCAACCTTTTTAACTCACCTCTTCTGCAGGTGCCATTCCAGCCCGATGCCCAGAGGAACACGGCTTTCTTTGCTGTTGCCCTGTCAAGTTCTGGGTCTCAAGGGACCAATGGGCAGCCTCTCCTCCTGGGTCCACCAGCTTGTCCTGCTATCTGAGTCCTTTCAGCCGCAGGTACCCCTTCCCCAAGGCCCTTCAGCAAGGCTTGTTAATTCGGTCCTTGCCTCCTCCTGGTTCCCTGCACTTCAAAATGATCTCCCAATTTGAATCATCATGTGGCAATGTAACATACTGGTAGCCAAATGAAGTGTATCTAAGTCCATGTGCTTTTGTTTCCAAGATCACACCAGTGCTAAATAGGCTCAAGAAATAAGCAAATACCATCACTCATAGGTCCCTGATGCTCTGCAGTGTTAGACATAGAGTTTTTCTTTGTGGCCTGATCATTTAATCTTTCTCTTACCCTTTTCCTTATTAGGGCTGATCAAGCAAAAACACTCAGACTGTCAGCAAGAGGAAACCACTATTATTTACATTAAATTTTGACCAAGTGAACGCCCTGATAAACCAGGTCACAGAGGACACAGATCCTGCTTGGTTTTTCTTGCAGGTTCTCTGTTTTGTTGTAAAGGACATTTACAAATGTACTGCTCTTTCTTCATGCAAATGACGTTTTAAACACCTACACAAGCTCAAATAAATGTCTGCTATTCTTTTAAGAAGAAATCTTTAGTACCAGACAGAGGAAACGGTGGAGATTTAAGTGTTACTCCCTAGTAGCCCATTGGCTATTAATAACTGTTGTGGCTTATTCCAAACGACTACAAGTAGCGATAGTAAAAATGATGTGGGCATCCTAGAATGACAACAGCATGTGCTGAAGGAATAACGAGCATTATTGCGACAAAACTAAGTCTTGTAAATTTTGCAGTTAAATGCTTTGTCAAACTCTTTACACAGACAATTGTTCCACATGTCCTGTGCTAATACTCAAATGCGTCTTAATTACATTTTTGCCTTACATGTATATTTAGTTTAAAAAAGAAGAATATTTCACCGTTCACTCCTTCAAGCATTGTTACTAAATTTGCAGCACAGACCCATATTTTCACATCTGTTGAGCAAAACTGAGAGCATGGACCACAGACTGACCAGTGCCAACCTCATAACCCTGGAGCTGCTTGAAGTCCCAGATGTAGTAGCAACTACAGCAGAACTGAGCAAGTTGTAGGTCTCAGCTGGTCCTTTACTAACAGAATCCTGGTGGACAGAAGTACAGAATAATGCATTTAGCATACATACCCTCTCTCAGACTTCTTAGGAGGGACTGTTAGAGAGAGTTAGCTTGATGACCACATTAAAAAAAGTCAGAACTGGATTTAAGGAAAATATTTTCTATGTTGAAGGTTTTGTCACGGCATGTAGGATCCTGTGGTGAGTGGAGACAAACTGGTCCATAAATAATGTTATGTGGCATTCACACTGAAGCAGTGATGGGCAACTCTCTTCTTTTTTTCCTGCCTTGTCTTGGTACTGGCAAAGACTTTAGCTTTGGCCATGGCATTAGATGAGGGAAAATACCACAGGGAAAATACCAAGCCCGACTAAGAGCCAGGGCAGCATGATATCCAGGGGGTTTTCATCTTGAGGCAGTCCCTGAATCCCAGAGCTGTCACAGGCCATAATCTGTGACTCTTCATGATTTGCCAGTGGTTAGGGAGATCTCTGGTTATTGGTTTTCTTATCAGCCAAAATGCAATGAAAAAAACCTAACCCATTTCATCAAAGAATGGCATGCAGGACTTTAAATAAACAAGTATTTTAAAGTGAGAGGCCAGCGAAAACCATATCCAGAAATCTGAAATACAGAGCTTTGTGTATGCAGTCTGTGTGCATAAACGAATTGTTCTAAGTCCTTTCTGTAATTACATGAGCATAACTTTATTTTCATCTATTTTCATCATGCTGGCAGCCCAGACAGCCAACTCTGTCCTGGGCTGCATTGAAAGAAGTGTGGCCAGCACATAGAGGGAGGTGATTCTACCCCTCTACTCTGCGTTCATGAGACTGGAGTCTCGGTCCTGCTTTGGAGTCCTCAACACAGGAAGGACATGGACCTGTTGCAACAGGTCCAGCTGAGGGCCAAAAAAATGATCAGAGGGCTGAAGCACCTCTCCTGTGAAGACAGGCTGAGAGAGCTGGGGTTGTTCAGCCTGGAGAAGAGAAGGCTCCGGGGGACCTTATAGCAGCCTTACAGTACCTGAAAGGGAGCCTACAGGAGAGACAGGGAGGGACTCTTTCTCAGGGATCGTAGCGATAGGACAAGGGGTAATGGTTTTAAATTGGAAGAGTGTAGAATTAGATTAGGTATCAGGAAGAAATTCTTTACCCTGAGAATGGTGAGACACTGGAATGGGTTGCCCAGAGAAGTTGTGGATGCCCCATCCCTGGAAGTGTTTAAGGCCAGGCTGGATGGGACTAGATGATCTTTAAAGTCCCTTCCAACTCTAACCGTTCTATGGTTCTATGATCTCTTGACAGAAAGCTGCCTATTAAAGGATGATCTGAAAGGTGCTGATTGCTGTACATGAATGAGTAGACAGCTGAACCAAGGAACTGTGTGATTAAGCTTCTCTCCCCTATGCCCATCACTAGAACATCACAAATCCAAACAATTTGGGACCAAATCACCATTTGGATAAATAAAATATTTCTTGTGGTAATGCTTGCTAGTGGAATGTGGATTGTTCAAACATATTATGGAGATTTTCTTCTGTAAACAAGTATTCTGACAAAATAGAGAATAGATAAAACACTAATTTCAAAGTTATTTCTTAAACTTTTCTAAGCAAAGTAGTTCTGAAGTGGTGATGACAGCAGGAGCAGCCAAACTCACTGCAAATCAATATTATGTTCACTTATTGGGATTAATGAAGTCAGAGCAATAAGGTACCCTTGTTTTGTCCCTGAATTCCTAATACTCCCTACATTTATTTTTCTTGATTTTGCAAAATTTGTTCTACATTGAAGCCCTTGGGGATCAGTGATACAGAAGAGATAACATTTGTAAACCCTTAGTTTCTGCTGCAATAGGAATTGTGTCTTTTAGACAGGGCTTTTTAGAAAGCACCACATGACAGTAAAACCTGAGGGTTGTTGTAAGTATGTAAACCTCTATAAGCGGGTTTAGTAATTCCCAGACCTTTCTCAAAGGAGAAATACTAGCCAGTTTCTTAGGAGAAAAAACATCTAATGTACATAGAAAGCAGGCTGTGATTTCAGAAAATGAAGTCTTTGGCAATTCTACTAGTTTAATTACACCAGTTAATGCATCACCCCTTCAGATGTTCAAACACCACAGTTTTTGCAGCTGTTGATGAATCAGACTGAGATCGTCAGCTTCAGAAAACACAGTTTTGGGGAGTGTTTCTAAAAATAGGATCTGTTTATAAGCTGGTTCACAGCGCCTTACAACATTGTTGCACAAACAGCTGTGCCAGCTCAACTGAGGAGAGTGGCACAGGATGGCAATCTGTATCTTACATTAACTTATATGCCAAAGACTTTGTCTTTCAACAGATAAAACTTTGACTTTTTCTTTTACAGCCACACAGTAAATTGTATAAGGCATTGCAAGGTAGTATTCAGTATGTAAAGACAATATAACAAACAAAAGTTACAGGACCACAATTTTGGTGATTTTCCTTATTCTGCCTCCTACAGTTTGTTGCTCTTGTGTGTATTCAAATACATGGTTTCAACATCACATTTATACCTTTGCACTTTAGCACAAATACTTACAAATACATCCACCACTGATCTTTGTCCGGAGTCTTATTCTTGACAGCATGTCCCAGACATGTTATATTTGTCATTATAGACTGCTAGGATCTTGCAAATGTCTCATTTTTTTTTCCCCAGTCTTTCAGCTTCTTGGTGACAGGCACAGCCAGCAGCATCCCAATATTCCTCTGGGATAACAGGTCAGCGTAGCCACTGGTGACAACAGAAATCTGTAGCCTACATTTAAAGAGGGGCAGGTGACCACAAAGTATCCCCAGCTTTTGAATAAGCCATTCAGTCTACAAGGTCTTGTTTCCTCCCTAAAACACATCTTGTTGGACCAAGCGTTACTTCAGCAAAAAACATCTCCAGTAAGTAAACCTAGAGGTGTGACACCAATATAGCGGTGTGACAGTGGCACAGATTTAGAAATTCAGTTTACTATTGCAGGTACATGTATTCCTGCATTAAACAGCTGCTTTTGCAGGCAGATGTGCACACACGCAAACATATGCATACTTCATTCTTTCTGTATTTGCAGCCTAATTGGCTTGGGTGAAAGAAATTATGCCATATATGGCTTATGTTAACTACACAAGTGATTTCCACATCAGCTACTGAACACGTCTAGTAACTGTCACTCCCAAATGTAGGTCTTGCTGAACTCTCCTGGGATGTTAACCTTGCCTTGTCTTCCATTGTATGTGCAGTGACACAGAATGTTTTAACACCCACATATCCTCCTTACTGCTTTTCTCTCTTTGCCCCAATGTTAGATACTGAACGTTGTGTGGGTTATATATACAGAATGAGTATGCTAGGTCAGGAATTTTCCCCTTCCAAATAAACAAATGCATTGTGATTCCTTTCTTTATTTCTTTCTGTAAGGAGAAAAAGTAAGCATCATTTGGTTTCAGCATGGGGGAGCAGAGGCTGCAGTATTAAATCAGTCATTTGTTTTTCAGTTTGCTCAAGTCTTCAACGTGTAAAGAAATTAGCAGAACTGCACCTGCTTTCCAGAACAGTATGACCTGAGTGCAGTATATGAAGAGAGAAACAAATTGACACTAGAAAAAAAGGAGATGGAAAAATCAAAGCTGGAGTTTAAGTCTTTAAAAAATATTAGAACATTTCCTTGACCAAAATAAATGTGTGAGCATTTTTTTTTCCAATCCTGGATGCATTCATAATATACAGCTAAATTACAGGCATATGTGTTTGCTGCATTCTCTTAAATGTTTCCACTATGCTCTCAATGAAGTGTCAAGCTCTATAATGAATTGGTGTGTTCTTCAGACAGTGTTGGACATGCTCATGTTTGCCTGAACTCAATGTGTGTGGGAGGCTCAGCTTCTCAGGTGGTGTTTAACTTCTTGCAAGATGGGGGCCCCAGTTTCTGCTTTAGATGAAGTGCGTGAGCTACTTTAAAATATATTTTTAACTTTATGCAAAACATTCTTTCTGTGAGTCCAGTTATGTGTCAACCTAATTCCCACACACCTCAAACAAAAATTACCAGGGCAGCAAATACGTGTTCAAATTCCAAATATGCTTTAGTGCAGCACAATGGTTAAGAATTATTTTTTTTCTTTTTTTCTTTTTTTTTTTTTTAAGCTAGTTAGTGCAGTATTAGGTAGGTCACCCTGGCCACATTCCCAGAATTTAACAGTGGGGGCCTTGTGGAATGCTAAACGATGTGTATAACAGCATTCAGGCTCTTCGTGAGCCAATCCGTCAAAACATTTGCTGCTTTGAAAATGTGTTCTTCAAAAAAATGGGCATATGGAACTTATTAGACTATTTGGTGGAGTTCAGGCAGCAGAGCCCAAGAGAAGTATAAAAACATTTGAGGACACAATTCTACCTTAAGGTAATAGGATCTCTGAACTGTTCTTTTGCAATCAAATACACACAAAATACAGGCAAGAAACATCCTGAATGGAGACATTTGACATTCCAAACAGTCACAAGACCTTAAGTAAAGAACTTGTAATAGTAGTAAAAAAGTAGTGGTTTGATTGCAGCAATGACTGGTACGTTTGGTTCTGTTTCCTCGGCAGAATGTATTGATTCTTGGCTCTTTAACAGTTCAAGTTGTATCGAGGAGTTCTGACTCATGGTTTCACTGCTGTGGATTTCTGTGTTTCTGGTGCATTGGCAGTGGGGATCAATCAGTCTCCTTGGAGATGAAAAAAGGCAGTGCTGCAGATGAGACAAACAAATGAGCTGCCATTTTCTAGCACCTGCTTGTACCTTCATCCAAGTGACTTCTTGTCCCTGCTGCACAGGGAGCACAGGGAGCACAGAGCGAGCAGATCTTCCCCTCAGTGTTGAACTATAAGGCAAACCACACAAATGACTTAGACTAATCTTTGGCTTTGGCAGCCGTGACAGGAGATAACACTGGGGTTTGCTGCTTCATGGGTAGCCCTAGAGCAGAGTTTTACTTGAAGTCTTCCACTGGGGACAGAATTAGACAAGGGTGGAGGAATCTGTGTAAGTAACCCTTCTACTCTCTCCCTTCCTCTCGACTACTCTGACACTCCTCTGAACATGGAACTGTGGTCTGTGCAGGGTCTTTACGCCACACTGCTAGCTTTGATCACTACTGCAAAGAATTGAAAGGACACCCTGTTCTTGTGTAACCTCTTTCATATAATTGGGGGTTACAGGCCAATGTAGTATTTACAGACTTCTGACCAACTTTTTATGTCCTGTGAAAGGACTGAAAGCTAAGGCTTGGGACTTTATTTTGTTGAAGTATCTGTACTCAAGGATAGTTCTCTTTCCGAGTGGCTGTAGTGCAAGGATACAAAATGTGGCATGAAGGCACTGAAAATGGATTGTTATCTTCTAAAGTAAGGTTGGTGCCATTTGCTGCCATACTGTAGAGTGGTCTTTGTTAGCCTAATCGTTGAACCGAGAACTACCTAGCAGGCATTGACAGCTGTGGCACTGTTACACAGAATCTCACAATTACCATTCTTAGCAGTCGAGCGAGTCTGTAGCCATTGCAGGACTGATGGACAGTAACTCCATTGCACAGAAATTGTGAGCTATCAAGTGATGCTGAAGTTATTTGCCATTGATATTGATATCTGCAATACCAGTCATGTGCCTCGTCTTGCAATTCTTGCCTTGGCTTGATCCAGTACTGACTTGCCCTCCCCATCCCTGCTGTGCCCCTGTTTTCAGCCTCCTGCAGTGCTTTCTCCAGGGCAGGATGCTGCTGTGGGCATGGCCTTTCTTCCTGCAGAGCATGCAGAGGGAAAGGGCTGGAGATGGGCTGCTCTCTCGCTAACTGTGCCCCATCAGGCAACGTGCCTTGCATTCCCTTGCAGCCAGGCCAAGCTGCTGCCCGTGTGGTGCCCCCAAAGATCTGTGGGGAAGGATCCTGGCATTGTCAACCCCGCTTATTTTTTCATCCTTTACAATTGACTAAAGCATCCCAGAAAATAGGTCTCAGCCCTGAGACATTGAAGTGGCTGGAGAACAGAGAGCAAGAAGGGAGAGGGAAACATCTCTGCCTTCCATCACAGCCCCCTGGAAATCTCACTGACCCTTGTCCAACAAGCTTAATATGATACTTGGCAATATCATGAGACTTTATTTGTTATTATTACTACCAGGAATTCAGACGGCAATGCCCCTATCTACTCTGAAGAAATGCTGTATTGTTTTGTTATGCAAAAGTCCTTGAAATAAGCTGTGGCATCCAGCTGAAACTTTCCTTTTACTTTATTCCCTGTATTTGGAAGAGGCTGCTGGGACAGAAAAGCTTCCTGGGAACTGGACACTGCTGTATGACTGGAAAATTTTGAAAAAGGAAATTGCCTGTAATGGTTTGTGGTTGCCTCCATTACCAGGCCGCAGTGAGTGAGTAAATCAAGTTAAACTGCAGAGATATTCTCAGACCCCTTTGTCACTGATTTTTGCCACCTGAGGGAAACCAGTCTGCACATTCAAGAGCTGAATTTTCACATGGCAGAGTCATGACACTGGAGGCAATATTTTTGCTTGCAATGCAGGCAAGAAAGAAAATAGTCTCAAAACTGCCTGGAGAGAAACTTCAGAAGTGCTGTGCTTTGGCCTTCTGCCACTTCTTTTGAAGTCAGGGACTTCTCCCATTGTGTTAGATTTTAACAGAGTCAGAACAATGTCAAACTCCTTTAAAAAATACCACCCACTATTCTCAGTGCATGGTTTTATCAAGCCAGAAGATTTTGGTGCTGGAAAGTATCATGGGATTTTGTAACTCCCAGAGGTGGCCTCCCTCATTCTTTCATACTAGCCTTATCCCTTCAGGGTATTCTTGAGTCCCTTCCTCACACTGTAAGAGTAGTCCTTCAGCTGACCCCCTGGTATTGCCTACTTCTTATCTCACCATGGCAAAATGTGAGGAGGGACATGTTAGGCACATCATTTAGTGGTAGTTTTGGCAGTGCTAGGTTAAAAGTTGGACTCTATGATCTTAAAGGTCTTTTCCAACCTAAACTATTCTATGATTGTATGATTCTAGGAGCAGCATTACCTCCAGCAGCTGCACTGGCTGTAGGTCTACTGGGATGGGTGTCAGTGTGTCCTGCAGGATAGTTCCTTCCTTTGTGCTGTTTTCCTTCTCTTTTCTGGTGTGTACCACTATGGTTCCCAGCTGCTCATAGTCCTGTGCATGAGCTTTTCCAGGAAGGTTAGTCATGCAGTACTGGCTTCTGTTCTTGTGTCTCTGTTTCTAAGGACCAAGTTGCTTTGGTTGCTCCTCCTATATAGCAGAGTACTGCATCTGGCCTTAGCTCATTGTCTTCTGGATGGGTTTTCTTTTGTTACAGTAAATATAGGGTCATGTTCAAGGGATTCAGCTATCATACATCCAGTTAAAGTTCCTTACCAGGCTTTATGAAGCCATTAAACTGAATTGGGTTTTCTTAAGTCTCACTGGTTTACCACTCAAAGTTCAGTTCTGGAACAACTAAACGGATGAAACGTTTGGTATTGAGATCTGTCTGTATTCTGCTGTCTGTTGTGGCTGATACCTATTGAGACATTAAGCTTTGCTCTGTTCAAGTTATTTTATTTATATAATTTTAATTTATTTTACTTTGGTATTCTACAGTTACTTCCTAAGGGATTTGTGCCTGGAAAAATTAGAAGAATGAACCATGTAAGTCCATGAGAGAGGTTATAAAATAAACATTATACCATGTGTGGGGTAACATTTTTTACTGCAAGTGGCTGCTCTCACTTTCTGGCATTTACACACATGGCCATCTGTTTGAAGGCTGTTTGAAGTGGCTGTATTCCAGCATTTATGTAACATGCCTGTAGAAAGGAAATGACATCATTTAGTTTCCTGAAGAATATTACCAATGCCAGAACTGAGGAAATAAAATCTACAATAAATAGAATATGTATTTTTAAATGTTTTTGCCCTTTACAGTAGACCACCTCTCCATATTGATCTGACTATGCCTTCAAAGCAATTGCAAGCCCCTTAATTTCATGTGCATTTTCACACCCGTTGCTAGCAGTGGGCTACAAGCCACTGTATCCTACATGTTTGTTGAAATGAGAGCCAGTAAGACAGGACTGAACTAGTACAAAGGCAAAGCCTATAATGGGCCTCCATTGAAAGATATAGGCATAAACCAGCAACAGCAACTTTGTAATTAGACTGGGTGAAGCTTCAGCACGTTCAAGTGACCATGAAAGAGAAGCAGCTATTTGTCATGCCCAGGAAAAAAACATGTAACTCCATTAATATGAGCTAAGCAGTTTAATACAAAGCCATATTAGGGTTTAAATTGAAAAGAAAGTTTGTGTTTTGAGGTTCTGCATAAGGGCTGTGTATGTTCTGAGACATTTGTTTTATATCTTTGCCAAGCTATAAAAGTTCTCAGCTGGTGATTTCAACTGAGCCATGTTGAGTTACATCATATGGGGCTTCCTCCTTCTCTGTCCTGCCAGGAACTTTTCAAACTTTTGTCTTGGCTAATAATTCCTGTTTTACTGCCTGCTTTGTCTACAGAAGTAAGTTGTCAAGTGAATTAAGGACTACTGGATCACCTAGCTAGCAGCACAAATAAAGTAGGAAGGTTATTTACTTGTATTAGAGACTTTTGGTTGGAGTTTACATTTGCTTTTCTTTGTGTGAAAGGTAATGCAAAATAGACAAGCCATAATCCCAAAATGCCAACCTCTGCCAACTCTGGCAGAAGTTTGATCATACTGCTGCAGGTATCATTTCAAATCACTCTTATGGTTTCAAGGTACTTCATGTTTACAGCTAATATGAACTAATGACACACAAATTGCAATTTTCAGAAGTTATGTTATTTCCTGTGTTGACTCTTATTGATAAAAGAGCTTGTTTGGTACTATTCAGTCTGTCTCATAAACTACAGTGTTGCTGGACCAGTTCATTAAACAGATTTGGGCTGCCTATGTTACACATTCCTATATTTTTGAAAGTTTTTCATAACAAAGTCATTACTCCTGTCAAAATGAAATGGAAATTAGGAGAAAGGTTGGCTAATGATGACCCTTAATAATTTATGGAATTCATATAATCTGCTAGTTTATGCTTGTGACTGGCCTTGGATATTGTCCAGAATGTGCTGAAATCTGAGAAGCTATCCACATCCATTTGAAAACAGTACAAAAGATTACAAAAATATATTACTAACCTTTGTGCTTCCATAAAGAAATTAAATCTACTTAACATCAAGGTTGAGATACCTGCTAACTGGGAGATATTGGCTAACAATGTATAATAATAATAATTATAAATGTAGGAAAGTGTAAGGTGGTCAGAAAAGTGAGAAACAAAGGACTTTATTTCCATCTGATTTATTGTACAGATTTTCCAGGCTGCATCAATAAAATGCTGAATTTAATCATGGCTTTTTTAATATTAGGCTTGCAGCAGGAGGTGAGACCTTTGTCTAGCTGGTACTTATAAATACAGTTAATCATGTCAATGGCTTCCTGAATGTAGATATTTATCTAAATTAAATAAAGTTAACTGAAAATTACTAGCCATGGAATAGCTATAAGACAATACTGAAACTCACTGATGATTTAGCACTTAAGCCAGTGTATTATAAAGGAGCAGTTTTAAATCCATTAGTTAAAAGTAATATGAAAAATATAGTGATTGTTACAGTGAATTTACTCACGGATTCTTAGCATGAGAGTACTACAGTAAAATTAACATTCCTTGCAAAGGCTAAAAATTGTATTCCTATAAACTACCAGTAAGCCTCTTGAATCAGCAAGTTTCCTAAATCCTCTGATTTTTAAGGATGACCATACTATAGTCCTAAGGGAATGTGTGAAAGCATGAACCTTGGTTTGACCAAATCCCCAGAAATGAATGGCCAGCTAAATATCCTCTCATTTACAAATACCTACGGGGTAACCTAGTGTGTCTGAAAAAGCCAGATATGAACAAAGAAATAAGAAATAAAGAGTCTTTCAAAAACACTTATTCAAAGGATTATAGAATCATAGAATCATAGAATCATTTGGGTTGGAAGGGACCTCAAAGATCATCGAGCTCTAACCCCCCTGCTATGGGCAGGGACACCTTCCATTAGAGCAGGTTGCTCAAAGCCCCATCCAGCCTGGCCTTGAACACCTCCAGGGATGGGGCATCCACAACTTCTCTGGG
>JAOQGH010000019.1:14690924-14735028 GCA_025769975.1 Gallinago jamesoni
ATGATTCAAGGATTGGAGCATCTCCCTTATGAAGAAAGGCTGAGAGAGCTGGGACTTTTTAGTCTGGAGAAGAGAAGGCTGAGGTGAGACCTTATTAATGCCTATAAGTATCTAAAGGGTGGTTTGAAGGAGGAAGGAGCCAGACTCTTTTCAGTGGTTGCCAGTGAGAGGACGAGGAATAACGGGCATAAGTTGGAACATAGGAGGTTCCACTCAAATATGAGAAAAAACTTCTTTACAGTGAGGGTGACAGAGCCCTGGAACAGGCTGCCCAGGGAAGTTGTGGAATCCCCTTCTTTGGAGATTTTCAAGACCCGCCTGGATGCAGTCCTGAGTAACATGCTCTAACACGCTCTAGGCAATCCTGCTTCAGCAGGGGAGTTGGATTGGATGATCTCTATGGTCCCTTCCAACTCTAAAAATTCAGTGACATTTCAGTGAGCTAAGAATACTTTCAAATTATTAGTGCTGTAAGACTAGAAAAGAGGCTATGAAGTGAAAAGCGCTTTCCTCAGGCCTTCTCCTTTTCTCTGCAGAGTTCCAGTGATCTTTCCAGAGAATCAGTGTTCATGGGTCCGTGACCCAGCAACGTGTCTGCCAGGGACCCCCATAGAAATATAGTTCCACCCACCAGCTATGGATCTAGCTGAACACGATCAGTTTGTGTATTTTCAGTTGAAATACTTATTTTTCAAATTTCATATAAGGCATAGTGTCATAATTTTCCTTTATTTTTCAAGTGAAAGTTCTATGCTATTAAACAACTGATGATACCACCACATTATCCTCAATTATAATATTATAGTACATTGTTAAATGAAGCTTCAATGCCATCTAAAATCCATACTGAGGAAACCAGTGAACTAATGTGAACTAACACCCCTATTTTTCCCAGTCAGTTTCTTTTACAGACTCTCTTATTTAAAAAAAAAAAAAAAAAGAAAACAAAAGAAAAAAAAAGGAAAAAAGAAAAAAAAAAGAGAAAAAAAGAGAGCTCTTGCACCCTTCAAATTTTTGTATGGCTGCCACTTGAAACTAATTTTTTAGCATACTCCCTTTGGAAAAGTGGAGGTGCATGTCTCTACTTTCAAAGTGCCATCAGAGCTAGTTGCACAGATGTTACTCCTTACAATAATATATCTCAGCTAAAAACCTGGATTACAAAAGCCATTACCATATTATTAATTATTTGTTTTCCCCAGGAATAATCTGACATACAAAATGTTGGGTTTTTTTCCTTCGCCTTGTGGCCCAAACATGCAGTCACACCTTGTCACTATGGTATAATTTTAGAATGTCTTACTAGCTTGATTCAAACACTCAGCTTTGATGGGATACAGACACCACTGCTCTGTCCCTTGAACTGTGACCTTAAACAACCGGGCTTTTTCCTTCCCTGTGGGAATCATGTGATTGCACTCTCAGCGGATAATTTTTCCTGGATTCTTTTATGGTATTTCCTACACAGGAAAACCATCCTGTTATCTCACTTTAAAAGATTTTCTTTCTTTTTCTTCTTTTTTTTTTTTTTTAAATTGTATGTGTCTTCTCCCCTTTCATTGCTTATTTAAAAACAGATGTTTTAGAAGAAGTAAGAAAGGATCAGAGATGTATTTTTTTCACACAGGACAGAAAATAAGCAGTGGTAAATATGATAATGCATCTGTTAATCAGGAAACTTCACTATAATATAAAAAGAAAAATAGTTAAACAGCAAAATTGGCATTTTCCACCTAAACAGAAATTAACTACAGTTTAAAGTCATCACAGAAAGTGTTCCGTAGTCTCAGACTGTGAATTCTAGCAGGAAACAATTTTCAGGAAGAATTTGTGTTCTTTTGTTCGTGTAGTGCCTCACAAGGACACAGCTAACATGCCTTCGTAGTCTCGTATCTTTATGTTTCTACGGTTACTTTTTCTTAAAAAAATGATTCACGCAGGCTTTCCAGGGCTCATGAGGTATGTGAAGTTCTCAGAAACAAAAGCATGATAAACTGATTACTGCTTTCAGTTACTTTGATTTGTAACTGAAGTAATCCTGAATTTATACCAGTGTATCTGATAAAAGAATCTGACTCAGTATCACTCACAGTTGCTGTGCTACAGGAAGCAGCTTGCCTTACTGTTGAATGAAAATCAGTGACAATGTCAATTCAGATTTTGTCTGGAAAAGAAAAAAGTATTTTTTCTTAATGCAGAGACATGATACATTCATCATACATATAGTGTACTTTTAAATTACATGTGTTTATAAAGAAGTGCATCTTCCCTGTTTTGAAAAAAATAATCTGTATGAGTCAAATACTTCTGTATATGAAAAACAAAGGCCTCCAATAAATCAAAATTCTGGTTTGAGCTAATTTTTAGTTCTAAGAATACATATTCACTACTATGTCATTGCTTGCAAAAGTGATTATTAAATGAGTAGCTGCTGACATACCTAAGCAAATTCAAACCATTCGTTCCTGACTTAGCTTTCAGATCCCAAGAGTGGGAAGTTCATGAAAGAAAGTGTTTCTTACAAGATTTTCCTTTGTGACATCCACAAAAGACTGTTTTCTCCTGTTTTTCCCTTGTGGATTATGATTAGTAATGTTTCCAAGCATCTGAGCACAAATCCAAGATCCTAGGACTCTTACAAGTCCTAAACTGAGTGACTTCATATTCTTCTTGCATGCCTTTGCAATTTTCTTTTGCTATAGTCACTCTCTAATTCTGCTCTGGGGAAAATTAGGACATTTTTAAGAATGGTAGTAAATTCACCTTACCAAATCACAGTGAAGTGATGATGATACAGGTGGTTGTAATGGTTTTGCCATTACTGCAAAGGTAACAGGACTGGCTCAGTAACTTAACATTTTGTTTAAGCAAATCTGTTTTTTTCAACTACTAATGACCAGTCGTGAGTGATCAGAAGATGAACACTGCTAACTAATGTAATGTGTAGTTTTGTTTTTAGGAGTGAATGTTCTGAATATGATATAAATGCAATACGCTAGCAGACTATGAAATTTATTTTCTATACATCAACTATTCCCTAAAATTCTCTTCTATTTCTCAAGATGTGTAACAAGAAACTTTTCTAAAGATAGAGGACTGGTGAAATGTCCTTTGTTTTTGAAACTAGGACAAAAGGCATAAAATCTTTATTTTTAATCAAAGTATAAGTTTTTTTACTAAACTACAGAGACACTGTCTTTTGGAAGAATTTTCCTTGATACTTACATGAAGTATGAAGAATTTGCCTCTTGACTACTTCCAGCCACAAATCCATAGATGATTTAGATTTTCCAGCGGAAATTTAGAAAGCAATAAATGGTTAAAAAATCCTGTTTTTCACAAGCCTGGAGTCCAAGTCATTTTTTCCATGTACTATAGACCTGAACAGATTGTATCTTTTATGATGTACCGCACCCTCATACACAAGTCTCTGATCTTACTGGAAAGATTTCTGCCCCTCCTATTTTACAACACCTTTTGAACAAGCAAAATAGATTTAACTTCATCAATCTTTCACCATAATTCCTTGAATAACTATTGCAGGTCTATCTGAAAAATTACCAAGTTGTCAGATTCCTTAATAAAAGGAATTGTTGATACCAGATCTGGTAAGATTATTCCAATAAAAGGCTGTCTAATTTCAGTATGAAATTACTACCCTACTCCCACCTTCTTGTTTCCTGCTGATGCACCTGAGAATTGCATTTAGCTTCTTGCACAGGCAGTAAATGCTTGAATATGCTTTTTAGTGTTGCTGCTTTCCAGCATACAATCTTCTATCTTAAAAGCGTGCCTTCCAGCCCGTGTTTCTAGGTATATGGCATAGCATTTAGCTGTGTTAAAAGTGACGCTGCTGAAATGAGTATATCCTAAGAGGTCACCCAGGTCAGCCCAGTGTTTTCCATACACATACATACTCAGCTGTTACAGATATATTCATTACTCTTGATGTTGGGTTTTTTTTTTTTTTTGAATATAATTATAGCCAGCTTCAATATTGATTGTCCATTTGGAGCATTTAGGAAAGCCTTCTTTACCAATTTCCAATTACCTTTCACACTTTTTCAGGTACCCCAGAGAAGGTTTGAAGGATTTCTGATCAGTATTTGTTCTGCTTGTTAAACCAAACTGTATCAGTCCTAAGATTTCTACAGAACTACCCACCACCTTGCGGTGCAGGAGATATTTTCTTCTTTCTTTGTTGTTTATGAACTGCTGAAAAAGGCAAACAGAGCCTTCCAATGAATACTTAGTAACTGATTACAACTACAGGGATATTTGGCAGGATATGTTAGTATTATAGGCCTTATAGATGCTTCATAACTTCTCAAGAGCTCAAAATTAAATTGACCTCCAGATGACAAGTTAAGAAAAACACTTACAGCCATATCAGATTGGCAGAAACTGTTGCATTTTTTTGAGGCCTTTATTATACAGAGATGGTGGAGTACATGTCGATGAAACACACTCAACTAATTCAATAGCACGGTTGCTGTGACACTGGAAAGGCCATACAGCAGCAGAGGTAATTCTTTCCAGTTCTTTGCACTTAAATATCTCTTTGCATTTACTTTTTGTCTTCAGCTTTGAGAGACTGGATCTTTTAAAGCACCCAGTAGGTTTATTAATCAGCACTTTATTCCATTTCCACGTGGGGAAAGCATCAAATTAATTACATCTACTTGATCTACTTGTTCTTGCAGAGCACCTAAACCTCCTTAATTGACATTCCCTGGATGGACACATGTTTTCCTGAATGTTTTAGGAAATAGAGGGACTGCTATTTCTATTTCCTCGGCCTATTCGATAGCCTATTATATTGTCTTAGCATTTTGTGATTTATAATTTAATACATGAATTAGTATACAATCAAGGTCCTGTCTTTCACAATTGCTAGTAATTCTAAACCATATAATATCCCTGCTGTCTTTCTTAAATAGTCTGTAACCAATGAGTTTAATATCCTGTCATGTGAGTCATACCGCTGCAGTTCAGTAATACCAGCTATCTCAAATTTCTTTTCCTAAATTTGTATTTCCAATTCCCCTGACTCTCAGAATGGTTATAGGAAGAAAGATTGTTTTTCTCATCCTGGTTCTTGATGTTTCAGTCCTTTTATATTTGTTCATATGTACTGGCAAGTTCTTCTGCACAGACTAGATGTTACCTAGAATGTACTTTCTTTTTTTACAGCAGTGGAAGTAGTTCAAAAGCCATCCATTCTACTTTCTTAGAAAAGGTGCTCCTGGTATCTATGCTTTTTCTGGAGTAGTTTCCCTGAAATAAAGCAGTCCTCCTCATTTTTATTACAGGCAGAAAGGACCCTATTGAATTGGTAACTCCAGCAGAGCATTAAATGTCAGTAGGGAAGCTACCTATGCCGATGCCTAACCTATGAGTATGTCTATTTTCCTTTATGATAGGTAGTATTCACCTGGTGCAAGGAAGCAGCTTCCCTCCTGGATATAGGCAAGTGCTACATAAGGTTTCCGATTTATGCCCAGAATAAAAGAAGCAGAGTCCCCTTGCGAAACCAAAATGTTGTTATAGTAACAAGGAGACAAACATGTCTTAAAATAGCCAGACTGATGAGTTGGAATTAATAATACTCTTTTCCCACCTGATTTTCAGAGAATTGCAGTTCAAATGTATCCATCTGGCCGGCTCAGTAATGTTTTAGATCTCTAGGTTGTTAAACCGATATTTTCAAATGTTCTTCCAAATAGGAACTCAGAACTAACTATTTTTGAATAAAACAGAGTGGGAGAGTACGACTTTGTCATAAGTAGCTGGTGGAGGGTATCAACTGCTGTATTTACTTGGAAAGAATAGGGCAGTAAATTTCTTGAAAGTACTAAGTGTTATACTTTTGTTGTAATCAGAAGGTCCAGCTATGTTTCACACTTCTTACCAATCTAGTAAAAATACTGTGCTTTTATGGAGCCATATTGTTCCTTTACTGAGCCAAAAGCATCACATATGGGGTGTAATGTATACTGAATGTACTGACGAGATTTAACACTTTAGGAAAGAGGACTTTCTCTCTTCCTATATGTAGGTGTGGTCAGTGGAAGCTCTTGGGCTCCTTTGTTCTGTCCACAGGCTCATTCCATAGGGACTACTGCTGAATTCTGAATTCTTTCGAGATGTGTTTAAGAATGTAGATATATGCAATGCTGCAACAGAACCTAAGTTCCTCATACAAATCTACTCACGGAGGAAATAGTTTTTGATTTGATGCATGACAACTATGTATATGTTAAAAATGAAGATACATGCACACAGTAAGGATGATGACCATGATGTGTTTTGTCTTTTATAGAACACCTTGCAGGTGTTCTCCAAGCACTGCAACTGAAGCAGCCAGCAGCAGCCAAACAAAAATATCTTTCTAGTCAGCAGCAAAAAACACATGGGTCATATCTTGTTCACTGCTCCTAGGTAAATAGAAACGGAAAGGAACTAGGTGTGAAACGTTCATTCTATAACAAAAATGAAGAACACCTTGTGCACGTAACAACATTTGTTACGTTGAATAAACAAAAGTACAACACCCTTCCTTGTGTACACATTGCCGTATGGAAAGATCTGTTATTTTCAGGATGGAGCGCTTTGGTGCATGTATTAGCTGTGAGGCTGAGCAATTGAGCTCTAAAGGATCACATATACAGGATGTTAAAGCAAACCCATGACTGGAGCTAGTGCAGAAGATCAAAACATCATTTCATTATGTGCCAGCTGGGTCCTAGACATCTACATAGTTATGAGGAGAGACAAGGCATTTCTAGATGTGTTTCCTATTTCCTTCTGTCAATGATAAAGCATATGAGGGAAAAGTTCATGGGAGACCCTAGCAAGACAGTTCTGGAGGTTGCTCTTGAACAGAGATGTATTGAAGACCGTTGCTTCTTTGTTCTGTGTGCATACACGATGTGGCTTTAAAAGCAGGCCTTTCTGCTTTCCTGCCCAAAGTAATAGTATCCTTTGTGATTGTGGTATATGAGCCCACTATTGTTTAACAAGGTGTTTTGCTTAGAGATGGAATGCATAATTTCTAGGAAAAAAACTGATTTTGGATCTACCCTGTAATTTAGTTGAATAATAGCTACATTTGATCAGAGCTTAATTAAACTGTGATAACTTCATAAATCAAACTGGACTGAGTTGTTCTTTCTATGAGAATGTTATCATGAGCTTGCATGAAATGTCTCTTTCTTGATTTTGTGCTTCATAAAAAAATAAACTAACTGTAATTACAGTAAATAACATTTTTCAATCAAGGATCAGGTTCTGGTTGCCTTACTCTTGATGAGTGGCATTTTTAAAATAGAAATTTGATGCTAATATTGAAGTAATACAAGTAGAAAAAATTATCCCAGTTACACCAAAACACTAGTACCGTACATGAACTATAAATACAGAATTTGTATTACTTTGTGTCTCTTCTTGTTCCATCGCTGAGACAAATCAAACTCCAGCTTCTCTACACTTTCCCACTGGGGTAGTAGACACAGAAGTGTAAACAGCATGATAAGGCAGCCTGAGCTTTCTCAAAGCTGGACAAGAACATCCCCCTCGGTGTCTCCTTGTATGTCATGTGTTCTAGTCCCCTGATCATCTTCATAGCCTTTTTACATCTTGTTCCAAGATGTCAATGTGTATTTTGTACTGCCTCCAGGTTTGGGATTGTCAGTACTGCAGGTGTGGCCTGAATGAGGAGAATAATCACTTCCTCAGCCTCTTGATGGTATGCTTGCTCATACCACCCAGTATGCAGTAAGACTTCTTTGCTGCAAGGACACACCCCTGACCCATGTCCAGCATTTTGTCCACCACAACTCCCAGGTGCTGCTCTGAGAACGTGTTTTCTGCCCAGTCAGTTTCCAGCCTGTACCTTTGTGTAGGCTATTATATCCTAAATTCAGGACTTTGCATTTCACTCTATTGAACTCCATGAGGCTTTTGTCAGCCTCTTTCTCCTATCTATCAAGGTCGCTCTGAATCGCAACCCTTTCCTCCAGTATCTAAACTTCTCCTCCTAATACCCTGTGAACATTGCTGAGAGTGCCCTCTGTCCCACTCTCTAGCTCACTAAGAAAAATGCTAAACTGCATCAACCCCTGAGAAACTTGGCTAATAACTGGCCACCAGTTTGCACTGCTGACCACTGTTCTAACCCTTTGGGCCCAAGCAGTGCAGCCATTTGCTAACTCCCTGTACTTTCCACTTACAAAATTGTATCTCAACAGGTTGTGTGCCCTTATACAAGGATACACAGCAACAGCATATTTCAGAAGTCCCTAACACTCTATTGTTGCACATCTATTAGATGTATGGCTCATGAGAACTTTTCCAACCTGATCGTTTGCTTTATACCTAATGTGATAGAGCACAAGACTATGTTCACTCTCTGGCTTTATCAGACTAGTAGGATAAGCTTGAGTTTATTGCTTACTCCCAATTTTTCAGTCAATGCCTTTGATCACTGCCTCAGCTGCTGGCTGCTCACCTAAAGCACAGTAAGGGCTGAGGTCAAATTTTTCAGTGATAGATGGAAACATAGTCTCTAGGAGATGGCCCAAACACAAAAGCCAGAATGTGATTCTAACAGGTGGTGGTTCTGTCTCCTGAGAAGAGACAGCATCACTGAGGACTCGGTCAGACTGAGCTTGGAATCCCCAGTCTTTGGCAAAGATTGCAAAAAAATCCTCTGCGTTGTCTTTGTGGCTGACCTGCAGGAACCTTCAACTTCTTACAGACACAGAGTTTGTTTTAATTTTAAAGGAGTCTACACTTGAAAACAGTTGTTTATTAGCTGACCATCATCCTGTTACCTCTATGGCTTAAGGAGCAAAGGAGCAGCAAAATATGTGCAAGTTAAGGTTAGGCTAATATATCTGCTGTGGATACAGGAGTTACGTGAGGCACTTACCAAGAGCTCCATAATGCATTTACCTAGACAGGGTCTGCTGCAAGTTATGGCATCTCCTGAGAGTTTCTAAAGTCAAGTAATCTGGTTTGTCACCAGCAGGCACTTGTCACTGAATGGGGCACTTAATTTCTGTCTCCATTCTGCTAATGATGGGGTAATCCTAAACTGTCTGGGTGCTTGTGCTCAGGCTGAGAGCGTAGGCATCATTCCTTGTCCTCTTTGTACTGGACAGACATGACTGTGGACAGTAGTGCTTGGCACTAGAAACCCTGTAACCACCAATAGATGCACAATCCTGTAGCTGACTGCAGCAGACAAGTTGCCATGCATGGTGTAGCTGTAGCTTCCATGTCCATGTTAAGCTCTACTTCTTTTTGAGATTCCTTCAAACCATCAAGCAACACACAGTGAACCAGCACTTTGCTTCTCTTTCCTGCAGCCCTATCTGAAGCAGCGGGTGGGAAAGGTCATCCTTGACACACCTATCAGTCCTTCCCAGCCTGGACCAGAATGTTTGAAGGCCAGAGATACTCTGCAACGCTCTTTCTCAGCTGCTTGCTGGGGGAGGCTGTTGAACTGCCTATCTACTTACTCCCTTGTTTCGCAGACCTGTGAGAGTGGTGTAGGAGGGTCCGTAGATATCTGAAGGTTTTTGAGAATCCTGGTGTACTTCTCTCTGTGTATACCTTCTAGCAACTATGAAGGTTGCTATGATTTTGAAGATTTTCTCTCGCAGTCCCTAAATATTCTTACAGGTCTGGCCCACTGTGGTACCTGTGGAATGACTAATTTACAGATTTCATCTGCTGCAGATAGGGATATTTTTTTCCTGTAGTAAAAAGGAAAAGGCTCCACTGAGCTTGTTCTTCCCCAAGTGATTCAAATCAAGAGCATGATTTAGATGCACATTGAGACCCTGACTTTTTAAGGATGGAATAGCCTGTAGTCAGTATTGTTGAGGTCTGAGAAATAACCAGACAATGCTGTGCTGCAGGTAGGATGTTACTAAATTGAGCAGTTTGATTTCTTTTGAATAGTTATGTAATTATCTTGTTTCTATTTCATTTTGACATTTATTTACTTGCAGTAAAAATAGAGTAAAAAAAAAAATGCTTTTGAGATCCCAAATCAACTATTATCCTAACACTGCCAAGTTTACTTATAAACCATGGTCCTACATATCTGGAATATTCACCACCTGAATATCTATCTTGTAGTGAGGGACCCAAAACTGAACAAAGTACTCAAGGTGAGGTGTCACCAGTGATGAACACAGAGGGGAAAATCACTCCCTTAGTCCTGCTGGCCGCACTAAACCTGATACAAGCTAGGATGCTGTTGGCCTTCTTGGCCACCTGGGTGCACTGCTCGTTGTATTCACCTGGGTGTTGACCAACACCCCCAAGTCCTTTTCTGCAGAGCAGCTTTCCAGTCAAGCTTCCTCCAGCCTCTAGCGCTGCCTGGTATTGTTGTGACCCAAGTGCAAGACCTGGAACTTGGTCTGCTGGAACCTCACACCATTTGCCTTGGGACTCTCAATCCAGCCTGTCCAGTTCCCTCTGTAGAGCCTTCCTACCCTCAGGTAGATCAACACTCCCACCCAACTAGGTGTTGTCTGCAAACTTACTGAGGAAACACTCGATCTCCTCCAAATTGTTGACAAAGATAATAAACAATTGTTGACAAAGATAATAATATATAAAAAAACCAACAGTACTGAGACCTCCACTTGTGGCCAGCCACCAACTTGATTTACTCCATTTGCCACCACTCTTTGGGGGCAGTTCTCCAGCCAGTTTTTCACTCAACAAAAAGTGCACCCATCCAAGCCATGAGTAGCCAGTTTCTCCAGGAGAATGCTGTGGAAGAAACAGTGTGAAAGGCTTTACTGCAACCCAAGTAGACAACATCTACAGCATTTCCCTCATACACTACCTGGGTCATTTTGTTATAGAAGATCAGGTTAGTCAAGCAGGACCTGCCCTTCATAAACCCATGTTAACAAGGACTGTTCACCTGGTTGTCCTGTATGTGCTGCATGATGGCACCTGAGATGATCTGCTCTGTAACCTTCCCTAGCACTGAGGTCAGACTGACAAGCCTGTAGTTGCCTGAATCCTCCTTCTGGCCCTTCTTGCAGATGGGTGTCGTATTTGCTAACCTCCATTCAACTCCTAACCTCCCTAGTGAGCCAGGACTATTGATAAATGATGGCAAATGGCTTGCTGAGCTTCTGCAGCTCCCTCAGTGCCGTTGGGTGGATCCCACATGGCCCCCTAGGCTTGCGTATGTCTAAGTGTTCCAGTAGGTTGTTAACCATTTCCCCTTGAATTATGGGGGGGTTCATTCTGCTTCCCATCCATGTCTTTCAGTTCAGGGTGGCAGGGCCCCCAAGAAAAAATGGTTTTACTATTAAAGAGTGAGGTAAATAAGGCATTAAGTATCTCAGCCTTTTCCTCAGCCTTTGCAACAACTTTTCCACCCTTATCCAATAAGGGTGGAGATTCTTCTTAGCCCTCCTTTTGTTGCTAATGCATTTATAGATTTTTTTATTGTCTTTTACAGCAGTAACCAGATTAAGTTCTAGTTTGTCTTTGGCCCTTCTAATTTTGTTTCTGCATAACCTCAAGACCTCCTTGAGGTCCTCCTGAGTAGCCTGTCTCTTCCGAAGGTCATAAACTCTTTTTCCTCTGAGTTCCAGTCAAAGCCCTCTGTTCAGCCAGGCTGGTGTTATTCCCTGCCAGCTCATCTTTGGGGGCGTGGGGTGGCCTGCTCCTGTGCCTTTCAGATTTCCTCCTTGAAGAGTGTTCAGCGTTCCTGCACCCCTTTGCCCTTCAGGTCTGCCTCCCAAAGGAATTTGTCAGCCAGGCTCCTAAGAGCCAAAGTCTGTCCTTCAATGAGTATGTATGGAAACTAAAGATGGCAAAATTTAGCTATGCACTTGCACAAAGATAATAGACTGCTTTTACTCATGGTCTGCTGTGTGTACATGTGCTGCGTTCCCTGCCCCAGCCCAGACTCCTATTAAAATCGAGAGATACTTCGACCAACACTTATCTTCTGTATAACATCATACTTTATAGAAACTAATCGTGCTCTCATAAGATGAAAAGGGGTACCCAAGTGCCAACCAGGGTAATTCTGTTGTTCTCTTTGTGATAGCCACCACATATAAGGACGCTGGTATATTAATGTCCAACAACAGCCAAGAGAGAAAATGTGAAGAGGTAAGGATGCATACAGTGACGTTTTCTTAGCAGTCAGTGTCTTGTGGTCCTTCTTGAACTGGAGCTAGCACATTTTTAGAGTGAAAGTATACTCAAGCTGGTGTACTGATAAATGCTTTTTCTCTGTATGGGCTTCTTCTGGTGGGAAGTGTCACCCAGATGCTAACAGAGGACATGCCTGAGGAAAGGCAGTGTGATCGCATGAATTGTCAAGTGTGTTTGAACAACTCTTTCCCCATGTGTGTAAAGCTGTTGGCAGTTTGGAAGCTTTGCCTTGGTTAATTCAGTGAGAACAGGCAGGGCAGTGGCACTGTTGCAGTGGTGTATATCAGTACCCAATGTGAACAAATTGGTTGATGTAGTCAGGTTCATGTCTGCAACTATGAACTTTTTAATCCTTACTGTAAATTAAGTCAGCATATTTACTTTTTAATGTGTATTATTTCACATAACATTTCATAGATTCCTAGAAGAACAAGGAATGACTCTGGTCAAACAGTTGTGTATCCTGAACAGAGTGTTTTGTATCATCTTCATTAAATTACTGTATAGTAGCAGAAATTGCTTTGGAAGTTCTTTGTAGCAAGCTATAGAAAGTTTTCCTTGCAGAAAGAGAGAAAGAGAATCTACAAACTGTGTGAAAAAAACAGAGGAGACTCCGGTATCCTGGATGAATCAAGCAAGAGCCTAAGGGCTGAGAGCAAGGAGGTTCTGTTGGTTCTTTACAGAATTACATTAAAATAAAGGAATACAGGGATGTGTGTTCAAAAATTACCTGGCAGAGCCTCTGAAACACATTCCCACCTGGTTATGCTGTAATGGTAACTAGGAGGTTTGGAGATTCAAAAAACAAGGTTGTACTAGGGAGATTTTGGAGGAAGTGGGAGGTAAAACACAGGTCTTGGGCTTGGCACCATGAAGTTTCATTTCTAAGGGTCGTCTGTTGAATATTCTGAGGTGGATGTGGTTTGGGATGTGAATTTGGAAATTCCACCGCTTGGCTCATTTGGTGAATGGGACGCAAGAGCCTGGAGGGTGTACAAGCTGTAGGGGCGAGTCTCCCTTCATTCAGTTCTGTGCGGGCAACTTGACACCAGCCGTATTTCCAATATAAATACTTTGGAATTAAGGGAGACTATTGTAAGTCTAGAACTCGAACTCTTGACCAGTACCGGTGCTGCTATGCCTGCCTGATCTTCCTTACAGCAAATCACAGACTGCAAACGGCAGTGAAGTCACCGCGACCGGTACCGGTAGCCCAAAAGCAGCACTCCGGTCCCGGCGCTGCTGAGCTCCGGGCGATCCCTGAGCGCCCCCCTCGGGTACGGCCGAGTAACTGCAGAGAGAGCGGCCGCCAGCGGCACACACGGAAACCAGTTACCCATCACTGCACGGAACCGGCGGCTCTCAGAGAACTGACTGCCTGTGCCCTACCCCATTCAAATGATCCAAATGATGTGTCGTCCCTCCCCGCAACCCGTCCCAGCCCCCGCGAAAAGGCAGCGAGCCACACCTTGACCTTTTTCACCTTCAGGAGAGGCTGTCGAGCCCCACTCGCTGTCGGTGTGATGCTGGAGAGAGAGCTCCCACTGCTCAGCTGAAAACCGAGGAAGCTCTGGGCCTGATATTTCTGTAGCAGAAGCTCAAAAAAACCCACAAACTGAAGAGCTGATCTGTTTGCATGTTTGTGTCACAGAATCTCTCAAGTTGGAGGCCAAAAACCCTAACCCTAGGGGAAATTTCTGTGGAAACAAGCTGTTCTGTGATTTATTCTATTGCTCCTGCTTTTACTTCCTGTTAGAAATGCAAAACCAGCTCATCTCAACTATTTTTCTAGTGGGAGATGCAAGGGAGATGCAGGAGCAAAAAATCTAGAAGAACAAGCCTTAATCTTTTTTGCAATATATTTCTTCATTTTGTCAGAAGTCTTGAAGAGTTTATTCAGTTTGAATAATACATGACATACAAGTTGAAGTTCTCGATTTGTAAGTCAAAATAGTAAGTTACTATTTAGGTTTTTTTCTCTGTATCTTTAGAAGACCCATACACAGTTTATAATGCAATCCTGAGTGGTTTATACCTATTTAGTCACTTGCCATCATTTTCCTTCATGCCTATCAGCTTTCCTTCCTTCCAGGTTTTTATGACTCTGATGTGTTCTTAAAAGCCACTGTACCCTCTAATACTGTTATTTTTGATACTACTGTTTATTTCTCCTTCAGATATCATCCTAGTAACACCTTCTCCAGATTAAAGTAGTGTTTTTTGAACAAATTTGGTGATCAGAATCGTATGCAGCTTTTCAAATTAATTTCTACCAGTGCCTTTCACTGCTTTGAACTTTGTGCAATCTACGGTCTCTCAAACCCAATTTGCCATCTTCTGCACTGTACCACAGGTGTGGTTTAGTTATCCTTTGATTTAATATACCTCAGTGTATTTTCTTTATTTCTTTCTTGGTCAATTCTAATTGATGATTCTCCTGATTTTTGCAGGATTTTTTTTTTGTGTGTGTGTGAATCTTCACTGCAAATCTTGTTTAACTTAACCCATTTCTACCAGTTCAACTTTTGCAATCACACAATTTCCTTTCTCCTGTTCCAGTCTTCCTCTACAGTGACAGGGCTGTCTGAAAGACACCAGTTCTGAGAAAATGTGAAGTTCTGCATAGAATTGTGCTATTACCAAGTTTCATTAGCATAATCATCCTTCTTGTGAAAAAGTTTGAAACTAAAACCCAACCTTTTTCTTTCAATGGAAATATTCATATCTTGTTTCCAGGTCTGATTCCATTTTATAATTTTACATTAATGCCTGTTTCCCCAGCAATGGTAATTTCCTATGCTGTATATATCACACATTTTACTGATGCCTTGTCAGGCTACATCTTTGCACATTTTTGTGTCTGGAAATCCAGTTACTAGATCAGTCTGGCACAATCCACATCCAATCAGTCCACATAGAATTCTACTCCAGTTGCCAATTATCTACAAGCTTTCTTTTCAAAATTTGATGCAAAGATCTGTAAAGAACTGTACCGAGATTGTACTGGCAGAGCAGTTTATCATTTCAGAATGCATTCACTAGCATTCATCAGCTGCTTAATGTTTTCGGCAGCACGTTTAAACAAATCTTTTAGGGGAGTCAGGAGGGGGTGTGGGTGGGAATGGTTGTTTCCCCATTCCCTTCCTTGAAACTCCATTGGTACTTAACACCACATTGGTGTGGAAACCATCTTTCTCCCAGGTGCCACCAATTTAGTGCTGTAACACGACTGCTGTCAGAAATGCCATGGAGCTTTCAAAATATTCTTGTGCCACGAAATTTCCTTTGCTGGATGGATACAAAAAGCACAGTTATAGACTCAAACTCTTCTACTACCCTTTGACCTACAGATTGCAGTTACTTCTTGTATAACTGTTTTTATTCCACTAGATGGTACCACAATCATGGTAGACAACAGTATCTGCATTTCTGTTCTATAATTTGAGAATATAAAATATTTTTTATTGCCACTTCATAATTTTAATATTTTTGCTTTTGATTCGCTACAGAGTAAGAGCTGTTGGGAAAGAACTGAGTGAGGCAGGTGTAGACCAAAATCCTATGGAGACTGGCAGATGCATATTTTATGAAAATCATCATTCTTTGAGAGGCTTTGCCCTTTTATTCAGACTGCTTAGTTTCATTCACGTCAGTGGAATTTTTCAAAGAGCAAAATCTTAGACAGATTAAAGTCAATTGAATACATGTGCAACCTCTGCAAGTTCAGCATCTCCTGCACAAAACAGTAAATATCCAGCCTTTGCTAGTTAAAAGTGCTCTTAAAGCAGAAAGGTACAGTTTTTTCACCAATCCTTGTTGTCAGGGATGGTAGTGTACCTTGCATGTTGGCTTGTATTTATCATACTATGCAAGCTGGCTCTGGGTGGAGCCTTTTTCACCTTAAAAAGCACAAAAAGAAACACATGTTTTAGCTTGGTTTTTTTTGTTTTAAAGCTACAAAAGGAGAAATAAAGTGAATTCCTCCTCTCCTCCAAGTTTTTAAATACACTGTTCTTATCGGAGAATCCTCACAAATTAGATAGTTGAGAAGGTGAGACTATCAGGAGGAATCAAGGCTTACATTTTGACCTGCTGTAATTCCAGAATGATGGATCAATAAGAAATATAAGAAAGCTTTAATATGCACACCAATGCTAACAGAATTGGTTACAAAAATATATTATCCTTCCATCTTTTTTGTGGTTAGTCATAACTGGAATTGTATTGAGAAAGGCTTTAGATATTTCTGAATTTCTTATTTCCAAACAAACTCTAACCTTTGTCTTGCCCTATTGGGATCTGAAGTTTTAATGACATTTTTGTAAAACTAAGACTGCTCTACGTCCAAGGTATAAAAAAATGGGACTAAAATAAACAGGAATAAATATAGGTTACTTAAAAAAATTCTAAAAATATTTTAAATAAATGGTTTCATGATTTAAAAGTTGCTCACATGACTTTTCTTGGTCTTGTTAAAAGAGAAGAAAAAAAAAAAAGAGAGAAGAAGAGAAGTCAAAGGAGCAAATAAAAAATAAAAGGCAAACATTCCCCTTCGCCTATCACTTCATTTAAACAGGAGAAAACTGAGTTCAAAAGTACTTTTTTTTTTTTCAATGAAATTATGAGATGGACTTAAGTTGAGAATGATTTGTTTATATTTTTTTGCTTACTTAGGGCAATATATTCATTATCTTTGCTCTTTGGACTTCTCAGATGGGGCTTTTTTCAAAATAACATTTATTTTCAAGTGTACTGTAATGAGTGTTTCATCACCAACACCTCACATGGCAATTTGTGGTTTGTCCAAAGGAGTAGTTCTTAATTTCATCTGGAAAAAGTAGGTTTTAGATTTTGGAAATTTTTGCATGTAAATACTGTGTCTCCTGCCCTAAGAATTCAAATAAGCAAGGGATCTTATAATTAAGATTTCTACATTTTCTTGACTGAAAACAGGACCTTTTCTCCATAGAGAACTTTTATGAACATCATGCTGTACTGGTACCAGCCTCAAGGATGGCTTTCTTTTCTGGTTTTATAGGGAGCGTTGAAAATTTATATTGGCCAAAATAAGAACTGGGGGGAGGGGGTGAGGGCAGGGGAAGGAGGTGGAGGGAAGCAAAGACATTTCTATGATTGTCCTCCCTCTGGTTTTTGTTGAACAGTGCTTACAACAACAGAGCTCTGGTTAGGCTGGGAGCTCTGGATGTCTGTGGGCCTGGAGAGCTTCTTGAAGCAGCAGGGCAATATGGCAATATTCAGTTGCACAGTAGCACCTTCCAGAGCCAGGCGCCCCGCTGTTTATCCCTCTGCCATCGAAAAGGCTCCAGGAGCTAGCTGCTGAATTCAGGAGTGGGAATAGTTTGGGGATGTTGATATATTTGGGTATGTCTGAGCTGCACAGTGGAGGGAGGAGTTCTTAGCTCAGACTGGCCAAAACTTGCATACATCAAGCAACAACAGAATTCAGCTTCATGCGATATCCTCTCTTAGCTTGAACTTGAGCCACTAGCTGATATTAAACCTCATAGTTTGTTATCTTCCCTGATTTTAGTCCAGGGAAAGTATCAACCATAATCATCCAGCCAAAAACCAAAATGTTATAAAGCAGCTTTCTACTTTAAAGTATAGATGCACCCTGTGTGCCCAGGGCTGTGCATGTTGGTTTGATGGGTAACTTGCAGTGATACCTTTATTCAGAAAATACATGAAAGCAGCCATTTTCTTGTTAAAGACCAGTAATTTTGTTAGACATGTGCCTTCCTATTTAATTTCCTTAAAAGAAACAGCATTAGAAGAGATAGATGTGCAAACAGATTAGAATCTGGCTTTGCTTGGCTTTTGGAAAAGAATCTATCATTTTTACATGGAGGTGAGGTGGAAATTGCAGCACAGGAGAAATTAACAGTCAACATTTCCCTCAAAAATAATCTACAGTCCCTACCCTGAAAATTTCAGGTCTGTTGTATTCTTACCACTACCTGTGATTATGTATAAATATCAAATTAGTTGCAGTTCCGTGAATACTGAATCCTTCAATGTGTTGCTGCAGTCTTGAAACACTGATAATGAATAATAAAGTGCCTGAATATATTCCTCTATTAGTAAAAAAAAAAAGTCACTTCTAGAAGCAAAGAACATTAACAAACACTATGAAAAACACATCCTCTCAATCCACTCCATTGTCATTGCTAAGCTTTTTCTCACAACTTTTAATTAAATTCTCCTTACCTCATTCCATACCAAGCTGTGAGACCTCTTCCTCACCTTTGCTAATCTGGACATTCACCCCAGCAGGAGATGAGAGGTTTGATGGAGGGGGATGCTTGTTCTGACACATCTCTGCACAAAGCAACAAGAGGTGGCATTCAATAGCTCCATGGTTGCCTTCAGGAAGTACTGTATGCTTCTAAGGCTGCTCTATGCTGATTGTACTCGCTCTACTTATCCTTTCTTCCCCTGCCCCACTCTTGCTCCTGTGTCAAACACAAATTAAACTCTCATATTGTGACCTGCCTACACTGTTATAAAGCTTTCAGCTGACTTAAATTTTAATGTCAGTAGATCAAACCTGACTTACCCTACTACATATGAGATGGGAGAAAAATGCAGAATAGCCTTACTCTAATTAATTTATTAGTAAAAATGTTTTACTATGGCTCACAATTTTTGAGTGTCGTTTTTAATGCATAGAGTGTTTTTTTAAACCCTGCAACTGCTGGGTTTGAGTTTGGAAAAGTGGTTTGTCTGAAGAAGTACCCATTTTTGTCCATCTGAGTCAGTGAACTTCAGTGCTTGGGAATTTTTGAGGTGTTAGAGTGCAAAATTAAGGAAACACTATTACTCAGCCATGTAGAAAATGAGATAAAGAATAAAACTATTATCTCAAAATTGCAGAGGAAATACAGACAAACTGAATTTATTAGCCTACTTGGGACCTGGCCATAAAGCTGGGATAAAGTCTTTTATCATTACACTCAAATGAAACAAATGAAACTTTATTTCTCTTATACTTAGGCATGGATGAATACATTAAGCCTGTTTGTGAAGACCTCAAATGCAGCTTCTTTTTTAATATAAAGTGGTTTTTACAGCAACTGCTGGAGACTCACAGTATCAGGAACACCAGAATCTCACGGCATCAAATAGCCAATAAGGGGAATCTTTTCACAGTCATTTTTATTACGGCAGTTAGCTCTTCATAGGCTCTTCAGAGAGGCTAAATACTTACTCATGTAATCAGAGAGAAGGTGCTCAACACTGAGAGCTGAAATCATTCAAATTTAATCAGAAAGGAGGGATTAAGGTTGAGAGGTTTGGGTTATTCTAACATTAACTGATTTGTCAAAGATAACATAACTGTCATGTGCATACTTCCTTGATTGGTTTGAATGACAGTGTTGTAATTCGCTGTGCTACCTTATGTTTAATCAGTTCAACTTGCCTGGATTAGTTTGACATTTATGGATGATTTTGCTATCATTTTGCTCAAGCATTTTTTTTTTCCTTTAGCCTTCCAAAAGGATATGGTTTGAAAGAAATTCTAATGAGTTCCAGTGATTTATTTCTCAGTAGTTAGTGCTTCTGCTTTCCTGACCTTCAAATGTGCTCTGAGAATGAAATTCTTTCCCTACCGGGTCATGTTTTTTCCATTGTGAATAAGGAAAAATATTTAAATTTAGTCAATTTTCCTCTTCAAGGTCAAGTCTCTTTTGTCCCATAATTTCCCATCCAGAACTGATTTTTTATGATCACAGCAAAAGGAGAATTGTTAGCTTATATGTGCATAATCATGAGATAATGTTGTCAGGTTGCTTGTAGTGGATGTTCATACGTAATACAAACTATTAGAGTTATAGTTAGAGCCAGTAGGAAGTCTTTATTTTAGGGTTACTGCACTCCTTGCCTTCATATTGCTAAAATTTAACTATGTTGATAGAAACTTTTCCCATGTCTAATCTCAGTTCTTTATTTTGACAGCAGATGGAAAGGTCTCCACTGGTTTCTGCCCCGAACCTTTAATTTGCTTGACTGAAATAAGAATAACTTCTTTTTCTTCCTCTTGTCCTGTGTCGATTTGTTTCTGTTTGAAATTTTTGACAAAACATTTCTGTCATTCAATATTGTGTTGTGTGGATTAGCTAGAAGTAATGCAAAGGAAGATTTATTTGATTGGCAGATGGTCACAGTAGTCTGCTGTTCACATCTTGGATACTACTCACTGAAGTAATAGTTTGTCTTAGGTGACAGTGGTTTGGTTTGAACCATTCATTCAACTTGAGATAAGGTGCATGTTGGAAAATGTTAGTGAAAGAAAGAATCTGTGATTTCTGTTACCAAAAAATGCATGAACACATGCACATGTAAAACATGAAGGCTGCAAACAAAATGAAACCTTAGAAATACTGTTAGGAGAAAGCATAGGCTGCTGTGCTTCTTTCAATGTCTTTAATGACAGAATATGTCTTCCACAAGAATTATCTATTACTTGGTGTGTGAAATGGTAGTTAATCAAGGTGTTGTGACATGTTGAAACTGAAGTTTTGGATTCCAATCTCCCTTCTCTGAGAATTGAAGGTCAACAGTGAGGAAAGCAAAAGACAGCAGTTAAACAGTCACACTGAAACCTCAGGCTGTGAACATGGACAACAGGGTCCTTTCTCCTGTGCCTTTCCAGGAGTTCTCCTTGGTTCATTAATCACCAACATCTTGTGCTTTAATTGAACTGAGGAAAATCTGTTATATACGGCCTGTTTTTTTCTGCCATCCTCTGGAGACAAGTTTATTATGGCAGTTTTGTTTTGGAACATTGTAATATATGTATTATTTTATCTTAGGAAATGCTCGTCAAAGACGTTTGCCCTTTACTCTGTGTTGAAGTTGAGTTTTACAGTAACTCTTAGCTTGACGGGAACAACTCTAATCTTTGTGCTTGACTTGTAAATGTCCATCTGAGCTTCAAGCTTATTGTTATTCGCTTTTAATGTGGTAAGAGGTGAAGATGCAAGGTGAAGAATGCCTTGGTGAAGTACAACAGAGTGCAGTAGACAAAATTGCCAGGATATTATAAACTGTGGGAAAACGCTACGAAGACAGTTAATAATCCACTGGACATTCCCAACAGTCCAGTGTACACTGCTCTCCAGCTTGCTATTTTAGCTAATTTTTTTTTTTTCAGAATCTAAACCTTCTCTATTCCTCCTTTTTAAACAGTTATAAATAATCCAGTTAATTTTATCTTGTGAAATCTGATCAAAAAATGATTTTTAAATAATTTCTCCCTCGGTGACTCTCAGCAAGGAGCAAATTGTTTGCAGAGAGCAATTTGAAGGGAGCAAAACTTTATGGGGGAGCAAATTCTGTAATTTACATTCCATGACACTTGCAGATTGCTGTAGGAGGGAAAGTCCAAGATTATGACATGGTCAACATAGGTGAGAAACAGTCAGAGCTACTTCAATGGAGTAATACTAAAATCTAACTGTATTATTAAGACATCAGATAGCAATAAAATATTGAGGCACATGTTTCAGTTGGGAATTGGTCTGCAGTTGCAGTCAAAACATGAGACCACTACGCTTGGGTTTTATGTGTACGTGTATGTTCATGGTTTATAATTATATAGGCTTTTAATATTTGTCTTTATTTTTGTGATCTACTAATTTGCTTCTGTGTATGGTTCTTTGCAAATTTGCTAGGGCACTGCAGAGCCCGAGGGCTCCTTGGAGACTGCAGGGACCTGGGGGGTACATGGCAGCCTGGGCCTGTCCCAGCCCCCAGCCAGGGAGCCAGGGAGCTGGGGGGCAGCCAGGATGGGACATCAGCCTGCGCTGGAGGAGCTGGAGACCAACCCTGCTGCTGGGGCAGGGACTGATAGCACTGGGGGAGCTTAGGTGGGGTGCTGGACCCATGGAGGCAGCTGGTCAAGACAGAAGGGCCTAGAAGTGCCCCCAGGGCCTTTAAAATTGATATAAATGTCTCCACTACAGCTGAAGATGAGAAAGGAAACTTTTGAGCTTTAAGTTTTGTGACTTTTGAGCTTTTAAGTCTTTTGTGACAAAGAGAAGCCCCATAAAGCTGGCAGGACCTGCAGACCTGGGGTGGAGTAAAGGGTCTCAGCCTAGAAGAAGAGATTAAAATGGGGAGTGAATGATCTTAACAGAGGAAGAAAGGGAACTTGAGGTGGAGGGAGAACCTATCTAGAGGAAAATGTTCCAGCTCTACTCCATTTCTGTCAGCCTTGGATCTCGACTGTAGAATAAATTAGGTTGGTAGGGATCTTTGGAGGTCATCCAGCACAGCCCCTTCCTCAAAGAAGATCTGATGAGACCAGGACTGTGTCCAATTCTGTCCTGAACACCTCTGGGGTGGAGATTCAAGAGCATCTCTGGGCCATGTTGCAGCATTTGACCATCCCCATGGTTTAAACAAAATTAACTCCTTACATCTAGTTGGAATTTCCCATGCTCCAACCTGAGTTTGTGGTCTTTGTCCTACCATTGTGCACCTCCAAAAAGAAGAATCTGTTCTGTCTTCATGTCTTCTGATCAAGCATTTATAGACAACGATATGGTGTCCCCTTAGCCTTCCCTTCTGAAGGCTGAATAAATCCAGTTCTCTCCACTTGTCTTCGTGCTGTGTGCTTCAGCCCTTGACCATCTTCATGGTCCTCCACTGGAGTCCTTCCTTTATGTCCATGTATTGTAGATGAAAGCACAAAGTAAAATCTTTTTAATTCACACTGTCTTCCAGATCTTCCAGGTAACAGTAGCTGTATGCTCAAATCAACATGTTACGAAGTCATTCTTTCTTCTGTAGGTACTGATGACCTTTATATAAAATGTAACATGACTGGGAGAGGCTGACCACACTTGGTATCCTAAAGGTTAGCTCAACTTTCCTGCCTGTGGGGAAAACAAAGTTCAAATTCCTGTTCTATTTAGAAAAGGAGAATTTAAATCTGTGTCTTTCCTACAGAGGTGATCCCTGGCACTACTGTGTTGTTGAGTAAAAGGTAGATTAAACCCATTTTTTTCCCACTAACACATCAGTATTTGCAAGCAATATTAATCACAGTATTATTATACTTTGAGTAGTTTGGTGACATCTGGATTTGGTATCACTGCCTGAACCCTTACATTCACATGAGGGCGTTTTTGTGGCAAGTAAATAGAGGCCCAGGTAATCTAGGTTCTTTCCAGATTGGATGCTAACTAAATTGCAAGTCTGAGGATCAAAACTTTAGGCTTGGGATCTAGAAATAAGGTTGAGCATAGCTTTATGACATGCTCAAATTTTATCTCCATTTCACAGGACAAGCATTCACTGTTTACAAGAAGGGAGCCTGGAGGCGACAGATGAATAGATTGCTGGAGTATGTTCCATTACGGCAAACCTGAATGTATTAATAATCATACATGTGCTTTTGGCTGGCACAACAATTTGTTTTGAAGGTGGCCATGACACCAAGCGATAATCACTGAGATAATAGTAGTGTATTTTTTTTATGTCTCATTCATGAAAAACTGGACAAGAAATTACTAGTACAGAACAGGTGTTAGGTGCATAGTTAAGCGTTCTTGTGCCAAAACCCAGTTGAGCCATAACTTTTTCATATCAGGGAAGTTTGCGGAAAAAGAAGGTGGCAACGTCATTTCCAGAAACAAGCACAGAATCGACTTTGGGTTTCTGCGTAAGTATTAGCTATGTTTTTGGAGTTCTGTACCTGAATTGCATCAGAGTCCTATTTTGCATTTAAGAAAATGCAAATTTCTAATCATTATGGTTTTGTTATTAGAACAAAAAAACCTAGTGGAAGCAGATGCTATCTGGCTGTCTTTGTAGATGGTTCTGAAGAATCTCAGTGCTCTCTCATCTCAGAGGGTTATTTATATCCAGAGTCATAGTATGAAAGGAGTTCTGTAAGTGTTCTCCTACAGATAGAACATGCAAAACCCAGATAATTCAGGTAAGAAAGTTAATGAAATGAAGAATGGTGTCTATCTGGCTAGATGACACAGTGTGGGGACACTTTTGTCAGGATCAGCAAGATTTTTGTGAGAACTCTTTATTTATAGAAAAATGCAGTTTTACTTCACTAGAAGTACTCATGTGCTGCTTCAGTTGGTCTTGGGTACTAATTTTGCCCAAACAACTGCCCTGAAGTTTCAGCATGCCTGAAATATTTTTATTTGGTTTGTTTAAATCCTTGATACTCAGCTAATAAAGAGGGTTCTTTACTGCTGACAAAATTGGCAAAAAGAACACAGTTTTTGTACCTATACTTGTGCTCTAGAATGCTTGTGATTAGCCTTGTCCTGAGACCGGTTTACCAGGGGCCTCATTCAAATTCTCTGAATCAGAGAGAGCTTGAAAATGACATATCCCATTGCTCAGAAAGTGTACTAATCCCTAGGCTATGTGGCATAAGCTAGGTACAGCCAATACCTCCTCCAAGGGCCCACTGGCAAACTCAGTTTTCACACAGACATATCCTGAAGCACAAGTTTTAATTTCAAATATTAGATTCTATCCAAAATAAAATTTTAAAAACTCTTTTTTCTCTCATAATTTTTGTCAGAAAGTAATTGTAGGTTGAATAAGAATGTTTTAATAATGAATGAAAATTAAAAAAAAATGTGTACAAAGCTCACAATACTTAATAGGAAAGGTGACAGAAGTTATCACATTTGAAAGAGTTTCAGTTCCAAATGTATCCCTGGTTTGGTTTACCAGGGAATGTTCCCTTACAGAAATATGCTATAATACAGACACAGAGGATAAATAGGATTTTTTGTGTACAAAAAATTTTGCATCCATAAATTCATTGCACATATTGAAGAGTAAACATTTAATCAGAAAATGCTGTTTGATTCTCACTGCCCTTTGGAGAGCACTAACATGCATTAGCTTAGACTAAGTCGGAGAAAATCAATGAAATAAATAGCAGATGGGTATTATTCAATGTCTTCACTAGAAACCATGACCTAACAATGAAAGTGCGTCATTCTCCTGGATAACTTCAAGACCAAGGAAGTGGACATTTAGCACATCAGTATGGGGTATCACTTGAAAGAATGGAAAGAATACATATACATTAGGTCAAATGTAACTAAAGAGCTCAATAAATATATGTGAAATCACCTGGAAAATTGAAATAGGGTAGACCAAGTTGCTAAGTGAGAAAAAGGTTAAAAAGATAAAGGAGACTGTTAGTTGGTCATGTTTAAAACCAACCAAACAAACAAAAAAATCCTGATTAACAATACTAATATGAGTGAACATGGTTACAGACTTGTAAGGATAGACAGAATATTTTAAAATACTTCGTATTTCTGGGGTACTATAAGAAACCAAATTTTGCCTTTCTTTGTAGTATTTGTTGATTTTAACTAGCATAAGAAAGAGAGTTTGGCCATATTTTCACTACTGTAAGAAAGCCTAATCCTTCAGGCTTTGAAAGTCAATCTGTAACCTAAATTACTAAAATAGATTTGATTATTTTGGTACTGGAAAAGGAATGGAAAAGGAAATGAAAAAATTAGCTTCCCAGCAAGATTTCCAGAGATCCATGTGACCAACTTAGCCTTGTCTACTTTGAATTTTTGTTGAACAAAGGTCCATATTAAGTTATATAGCTAATTTGGGATACATAGCTATGTAGAATAGAGAGGTGTATCTTCTTTCGCTTTAATAGTTTTGGGTTGGTTAGTGAAATGGTCCTTTGTCTTGGCTGTTGAAGCTTGCCGTTTGTTTCTGCCTCTACTTCTGACTTTTCTTCTTCTCCCAGCTCTTTCACTTGATGTTAACCAGGTGTGAGTGATATCTCTTTTCTAAACAGATAACTGGCCAGTTCTGCTGACACATTGGACTTGGTAAGTGAATTAAATGTTCATTTAGGCTGCAGGTTACAACTTATATCTCCTCAGTCTCTTCTTAGCTTCAAGGAGTCAGGTTTGCAAGTCTGTGATTGAGCTACAGAATAGCTTGGGTTTATTGTGCATCTTAGGCTACTGGCTTGACTCACAGAAACAAAACCAATGAAAGTTTTTTATTTTCCAACTCATTTTTTCAAAGCAGTGAGCTATAGCATGACTTCAGTTCAATCGTGATTGAAATTAACAGAATCTAGAAACTAACATGAAAGAATATGGGATCAGATGCCAAATCAGTAGCCAAAATGCTCAATCATTTCACCAGGCAGGCACAGTGAAGAGCACTAGGTACATTTAGTTTCAAAAATACTAAAGATGGAAAGCAGAGTTGGAATAATAGTTGCTTCAGACAACCTTACATCCCTTAAGTTCATCAGACTTGCCACTTCAAAACACCTACTTTATCCATCCTGATCTTTTCAAGGCAATAGTAAACAGGCATATTTTAATGCAAAACCATGACTCTGATCTTGATAACATTACAGTAGTTTATCTCTGGGTATGACTTGATTCATCAGAATAGCAAATGGTAAACTGGAAAGGTTACTTCCCTGCCCATCAGGAACACTGGAAAGGTGCTTAGCTGAGGAAGTTCATACTGATGTTTCGCTCTGTTCTTTGAGTTCAGTACAGGAAGCGGTCACATCTGGGCGGGCTTTATTTGGACCATGATGGGAACTCTGCCAGGTCACAAGATCTGTTTCTGTTAAAGATGCTGGGTTCATCTAATTCATTTCAGAGAAGTCTTTCATAATTAGCTGACTCATACACTAACACGATCCAATCCAGATGAGAGGAGGGGAAATGGTGAAATAGCTTGCAGAGCTACAGCTTCCCTCTCTGATTTCTTTATTAACTCTTAAAAGCCCTTTATTCATTATGTCTCCAGGCATGAATGAAGAAGCTAGCTTTAACTTTGTCTTTAACTTTGTAATTTAAATTTGTAATTTGGAAAGGATTGTAACTATTTGTTATTAATTGATTGTTACAAGAAATGTTCTGCAACTGTTTTAAGTAATGAGATGACATCAGAGCAGTAGCTAATAGGAGAATAAATGACTACTTTGTTAACTTTATAAAAAAGTCATTATACAAACTTGTGTGATATGTATTGTATGCCTGCATTTTATCTCAAGTTTTTTACTTTAATCAAAATTCACAGAAACTAAAATTAGGTGAATGAATACAACAGACTTCCTAAAACTAATCTGATTCATCAGAATGATCAGCAGGATGTCAGGTGATGCACCTGAATCACTGGAGATGCTTTATCTTCCATGTGGTATGGTCTTTTAGTATACTGAAAACCCGTATGGTTCATCTGGTATTTTTGTCTTCAAAGGCATGGCTTGAGAACAGCAAATTCTGCAAAAGTGTATGTAAGTTCTGATGGATTCATTCCCATCAAACTTAGTAGAAGCAGAAGGTAATAAGGTAAGCTTCTGGATCATAGCTCATTTCCACTTACTCACAAGTCTCCGCACTGCTTTAGAAGACCCTGTTTCTCAAAGAGAGGAGCGATGCTATACTTGGAGATGTCTGCATAAACTCTGGTATGAGCAGAGTTTGTATTTTTGGATCTAGAAGTAGGAACTCCTGGAAGAAAGAAGAAATGTTTCAAACACAAAGAAATGAGAAACTGTCATAATCACTGTCTTTGGTAGTTGTGGTCCAAATGATACCTGAATTCTTTTTATATTCATGATGTGATATCCCTGGTGACTGTCCTTGAGCATCATTTAGTCCGTGCTACATACCATGCATGTGATATTACTAGCTAAGAAGACTGTGTTGCATCTGCAAGTTTGGTAAGACATCTGGCTTTCTAGAAAGAAAACGGAAAATGAAGAAATCTAAGCAGCAGAAGTGCTGCTGAGATGGTAACTGAGAGAAGCAGCAATGTTTGGGGAGAAGGAAATAATAAAAGGTAATTTATAATGTTATTATTAACTTATTTGTAAAAAGAAGAGTTATTGAATTTTACTGCACTCAACGCAATTTGTGGCCTTTAGAAGAAAAAATAGTAGACTTCTTTGGGCTGAATCGCTACCACATTTTTGTTGTTTTGTTGAAAAATATGCTGAGGATATGAGAAGGTGGGACTAAATGGGATACATTCCACTACAATTTTATCTTCAACCTTACAAAATTTTGTAAGGGTTTTTTTCCTTGGGCAGGCTGACTTCAGTGGTTGAAAGTAGAGAATAGTGGAAGGGATGATTAATATGGTCCTTTAAAGGTCATCTAGTCTGCCCCCCTCCACAATGAGAAGGGATATCTTCAACTACAACAGGCTGCTCAGTGCCTTGTCCAAACTGACCTTAAATTCTTCCGGGAATGGACCATCTACCACCTTGCTGGGCAATCTTTTCCAGTGTTTCATCACCCTCGGAGTAAATAATTTCTTCCATATGTCTAATATAAATCTACTCTCTTTTGTGTTAAAACTGTTACTTGCTGTCCTATTGTAACAGGTCCTATTAAAAAGTCTGTCCCCATCCTTCCTGTAGGTCCCCTTACGTACTGAAAGGCCACAATAAGTTCTCCTGGGAAAATTCTCTTCTCCAGGCTGATCGGCCCCAACTCTCTCAGCCTGTTTTCATAGGAGAGGTGCTCCAGCCCTCTGACCATTTTTGTGGCCCTTCTTTGGACCCACTGCAACAGGTCCATGTCTTTCCTTTACTGCAGGCTCCAGAGCTGGATTCAGTACTCTAGGTAGGGTCTCATGAGGGCAGAGCAGAGGGGCAGAACTGTGTCCCTTGACCTGCTGGCCATGTTTCTTTTGATGCAGCCCAGGTTGAAGTTGACCTTCTGGGCTGCAAGTGCATATTGCTGACTTATGTCCAGCTTTTCATCCACCATTACACCCCAAGTCCTTCTCATCAGGATTGCTCTCTATCCCTTTATCCCCCAGTCTGTATTGATACTGGGGATTGCCCTGACACAGGTGCAAGACCTTGAACTTGGCCTTGTTCAATCTCAGGAGGATCACAAAGGCCCACTTCCTGAGGTTGTCCAGGTCCCTCTGCATGGCATCCTGTCCCTCAGGCTACACCAGTCAGCTTGATGTCATCTTCAAACTTGCTGAGGGTGCACTTGATCTCTACACCATTGATGAAGATATTAAATAGTACTGGTCCCCTAGGGCCCCTAAGGGACACCACCCATCACTAATCTTCATTTGGATGTTGAGCCGTTGATCACTACCCTCTGGAATGCAATTCCTCATCCACTGAATAGTCCATCCATCAAGTTCATCTCTCTCCAATTTAAAGAGAAGTTTGTTGCTGGGGCCTGTGTCAAAGGCTTTTCAGAAATTGATGTAGACAACATTTGTAGCTCTTCCCTTGTCCAGTGATGTAGTCATCCCATCACAGAAAGCCAGTAGGTTGGTCAGGAAGGACTTGGCTTGGTAAAGCCGTGCTGTCTCAAATCACCTTCCTGTCCTCCATGTGCTTCAGCATAGCTTCAAGGAGAGTCTATTCCATGCTCTTTCCAGGCACAGAGCAGAGGCTGACAGGTTGGTAGTTCCCAAGGTACTCTTTTTTACCCTTTTTAAAAATGGGTGCAATGTTTCCTTTTTCCCAGTCAACAGGGACTTCACCTGACTGCCATGACTTTTCAAATATCATGGAGAGTAGCTTGGCAACTACATCAGCTAGTTCCCTCAGGACTCCAAATTCCATCTTGTCATGTCCCATAGACTTTAGGTTCCTCAGGTGGTCTCAAACATGATCTTCTCTTACAGTAGGAGGCACTTCTCTCGCCCAGTCCCTGTTTGTGCTCCATCCACTCGAGAAGAGTTTGGGGAGAGAGGTTGCCAGTGAAGACTGAGGCAAAAAACTCATTGAGTACCTCAGCCTTCCCTTGTCTGTTGTTACCAGTTTGCCAGATAAAACGCTGCTCTCCCAAACATGATAAAAATAGATAGATATTCCTCTATTAGTTATTTCTCATGCTGTTTGTAGTTTCTGTGTTACACAGTTCAGGGGGAAGAAAGGTAAAGAGCTCCTTGGACACTTAACGGTGTGAATTAACTGCTTTTATTAAATAGTTTTTAATTTTTCTCACAAAACCCCTCTAAATCATGAATTTATCTAGCATGGTACCAAGGTAAGAGAAGGATACACTCTACAACAAATTCTACAAGCTTCTTCTAAGCTGAAGTATACTGCTTGAAAAGAATTGCAAATACCCATGTCAGAATAAAGATGCAGTTCGAAATCCCCTAGAAGAGTCTTTAGGGAACAGTCTGTGAATGAGTCTCAAATGTACATGCTTTTGAAGTAAACAGAAAAGCAGAGCAGCTGTTGAACAGATGTGGAACTTCCATCCTTAAATAACAAGCAAGTGTTCCCATTATATGGGTCCTAATAATTGGTGTATTTATTCCCTTTTCTTCTTAAAAGTTAATATTAAAAGAAAACTAGTGTTTACAGATTGTCCAAGAACAGAGGACAGTCTAAAATAAGGGACAACAAATTAAATACAATCAGGCATTGTTTAAACCATCTGCTCCCACTTAGGCTTTGGAGTATCCTACATCTGTTTTACACACTTCTTTTTTATGTAATTGTTTCCCCTATTCAATCCTCAGTAAAGTTTCTGATTTGTGTCTAACTATACTAGTTATAGAGACATTCACCTCAGTATTAATGTTGTCAATCACCAGATTTTAGAGATCTTGAGTCAGAAACCTTGTGATCTTGGATCATAAAATTTACCAATGTATGTATGTACTTTGTATTTATTTTTTTCAGGTTCTTGATGCATGAAAATTATTTTTAATCACTTTCTCAAATTATTCTGTATGATTAAGGGTATAAGAACTGTATTTAACATAATAACTGTGAATTTTGTATTACCACATCACCAGGTAGTGAGGTTTCAAGAAAACTGTCAGTTAAACAGATATTTTCACAGAATGACAAAATCATTGAGTTGGAAGAGGTCTTTGGAAGATTGTCCAGTCCAACCCCCCATGCCGAAAGCAGGGTCAATTAGAGCACATCACACCAGTCACGGTTTTAGCATCTCCAGAGATGCTGTAAGTAAACTAGGAAGGTTTCAGAGTGGGACCCAGTGTGTTGTTCTGTGGAACTTGCACAAGGTAGTCTTTATTTGGTTCCTGGTCCCAATTAAAGAAAAATGAGACAAGACTTGTTAGTTTAGCTCTACTCCATTAGCACTGGTTTCTCATTCTAGCACATGGCCTTACACCATTCTTGATGCTCATTTTGCTCTGAATGCAGCCTTTTTAAAAGTGATGTTTGATGTCATCTCAACAAATGAGAAAAACATCAAATGGACACCTTACTTTGGCTTGCATTTCTCCAAAAAGAAGAAGGAGCACTTTTGCATATTCTACAATCCCTTAAGACATAACTAGTTGTCTCTACCTGCTGCTCATTAGTATCCTACTGATCTATGCTTTAAAAATATTTTTTGTCTCCTTTCCTTTTATTGAATTTGATCAGTTACAGCTTTCTGCTAATGTATTTGGGTAATCTGCTCTGTTTCCTCAAATCTGAGCTTTATGATTCTGGTAACTCCATTTGGCCCCTTCACACTTCTCTGGACCTCCTGCTGCCCCTGAGGTGATATGCACAGCATGACAGGGTTGCAAAGTGTGTCCTAAGAGGGTAAAGCAAGTGGGCTGACTGGTGTAGACTGGGAGGCTTGCAAAGTATTGTCTGAAACAATAGGGCTTAGTATTTTTGAGGGAGTTTAATTAGTTGAGATTAATTTAGCCACAGCATCGTAGGTGGAAATACGGAAAGAAGCTAGTGAGCTAGAGCACCAGGATAATCAATAGAGTTCTTACTGGGTTTTGTTTGTTTGTTGTTGGGTTTTTTTGCTTGATAAGAACTGATAACTCATTCTTTAAAAGTCACAGTGTCATTTGCTGGTTTTGAAAGTGTGGTCAGAAGACTACTTGTCTCTCAGTGTTTGCTGGAAATACACCCTGGCAGTAACAAAAACCTCTCAGCTCACTGAGGAAAACTGCAGAAATGAGCAGTTTAGTGTCAAGGAATCCTTTGCCGAAGCATTTCCTAGAACACACAGCACACTCCCAGGAGCATGCTGGGTTTTCTTTGGGGGGGGGGGGGGGGAGGGCTGGTGCCAAGCTAAGCTTTTACCTCTTAGTCTGTATAAGCCCAGTCAGGCTTGGTCTACAGTGTTGTAAGTTGAACAAACACTGAAACATTCCTGACTGTGCTATAAAAACATCCACAATGAGAATGTAAAGATCAAACATCCTAGGTTACTTTTAAACACTATTAAAAGATTTGTGCTACTTGTTAAAAAAACCTTATGGGATCCAGCAGTGTTTTGAAAGCTTGCTGGGCTCTTCATATTATACCAACATGTTGTTTCTGGGAACAAGTGCAGCGCTGCCTGAACTGTGGACAGAGTTTTCATGTGCACACAAATGTAAGGTGGGTGGTGATTGCCTAAGAATTATTTGTGCTTTTCAAGAAGAAACAAAAGCTTTTAATTCCCTTTGCATCTTTATATCCATTCACATGCTGGAGAAGGTGAGAAGTGGTGGAGAAGTTAAAAAAAAAAAAAAGTAAAAAATGGTAATTATTCCTGATGAGATCTTCCATATCAGAGGTCTGGGGGTTTGGTGGGTTTTGTTTGGGTTTGTTTGTTTGTGTTGTTTTTGGCTTGTTTTTTTTTAATTCCTAAATACTAACTTGTCCCCTTCAACACAACTGAGCTGCACTGCACACATAGAGGAGCAGAATTAGACATATCTGGGCTAACTTTAACATAGCAGGGACATGAAGCTAGGTTACCTCAATGAGAAAATCTTGACTCACTTCTGGTTAGGCTTGAAACTCAAGCTCTTGGACAAGTGTTGCTGAAGCAGAGCTGACACCAGCTCTCTCTAGCTAAGGGAGGTGCTGCTTTGTGGATGCCTGTGTACAATGCAAAGGTGCCTCCTGAGAGCAGTCTGGGAGTAGTCAAATACTCTTGTGTCAGGCAATGACTGCACAACCTTCTTCTGTTAAGATCTTTCTTTTTTTTTTTTTTTTTTTCCTCTTTTTTTCCTTCTTTTTTTGTAGATGGTGAGTGCTTTGGGTGTGTCTAGTGCTTAGATGTACTCTTTTCATGGGTTTCAGTGCCCAATAATTTCATGCTTGCAGTTGCTGAGGTCTTAATTGGATGTATTTTTAATGCTTCTCCAAGGTCACAGTGAAAACTTTTGTCTGTTCTCAGCTGTCTTGTAAGTTTAAAATGAGTTAAACCAGACATAATGAATATGACAGGCTTTAGAGTTGGACTTAATGTCAAAGGAACTCTGTAGCAGGGAGAAAATTTCTTGACTGGGAAAATATCTTCTGAAGGCTGGTGTAGACATCCTTTCTAACCTGGCACTGGCAAGAGCAAAGCCCTGGTGGTTTAGACTGTTGCACTGAAGAAGCATGTTCAAGATCTGACCTGCTATTATTGTCTTGTCTTAGTTTATGCTGTTAATTTTACAGTCAATTTCCGACATATGTGCTGGAAAGTCATGTTTTTCCTGAAGCTACTCGGGAAGAAGTACAGCCACGCAGTAAATATTTTGTAAAATGCACTAGGTGCTTTATGTTTATATTAAACAGCCATTGGCTTAGAGGGATGTCAGGAGGTAAAATATGATAAAATGTTCAAGGAAGTACTTGTAATCAAATATTTCCCCCCTGAATACACTTCATACATGTGAACTAAAAAAGTTTTTACTAGCATTTTTTCAGCAGGTATTTCAAGTAAGACTGAGTGTCATACTCTTAGGCTGTTGGGTCTGAGTGTCTTACTGTTAGGTCTTACACCAGTTAGGCTCGTGTCCCACACTGCCAGGTCTCTCCTTCATGGGAATTGAATAAGTTCTATGATTCTAACGGCCTCATTAGTTTTGGTTTCTTCTTGTGGAAGATGCTGTCTGTCACATTTTCCCCTTCCATGTAACAAAATGGGATATTCATAGCCAAGTGTCTATTCTGTCATACATCCGCATTTTTCCTGCCTTATCTGTGGAAAACAGAAACAGACCATACTGACATGTCAATGCCATAATTTACTGAATAAACACCCCAAAGTCTGTGTGAATTACATTTGCAGATTATGTGAATTAGGCTAATGCACATCATCATATTTCATGCATTTTCCCTGCATGATCATGCCTGATCTAAATAGCCAGAAACTTGCATTTTGGATAACCTGAATTTTTAACAGAAGGGGACAGGAAGCTGAGTGGGATGCTGGTAAGGGATATTGCCAGTGCCAGCGCTGTGTGAATTCAGTTTGTGAGATACGGAGTACTTCATAAGTGTTCATAGCTTGTGTGGACTCACAGTGATACTGTGGCTGTTGGGAGAAGCTTAGCTGCTTCCAGGATTTATTGTTTCGGTTAATTTGCTAGCTTTTGTAGCAGGTTATTTTTCCTAACATAAATAATTTTGAAAGTTGCCCCTGTAAAGAGCCAATGCCAAAAACTATATCTCAAATAATTTCTCTCTGCTTTAAGGAATCATATTACACTGTATAAAGATGATGAAATTAAATTTCTTAATTAAAAAAGTTTGATGAAATCTTTTTTTTAAAGGCCATGACTCTATGGGCCAAATATACCAATAGTACAGGTGGACAAGAGTTCTATGGCAGTTAATGAAATTGTATTTGCTGATAGATTTTGCTCAGTTTCTAAGTCAATCATAAGAATATTTAGCTACTAGATAGAAAACAGGCAATATATTTATTAGAGAGCAGAAAAGCAATAGTTCATCTTGCTTATATTTATTTTACTCTGCCTGCAATATCAGTATTGTCTAGGAAGCATAAATTGTATTTCTCTTATGATCAAAATTCAGATTTTTCATGGAGTGATGTGTGCTTCAAGAGACCATGTGCTCAGTAGGGATATTTGTAACACTGTCCTATCGTGGTTTGCATCAGCATTTTTCACCTATGCTGCACGTGGACTGTAGCCAGATTGCATATTGGACCATGAGTTCTGGCCCCTTCTCTCCCTGGAAGACTACATGGTAACTGAATATGAAAGAGCAAACTGTCACAGGCCAAAATCATGCTGTTTAAACATCAACAGTGATTGCAAATACCGTAGGAGTCACCAGCACGGGGACCTCCATTTTTGGAGCTTGCAGAAGATAGAGGAGGAAGTGACATTTGAACTCCAGCATCAGTGAGACATCATACATGGGATTTGATGTACAGAAATGGAGCCTGTAGGTCTTCACAGACATTTGGGACTTCCTAAGAAGGAAGCAGTGTTAGCTTTCTGTCCTGCAGCAGCAGTCCAATGACGTGCAGGGCAGCCAAGGTGACAACACAGCAGCCTGGGCTTCCACACAGACCCTCATGAAAGAACTTCTCTTTTCTTCATCAGTCAGTACTGTTTTGCTCCTTTTACCATTACAAGAAAACTCATCCAACCTAGCTGGCACTGCTGCATGAAATTAGATAATTCTGCTTCAGCTGCAGTCTGTTCCTATTTGTGAGTTTTCTTTACAATCTTTTTGCTTCTTTCTTCCCAGACCTCAAGTTGAAGTTGTTAATGGAGTTACCTTTTTTTCAAGAAGAATTTTTTAGTTGCTCTGTCACTGGTCATAAAGAAGTGCAGGAGCCTGAAATGTGGCTGGATATACAGAGAAGTAGAGGTGGTTTATTCAGCACTTCTGATCTGAACTTTGAGAATACCTCAGATTCAAGTCAGAGAAAGAGAACAATGTGATTTTAGATACTTACTCATAGAGGTAAATTCAGCAGCAGGAGAAGGAGCTAAGGGTAATCACAAGACATTTGATTACCTCTCACATACAGCTTTAGAACATTAAAACAGCTCTAAGAAAACAATGGAACATGTAGATTTCTGAACACACACACACACACACTCTCACAGAACTAACATTTCTAAACCCATTACAGAGGCAGAAGGATTGAATCAAATTTCTGTTCTGTTTAAAAGAAAACAAACATACCAGTTGGTACACATATGAATAAATATTTTTTTCATTACTTTTGTGTTGTACAAGAGTAAAAACTGCCAAAATAGATTTGAATAAGCTTCAATTTTACTGAAACTAAAAAAAAAAGCCAACACCAACACACACGCCCCCTATTTAAATACCATTTTGTTATTTTAAGTCCCTTGTTCATATCCTCTTTTATAATCTTCAGAGGTAAATGGCTTTTCCTTCATTGTTCGCTTATGTGCTCATTCACAGTTTGGCAGTAGTCAACTTATGTTTGTTTTTTTCTGAGTCAGACTTCAAAAGTCTGCTCTTGAAACCAGTCTATAAATTTTCAAGTATTTGAATAAAACCCTATGTGATGAGGGCAGGGCAGTGTTTTGAGGTGGTAGTAGTAACAGCTGGAATATGTTAGATGTCCTATTGGACATGTGCTAATGTTGCTTGGGTTATAAGACATTTTTTCATCCTTCTTGTTCTCAAGAGAAGAGAAAATGAAATTACATATGTTCAGTATTGCTGCCTGCCATGCTCAATGGAAAATATCCCTCACATTACTTGGGTGCCACTGATGCACAGCACTTACAGCATTGGTGTTCTACTGTGTTCTATTGTATGGCAAAGGAATATGACAGAATGGAGACATATGGCTGCTGTCCCTTGAGAGACAGGTTTTCTGTTTTGCTTGCATGTGCCACCTCCCCGCTTCCACCAGGCCTGTTGGTTGTCCACCCATTGAACTTTAAGCTCTTTTTTTGCATTCAAGGCTTTGTATCATAGAATCTGTCTTTCTTACATCCTCAGTAAGAGCTCAGGATGGAACAGGAGGAAACTTGTTATACTTCTCTTGACTTTAATGAGTTTATATGACTTTTCAGTGACTAAAGAACTAGCCTGTTATCTTCTTTTGGTCCCAAACCATCCCATATCCCTTAGGAACTCAACCATGGTTCACTGATCGACTCTCTTATTTTCATGTCTTCTTTTATGTGTTTCATGTGGCTTGTTCGTTATGATGCTGTACTACATTGCTACCTATAACATATCATCCCATCTCCATGTTTTCAATCCTTGAAAAGAGTTTCTGTTCCAAAACATTGCTGTAGTACTCATGGGAGTGCTTGATGTACTGCTGTCCTTGACGCACAAGTAGTTCAGTAGCAGCAGAAATGTCATTCCACAGAAAGCCCAACTTTTGAACTGGTTTCCACTCTACTTTGTGCCATTCCCTCATTATTGATCTTCTAATTTTTCTCATGATAGGTCAGAAAAACTGCCACTAGAAGTATTGTTTGAGAAGTCAACCTTAGTGTTTTTCAGACATCGCAGGACTAAATGTATTTATGTAGGGAAACATAATGTTTTTAATGCATCCCAGGATCAGGCTGAGAAATAAAAATATTTTGATTCTACTAGGGACATTTTTTCATTCTCCAAGGGTGAGAGGAAAAGCATTCTTTTCCCTTTTAAATTTCTACTGTAACTGCCAAGCCTTTCAGATGATACAATTGTTGTCATAGCACTAAACATCCAGAAAAAGCTCTGCTAATTCAAGACGGTGGTTTCTACCAGTCCTGCTGATCTCTGTCTTGATGTTATTGCTGCACAAAGGAAGCAGATTTGGCAGAAAAGTAGCCAGTACTGCAGATATGACATCCTCTCTTCAGCAGTTCTGGAATCCGTGCAGTGTATTAAAGAACAATTGCACAGGAATAACTGCCATTTGGTGGTAAGAAAATGCTGCAAGTGTTTGTCCAGAGAGTGGTGCTCTGATCTCAGCTAAACTGCACACTTCTCTTTCATCAATCGTGTTACCCTGGGGCTCTGGCAAATTCCTGTCTTAATCTTCAGCCTCACCTGGAGACACACCCCAGTAACACGGAGATTTGCAAGGAAGGAGTGGAATTTTGGAATTTACTCATGAGGAAACAGCTTGAAACATCCTATTTTAAAGTGAATTCACAATAGGACAAAAAGGGTGGGATCTGCCTTACTATCAAAACTTAAAATCAGATGACTGAAGTTAAGCTGCAAAGATAATCTTACTGGTTTAACAAGGGTGGGAGTATAGTTATGAATGAGCAACGAGTTGCTCCTGCTTTTGCTGAATACTACCTTGAGAAGTTCAGCAAGTGTAAACTGTTATGTACAAAATTGACTTAATTTAGCTATTTGCAATGGACATCATAAATAAGTACAATTTAGAAATCTGTGTAGTCCACTTTGAAGAAATTATTTAAAAGATGGAAACTGATACTTAAATAGAAGTTTGATTGACTTTTTTCGATCAAGAGTTATATGCATAGTATTTGGGAACTTACATCCTTCTAATACTTTTGTTTATGTCACATCCTTTCATGCATTCTTCTTTCTTATGTGCTTTTATTATTTGTGGCTGTTGTTGCCTCAGATTTGGGGTAGCAAGCTCTTTAGCAAAGGTCCATTTCTTTGCTCCTCTTTTCGAGCAAGGCTCTCGGCAAATTTATGTGTTTTGCTAAGATATTCTAAATTGTTAGAAATATCTCTATTAAACTTGATGAGTAATTTGATAGTGCTTTTCTTCAAGTACAGCAGAACTATAGTCAGAATCCCCTGTGTGTTTTTAAAATAAAAAGGCCACATTTTCAAGGGCACTGAGATCAAGAGCTCTTTTCTTGCCTTGGAGCACTCTTACAAATTAAGCTTTGTTCAGGGCTTAACACCTGAAACGAGCCTAATCTGTACTTCAAAATTAGCTGTTGTTAATCATGTGATTGTAACACTCAATTACAGAACCTGCTGAAGTTTGCTGGATGCAACTATGTGTCAGTGGCAGGGCACTGTGTACTTAGAATCTGTCATTTCCCAAGACTAATTTTTGAAATTTGTCACAGGGTTTATTTGATACAACTAGTGGAAATATGCACATTGATTTTGGTAGGACCTGTATTTTTCTTTTTCACCCTAGGTCCTGCTTGTAGGCAGGAGAGCCTGTTGAGAGAGAGAGAGAAGTGTTGAACTGAGCACATGTTTAGGTGTGACATGAAGCTGAGAATCACATGGCTCTGATATTTGTTCTTTTTCAGAAGCAATATCCGTAAGAGTTACATTTCTCTCCTTGTCTAACTATTCTGCCCTGTTACCCAGCTAGTTAAGCCGACTGCATTACATGACAATGCTGGAACATGACTTTAGATCTAAAACAATTGATGAACTGATTCATAACACTAATCGTTTTAGGTTTGAAGTAATGCTCTGTTGTGCCATAATGAAGATGACTCAACACAGTTTCTTCATGGAGAGTATTTAAGAGGATAAACTTTTACCCTTAAGAAAGTTTTCTGTACTTATTTCTTAATTTAAGTTCCATGTTACAAAAGACATGGAATTTAAATGAATGTTAGTGTTTGTGGTTTTCTCTTGTCCAACTATTTTACAGGGCAGAAGAAAAAGAAAACAGAAAAGAAAAGCAAATCAAGGAACCAGAAATGCTGGCCCTAAATCCTAGGAGTACCTTACATTTTCATACTGGGAAATCACATTAAGCCATTCAGATTGCCAGTGTCCGTAGAGTCCTAATCAGATCTGCAGCAAAATGTTATTATCTTATGTTTAATAAGTAGCCACATCTAACCCTCATCCTGTCCCCTTTCAGTGAACCAGAGATCAGATCTTTCTTAACTACAGGCATTTTTTTCTCAGCTATGTAGGCAGAAAGTTAAAGGATTGGAGTGCAGCATTTATCATATTCATAATAACTTTCAATATTTTGGATGTGCCAGCTGATATTTAGCATTCAGTTTCTAAGAAGTGCACCAGTTCTTGCAAGTCTTTGCTTGCAGGGTGCACTCCAAACCTTTGGCTTGCTACCCATGTCTTATGGTAAAGTTATTAGTACCATCTGTCACAGGAGACAGACAGGGAACACTTTTGTTCCAAAAATACTCACCCAGGATTCAGATTAAGACCACAGGCCATTCCTAGTCCCATTTAAACCTTTAGAAGCTATGACATTGGTGGCACTGAATCCTAGCCTTTGGGCTTCCATCTGCCTCTGCCTGGTACTATGTGCTCGACTCCCCAAGGGTGGAATGAATCCTTTCCAGCCCCCAAAGATTAGGACTAGTCCTGAATCTTTAGACGGTCATAAAGGAATTCTCTATGCTAACTTATTTCTTCTGGTGAAAAAAAAGGTATTTCTAAAAAAAGTGGGCAAATCCAGGTGGCCATCCATATAGGCTTTTGTTTCCAAAACTTACTTCCTCAACTTTTAGTAGAACCATTCTTTATTAAATAAGACAGCCTTTGTGAATTTAAAACTGCTGTATGATTTTGTTATAGCTTTACCTGAGTTCTTGATGGGAAAATTCAGTTTTCCTATCTACTTCTCATTTTCATTGCTTATAGGCATATGTTGTGTGGTGTAATATACAACTTTGACTCCACACTGCTGTCGTTCTGGTGTTGTCACTTTGGCTACTGTTAGATGTGTCTCACACCTTCCCAGCCACTCTCAGCTAAACTTTTTCCACCTGTAGCCATGTCAGACTGAACTACTTATGGAGTACACACATTAAGGGCCAAGTCTGCCTCTGGCATTAACAGGTAAACTCCTGCTAATGCAACTTTTCCCTGCCACTGCTATCCTTTGGGGCAGTCTTTCTAACTACTGCTTAGACTGTTCAAGCACCGGGAATGTTTTGTTTATTTCTCTGCGCAGAATGCAGCTGAGCCCTTGTATAACTGTAAGTGCCTCCTAGATGCAATTGCAAAGACACAGAATTCTGTATGCAGCTATCAGAGCATATAAGTTGTAATGAAATAAACAGGACTGTGAAGGTATAACTGTGATGCCACCAGACAGAAGAGAATGGAAAGAACAAAAAGTCCATGGCAAGTACATTTTGGGAGAATGAACAGGAGAAGGGATATTAGGGCACAGACAGGCTGAGCTGCATTCTAAGGGAACAGCTGTGGTTAGTTTGGTTTCTGATGTGGACGCATCTGTGTAGCATGAAGTGTTGAGGTTGCTAAGTATAGTCTACCTATTATTAACTAAAGATTGTTGTAGAGTCTTGTAGTGAAATATTTTCCTAGTATTGTGATTAATTTCTCATAATTGTCCCCCACTAAGGTAAATTCCATGCATGATTCTGCCCACATTATCTTTCAGATGGATGGAGACAGCAGCAGGGATTAGTTTTACAACAAAGTATACTGTTTTCCTTGAACATAATGATTAATATGGGAACTTGGACATTCCTATTTTCTTTCATCATTTTTCCTTAAAATCTCTAGCTCACGCTTCAGTTATTTTATTCACTCCTGTAACATTTATACCTTCAGTCTTACAGTCTAGGTGTTGTACAGCATTTAAAATACATTCATTACAAAAAAGCAGAACAAGATGAACTTCCTTTCATTTTAACTGATGCAGTTTCCCACATGGTGCATTTGACCTAGCATATCTGCTACCTGCATTGTAGGCCAGTTTCCTTTCACCCTCAGTCCACAGCCCTGGTGAAGTGCAATTTCATGGGGATTAGAAGGTTTCCTAGAGAAAAATTAGAGAAATTAGAAGATTTCCTAGAGGGCATAGGATGGTAGCAGAATTATTTCATGGTTAACGAGGATCCTTGAGGCAGCATGCTGGTCAACTCAGGAGTACTTTCGAGCAACTGCATTGTAGTGTCTCTTCTGTCCCTAAACTTCACTTTTTGCTACGTACACAGAAACTCCAGATCCCATGATACAGATGACTGTGAAAAACATGTAGCCTTTCTTTCCTTCTCTCTGCTTGCTGAAAGAATTGTAGTTATTTTTCTTAAACTGACATGAAGCAACCCAGGAGTAAGAGCTGAATACATTTATTTCATCTCATCTGTTAGGAGTCTCCTATCTTGTATTTTCCTGCTTTGAACTAAACCAGAAAACATTAGCTAGTGAGCAATGCAGTTACTTTTCATACTACATCCTTGAATTTATAGAGTGTTTTGTGCTTTATGAGTAGAACAGGTTCCTGTTTCAGATAACTTACTGTCTTCAGTCAAATGGGCAATTAAAAATAAAAAAAAAAAAAAGGGAGAGGGGAAAGAAAGCAGTACAACATGGAGCTGAAAGGAAGAACCTTGCAGAGACATGCTTAGCAAAGCTTTCCTGGGATTGCTCCACTCTATTTCTGATTGCTCAGTGTTCAGACCTGTTCTTCTCCAACAAAAACAAGATGATTTGATGCCAGCTGTGGATCTGGGGTGTGCAGAAGAAATCAGAGAGAGCCAAATGACTTTATACAGGCCATGAAAGAGAGCACAGATGACGAAAAAATTGGATCACTAACAATCTATTTTGCCCATTTCAAATATATTCCTAATCTCTTGGCCTGGCCAGTTCCCCTTCATTATGTCTTTTTAACCACTTGACCCAGGTAGATTAAAACAAAAATATCAAAAAGTTCAAAAACACCAAATAGTTTCTTCACGAGAACCATCTGCTCAAAGATAATAACTCTAAATTAACAATAATGAATGCTATACACATTTAGCATTCAAACCATCTGACTTGGATGCTTGTTTCAAAGATCTCTGCCCTTTGTGTCTTCTAAGACAGAATTTGTAGCTTGCCCACAAGGTTTACAAATTCCACTTCTGGTATACTAAGGTGAGAAGTGAATTTCAGAAAGCAAGATTCCAAAAGAGTGATATCAATTATGTCTTTGGAATGTAACATGTCCAGTGAAAATTACACTGCTTAATAATAATGACAACAATAACAAAAATTTAAATAACTAAAATACTTTTAATAACACATTAACCTTAAAACATGTTTAAAATGTGGAAATATTGGAAAACTGGAATGTATAATCAGAATTCTAATTTTAATGATATGAAAGCCAGGATTGAATTTCCTTAGTACTGCAACATGAAAAGGTAAGGGTAAGTCTGATGAGTTTCTGCTGCAGTGAATTCTGGAACACAGCATTCAGCAACTGTACACCTTTAAAGTTCTTTACCAAATGTGATAACTAGCACATTGAGACTGATGACATTTCCCCCAAATGGTGAATAAAAAGAATGTCATAGAATACTCATTAGGATGTGCATGCTCCATAGCACTTAGTAGCAGTAGCAGAACTAATAATAATTTTTTTGCCTCTTTCTAGTACTTCAAATTAACTTGTTTAGATTTTACCCAATGTACAAGTGTACTCAGGCACTGTGGAATTTTAAATATCTAGCCCATCTGAAACCTGATCAATCTTATATACATAATTAACTCTTAGCCTTGTAAAATTGTAACGATCGTCATTGTTCTGTGGAAAATGACTCTTTCAACTTTGTACGCTCTTGTAAGTCTAAAATACAGCAGAAACGTGACACAGAGAGAGGTACCAATGGCCCAGAGAGTGGAACTGTGCAGGGGTATGAAACAAAGTCAGTTCAGGTCAAACACCTGTTAGATATAGAAAGATCCATCATCCATATTACACGTGATTTGGTATTGAGCATTTCCTTTTCAAACAGATATTCCATATGTTCTTTTTCTGGAAATCCAGGTAAAATGGAAAGAAATAATAAGCTGAATAAGCTGAAAAAAAATAGTGAAATAAAAATAAGAATAGCTGAAAAACAATAGTGAACTATCCTTGGTTAACGCATCCTTGGCCATGAGGGTTATCAGAGGGATGGAGCACCTCTCCTATGAAGACAGGCTGAGAGAGCTGAGGTTATTCAGCCTGAAGAAGAGAAGGCTCCGGGGAGACCTTATAATAACCTATCAATATCTGAAGGGAGCCTACAGAACAGCTGGAGAGGGATTATTTACGAGGAAGTGTAGCGATAGGACAAGGGGCAAAGGTTTTAAATTGGAAGAGGGGAGATTTAGATTAGACAGCAGAAAGAAATTCTTTATAGTGAGGGTGGTGAGACACTGGAAAAGGTTGCCCAGGGAAGTCGTGGATGCCCCATCCCTGGAGGTATTCAAGGCCAGGCTGGATGGGGCTTTGAGCAACCTGCT
>JAOQGH010000019.1:14735128-14847461 GCA_025769975.1 Gallinago jamesoni
TGCCCATGGCAGGGGGGTTGGAACTCGATGATCTTTAAGGTCCCTTCCAACCCAAACGATTCTATGATTCTATGATAATTGACTGACTATTTTTTAGTGTACCAGAAAACCTCCAAGTTCTGGATTTATTAGACAAATTTCTAGAAATAGTTTTTTGCAAATAGAATACAGTGCTGGTTGTCAACATAACTTCTGTTTTTGATTTTACCACTATACTAACATAAACTGATTTGGAATTTTTAGGAACATTCAGTGTCCAATGGTCCAGTTATGTTTTCATGGTCAGAGATGTCATTGGCACTACATAAAGCCAGCAGAGAGGATTTCTGAGCACTTTAAATCTGCTAGTACCTCGCTTTTAAGTTTTTTAACTTTCTCTTTCTCAGCATTTGTTGTTATGCCTACGTACCTATGAAGGTGAAGGTAGTAACATTAGCCGTTGTGGGTGTTCTTAATACAAACAAGTGTCCTCCTGCCTGTTTTATCTAAGCTGGCATTCTTCCTGCATTGCATTTAGCTATGCCTTTTTTGAGCGTGCTGCCTTATGCCATTTGTAACTTTAATTTATGACTTTGCACAAGGCTTAAGCCAACAGATGAAAACTTAGCACTGCTGTGGACAGGCAAATTTGTCTGGACATCTTAATAAAATATTAATTACAAAAAAAATTTTCCCAACTATAATTCCTACAGCATGCTTTAATACAATTAAAGGATGAGAGATGGGCCAACTTCTTAAACGTGGTTGTATATGGAGTAAATTTGTAATCACTGTGATCAAGCTACAAGAAACAAAGCTTGGTTGAAATATGACAGATATTCACAGGAATCCCACTCATCAGGACACATAGTGGATTGTGTTATTCTTCCTAAAGGAAAGAAAAAAGTCCTGAGGAGTGGTCTTGAGGTTAGAGAGCTGTTCTAAGTGACATAAAGTGATACATAATAAAACTGCCTTATTCCACCAGTGTCAAAGGTCTGTGGCATTACAACACGTCCAGGAGAATTTTGTGGCACTAAGTGAGCAAAGTATTTCTGGCCAGCTGTCCTGTGGGCTCTCAACACCAAATGGGGTGGGTGGTACTGCACAGCTGGATAGGGCAACTCTCATGGAAGACGTCACACAGGTAAAGGGACACAGGGGAGACACAGCAAACTAGCTCAGGTAGTGGATAACTGCTGAATAAAATGAGGTCCTTGGGAATCTGTGGCTGTTTAAGAAAGCCCATAAATGTGTTTTATGTTGAAGCATATCTGCTTTATTGAATTAAGGCTAAAGATGAGCTTGAAAATGAAGGTGTTTGAAAAATGATCAAACATTTTCTTCTTTCTCTACAACTTCCCTTGTGTCCTCACACACTTTCTAATCTATTCTAGAATGTAAAACCTGTTCCAAGGCATTGAATTTAGTGGCAAAACCCATGCAGTTGGTACTGGGATCGGGATTTCTCCTGGGTTGTTTCATATGCTAATAGTATTTACACTTCCAGGAAAATAAGACCTCAAAAGAGCCTTGTAGAAATCTTGACAAATCTCACATGTATTTCCTTCTCCCTTCTTCTGTGTTAACTCACTGACTGAGCTCAGCAGTGACCTCTTCAGCAACCATCAGTACTTGGTGCTTTCAGCAGATTGTATTATTGTGATAAATACAGTCTTGAAGTCATCATGTTCCTGAATGCGAGGATGTCGGAGCACTGGAACAGGCTGCCCAGGGAGGTCGTGGGATCCCCTTCTCTGGAGATCTTCAAGACCTGCCTGGATGCAGTCCTGAGTAATGTGCTCTAGGTGTTCCTGCTTTAGCAGGGGAGTTGGACTAGATGATCTCTAGAGGTCCCTTCCAACTCTGACAATTCCATGATTCCATGATCCATGAATATATTCTCCATTCCTCAAAGACCTATGTAGAGTTTCCTAAACTCATAATCCACTACGTTCACTGGTGCTTTATTCTGTGATAGGGAGTGACAATAGGAGTCCGAGAAATTATAATATTCTGGTTGTGTTTCCCAATACGTCCCCCAACATCTGCCCTTAACAAACAAGACTTTGTGAAAGAAATGGTGAAAAAATCTAATGAGCAGCATATGGACAATTTGTAAGCACGATCAATATTATTGAGTTATGTTGCTAAAAACAAATGTAAAAGACAAATAAACAAAACAACAGAAAGAAGAGTTATATTTGTGAATTCCAGGACCTTGGTATAATTCTGTCCTTCCAAGTTCTTAGATAGTGCTTAATATTTCAAAATGGATTTATACTTTGCCTATATTTTGTCTAATGGAACTGTTTCTGGAAGGAAAGAGTTAAGCACTTCATTGCAAAGTTCTGTAAAATATCAGAGCAATGCGTGAGTTTCTGTCTATGACTACTCCAGAAAGTGAGAATGTTTCAGCTGGCTGAATATATATTTCAAGGTATTGAGTCCTTTCACAAAATTATAAGGCAATACATTTTCAATCTCAAGATAGAATAGGGTGTGAGAATGCTATTACTGTAGTCTGAGTACGAAAAAGCAAGGAACTTGATGAGAAATGTACAGAATGATAAAATAATCCTGTGGCAGAAGAGAAATCTGTCATCTCAGGTAAACAGAAAGGCCACACTGACCTCCTAAGTGGTTCATGTCAAGTAGGTTTCTTTTGAAGGGTGCTTAGACCTTGACTCAGACTTTTCTGGCTGTGGCATTTGTTAATTATCTAAAAGGGCACATCTCTAGAGCTGGGAATCACCAGGCACCACATCCTTATCACATGGAAACACTGATGGTATGGTGGGCAGGAAAGACTCTCCATAATTGCTATCCTATGGTGTGAAGGATAGAGCTTATTAATGAGATCTGTTTTACATAACATCTTGCACCTTTTCAAGTGACAGCACTGATATTTTCTCAGACAAATTAGTAGAGGCCAACTTAGCAAAAGTTTATAAACTGAGAGAACTAAATGATTCTCTATCTAAACAGAATATGAAATAGGAACATTTTGGGAACATCTTAGTATGCTTTATTCAAGAAGCCAATCTATTAAAGAAAACATTTATGTAAGACCACAATAAAAGAAGAGGAAATAGTACAGTAATTTAGATGTTGCAATATATTTTCACATTATCTTCAGCCCTTTAATAAAAGGTTTCTAGAGCACTAGACACCCTGTTGACACAACAATTTAATTCAACAGGGAACAGCCATTGTTTAAAGAAGAGATACATAGCATGACCAGATGGGCCCACTACTACATCAACAAACAGAGGTGCTAATCCTGTGCTGAGTCCTGTGCTTGCTAAACTTTTAATAGGAAAAGTACCTGCAGTGCAGATAGGTGAGAGTTTCCTGGCAGCATTGCATCTGGAATATATTTAATATGTATCTATGTCCATTTTCCACAAAGTGAATTATTTTATTTCTCCATAACTTGGAATGTGAGGTACTTGTATATCAGCTGGGGTTTACCTGCAAAGATGGGAGATTTAAAAAGTAAGTGAATTTAGTACTAAATGATCCAGGAGTATGGGGGAGAGGCAATGTCAAGTGTAAAGACTTTTAGTAAAGATGTATTTTTCATTTTATTGTTCCTTAATGGCGAGTTGTTCCTTTATAACTCAGGATGACTAGTTCATAAAATCAGAGACTTCTCTATGATTTAGCTTGTTATTTACCATATGTATCCACATAATTCTCCAGTACTAAACTAGGGGTGATAGCATAGTTTTTAATTAGTGAACACACCTTAGTTACTGTACAGACTTTTATTTAATGAACAAGACAGGGAACTGATATGCAACTGTAAAAGTATTTTCATTTAAGATGGCAAAAAAGTTCCCCAGGTCATTCATTCAGTCAGTGTTCTGTGTACAATAATATAAATAACCATGCTGTACGTCTCCAATAATTTGCCTTTCTAGATGGAGTTTTCTCACTGTAGAAGTTTTCAGAAAGTTTAAGGGTTGAGTGTGTTGGTTACATTTTATGGCATTTCCTGGTTATACCTGTTAGTTTCTTCCCGAAGTAAGGAGTTGCTTTTTGACAGATGGGGTGGACATAACAGATGTCAAACGTAGGGAATGCAAGAATTAGTCTTGTCTTAAGAGATGTGATAGACCTGTCATACTGTTATGCCAGACGGTTATCTATACTAAACAGCAGGTGTCAATATGTTCCACCCATCCACTGTATTGTTCCTAATAATACATGTTCACCAAAGCATGTCCAATGCAAGTGTATTCAGTTCTGATTAGGACCCTGTCAAAAAGGTAGAACAACTGTGCCAATAACTGGTTACTTGCAGCAGCAGGAAGGTTTGCAGGTTACAATATTTTTGTTTGCAGCTACAGCTGCATCATTTTTTCTCTGTCTTTTGCTGTTTGGTTGGTACTACTGTAGCTTAGTACTAATGAAGCTGTTCGCGTGTTGTAATGCGGACTTCTTTTTTTTTGTCAAATGGAAGAGATTTTCTAATTCTTTTTCCCCCTATTACAAGGCAACTTTTCAAGTTTTGAATGCTTCTATAGATCTCTTCCACAATTTTTTCAGGTCTTCTGGACAGAAGGCTGAGTGTCATACTCTAGAGTTAGTCTCATGGAAGGAATAAAGACAAAATTATGTCTTTATTCTTATACAGTTTCTCTAGACAATTAGAATCATAGAATAACCCAGGTGGGACCAAACTTCAGAGATCATCTGAACCAAACTTTCATGGTGAGGAGAGCCTAGATGAGATTATCTAGCATCTTTTCCAATCACATTTTAAAAAGTCCTGCAATGGGGACTCTACCATGTCCCAGGGGAGGTTGTTCCAGTGAATCATCTTCTTGTGAAAAAATTCTTTCTTATGTCAAGAAGAAACAGCTTCTGGTGCAACTTGTACCTCTTGCTCTTTGTTTTCTCTATGTGGCCACTTGTGAAGAGAGAGCCTTCATCCTCTTTCTAGCCACACCTTAAATGCTGGAATACTGATGATGAGATTCCCCCTGAATCTTCTCTTAGCCAGAGAGAAATGATCTAACTTCTTCAGTCTTTCATTATAGGACAGGTTCTCTAGCCCTTTCACCATCTTCATAAACCTTCTTTGGACCTTCTTTGGACCTTCTTCAGTCAGTCTGCATCTTTCTTGTAATGTGGGGACTGGAACCAGGTACAATACTCCAGGTGTGGTCTGACAAGTGTTGAGTAAAGGGGGAAGATCACGGCTCTGTCTCTTGTTAGTAATGCCCCTGCAGATGCAGTTCAGGATCCTATATGCCCTTGCTGCTGCAGCAGCACACTAACTCATGTTCAGCTTGTCCACTGGGACCCCCAGGTGCCTTTCAGCAAGGCTGGTCCACAGCCACACTGATCCCAGTCTGTACTGGGGTCTTAGGTTGTGTCATCCCAGGTGGAGGACTTTGCACTAATCTTTGTTAAGCTTCATGCTGTTCCTGCTAGCCCACTCCTCCAACCTGCCCAGACCTCTCTGTAAAAGTGCTCTCCCTTCTAACCTTCTAGATGGCGGTGTTCATCTCATCGCCCTGCAGCACCACCATCTCATCATCTCATCACCACCAGCAAACTTGGTGGGAGGGCTTTCAATCCCATTGTCCAGATCATTTATGAAGATGTTGGACAGTGTGGGGCCCAGTACTGATCCCTGGGGCACTCTTTTTGTGACATATAGATCTGAGATGCACACATTTGGACTTGTTATATGCTAATAGAGTCACCTGTATGACTTGCAAGTATGTGGAAAATCCCCCAAAATAATCACTTTTAAGAATAATTTTTACACCCTTATGTTAAAAATGTAGGTTTTGCAACTGTTGATCAGTCTTTTGATGAGCCTCCTTTTTATTTTTCTGAAGGTATAAACTTTTAAATGTTTTTGAGAAGATTCTTGGGGAAGATTTAATTATTCTAAAATGTTTCTGACTTTTTCATGCCAATCTTCTAAATATTTTTTTCCCCTACCTGCAGGTGTATACTCTGAGAGATTGATATATAGATGTCTTTTTTTCCTCCCTTTTGATTTAATAGTGAACAATAACTTGCGATTATGAAACTGAAGTTACTTAATTTTGCTTGGAAACTTCCAGTGAACTGGAATCTATAACCTCCCTTGGAAGCTATTAGAAACTTTAATTACTCTAACAGTTAGGTTGCATTTTCTTTCAAACTCCAACTTATCAGTTCCAGTCTCTGAGTTCTGTCTTCATTAGCAAGTTTCTGTGTCTAAATATCTCATATGAGTTTAATGAATCGTTCATTATAGTCTATTATTACTGTAACACTGTGTGTTTACTAACTAGGATTTTTTTTTCTCAAAAAGAACTTTTATATCAAATACTGATTCTGTTTTCTTCTCCATAATGTGTCTAGTCTCACCTAGACTACAGCAATCACTTGAAATTTGAGCACATAGCGAATTTTATTTAAAAGCATTTAAAATCATTTGAGCTTCCTCATCCCATATGTGTGGATCTAATGTGTTTCTCTTTGACAGTGCCTTCCTTCTCTTGTGTAGCCTAGTGATCATTGCAAGCACTAGTGACATGTGATTAATACCAAGTAATTGTGAAAGAAAGACCATGAAAACAACAGTAGAAGGGAAAGAATACTTTCTTCAGCCTGGAGGTTGTTTTCTTGCCAGTAGCAGTGTAGTTTAGCACTCCATGGTGCAAATCCATGCAAGTCATAAATGAGTGTTCTTTATCCCTGCGAGGCTGGTACTGGTCTTGCTTCCTGTTGAAAGGTAGGTAAGCCAATTTTTATATTCAAGTTTCTTCTCAGAGAGGAGGCAGAATATATAAAACCTGTAATGCTTGAAATGTCTTTGTTATCATTGGTGTGAATATTTGTTTACTGAAATGTACTATGACACTTTTTTTTTAAAATAAATTTATTTTTTATTTTAATAGATCTATTATTTAATGCTATGAGGATTAGCAGAAATGCATTTTTAAAGATTGTTTGAGTTTTAGGCCATTGTATATGAAGGAAACCAATTAGCTGCTGAATAAGAGTTCTGGCAGACATTTCCTATCATGAAGGCAGTGATTTACTTTGCCTCCATTTTCGGTTTTATCCCTTGCTGCCTTTATTTCATTTAAAAGAAACAGGCAGACTCCTGAGGCAATATTTTCAGATGCAGCTGTCCAGTCCTGCCATAATACCCATTAGTCTGAATGACGCAAAACAGAAGGTAGAACAAATGGATAAATACTTTGTATTGTAAAATACAATTAATCGAGATTCAGCCTGAGACAGGGAGATTAAACTGAAGGAAATAAAGAAATATAAGAGTTCACCTATTGAAATTACATTTCAGTTTGTAAATAACAAGTGAGGTAATAGATCCATGCACAGGCCTGTTTTCTACAAACTATAGGACAACAGCTAGTGATTACTGCTTTTTGTAAAATATGCTTGATAAAACAAAGCTATCATTCTCACTAGCTCATTTGAGTCATTGCATTTTTAAAAGACAAGACAGTTAGAAAGGTTGGTTTTAAAAATAGTTAGTCGAGACACGTGCGAAAATCTTGGGTTCGTAAATAAATTCCAAACCCTTTCTTTGCAGTGAGGAGACATGGCCTACGGGAGAGGAGGTAGTGTGGCTTGTCAGCATGAGGCAGCTGATCAGAAAAGGTTCTTAATAGCAAAGTCTGGAAAAGTATGTTCACCTTTAATTTTATTGTGATATCTAAGGAATAAGACATGTGCCTTGTTTTCTTTTTCTTGTAATGCCTTTTTCCTTCTAGAAATAAAAGGTACAATCCCACATCTCAGGGGGACATCTATAAAAAATGCTAGTTGTCTTGGAGTAAAAATACCATGCCCTTAAAGTCTGACACTGCTTAATTTTAGACCTGAAGACCTAGAGCTCAAAGGAGATAGACAGCTAATATGCAGTAACTTTTTACTATTTGAGATAATTACTTTTTTTGTGAGTTGAACCTCTGGATTTTCAAAACAGTCTGGAAATTTAATGGAAGTGATAAGCAAAATTCCTTAGACTGATCTGAGGAGGGATAGTGGACCTTTGGATATTTTCCCCACATGTGACAGTCTGAAAAGCAACCTTACTTACAGTAACTCCTCCTCTTGTAAAGTCAAGTTACAGCAGCAAGGAGTTGTGTCTTGACACATCACCCAGTTACTGTGGGGAATAGTTGGCAGGGTGACATCCTGGTGTCAGAGCAAACTCATGGAGCCACAGAACAAAGCCTTCTGACCTGTTAAACTCATTTCCGAGACTCCTTATGTTTGTGGTCTCAGAGTGACACAGTGGTTTACACTTTGGCAAGCACAGTAGAACGCTACTGGGTTGTAGCTCAACATTATTACCACTGCACCCATCTTCATGGGAATGTGCTTTTATTGGCAGAAACATTTGTATTTACATCCAGATTATTAATAAAAAGTCTGATTATCATTGGAGAACCACAGTACTTGCAGTCAACTAAAAACATCCCCATTCCATGTTTATTTCTCAGTGACATCTACTTTGATGTCTATCAGTCAGCTTTCTTAAACTGCTTATTTGGCATGTTAAGGATATTGCATAGTGTTATTTTTAAACAGAATGTTGTGCAGTACCAAGTCAAACAGCTTATTGTAACTCCAAGCATATTGCCTGTGTTATACTTCAACAAAATCTGCAGTCTGATTGGCGAAAGCAGTTTCGTTTGACAAGATCTATTTTCTGTAACAGGATGTTAACAAGCAATAATTATATTCCATCCTTTCATCTTTTATCGCTTGCATTCCATATTAACTCATCTCCTCCTTCACCTGGACTAATCAGGTGATAAGTATTTAGGTCATTTCCCTGCTGTTGTGAATAATTGCACATTAGCCGTCAATCTGTCCCTGGTTTTGTAAGACATATTTCAAGCTAATATTAGTGTGATATTTTGTCTAGGTCATTTTGGATTCTTGAGTGCAAGTCCTCCTAATTTTAAGAAATTTATTTCCAAAGATAGTGGTAAACACAGCATCCTCCTCAATAACCCATGAGCTGGATAAGACTTTATCTCCTTTCCTGTACACTGCTGTTTTTCAAACAAAGATACACAAAATAGACAAATCGTTCTGCCTTTTCTGCATAATTTCTCCCCATTGTATGACACCACTGCTACAATTTTTTTCCCAAATACTTTGCATACTTTTTATCACTTCATGTCAGGTATTTTTGCTTGACTTCTTTGTGTTACTCTTGCATTTTCACTCCTCCTGAATAGCCATTTTTTGCTATGAATTGCTTTTTTCTTTCATTCTAATTGCTGCTTCTTCTTTCCTGATTTACTTTACCAGGAGTAGCCAGCATTTTTCCTTTCCTGACTGTAGTCAAACTATCTAATCAAGTAATATTCTAAAATCTTCACATTTCATTTTGGAACATGTATGCCTACAATTTTTAGTGAGTTTTGTTGTTTTTCCTCAGGATTAGGCACTTGATTTCTGACTTCTGAGGTTTGTTTTAACCTTAATAATCTATTAAATTTAGACTGAAATTCACATGATGAAGTTTCAGTCAAGATTTTTTTGGTTTAACTCTTTGATTTGAAAACAGTAGAGCTAGATTTGAGGTTTGGGTGTGAAAGTCACCGGTGCTTGTACAGGTCTGCATCATATATTGTGCTCTATTTGCTGTTACAAAGTAGACATACCCTGGACAGAAATAGCTTTTAAGAAACATGATCATGCAGTGAGTGATTGTGTGTGTCTCCCAATGTCAGTGTTGTAGTACCTCTGGTGCATGCCATAACCTGAATGTTAATTGTTCTGTCTCTTCATTTGTACTCAAAGGAAAATAGGAAAAGAAGCATTAGGAATCCGGTGTTAGGTGTTTTCAGACATTTCTTGTCCTTGAAATAACTTCTGCTTTACTATTTACATTTCTTTATCTTTTTGATTGATAAAAACTATGTTGCATCTTCTCCAGGTGTCTAGGCCTTCTGGTGTATGATAATGCATGTATTTACATTTCTTATAATTTGTTTTTCCTTTGCTGATGGTTTGTAGTTTAAGATTGGAGCCATTGGTATAAGACAGAGGCTTAAACAATAGAATTTTATTAATCAATATTTGATTGAAGCGTAAGAATAAAGGAAAATAAAGAAAAATGGTGAGATTTAGGTCCTAGACTAAGCTCACAGAAGTATTATGATAATTGCCTTATCACATTACAAAACCTTTGAAAACATTGTGGATAAATCAAAGCAATGATTTTCCTGGAAGAATTTCTGAGCTAAGCACAGCACAGCACTGGGATTTGTTAATCAGATTTAGAAATATTCCTTAACAAATGAAAGATATACTGAATAATTTTTCTGATACACATCCTTTTAATGGCCGAATTTCCTAGCAGGATAGTAGCTTAACTCTCCTGATGCTCTCTTTCCTTCTTTATGCAAGTCTTGTCAGCTGAAAAGTTGTGCTGCCTTATAATATAACCCATTTCTAACAGGGGCCTCCTGGGGACCCATACAATGCAGCAAGCTTCTCCCTGGTGACTCACGATCCTTTTCCCAGCATTGAAACGCTGCTCTTTTCAGAGCAGAGATTCTCTGAATGGGAAAGGAGAGCTGGATTATCCTTTCTGTTTTGCTATTAGATGCAGCCCTCTGGCTCTTGGTAACCTTCCAGTGGTGGATGTTTGGATTTTCTTGCCTTAGCAGGTACCGTGACTCTTTCATGTAGATGGGGAGGTCTTAAAGTCCTTCTGTCTGAGTCAGGGCCACTCAGCTAGACATAAACTCAGCGGGAGCCACATGTTCAACAGAGAACATTGTCTCTCCAGAATTTCAGATTTATTCATAGTGGCTTTTTATTCAGCTTCAGCCAAAACAAAAACAAACAAGAAGAGTCTACCTCCTGCACTTTCCCTTCCAGCAACTTCACTGTCTGTAAACAACGGAACAAATCATCAGTCTATGTGTCCTCTTTTCTCTTGGTAATATTCAAGGTCTAGTTTCTAGTTAACAAATCCCTGCCTGTTCCCTGATTTCACAGCACCAGCCAGATGAGATCAGCCTGAAGGAAGAAGAAGGGAATGGAGGCTCTTCCTTTTTTTTTCATGGAAGTGTTTCCAAATGGGGCAGCAAAATCTAATTCAGACCCACAGCTGAGATGCACTTCCAAATAAGTATTCCAGTTGCCAAAGGTACATCCAGCATTAAGGTCTGCTTCTGCGGCAGACTTTCCTCCTAGATTGTTTGTACAATCCTGATTGACCTAGGAAACAGAAAAAAATGCCAGCTATCCGTGTAGCCTTGATTTCTCTTTTCTCTCTTTCCATTTTGCTTCTTGTTGTCATTGTGAACTCTTTCTAGGGTATTCACATCTTAGCCTACGTCAGGGACACCATCATGTTAAAAAGAATTGCACATGCTAAAAGACATTTCTCTCTGTAGCCACAAGTACTATTTTCCCACATCAGCAATAATGTTAAGGGTCTGAAACAGCTCTCAGTGTAAGAAAGTTTGTGTTAACATAATCTGGTTCATGTTATCTTAACGTTTATTCTTTTGAAGCTCTTCCTGTGGCATTCTCTTGCAACTAGACCTGATCACTCACTATTTGGCAACAATGAGAACAGGAGATTTAAATCCCGTTATCCATAAACAGTGATGTAGATTAACCCTTTTTGTATCTCTCACAGCTGGGAAGTGCTGATTTAACCAGCTGACCAGAAAATTCAGATTCATTTAATATTTTTGTAGTTTTACTATAATTTTTGTTTCTATTTGGGATGAAAATCTCATTTGAATATATATTGTGTTAATCTTCAGCACATGCATAAACAGCACACCAATAATGTTGCTAACACTAGAAAATGGCAGTGCAGTTTCAACAGCCCTATGATGGTCTTGAACTCCATGGCTTCATCCTTTTAAGTTTTAGTGCAAGGAAATAAAATCACCATTTATTAATTTATTGGCAGATATTGATTCATTTTCTTTTTGCATCCATGTATGAGGTCCCAAGCTTCATCTACTTCTCTTCTGGGTTACGAAAGCTCTACTCTGAAGACAAGTGTTCAATTCTTCATAAATAATATTCCCATCTCTTCTCTTTGGAAATGCTTTTATTTAATAACAAACCTTTAAATCACTAGAAGAATGGTAGAACTGAAAGTGAGGGTTCTTTTGGTGAATGCTGGTTTTGAGAAAACAAGGGACCAAAGTATGAAAAGAGCTCTAAGCTAAACTCCCTTTCTTATCATCCACATGTGTAAAGGCAGCACTAAAGCTGAGTTTCATGGCCACAGACAGGTATGAATCACTAGCACCAGTAAAAAGCATTTGGCCCATCCTCTTGACACTCAGCTTTTAAGCATTTATAAACATTGATGAGATCCCTTCTCAGTCTTCTCCAAGCTAAACAGACACAGGTCTCCCAGCCTTTCTTCATAAGAGAAGTGTTCCTGTTCCCTGATTATCTTTGTAGCCCTCCACTGGACTGTCTCCAGTAGTCCCCTGTCCTGCGTGAATTAGGGGGTCCAGAACTGGACACAGTACTCCAGACGTGGGCTCACCAGGACAGAGTAGAGGGGGAGGATGATGTCCCTCTACGTGCTGACCATACTCTTTTTAATGCACCCCAGGAGACTGTTGGCCTTCTTGGGTCACAAGGTCACATTGCCAGCTCATGGTCAACTTACTGCCCACTGCTAGCTATAGCTCTCCAAGTAGGCCTTGCACTGCTGATCACAACCCTCTGAGTTCTGCCACTGAGCCAGTTCCAGTTCTCAATCCACCTTGCTATCCTCTCATCTAACCCACACTTTCTAAGCTTACCCATGAGGGTGTTATTGGAGACAGTGCTAAAAGCCTTACTGAAGTCAAGGTAGACAAAGTCCACTGCTGTCCACTCATCTACCCAGCCAGTCATAGAAGGCTATCAGATTGGTCAAGTGTCATTTTCCCTTGGAGATGACATCCAGGATGAGCTGTTCCACCACCTTTCCAGGAATGGAAGTAGTGGAAAACCACCTCAGGCTGCTGGCCAGGTCCCGGTAGTTTCCTGGGTCCTCCTTCCTGCCCTTTTTGAAGACCGGAGTGGCACTGGCCTTTCTTCAGTCCTCAGGCACTGCTCCTGCTCTCTATGACCATTCAAAGATGATGAAGAGTGTCTTAGCACTAACATCTGGCAGCTTCCTCAGAACTTGTGGGTGCATCCCATCAGGGCCCATGAATTTGAGGGTGTTGAGTTTGCTTAAATGGTCTATAACCTGGTCCTCATCACCCAAAGGAAATTCTTCCTTTCTCCAGACTCTCTTTCTCTTACAATCAAGGTCTGGGATTCTTGAGACCCAGCCTTAGCTTTAAAGACTGAAGTAAAGAAGGCATTCAGTTACTTCACCTTCTCTGTATTCTCCGTCACCAGGCCACCCACTTAATTTAGCAGCAGGCTCACATTTTCCCTAGTCTTCCTTTTTATTACTGGTGTACTTGAAGAAGCCCTTCTTGCTGTCCTTGACATCCCTTGCCAGATTTAATTCCAAGTGGGCCCTAGCCTTCCTCATTGCATCTCTGCACACCTTGAAAGTGTTCCTATATTCCTCCCAAATTGACAGTCCCCTTTTCCACATTCTGCAGACTTCTTTCTTCCATTTGAGATTTTTCCAGAAGTTCCTTGCTCATTCATGCAGGTCTTCTGCCTCCTTTGCTGGATTTCTTACTCATAGAAATGCACCGATCTTGAGCTTGGAAGAAGTGGTGCTTGAATATTCACCAGCTCTCTTAGACATGTACCTTCTAGAGCCCTAACCTATAGTATTCTTTGAGGAGGCCAGACTCAGTTCTCCTGAAATTCAGGGTTGTAATCCTACTTATTGCCCTGCTTCGTCCAGGCAGCATCCTGGACTCTACCCCATCATGATCAGTGCAGCCAAGGCTGCCCCCAACATTCACATCCCCAACCAGTTCTTCTTTGTTTGTTAGTACAACATCAAGCAGCACACCTCTCTTCATTAGCTCTTTCACCAACCGTGTCAAGAAGCTATCATCAGTGTTATGCAGAAACTGCCATGATTGTTTATTCCTGGCTGTATTGCCTTTCAAATATCAGGGTGGTTGAAATCCTCCGTAAGAACCAGAGCCTGTGATCGTGAGGCTATTTCCAGCTGTCAATAGAAGACCTCTTTGACTTCCTCTTTCTGATCCGGAGGTCTGTAGTAAACACCCACAACAGTGTCTCCTGTATTAACCTGCCCCTTAATTCTTACCTATTCTTGACCTGTTCTTCATCCACCCCTATGCAGAGCTCGATGCATTCATAGAATCATAGAATCATCCCAGTTGCTCTCTCACATAAAGAACAACTCCACCACCTTGACTTGCTCACATGCCTTTCCTAAAAAGTACGTAGCCATCCACAACAGCATTCCAGTCATGTGAGCTATCTTGCCATGGCTCAGAATTCATGGCTCTGTGACCACTCAGAGATCTCTAGATCTTCCTGTCCCTTGAAAATGACTTCCCATGTTGGTAAAAGTATTTCATACTGCTATGATAAAGAAACCTGTAACAAAGTAAAAAAGGAAGTAGTTTAAACCAAACAACCTGAATACCTAATCATGTGAATTTCCACAGCTTTGCAATTTAAGATCAAAGTGGGCCCATCCCTGTGGGAAACAACAGTCCATAAATTGATTTAATTGCTAGTTCAGGGCACAAAAGACTAAAGGGCATGGAAAATACTGTACATTGTTGTCCTAGCAGGTTAAGAGTTGTTTCTTAATCCAAGAACAAAATCCTTCTTTCTGGTTTCTCAAGAATGTATAACAGTCCGAAGGACAAGTCAAAGTTTGATTTACCCTCTGGATCACAAATATATTTTTTTACAGATGTGAAGAGAACTTTAAAATAAACCTCATCTTACAGGGTATTGGAAATGCTGTTTGTCCAGGAATTGTATATGTTTAGGATGGAAAAGCATGTTTGATTTTTCAGCAACCATAATTTTTCTCTTTTTCTTTGGCATTTGGATCACTATTCTGGGGTAATTTTTTTCCTTTGACAATTTAGTTTATATAACTGCTGTTATGTGAGAAAATACATTGTCAGTCAGAGAACAGAGATGGAGTTGTATTGCATCAACAGATGAAAAAGACCAGGAAAGATTGACTGGAGGGAGAAACTGGAGCAACTTTTAGAACTGAAACTTATCCTTCCTCATCCCATCACTTTTGTGTTTCTGTATGCTTATAATTCATGACAATCTATTGTTAAGAGTAATTTCATGTAGTCTGGTTCCGAAAGGCAAAAACTCTTCACACAAACGAATTCTCCAGTTAAGACTCTTTTATCTCCTAGTTTAGCTTCTACTTACAAGAAAATACATTGATGGAATAGACATTTTGCCCTGGCTTTTATTATATCTATATGTATACCTCCCAGAAGCCCAGCACCATGAACAAAATCAGACCATCTGGCTCCAGAGCTCATTATATTGTATACAAACATAAATATCAGATGTTCTGTATTTTCAGGGTGCACACATTCTTCAAGTTGGCAGGGTAATGTTTTCACCTCCTTTTAGACTGACTTTTTTTGGTTACAGCCAGACATAATTATGTTAATGAAATATCCCCAGGCAATGTACTATTTCAAACAGAACACCTAGTTAAGATATCTTTGTATTTTTATTGTTATTCTGGGTCAGTGGTTTTTAGGGCTTGTCTTACAGCTAGATTACCTACACGTTTCAACACATTCCTTAGCTCAATACCAAGAATGTTAATTGAACTAATAAAGTGCTTATTATGTATTTCATAGATTTTTCAGTGTTTAAAATACAGGGTGCAATAAACTCACTTTATCATGGACCTACTTAATTTTTATTTTTTTTTATTTTTATTTTTTTTTAAATCTAGTAGGGCTGGCTTCTGAGTTATCTACCTCTATATCTCTTAATAGTCTTTTTGTTGTTTTTTGATATATTTATAATGAAACCATTGGCTGGATTTAAAAAAAAAAAGGTGTCATATCAACACTGAATCCAAACCTACTTGAGTGGGAAAGGTCTAAACCTGTCTTTCTCTTACTGAGATGTCTAGTCTCAAAGGTACTTCTGAAGAGGAGTTGTTCTCTTCTTCCCAAGTGTACAGAGGTGCTCTGGTGCAATCCTGAGTCAGTGGTGCATATTGTGTTTAGTATTTCCATGTGTGCACCTCTGAGTTGTTCCCTGTAAGAACACTGAATCCCTCTCCAGAATTACCTAGCTTTTAAATAGTCAAAAATTCCCTGTCAGGTCAGATACCTCCATTAGACTTTTCAAAGTTTGGCATTTATGCAAGGCTTCATTATAGTTTCATTCCACTACCAAACCCTGCAAATCCCATTTAAAATATCTTAAAATGATATTTCTTCCTGAACTTGACATGAATCAGAAACCCATTTGCTACTAGTACTTCAAACTACTCAAAAAAACAGCAATGCCACTGTTAGTTAAATAGAGCTGGAAACAAACACTGCACCCTAGCCCCTATACTGTGAGTGCAGTGCATCTTCCAGTGAAAGATTTCCTATTACTCCAAGAAAATCTCCTATTGTGTTATTTTAACTTATTAGCAAAACCAAGATTATCAAAACACCCCTGCTACTGTATTTACACAGTGTATATATTCCATACTAATATTAGAAACTAAGTTAGAAAACAAGTTAGTGTCTTTGGTAACAGCAATCTCTGTCATGTTGCTTGTGTCTCAATCTCCTTCAGCTTTTATGAATTAATACAATAGAAATTACTGCTTGCTATAGAATTGAATGATCATGTTCTCAGCTGTCATAAATTGTCACTAGCATTAATTTCAAGGATTTTCTCCACAGGTAGGAAGCCCCTCACATCAGGTTACCTAAAACACACCCAATTCTGTGCCTGTAAGGCGAACAGCATTGCCTGTAGAGGGTTGGATCGCATCAGGTCACCTGTGACCCCATTTATTGTTCAAACTACAGTCCTACTACTCATTTTGATTCCTGATATATGTGTATTAATAGTATATTAGCACCATTTTTCTATATTGCATAAAGATACATTGTTAGGATGAAAAGGGATTTTGCTAGGGAAGTTTTTCTGTGCAGCTGTTATGTCTGTATGCACTGAGTAGTAATTTCAGTGAGGATTGTGCACAGAATTTGGAAGTAAGGGAAAAAATATTACTTTTAGTATATTTCAAATTAATAACATTTATAAATATATTTTTTGCATATTCTGGTGGTTTTCATTAGCTTTGCCTGTTTCAGCTGATGAACACAAGTGAAAATATGAAAAAAGCCCCATAGAATATTTGAGAGTGGGAAAGAGACCTTCTTTTTTCTGTTTAAATGCAAAGTAAATTCATCATGAGTAATGGACTAAGTACTACATCATGTGCTAGAGATCACCTGGCATAGCTTTATTCCATTTTTTAGTGGTTTCAGCTTTGATCTGAGCTGGGCCATTTTGCCTTTGCTGCGATATTCATGCTAACTTTTATAAGTGCTGCAAAGAACAGCCAAGGAAATCATACAGTTGATAGTTCTCCAGTGACATCAGAGTCCAAACCTGCATTAACACGTGTTCTCTGTCCCGTAGTTCTGCAGCTTCCCCCGACGTGGGGTGGGAGCACACAGGCATGGGAGGGGGAGCTGGCTGTGTGCACACACCGATGATGTAGCCTCTTCCCTTACAAAACCCTCCAGCACTTTCTGGTTCCAACTTCTCTGCGTTTTACCGGGTATGTATAAAATATCTCTACTCCTTTTATTAAAGGAGAATTAGCTCAGCTCCAAGCCTCAAAGATGCGTTTGTCTATGAAAACGTTACAAGAATGAGGTATATTTTTTCTTTCATCTTAAAAGCATCCACTAATTTCCTAAATAACATACCCTTTAACGTCAAGTTACCAGTCCTACTGCAGAGCCAGAGGCAATGTGTCAAACAGGGACTGGAGGGTAAAATGGTTTATAGTTGATAAAGAAGAAAACAGGAACTGCTAAAAATAGCCAGATAACAGCAGCAGTGCTTGTTTTTGAAGAACAGAGCACTTACAACACACATCAAAATTCAAAGCGTTAGTGGGGATTTCTGTTGAACATTGTTTTGATCTGACCTGGGCTTGGGGACTGCTGAAGAGCCTTTGTCTTTCAAACAGTCTAAGAAAAGTTTGTTTTGCCCAGTAATCTGTGCCCAGAGACTGGATCAGTGGAGTCTCTCATACCCCAATGAAGGTAATCTTTGCCTTTATTTCATTGTGTAACACTTTTCATTGAGATTTGTTTAATTTTATGTCCACAGGCCTGAGCATCTGCTGGACACTGATGTCAAGAAATAGCCTCCCGTTGTCTCTTCCATGTGTTTTGGATCAGACTAAGCAGGTGTACTGTGTTTTAGTGGATAGACTACTGGCTTCAGTAGTCAAGGAATTATTAGGGCAGATGAAATGAGTGTAGTTTCCTTCCTTTCCCTGCTCCAGCACCGACCCTTTTGGAGTCTTTTTTGATTGCATGGGCAGAAGAATACTGTCATTCATTTTTCTTCATTGTCTGATTATGGCTGCTTCTTATCCTGCTTTGTGAGCTCCTCAGAGTTGTGCTTACAGAATATGTTACTACGAGGTAACTATTTTTTACTAAGTGTTTCAGCTGGGCTTAAGAATGGATTTGATCAGTTGTTCGACAGTGGATGAGGATTTCCATTTTTACACAGGGTTCCTATTCTGTTACACACCAACAAACATACCATAGAGAGTCAGAGCATTGTCAGAAGTGGTATTGAGGGAATCAGACTAATAGACTGAGACAGGTTGCTCAGAGAAGTTGTGCCCCATCCCTGGAAGTGTTCAAGGCCAGTTTGGATAGAGCTTTGGGAAACCTGGTCTAGTGGGAGGTGTCCCTGCCCATGGCAGGGGTGTTGGAACTAAATAATCTTCAAGGTCCCTTCCAACCCAAACCATTCTATGATTCTACTATGGTAAACAGAACAGGTCAACAAGACAGACCCCACTGTACCCATTGTCACCTGTTCTAAACAGGACAAGAGTGTTACTAGGGGCAGTTTGGAAAAGGAGTTCAGGGGGTTGAACTGAAAATAATAGAAATAGAATGAAGTGTGGAAGTCCCATTGCTTTTCCCACTGGGAAAAAAAGTTTTAGGTGACTGCCCTGCCATAATCTGATGATATCGAATATTTTTCTTTCTGTTGCATTCAGTAAGACCACTGTTAGTAGAGTAAATATATGCATATGGTATCTACTCCAGTTTACATGCAACAATAAAATTTAGTTTACTGCTGAATGCCATTGCAATAAGAATGTACAGGACAACAATAACATTATCTTCACTTAACAGCACATGCAAGGCATAATAATACATAATAAATTGAATTACCAATTTTCCATTAAGTGCTTTTCTTCATATGAACAAAGTTGATCATGTATGTAAATAAATCAGTTCCTTAATTTGAGGGGAGATGCTTAGAAAAACAGAAAGTTTGTGTGTACTATAAAGGTATCAAGCTGAAAGTTGGAAATTAACAAGTTCAGTTATTCTGAAGCTGACATTTCCAACTATTGGTGCTCTTCAATTCAAATAAGAAACTGTCATGTGGTCAGTGGTGCTAAAAGCCATATTTATCAATGCATGGGAAATTTTCAATTTTGTTGCTTAAGGAAGAATTCATAGGAAGTAACACTATATGTTTGTTTTGTTACTATGTGTTCTCTAGATATGCACATCTGAAGGCTGTTTTATTTGACTCACTACAGTTATTTGTATGATTTTAATGTATGACAAGAGTGACAATGTAACTTTCAGTTTGGAAATACACCATCGGTTCTTCAGACCGATTTTTCTAAGTCACTGTGAAATGTGGCTTCTAGTAACTTCCTATGGTACCTGTGAGTTTGTGAACAGTTTGGAACTCTTCTATCTTGATTATGAAGAATCATAAGCATGGAAGACTGTGAGAAAATGATCTCAAATTTGAAAACATTTGGGAAAACTTACCAAGTCAAAAAAAACCCTTTAAGTATCTTTTTTATCTGTAGTAGCTTACCAACTGAAAATAAAATACAAGATGCCTTTGAGTTCAGTGAGATATTACTGAAGTGTGTCATATTAGCAAAGTAGATGAGTCTGTATTTACCATTGTTTGAATTTTCATCACATTCTCATGGTTGACTCTGAAGCTGCTCTTTATCTGAAATGATATTTGATGAGATTATATTCAGAATGAGGAGTGGCACAGAGGAGACGCTGGGTTGTGCCTGAAATATTGGTATCTACAAAGTTTGCTTTACTTCAGACTATGTTGCTAATGACTAACCAATCCCTTTTTTCTTTCTTAGACTAATGATTTTTGTTGCACAATTATCAGATCTTTTGTCTTGATTTTGATTGGTTCTCTTTTGTTTTCTTCCTTCTTTCATGTTCTTTCTTCTCTTCTCCTTTTAATGGTCATCTTTATTGGATGCTTTCTCCCACTCCCAGAAATGAACAAAGAGTAAATATGTAAATCTGGCTGGGCTTGTAGGTGTAGGAGATGATACCCTGTTAGATCTTCTAATGTTCTGGATCAGTATTGTGAATTAAGGAAACTGACAGCAGCTTAAATGAAATTAAACAAAACAAAACTGTTTGGTATTAAATGAAACAAAAATTTTTCATCACTATCAGACTCGCATTTAATTTTCAGATTAAATAGCTACTTTAAATAAAAAACAGCCCATCCTCACTTACATGTTCTAGATCTCTGGTATTTGGGTTCTGTTACCTAGCTGAAAATTTGGACAAAACCCATAATTGATGACCATAATTAATTTTGTATCAGAAGGGGGTCCAGGATAGTGTACCTGTTTTCAGTCAGATGGTTTGTATTCTAGTATGTTCTGCCATGTCTTTCACTAAAAATTAGCGGTTGATTTATAAACTGAAAATAAAGCATTATCTATAATTTAAACCACAAGTTAGAACTAATAGTACATTGTAATTCTTGTGGTGACTTTTCACCTTCTTTGAAGCATGGTGGCATAGTACAGATGTGTCTGGTAACAAGTCTTCTCCAAAGAACTGAGGATGGTTTCCGAACTCATTGAATTGGAAGTCTAGGACATGAATGTGTTCATAAGATAATATTTGGGCATGCTTTTCCTGGTGTAGTCCTCTAGGTACATTTCAGAAGAGTATTAGCATCACAAACCAAAGAACTGCACTTTCGTACTCGTAATTAATGAATGTAAAAAGGGACAGATACCTCACAGAAATGGATCAGAGAGCTATGTAGCATTGTGGGAGATATAGTTATTCCCAAACTTCTACTCAGACAATACAAAATTTCTCTGAAATACTATTCAAGTAGTGCTATGTTTGCATTATGATTATTTCTTACACAAAACTCCAATTTTTAGGTTTCGTCATGGTGAGATCTGGATTATGATTTCCACTCGAAAAATATGGCTGTCTTCTGTTTTACTGCCTTTCACTTTTATAAAAAATATAGTCTTGAGTAAGATTTAAACTAATTTTCACATGAGTAGCTGTTAGAAGGATCATGCGCTCAATGTGCAGTCTCTCTCACTTGTAGCTGAAATGCTTTGCATTTTCATCTTCATCAGTATAAATAACTTCCATCTGCCTTTAATTCCCTTAAAATGCATGTAAAGTTCAATAACCCAACTAATATATCTGTCCTTTTTTCCTTATCTACTCTTTTCCATCATGTATATTAGTTGTGTTTTTTTAAAAAAAAAGTCTTCTACAACAGATTTTTCTTATAAGCTCTTGGAAAATAGCGATAACATGAAAATGAAACAGTATTTGAAAAAACACAGTTTGCTATTTTTGCACAAAGGAAACATAACTTTAATTTCTCTCTAGATTTATGGGTTGTTGGCCTACACCTGTTGTTAAGTGCCTCTCTAATATGATGAAAACCAAACACTGTAATGGCCATTGAAGTTGAAACACATTTCCTACTGTGTGATTAATTGCCATTAAAAATCATGCCCTGCAGTAAATTTCATGTTGCCAACAAAAGTGTATGATCTAGTCATTTTGTGTTGGGATTTAGCATTGTCTCTTGCGTATCTGCTTATAACAGTATCTCTAAGAATAGATTAAACCATGGAAGATTAGGGTAGAGAGTGACAGCTGGGTAATATATGTACTGAAATACTTAATTTGAGCCATAGACTTACAGAAACTAAGAGGCACTTGTTTTCTTTAGGCTCATGTGCTCAGTGCAGATGGAGATTGTTTCTGAAATTGAAGAATTCTTGGGGCTTTTAGCTTTGTTTTTTTTTTCAGTCTCAAAAGAGTCTAACAAGCATGTTTCAGCATGGCAGGGGGATTATATGTCATGATTACCTTCAGTTACAAGAAATGGGACTTGATGTTCAGCATGTCCCATCCAGGCCTACATTTTCCTTGTCTGAGCAGAATAGCCTGCTCTCTTCCTAGTCACTGTACATCTGCCCTTCATAGTATCCATCATCGAGTTGGATAGTGTACAGTTAGTACTCACTGACAAGTTCCTGAGAAGGGGATTAATACAAGAAGAACTAGAATTGCATTAGCATAGATGACAATTTGTGTTCAGTCTAAAAATATTACATCCTTTTTCAACCAAAAATGCTCCACCACCTTTAACATGACAGGGGAGTTCTAATGAGATCAGTAACAACTTATTAACTAGATTCTTCCTGTACCTTATAGCTGCATATATATGTCTAAGCAGCAGAGCATTGGAAATCAGTTATGTCAGGCTGTTATTCTGGCAACGGAGGAGCCACTGGTTAAAACATGGGATGTAAATGTGATAGGTAGCTTTTCTTAGGACAGAGAGTCAGTGTGGCTAAGTAGTCTCTACCTTATTCTCTACCTTAGTAGAGACAGAAGGAAGATGGTACTCACATTTTCTTCAACTGTCACGATGTGAATTGCTTACTTGGAAATGGAGCTGAAGATGAGCAAGAGCAATGAACCTATGGTAGTGGTGGAAGATATTGCTCAATAAAACCAAGCCTGATTACTGTGGACAACTAGCTGTTTTTCTGGAGATCTGGTTTGGCTTGGGAGAAATGACTGTGCTCAGTGCAGGAGCATTTGAATGTAAATGTGACCTATTCTAGAAAGAAGGGAAAAAGAAATTATGTGATAGTTCCTGTCATAACATGTTTTATTAAACAAATATAAGTAAGTGGAAGAGCTGAGTTCAGAAGGCTTGCTGGAGAAAACATCTGATAATGTCAACATCCCCCACGGGGTTAGTCAGCTTGTGCTTCCTCTATACGCAGTGGAGAGGGATAGATAACAGTTCTTGAGCTTAAGTCATCTTACCCTAAAGCAGATGTCTAGAAATAGGTCAGCTGAATCACTCCACCTGGGAGCTGAGGACAGCTATCTCAGAAGTCATAATCTATATTGCAGACATCTCAAATCAGTAAGATGAATCCCAGCCTTAAGGTCTTGGTTCCAGCTCAGTGTCTTGCACAAACAACTATCTGCCTGGGCAGTTTCAGTTGTTCATCTGATTTGGCAGGACATGAAACAAGCAGCTTGAGACATAAAATGCCCTGCAAAATTGACTGTGTTGGGAAGCTCTGCAATATAATCAGAATATAAGTGAATATGTGGTAGACTTGGTGTACGAAAAGGGAGCTTCAGCATTACTGCTGCCCACAGCAGGGTAAAGTTAGACTGTTAGTGAGGGACTAAGCACATTTTTGGGACTTTATTATTGATGAGATACGGATTCCTACTTATAAGTTCTGCTGGCATTTCATTAGCTTTGTGACAGGTCCAGTTATGAGTCTGGGACACTTGAGTAGGTCCTGATACAGATACTTGAGTACAGTACTGCTGCTGCAGGAGTAGTTTCAGGATTGAGACTTGGTAAGTGATGGGATGGGAGCATTACCAAATTTCTGGAGTAAATACTTCTTAGAGCAGAAGCTTCTTCAAAGCCCCCAGGTACAAACAATTCAAGGATATGCAACAACTATGATTTGAAGAAGGTGGAAAGCTCTCTGAACATGGATGTCATAGCAATGCCAACTTATTCTGCTGAAGAAGCAAAAATGATCTAAAGCAATGATTGGTTTCCTGAAACACTTCCCAGAAGTGTCTATAGCAACAAACCAAACTGATGTTGCTGGATACATGCAGCTATTATACCAGATGCAATCCCCAAATTGTGATCATGCCACTGAAGTGAACCTATTATACTATAGTAAGATAGAAAGCACTATTTTGAGGTATGTGGCTAAGGGACGCCAGACAGTTACAGCTTTTAAAGCTTAAAGTTGTCATAATCCATGTGGAATTAATGCTGTTGAATGAGTGACAGTGGGGGTGACAAATCTGTTTATCTAAACAAGGAAATAGAAATAGTCAGTGGAAACCCTTTCAATGGGATGGCTGAGCAAGCATTGCCTGCTTACATAAGAACAGACGGTGGGGGCAAATGAACTTCAGGAAGGTGAATATATTTGATGAGATGGAAAACATTATTTCAGCACACTGAGCTACTAATCTCCAATTGCTTGAGCAATAGCTGATGAGCATCACACCTGGAAAACTTCTGATAACTTCAGGGGCTTTAACCTTCATGGTGACATGACAAGTCACTGAATCATCTCTGTTTATTCCCTGACTTGCCAGCTCTTTTTTTTTTGCTTCCACAGTGGTGTCATAACTGCCCCAGCACAGTGTTTCACATTTTCTCTTCCTTTTTTAAAACCCATCTGAGTTGTAAGCTTTGGTTCAAGTGGATTACATGGCTTTTAGTTTCATTAAATAATGTCTGAGTTACACAGTGTTTTCCCTTTCTCCAGGTACTTCCTATTATTGTTAAATCCACTTACCATTTATTTGCCCATTATCTTAGAGCTTATATTGTTTTGTCTAGGAGCTAAAGAACAATACAAATAAGAAAAAAAGACAGTATCTAATAAGGCTGAGATAAATTGTGTTTAATCTCTGGTTAAGGTTTATTTTGATAAATGTCTGTCTAAAAGTATAGGTCTGGAGGGCTGTTTAATGTTTGCATTGCAAGTGGAGTGCAAAGTGAATGTATTTCCAGCTCATTAGGCACTTAACAATGTTACTTTTGCTAGTCTAATAGCCAAACTGGTGTTTTACTGTTCAGGGGATTATTTGTCATTGACTGATGACATAAATACCCCTGCAAAAAGCTTCAGGAAAAGCATTTAACTTCTTAAGCAGGTACACTAAATTTTGCACAAAGCAGCACCCAGAGCAAGAGTACTCCATTTCAACCAGGTCATGTTTTCCATACAGGAGAAGTAGCTTGAGCCCGGCCTTGAGCTAATAGAAATGTGTCACTTGTGAATTTAAATGGATGATCACGATCAATATGGTGTCCTTTATCTTCAGCAATTTAGGTCATATTGAGGCCTTATTCAGATATGTACATACACATACCCAGTCCCATTTTGTGTCCCCAATTCCAGTGGAAAGGATTAAAAAGAAATCCTTTCTGCTTACTGTGTGTAGCTGCAGTATGGTCTCTCCCACATCCCAAGTCAGTAGTGTTTTGGGTTTCTAGCCAATTTCAAACTGTGTGACAGTCCCATTGTCTTTTAATTGGTGGTGCTACAGAGGTCAGGATGATCACACCCCAAGTTTGACTGTGAATTCTATGAGTCTGGTGAATAATAATATTAGTGGAACAATCCCATGAGAGAAGCCAGGCTCCTCTCAGCCAGGCTCATTTCTTTGGCTCATTGTCTCTGGCTATAACAGTTTCACTGATATTCAGAAGCGAGTATCCATAGAGTTAGTAACTCAGAAGAAGATATAGCCTTCAAATTAAATATTTTGGGGCAGAAATTTCTGTTACAAATATAATACTCCTGTGTACATTTCCAATGCAATTTAAGTTGTCACTTAAAGGTCTCAACTTGTGTTTGTTACAGTAAGTCTTAAACTAGTGCATTTTAAAGCCAAATATCATATGCCTGAATCTTGGCCTTAGGAAGTGGATTTTTGTCAAAAAAAGAAATAGATTTTAAGCTGTAATGTTTGCAAAGTAAAAGTTTGAAAACTGTATCTAACATATGGCAACACAAATGCTAAAAAGGGATAAACTTCCACATTAAAAATAACATATGGATCATGACTTCGGACAACCTTGCTTGGGATTTTGGGATATTTGCAATGGATGATAGAGTTAGAAAGAAGTATTTATCCAACACGGTAGTTTACACGTAACTAATGCTGGTATTTGCAGTGTTCTTTGGCTACTGTAATTGTACCATGATTTTAAAAAAGTTATCAGCAGACCAAACTAAGTATTTTGAGTTTCAGGAAAATGTCTGTGATCTTCTCTGTAAAGTCAATATTTGTCATGATAAATTGTACAATCACTTTATTTTTATTTTCCACAAAAGACTATTATGGTAGTAACTCTCTCAGTCTCATTCAGCTGGAACTCATGAGCATACTGACTCTTAAAACCTCAAAATTATTTCCACATGTTAACAATAACACTGAATGAGTTTGAAATAGATTGTGATAATCACTAGATCACAAAAGAATTGTATTTTAGTTAACCAATACCTGTCATTTAACTCTGTGTAATGCCCCATGGTTGTTGGGGGAGGAAGGATTATTGTGCTTTATGCATGTATGTTTTTCATTCTATTGCACTTTCCACAATTGTGCAGTATTGCTAGAGTTAGAATGAAATTTCTGCTTTTTTTCAGGTAGAACTGTTTTTCCAATCAGATATACAACTGAATATCTATCTTGAAAGTAAGGGTTACTGTTTGAATGTATCTTGGTATCTTTTGTTTCCATTCACTGTAAGAAGGGAGAAAGGATGAGTTGTTTTTTCCTTTGCATGAACAAACTTTCTAGTTCCTCAGGTGAAGAGACAGGCCATTCTGCCTGCAGTCTAATTACTTTGAGATGATGGTGATCGGAACAATGCAGAATATACATGTTTATTTACATTTTTGTTATTGATATTTCTTACCATTTTTAATTACCATGGGTCTTCAAGAGTTTACACACAGATCCAACTTTGGAATAAATGGTACTACTCCCATTCAGAAATAAGCAGATTCAAGAGCAGATAGTGTGAGTATAAGCTGAAGAAACCAACAATATTTCTGATGATCACCAAGAGATGCATTTTACACTACTGTGACATTTGATCAAGGTGTGATAACTGCACAGATAGGAAGCTTGTGTGTAGGTGTGTGTGTTTGTATAGAAGCAATTTACAAGATGATCAGAGGAGAGACAAACTGTCCAATATATTTTTAGCTGTGCTTTCTAAGTAGATGGTGAAACAAAAGCTATCAATGTTGTTTTGGAGTTAGAAGCAATACAAATCCTAACATACTGCTGTCATTGTAATAATATTAAGATCATCTTTTGTCTTTGAATGCAACTAAAATATCACTCTGTGTTCTGAAAGACCAAACCATAAATATTTCAAAAGAATATTTGATCCAGATGTCCTATTTCTCTGTAGTCTCTCTTAAGTAATTACTGAACTAAAACCAAAACGTGACTGTTAAGTGTGCCAATAAGAATAAACTTTTGTTTGTTGACTATTTGTGTCTTTTCAGAAGTGTGATCTACAGTTAAAGCAAGATAGAATATAGGACTGTGTCATTTGACATTTTCCATAGAAACACATTTAACAAGATCGCTCATATTATGCCTACTCTTTCAATATTTAACCTGTTTTTTCTGATACAAGTAACCTTAATAACACCACTATTTTCAGTTTTATTCATGTTCCACCAATTTTTGGCTTCTGTTCACAGTATTAGAAAAGTCTTGTTTAAAATGGCTTTTGTAAAGTATGAAATTAGCATATAAATGCACAGCGCAGCCTGAAATATGGAGCTGACATTCATCTTCCATACCCATTTGTCTACTATTCACTCTAACACAATTTACAGCATCACAACAAGCAGCCATAGTAACAACAGCACAGTGGAAAGTTTCCTGTTGGTTTTACCTTTGTCCAAGGAAGAATCATGTCTGTATTTCTTTTTTCCAGTGGGAAACAATATTTACATATATTATTTCTCATTAAGTCAGTGGCTTCTCATCCTTTCACAGATGGTGTTTCAGATAATAATACATGACATGTTTTGCCCATAAGCTTGGGAGAGCTTACAATGTTTGTTACGAAGTAAAAAATAATTTAGTAATATCTGCTTAAAAGTTGAGAAATCCTGTACTGTATCAAAATGTTCTTTTATCATGATAATAATAATTCCATCTTTTCTAAACCTGTAGAAGTGAGAAAAGAAAATTTTATTTGCTTTTTTGAAGTCTTATACAAACACCCTCACACTTTGCATAGGACAAATCTGTAAAGAAGACTAATGTTCTTTTGTTCTGTGTTATGGAGTTCTATAAAATTACATAATAAACAAAAATATTGCAAAATTTCCATAGATATCATCCTCAGTAATTAATTTTATAATTTCAAGTGTGATTCAAGATTAAAAAAAAATTAGATACATTTTAAATATTAAATGTAGCTTGAATGAGATTAGGGATTTTTAAGGGTGGTAAGAACTCAAGGAAATTCAAGGAAAAGTAACTTTTCATACAAATGTCAGTATGATTTGATAGCCTGTGATATAACATAAAATGGAGATATGATATGATAAAATGGAAAATGCTTCTCAGTCAAAGGGTGTTAGCAGTTCATACCATAGCCTAGCCAGTGACAGTGAGCCCTGGAATGCCTGTACTTCATTTTCTTCTAGTATTTCATGTTACTGAATAATGGCTGCTGCAACAGTTCATTACACAAATAATTGAAAGCTGGCTGTTTTACACGTAATCTTTATAATGGCTGTTCTGAAAATCACTCTGGAACAATGATAGAAATAAAATTGTGAATAAAATTGTGTACATAGTGAATCAGTGGGATCCAACCATGGAAAACCAAAATATGCCTAAACCAGGTGATATTGCTTGTGTGCATGCAATATGACTACTGCCATGATGTGTATCAATGTAGCAGAGCTGAAAATGAGAACTTTGACTAAAAAGCAAAACACAGTTGTTCTGATCTGTTGGGAAATAATTAAAGCATTCCAAGTGCTCACAAGGTCATTCCTAACCAAGGACATTCCCAATCACATCTGCTTGTGCAGCAACATCCTGTGTCCTTGGATTTGAATTTTTTTTACCTCTGCTGAATTCACATTTTCCCTCACTATACCTGCTATTTGCTATCATTCCTACCAATGCCAGATTTGGTAACTTTAAAGAGTACAGAAGATCCAGCAGACATAGTCCCCTCATCCCTGTCCTGAGTTCCTGGAGGTTTCTACGCTGAGTACCAGAACAGGCTGCTCTTGAATTTCCTTCTGACCTCCTGGCTGCCTGCTCCTCATTTTATACCTCTGCACTGGCTTCGTTCATCTTGGGTTCCAGCTGTTCCTTCATTTCTTCTGTCTGTTTTTCTGTAACTTGCCTGGCACTTCCTGAACCCCAAGACATATTTTTTTAAAATGACACTTCCTTCATCTCTTTCATCTTTAAAATGTTAGTAGGTGCTCTGTAGAGAAACAAGAGAGAATTTCTCGGGTTAAATGCAAAATGGGAAATCCTTGGTTTTCCTTGTTTTTTTTTTTTTTTTTTGTTTGTTTTGTTTGTTTTTTGTTTTTTTGTTTTTTTAAGCCAGTGGCTTCATAAGGTTAATTGAGGGTGTTTGCAGGGTTATTTGGCCCACGCTACTCCCAGAACGCTTTTCAGAGTCTTTCGAATCGGCTGGTCACAGTCATGGCAAAACAAGGAAATGTTTCAGCTTGGATTTATAGCAGTTAATTGCTCAGTACACAAAGGGCGTTGTTTTTGTCAACAAAAAATTAAACTTAACAAACATTTCATGGGCTTTCTATCAAGACTGGCACTAGCACATACTTGTGATTGTATAAGAGTGCTAAAAGTCTGACCTGACTGATTTTGTTCCTCTGTGCTTATTGAAAGTCCAACAGAAGAAAATGGCAAACACAGGATTTTAATGTTTCTCTCTCTATTGAAAGGAAATGAGCCAAAGATAATAACTTCCCTATTGTTTCTTAATAAGGCATGGTAAATGGCAATAATAATAATGAACAATTATTGGGGAATGATGAAGAAATAATAGGGACATCCAGAATTAAGGTTTCCCATGGAACTTCTATTTTTCTCATGGTGCAAATACTGATTTATTTAATACATTATATTAGAAAAACTAATCCTGTTGAGTACTAATCAAGCACACAATAAATTAATTGACAAATTGACCATCTCTAGGAGTAGGTAAGTAGGTATCAGTGTGGATACCTTACGTGACCAAATTATTTCTGAGAGCTCTCTCCAGTTTGATGTGAATTCAGTCAGGTTCAACATTTTCACCAAAGATTTGAAAGTAACCATGAAACCACCATTTAAAATCTTTGCAGATATTTTATAAGGTTAGGCAAATATTATATAACAAGGATTGCTTGACAATGAAGACCTATTAAAACATCTTTTTCTTACAAAGCCAAATGCAAAATGAGTCATCTGGGATCAAGGATGAGGGCATCCACGACTTCCCTGGGCAACATGTTCCAGTGTCTCACCACCCTCACAGTAAAAAATTTCTTTCTATTATCTAATCTAAATCTCCCCTCTTCCAATTTAAAACTGTTACCCCTTGTCCTGTCGCTACACTTCCTCGTAACGAGTCCCTCTCCAGCTCTTCTGTAGGCTCCCTTCAGGCGTTGATAGGCTGCTATGAGGTCTCCCCGGAGCCTTCTCTTCTCTAGGCTGAACAACCCCAGCTCTCTCAGCCTGTCTTCATAGCCTGAGCTCCATCCCTCTGATCATCTTTCTTGCCCTCCACTGGACCTGTTCCAACAGATCTATGTCCTTCCTGTGTTGAGGACTCCAAAGCTGGACACAGTACTCCAGGTGGGGTCTCAGAAGCGCAGAGTAGAAGTAGAGTGGTAGAATCATCTCCCATGACCTGCTGGCCACGCTTCTTATGATGCAGCCCAGGATGCGGTTGGCTTTCTGGGCTGCCAGTGAACATTGCTGGCTCATGTTAAGCTTCTCGTCCACCAACACCACCAAGTCCTTCTCCTCAGGGCTGCCTTCTAGCCATACTAGGTTTATGTCTAAAGGATTATATATGCACAATCAACCCTTTACATTATTTAGCTAAGATTTCAAAGTTTAGCATGCTATTAGTCACTTACTGAGAATCTGTTGTGGAAAGGAATCTCTCAGCCTCGAGGAGTAGAACCTTCAGCAAGTGTCCTTACGAAAGGAGAGATCCTGGTGTGCAGCCGCTGCCATACAGGAGAGCTCAAAGGGCTTTCGGGCTGTCCACTATTTATAGAGTAAGATAATTGACCTATAGTCATATTCTTATGGGAACAAAATTTCTAGGTCCCCACTCCAGACAGTATTCTGACTATGCTGCCAGCAATTTATCACAGCTGCTGTTGTGATGGCCATGTTGGCCAAGGCCCGAGCAGGAGCTGGGCAGGGGGAGAAGGGGGAAAGAGGGAGAGCACACCGTTACATCTACCCAACCTGTATATGTGCCTGGGATTGCCACATCCCAGGTGCAGGACCCTGCACTTGGCTTGGTTAAACTTCATGCGATTTGCACAAGCCCACCTCTCCAGCCTGTCCAGGTGCCTTTGGATGGCATCCCCCTCCAGCCTGGTCTGAAAGTCAAGACTACATGGCACAGGTAGAAATGTCATAGTAATCACTGGGTGTATATGAATTGAGATTCTACAGAGGTTTACAATTTTTTCAAATATGCACATGTTTTTCACAGGATCAAACAAACAAAGAAATGTGTCTTGAATAAAGGCTAACAACTTCCTTATCAGTCTCTCTAAGAATAAAGTTGCAAGGCTTTCTCACAGGAGAGCTGCCCATATTTTTAACAAGGGCCAAGCATATCTTTCCTTATCTCATAAATGTATCATGAGTGAAATTTTGCCAAAAATATTTATCATAGATATGGGAAATTTCAGACTCTGTGAATGAAGTTTAGCAAGCGTGTAAGGAGATAAAACCAATATTTTATTAAAAAGGGAAGTTTCAGGCAGTCATAATACTATAAGAGATTAGCAAAAAGCTTTGTGAAGCTCTGTGTGAGCCAGTAAGTGATTAGGGTGGTAGACGAAAGAAGCCCTTATGAGGCACTTGTAGGCAATGCATAGACAGTCCTTCTTTCTTTCTTCATCTAAGTGAAATGGTATTTCAAATTGTTATATACTGTCCCATGTACAATTTTTGAAACGTTTCCTTCTCTCATCCTGGATAATATTGGATGTATACGTGGAACCATCAGTGTTGAGACATCTTCAGAACATCTTCAGAACTGCTGCTCTCCTCAGCAACTCATTACCATGAGCATGTTTGACGTAGCCTTATTCTTCAAACCAGTTCCCTATTGAATTTTGAATCAGGTTTAAGATCTTGGTGCTCACAATAAAAGTTTTCCTAAATCCGAGACAAATTCAGAAAGAAAACCACATCCAGATGTGCTCCTGTACCACAAAGTAAGAGGCAAGGTCTTACCTGGGAGTCTGAGGAACTTCTGGTATTCCTGAAGACCACTATACTCATTAAGCCTCCAACTCTGATTCCATGAAACATTACTCCGACCTTGCATTTTCTGTTGTAAACACATAGCAACATTCGTGCTAAACAAACAAACAAACAAATGCAAAACACTCTACCAGTACCAGAGCCTCCCCTACTTCTTCCCTGGGGAGAGAGAAGAAAAAACCAATATGTGACAGATGTTAGTTATATTGCTTAATGCATGAGTAAAGACACTCAGATATCATGGAAATGACCATGACAAAAAAGACATAAAATCACAGAATAATTGGGGTTGTAGAAGATCTCAAGAGATCTTGAGTCCAACATCCTGCTCAAGGTACAGTTGGCTGTGTGATCAGACCAGGTCACTCAAGGGTTTGTCCAGTCCAGTCTTGAAAACTTCCAAGGACACACATAGTTGAGTCTGATGAAGCAGAGAGTATACAGTGGATTGGATGTACTAAAACCCTCTTCAGAAGGTCTCCTTAATTCCTGGATTTTATTATGTTTAAAGAACCCTGAAATCACCACTAGGAAAAAAGTTGTGGAAAGTGAGAAATAATATAGTAAGTTTATAATAAAAAAAAAAAATCTAAAAGAAAGAAAGATAACACTTTAGAGAACAGTACCATTTAAAGAAAGCACAGTAACCTCAATTCCAGAAAATAAATCCTAGGTCATGGGTGATAATGGGTTAAATGACAAATGTCAGTAACTGCTGTTAAGTTTTCTTACCTACTACTTCAAACAACGTATTTGATTTCTAAAATGCTCTATTAGTGCTCTGATTACTGTATGGTAATTACTGCCTTGCTCTCCTGGTTGGAGGGAAAACAGAATTTTCTGTTCAGAATTTTTATCTTTTTAGCTGGGCCTCTTCTAACTAACTAAACTCTGAAATTAGCAGCATATTGTTTAGAGACTGTTCACTGTCAGACTGGTAAGACCTGATTATGGTGAGGAATGTTACACAGAGAGGCCCTTGCTTATACTTATTGCTATAACAACCAAGGTCAGGAAAATGCGTTATTTGCCCTGTTGGAGAGTTGGAAGCAGAAAAGCGTTGAGGGGTCACCCCTGTAGGAAGGACAGAACAGCACAGGTGACCCAAAAGTAGCCAACATGGTATTCCATTCCATCTGCATCATGCTCAGCATAAAAGCTGAGGGATCAAAGGGTCAACTCTCTTCCTTCAATGGCCAACATCTGAGGATGACCCTGTCTGTTCGTCTGCCTTTGGTCCCAATCCAAGTGTTCCTGACCCCAGCTCCAGAATCCAGCTCTTGTCCATCACTGAGTCCAGCCTGGGACTTTCCCTGTGCCTGCTGGTGATGTGATCATCATCCTGGGAGGTTGGTACAATTGTATATATACCACATAATTTTTTTCTTTTTTTTTTCTTTTTTCTTCTTATTATTTATGATTTCATTATTTATTCATAGTTTCATTAAAGTAGTTTAGTTTTTTTCTAAGCTCATAAATCTCTTTTATCTCTTCTTCTCCTCTCTTTTCCTTAGAGAGGGGAGGGGGAACCATTTGTCATTCTAGTTGGTCAATCTGGTCAAAACCACAACATTTGCAGAGCCTGATGAGATTATAACCTCAAAGAATCAGCTCAACCCTAATGTATAGGCAGCAGAGTTGTAAGTTCTCATTTGCAATTTGCAGTACAGTATTTTGAGGCAAGCCAAAATTGGTGATTGGTTTTACTGTAAGAGACCTCATAGTAAATTAAGACGGTTCAACTGCTGCTTTGTTAAGGGCAGAAAAGCAATGATCTCACTTGTCGCTCCATCATCTGCTCACCCCAAACCATGTTCAGAAACCTCAGGCTCTCAGGGGTGCCTTTAGCACCTGCTCTTTGACTGCTTAGAGCCAACCAGTGACTACCAGCGATGGCATGCAAAGGGTGTGTAGGTAATGGTGATGATAGAGCTTTAATGAATTAACTCTGTTTCTTGGGAACACTGAAGAAGGATGGATCAGATTTGGAAAATCTGGTGGATTTGGTAGGAGTTTGCAGCTTGCTGACACCATGAAATCTGATTCACTTCCAGCATCATCTAGATAGTGATGAAATGGGTGGAAACTGGAATGACTTTTGTGCTTAAAACTTTGCTTCTGGTGAGTATTGTTCTGATGGCAAATAATGCAGAGAGTTGTGCCTATGGAAACAATCATTCTTACTGCGTAATTTGTTCCTCTTGGGAATTGGCTTAAGTAACCCTCTTGCCAGTGTAAACCACGTCTCTGCTGGAAACAGGGTGGGAGAAATACCAGTCTCTGTCTTCCACCAAAGTCAGGACAGCAAACCAATTTCAGTGATGACTCCTATAGAAGGCTTACTGTTATTTATTGAGTATGTTTGTTTGTTTTTTTCCTTAATTATTCTAATTGGAAACACTCTGAGAGGTTTAATTGGTTACCTAATTACTTCCCACTCTAGGCATCAAAAATCTGGTCATATACTGGTGAGGGATGTGGCCATGCTACTTAAGACTGGTTGAGTTAATGCACTGCTGTTTATATGTGCCTGTCATCATAAACAAAATGCTTGTTGTTAGCTTCACCAGCAACACAAGGTGTTCTAGACCTGGTGCTCCTGGGACCTCACAGGCTGGCTGGCTGGAGTAGCCAGCCCCATGCAGACAGGCATAGATCAGCAGCTGCCCGTTCAGCAGACCTGCACCAAGTGACTTAGTCCTATTAGGTCCAGCTGGGAGGGGGTCACAGGATTTCCTGGATGGAAGGAAAGGGGCTCTGACTTCTTTGAAGAAGGAAGATACCAAAAATGCCCTTTAGCATCCCTACCTTGAAGGACAGGAGTAGAGAACAGCTCAATGGGGTGAAAGCCCATTCTCTGTGTATCTCTGCAACTGTTGTACCTCAAAGCTTCTTCGGAGCTTTAGGAAGGTCAGAGAGAAAAACAGAAACCCTAAGTCAGTAGCTGTTTTGGCTTGAGTTGTGACAGGGATGATCATGTAGGTAGGTGGTGGAGCTGGGCTGCTATGTTTAACTCAGCTTGAGGTGAGATGGTGCCTTGAAAATCAGAAAAGGGAGACTATAGGATTTTTTTGCATTCCTTTTAGACAAGGGCAAATGGTAGACAAAAGACAGAAGGGCTTTCTGCTGCATAAGGTGTTGGTTTTCCCCTGCAGGAGCCTGGGCAGGAAGAGAAGAGCAGCCGGTGTGCCAGGTCGGGGTGTGGAGCTAAGGCTGCAGGTGGGGCCCTGGGACTCTGCTGCTGTGGGACACAACCTCCGAAGAGGAAAGTGAGCTGTGACAGTACAGGAAAGCCTGATCTGAGACCTGATCCTGAGTGACATTTTAACCCTGTCTCTTGCTATAGAGAATAGACAACATAGGAAATGTTTTGGCATGGAGTGTGACTACAATGTTTGCTCTGCCTCAGGTCTCTGGTGGCGGGGTGCCAGCCTGTCTGTGGCATGGTGTCAGAGAAGGCAAGGGCTGGCCAGCCCTCAAGGGCTGTGTGTTTTCATTGTAAAAAGGGAGGGGGTATTAGAAACTTCTTCCACACCATGAAGCCAGGTTGCAAATAGGGGACTGTGTCTTGTGGGACGGTGACAGTGCTGCAGGGCCAGTGACTCCTCCTGGGAAGTCTCATCTGCTCTGCAGATCTGAAACACAGTGGCTGCTGGTTAATGATCTCTAGCCTGTACAAACATTACGGATGGTTAAATATCAAAAACGTGATAAACTTGGTGATGAATGGAAAGGACAGTAGTGGGGATGGAATTTTTTTCTGCTGTATTTCATATGTGGTTTCTGCATTTGTATGTTCTTTCAAACTAGGAACTTCACAGCTTGTAAATGTCAATTAATTTAACTTCCTATTTTGGCAAATCCAAGTTTTGTGTGGTTTTAATATCTATGGTTTCAAGACTGACTTATTTTTCTGGGCACCCTGACCTCTTGTATTCAAAAGGATACCACATTCCAGCTTTTTAAGAGGCATGAAACTTTTCATTCCAGTAAAAGTTAATGCCTTCTCTTGAGAAAGCTTGAATTGGTTTCTGAAGTTTAGCCTATTCTAGGCTAATCCAGAGTGCAAACTGGCCTCTGAATCTTGTAAATGGGATTTATACCTTCAATATTTCAGGCTTCCTCCTGGTCTGCTCAACGGGAAGAGACAACAGCTGGCCTCTGGGTCAGCACTTCTGTTTCTCACTGAACATGGTTGCCAAAGCAACTGATGAAGATCTGGTCAGTCAAAAAAATGTCATAAACCATAATGAAGATCCACGCAAAGCATGAGCTCTGTATTAACATATGTTTTAACAATAACAAATGACTCACAGAAAAAAAATGTTTTTGAAGTGCTTCATTTTAGTATCACAGCACCTGTGCTAAAAGCCAGTATAATGTTACTAAAATTCAAAGTCCTAAAACACTGTTCAAATTATATCTTACAGCTACCATGTATGAGCACAGTAGACATGGCTGTCTGTTTCCTTGTTGGTTCAGAGGATGCCTTGCTAAATATTGAAATGTTTAGTTAAGCCCTGATGTTCCAATAATTTTTCTTTACTTCTTGATGCTGAGTCCTGTGGTTAGGCATTGCAACATCATAGTAGACAGTAATTTGTTTCCCTTAATTCCCTGGGAATGGATATCTGTGCTAGAAGGGTGAAATAATTCATGAAGTGGTATCTGTGAAGGAAAGAGAAGAACAAAAGGGGATCAGTGATATCTAAAATAGTTAACTAATTGTAATGTTATATCTTTGGTCGAATCAACATTTGTGGAAATAAGCTCTATCAATACACCTCTGAGGCAGGGGGGAGGGTTCAAAGATTCTCATCCCCTCCAGTGGGTCTGTAATGTGAGCACAGACCTCTACCATTGGGGGACTGTGGGAGTGAAAACTCATGTTCCTTGTGTCTGCTCTGTCTGCTTGTGCTGGGGAGGACAAGCTGGAACAGTGACCAGCTTAGGGTCTCCATTTCCAGAGGAATGGGGGGAAAAAAAGCAGAAAGGTGTTAGACAGAGGTCTAAAGCACATTCCTCTGAAGAGTTTGAGGGAGACAGATTTGTTTAATGTGGTAAGGAGGACACTAAGGGGTGATAGGATAGCTGCCCTGTTAGGCAAAGATGATAAAACTAAACATGGTAGTGACAGATGAGGAAATAAAGGGCAGGGACAACAAATTACAGCTTGGCTGGTTCTTTTTGGATATTCAGAATAACTCTTCAAGGAGGAATGCAGTGCAATTCTGGAACATGTCACCAACCCAAAGAGGTTCATGATGTCCATTGCTGGAGATTTTTGGATTATGGCTCACCTGGGTTATTGTTGCTAATAGTCCTGTCTTTAGCAGGAAGTTGGACTAAAGAATTCCTGTGAAACTGATATTTCTGTAATCCTCTCTGTGTTTTCCATCTCTCTGTGCAGGCATGTGTGTCAGGAATTTTGTCATACAAAAAAACTACTGTGCCGGAAACTTTTGGATCTTCATGCAGTGGTAGACAGATAGGGAAAAGGATGACTCAGTCTCGTGCATCCAAACTGGTATCTTTCCATTCAGCTCTATATGAATTCTGTCCAGTTTTCATGGTTTACTCCATGTTTCTTCTTTTACTAATTGTAGTGGATATAGTAATAATGCACTTTTACTACAACTTTGTTAAATAGTATAGAAATGAGAGATGGTGATGTAAAACATTACATTAAGGAGTCAAGTGGTTTTGTAAATATTGAGTTTGGTGTGATCAGACTAATGTTGGCTAGAGGAGAACTGGGTAATACCCTGGAAAAAGAAATCTGCACTTTGGGAGATTTTTTTTTTTTTTCTGAATTAGGCTGCTTACAAATATCGGAAATGGCAACTTCTTTTTCTCTCCATTCTGAGAAAGGAAGAAAATTCTGATCTTCTGATCTCCAGAAAAACTTGCTTGTCACTTGCTTCAAATTAGGTTCTTCAGAACTTCTAGCTGAATTCATTGTCAGGATATCAAAGGTGGTCTCAAAAGAGCAATGAGCCGTTCCCAGTGGAAGATGTCCTTGAAACCCAGCGTCAACAATGGGGTACGTTTGTGTGTGTCACACAATTTCCCTCCTGCTCTCACGCAGAGAAAGAGAAGAAAGCACAGAACATGGAGAGCCTTTCTAACCATGATCCTATGAGGTCTGAGACTGCGAAAACTTGGGAAATGTTTTTTTTACCCTTTTGTCACTTTCACTCTGAACTTCCAAAAAGCATATATTTCACACTCTGACTCCACAGTTTGGCACATCTGGCAGGCCTTACTGGAGAAGGAGAAGTGGAGAGACTCAGGAGTTGTGTGCCCAGGTAACGACACTGCAAAAAGACTTGTATGGTTCCAGCCAGCACTACATTTGGCTGAAGCTGTTGCTGCAGACGCTGTTACTATAAACATCCAATCTCCCCACAGTGTTCTCTGAACATACAATGAGAACTGAAGAGAAAGAGTCCAGAAGGTCATATTGCTGTGCTAATAGCTACTTCTGCTTTGGGCAGATCGAAAGAAAACGAGACTGCCAAAGCTGATGGGATGGGGTATAAAAGTAAAAGGGGAGGGGCAGGATGTGGCATTTTTCTGGTAACAGAATCAACATGCAGAGTTTATCATGTGTTCAAATCAACTTGTTTTCCTGAGGGAAAGGAACTGAATGCAGACAGGTAAGGTAAACACACGTCCTGATCATGTTCACGTGCAGCAGTATTTGGTTTCCTTGTACAGAATGCTTGAGAAATTAACTCAAATGAAAAGGAGTAGTGCATAAAGAGGAAAACCAGTTGGAACCACTGGATATGATTCAGTATGAATCAGTGAGTCAGCACGCTTGAAAATTGAGAATAATTTGTAGAGTAAAACAGCAGACCTCAAGCCACTGGAGCAAAAAAACTCTAATGCAAACAAACCGTAAGAATTCCTGTAATTTGATGTTCCTGTGGTTTGCTGTCCAGCAATATGAAATAATCAAGAGAAAGAATTTCAGCATGGGGCACAGTGAATGCTGTTGGCAACCAGAGCCTAATCCATGTTGCTTATTTGCATTGTTAGAAAATGACAGGGAAAATCATGGTTGCTTCCAGCAGCCTGGGTTTGAAAGGAAATACTTCAGGTAACCTACAAGGACTTGTCCCAGACAAACCTAGTAAATTTCCATTTACCAAAATGTAGTGCTGACATTTCACTCAATTTCATACTTGAAATGATAATTGCATTCAGATAATTTTAAAATTTAAAACTTTCTCCTAAATGCAATTCTTTAACATGGTCCTTTGATGATAGGTTAAAAAAACCCGAACCTTAAGACATTATAATTGCTCTTTATTATAACAAACTATTTTATTTAGGCTTTTTTATTAAAACATTAATTTATCTTCTTCTATACTAGGACGCTACTAAAAGAGAATGCAAATATCACCAAACAATGAATACACAAATACTTTCAGATTCTGAAATCTATCATGTGGGGGAAAAAAGACAATGTGGTTCTAAAGGCAGTTATTGCTTTTTGCTCAGTATACAGCTGAAACCTGTGTGGTTACTTAATGGTCAGCTCTGTTAAAGGCGCAGCTCTGAGTCACTATAATATGTTTGGAAGAGTCCCTGAAAGGTCTTGCTACATTGCATGCCTTCAAAGGGCAGTGGAGAATGATGCAATGACTTCAACAGATCACACGGCAGCAACCTGATTAAATCAGCATGGCAAGTTTCACAGCAGTTTGAACTGATAGCAGTGCATCTTGAAATGCTATATTAATACTTTTAGTTCACTTGCTGAATCCAGTGAGGATAGACTAATCGAGTCATAGTACCACTAATATATTACAGATGGGAGATCCCAAGAATCATTGTCTCCTTCAGGCCCATTTTCTCTTTAGGTCAGTGTTTAGTTAATACCCCGTGGCTAAATTACAAACGAAGGGGGCTGCTAACTGCCAAATAAGTAGCACACCCGGCTATTCTGAAGACTGGCCCTGAAGAAAACAACATCTCTCTAGGGTGGGATCTTAATGCCTAGGGCTGACAGCATTATTTTTTTTTCCTACAACAAGTTTGCACCAGTGTCTGCTGGTCCACAAAATAATGTAATAGGCATTTATCTAATCCTTATGCTAAGTGCTAGTAACCTTAAAAAAAATAGGTTTTTGTTTCACTTTGGGTTGGGCCTTTTTTATTCTTTTTTATTTTTTAGATATAGCTCTTTCCTCAGGAGGCTAATATATAGTGTACTTCATTTGGTAGTGTGAAGTGAACTATGGATAGAGAATCACCCTATTAGGTGACATGGGCCTGTTGTGGATAGCACACGTGGCAGCTCACAGTGGAACAATTTATCTAGTTACACAATCAGATGAGTACAATCTAATTGGGAATGGGGTAGGGTGGGAGCATCAAAGCACCTATTTCCATGGTAAGTGAAGTGGTTGTAATCAAGCAGTTGGGCAGGTAACTCTCTACTCTGTTCACCACTGGTGTTAAGTATGTTTTTGATTCAGCTATCTCGTGTGTAAAAGCCAAAGTCAAAATGGATTGTTGTCATGTGGCCTGACCTCCTGTGTAACCTCTATGGAGAGCAAAATTTCTCTGTGACTGTTTAAAATAAAGTCTGTAAGTAAAGCTTTTTAAAATTAAAAAAAAAAATATTAAAAATCCCTTCTTGACTTTGTTTTGTTAGCTTTAAGCTTTAAAACAATAATAATAAAACACCATATAGTTAATTCTTTTAAGCAGATACACTTTATCTTCTGCTTGTTAGGACTTGAAGAGAGTAGGAGCTAACCTCTCTTAGAAAAGCCTGGGAAAGTTGACCTGGCAATATGCCCTGATGCTCAAGTAATAACGGAATCCACTGGGCTAGTAGGGTGGGGATCAAATTCCAGTAAGAAATAACAAAAATACTTCTTATGGGGAAACTGCTTGCTTCAATGGCTGAATGCCACTATGCTTGTCCAGCTTGTGCTGACTTGAGACCTCATGTGCCATATGTCCATGATACTTTCCACTTCAAACCTCTCTTGTGTGAAATATTCAATCTTCTTGGTCATGTCAAGGGTGAGTCTCTTCTTTTTCTTAAATGTTTTGGGGTGCTACTGTTCTCCTTGGAGGTCTATGGCATAATTAAAAATTTAAAAAACCCACCTGTAATATATCAATAGTCATGTTAACTGCCAAGCCTTCATGTACTTTGTAACCCAACCAAGCTTCAAATCTCCTCCAAACAATTCGTTATATTTGGTCTTGGAAAACTCTTTCACATATACTTCTTATCTTTGAAAGAAAGTTAACAGATCTCCTGGAAAAATTACTACAGAAAGTTACTATTGCTTGTTTTCTATGTGTTTCCTCAAAAGGAATTTTCTTCACAGAAGCTGTAATTTATTTTAAAACCTTTTCTTGATACTTTGGAAGCACTATGAAGACAGACTGTGCAGAAGAAATGTGAGGGGAACGTTATTTGAAAAAGCAGAGAAGAGCAGTGCTTGGATACAGAGCAGTCACCTTCCCAGATCAGGATTTTTACCAAACAAGACTGCTCTACTGCTTTGAAAAAAGTGTGTGCAAAAGTTATCTTCCTAACCACAGGAAAAACTCTTACTTTTAAAGCACAAGTATAGTACTTCCAGCTCAGGCTGCTCCAGAACCACAAAGTGCTGGAGGCTGAGGGGAGGAAAAAAAAAATAATCCAAACCCTCAGTCAACTTTCTTGGGGGAGTAAGGGTGAAAAGGACCATTACAGTATTTCTTAACCCTTCCCTAAGCATGACTTACTAACCCTAGTTTAATGAACTAGATGGTCCTCCTGGTCTGAAATAGGCCATTGTATGTGTTCACATCCTGGATCTTCTTGTAAGAGAGTTCTGGCAATTTCCAGACGTAACGAGGCCTTGTAAATGTAATTAGGTAAAAGCAGCACTGGAGATCTGCTCTGAATCTTGAATGTCTGTATCTTGGAAGATACAGACATAAATAAATGAAGAAACTTAAGGCTTTTTTAGAGGCATCCTTACTGAGATGCATGCTATTTTTAAGTTGGCATGATGCTAGCACCAACTATATGATTTTTTTATTTACCTTCAAGTGTGCTAGCCAGAGAATATAGACAGTCTGAAAGAGTCATGCTTTTGAATTGTCATGATGAATGTCCAGACCCCCCTGAAACACCGGAGTATGCGAAAATATTATCAAGTTCTACGTTGAAGCTCAATGATTTGCAAGCTAAATTCCCTATCAAATACCTTACCCAAGCTTATTCATGATCGTCTTAAATTTTTGCCCTGTACTCTAGCTTTAAGACTAAGACAAAAATTTTTATTTCCTTTCTCTGGAAAGTATGTAAGAGAGAAGCTGAAGAGCTTTCTACTGTATTGGTTAAGATTTGAACTTATCTCCCATCAACACAAACAACTGGCCCCATAAACAGCATTCAGTGAGGCCTCACCAGTATTTCCCAGTTCCTTCTGCTTCTGTCTTTCATCATATTTCATTACTGTTCTGCAGAGGACATTTGGTCTTGGCTGCTGCTAATGCCCTGATAACTTTTTCCTCTACTTCGTATGTATTGTATTACCAAAGTTCATAGGAAGATGTTTTTCTTACTATATCCAGATTGATATACACTCCTGCTTTGAGCTTAGGTTCTGTTTCTCAAGTGGGAAACTTCAATGGACTCTGTTCTGCATGCTAGTCTCAGTGCTTTTATACTGAACATCTGCACCTTGTTGAGTCCGAGCTGAAGGAATTGTCTCCGTTAAGCTATAAAGACAGGATAACAAAAATGATCACACTTCCTACTTTCAATCTTTTTTCTTTAAAGTTGAAGAACTAGTTTCTGCTTTGCACTCTGTGAAAGCCCTTGAGGCCTGGATTTCTTGATATTACTTTCCACAAATGTAAGTTTTACTCATTGGTCTCCTTCCAAACTTCACATAAGGAAGGTTGAAGGTAAAGCGAAATTCTTCCTCTGAAAGAAGCGTTACTGTTACCCTTGCATAAGTTCTGACCCTTGAGATACTGAAGGCTGAGATGCTTAAAATCAAATTAGTAAACTAAGAAATTGCCGGAAAAATACTTATTGTCCAAGGGATGCATTAATCAGTCTCCCTGCTCAGTATGTGGACAGGAGAGTTCACTCGAGCAGAGGATGGGAGCACATACCGTGGACAGCCTGTTTGTGAAACTGAGAGGGCAAAGAGCCTGGCCAGCACCAGCACTCTGTGGATTAAATCTTTATCCTCTGGTGTCAATGGAAGAAATTGTTTTCCTCTGGTGCCAATGTCTTAAAAACTTTGCATTGTAGCTCAAATTTCCTGCCTGAGTTGCAGTAGGAGAAGACACAGGCTTGGAAAAAAACAGCCTGCCACTGCAAGGATTTGCAGTTTATCTGCTCTAAAATGACTTTTTCCTTAAAAATGTTCTGTATGAGTGAACATGCATGAGCCACTTTCAGTTGCTTGCCCTTTTTGAACTCTCTTGACTTCATCTAATTGACCTCCTTTCCATCTTTGTGGTCATATCCTTTCTGTAGTCAGCAGCAGCCTCTGCAACTTCTATTCATTAGATCAGCCATCGCACTGCTGACAGGGCTTTCGTTACGGAATAAAGACATAATTCTTCCTAGGCATATCAGCACGCAAATCATCCTCTTTCCCGTGACCTTGTCAAACATCCTAATTCAGCCTCTCTTTTTCTGACATCTGTAAATAGTAATGACTCTAATTGACTCCAAAGACTTGACACTACATAAAAATAAACAGTACCATATCTTTGTTTTTGTTGGTGTGTGGGAAGGACATGCTTTGATCTCAGTTACATCAGTATAAATAATGCTGATCCTTGTTTACAGTGGGTGGTGTTTGCTCTGGTATGCTTACGAGCAGGGCCTGTCAGTGGGGACAGAAATGTCAAGGAAGTGGCATTTGACAAGAGATATTGCTGACGCACGCTAAGTGACTGGCTCGGCCTTGTCAAAAACCAGAATTAGGTGAAAAATTTGTTCAAATCTGTGTCCACTTGTTAATGGCTGGTTGGGACTGAGGGTTCTGTAGCTGCAGTTGTACTTTGGCTGCCGGCTGACAGCTATGGTCAGCCTCTGCTGCAGGAGCAGAGGGCAGCGCAGCACACGGCAGGGCTTTGCTGCTTCAGGCTCTGCAGGAGTGGGCCTCCAAGAAGGTTCTAGAAATAAATGTCAGATGCTGTGATTAAAAAAATGCCTGAGATGAGATCCATGTTATGGAGACCATAATGACTAAATAGGGAGTGCAGGCTTATTATTTAGGGCAGCTAGTGTTGCCGAAGAAGAGTCAGAGATCACCTGGACAGATCTGATGTAGTAGTTGGTTTATTGAGTTTTAATCAGTACTTTTAGGTATGTAACATATTTAATAAGATGGATTGGTGGTCAACGGTTTACTATTTACTGCACTTTAATTTAGTATGGGATACAAAGATTATTGAGTAAGATTACTATATGTATCTTAAATGTTGTGTGCATGAAAAAAATGTCACTTACCAACCCATTGATGTCTGGTTTCAGGTAAGGGATCTCTCAGCCTTGAGGGATAACCTCAACAGGCATCCCTGCTCAAGGGGAGATCTCAGCTGTGCAGCCATCTGCTTTGGTGGGAAAGCTCGAAGGGCCCTGTGGCAGCAGATATTCATAGTGTAAAGTAGCTGATTTGTAGTCAGATTTTCTCTTGTGTTAATGCAGTTTCCTCCACTCACCAGCCAAACTGTTGTTTTGTGTTTTTTTTTAATTTGGTGCCAAATTCTCACTGATAGCCTCACAAAATAGTATTAACTTTGATTAGGCATATCTGCTGAGCACCTGCTTGAACCAGAGTTCAGTTAGTTCAAACAAGATGACCGCATCCATCACAGCTAATGGAGAAGATAGTGGAGCCAGTGAAGCCAGTTCACTATTTTCATGCTACTCCCTTCTTGCTACTTCTCATTGTTCAAGAATGGTATGGTAGCAAGTTCAGAAAAAAGAAATGCAGTTTACTTCACACCACATGTGAGTAAACTGCAGGACTTTATAATACAGAAGGCTGAGAAGGCGAAAAAGTCAGGCTTTATAAGTCACATCAGTGAAGTCAATTAGTGACATCAATGAAGCTTCCTTCCATGAGGCAGAGATACAGAATTCCCTTGGCCATTAATTACTGGAAACCTGGGGGTTACACAGAGGAGAATAGCACCTGTTTTTTTTCCTTTTTTTTTAGCACTTCTTCCTAGCCTCTCTTGCCTGTTTGCATAGTCCTCTAATGTGGAAGTTCCCCAAAGCCTAGTGCGCTAAACATGAGGAACTGAAGATGAACTGGCAAAGTGATAAACACTGGAAAATGAAAAGGAGTCCCTGTGCCCTTGAGCAAGTGAGAGTTTTCATTCGTGCCTTTTGTGGCCGAAATGTTTGACCACTAGAGAACCTGTTGTGCAGTGCTCTTCTCTGAGCGTTCAGCTTTCCTGAAGCTCTGCCATGAGATATTAAATGACCTGGGCCTTGAATTAGAAAAAGTTTTTCGGATGTTGCCTCTTTTGACACCTCATTCCCACAGGGATCTGGTAAGCTTTATGTTCCTAGATGCTGTTTCAGGATCTGGAAGATGATAATAGATGCTCTGCCCTGTTCAGCCTTAGCCCCAAAGCTTGTTTCAGTATCTGTTGAGCCCTGCAAGAAACCCTTTTGCTGAACTCTGTGGGCTCCAGCTGAGGCTTTCTGTGTTTATAGAAATACTGATATACAATATCAATGAGGCAAATTACTTGGTTTCTAATCTTGGAAGTTTTGTGTCTATCAGAGTTTTGTGCCTTTAATTGTTTCACAATCCTCATCGATAATTTACTCCTCAGTGGATGTGTATGTTTGTGTATGTAACAATTAACTAGATTAAGGATATTGGCTTTCTTTGATCTAGTAATATCACTCTCTCATGTCATTAGAGAGCATTTCAAAGACGGGAAAATGAGGGTGTACAGCAAAAATAGGTATCCTACGTTTAGCATTCTTCTATGTAAAAAGGGTAAAACAAGTAAATCAATTCCGAATATAGAAGCAAAATTTTAAACATGTAGCTACAGGGAGTGCTAAAACTTGTTACATTTTCTTCAATTAAAGGAAGAATTAAAAAGATGTTATTTTCTATATCAATCAGGAAGTCTCTTCCCACCTTTTAGACACTTGAACGTAATTTAGAGAACATCTTTGTTTTTCCCTTGCTCTGTTGCATGAGCTTATCTTTAATAGCACATCCAGTTGATGGAAAAGTTTTTGTTTTTCCCCATAGCAAGGATTACTAATGTAGGCTGAGAGATCAGAGAGGGATCAGATGGACTCATTAAATAAAAATCTTGTTCTCATCCTGATATCCTCCTAAGTAGAAAACAGATGAGTGAAAGAGAGCGTCAAGGAAATGAAAAATCATTTAAAAGCACATTTCTCTTAACTACGAGAATTTCCTCAGGCTCCTTGGCTGCTCTCTCAGGCTTTGGTTCAGAAAAGTGTTCCTGCCCACGTGCTTAAAGACACACTTATGTCCTCTTGAACCTGATGGTGCTGGAGTCTGGGGAGGTCTCCGCCCACACTTGCAATGAGGGTGCTGCATGAGGCTACAGGAGATGACGCTGCATGCTGAAGCTCTCCACGTTTTGTTGAACATGGGAAAGAAGCTGAGTCCAAGCAGATCCAGAGAAAGCTTATTGCCTACACTACTTATCTCTCACCGCAGCAAGTCTGTAAGTGTGTTACTAAATTGCATTCTCGAGTGAAGATGCAAAGCCGGAATGATCCAGCCTGAATATTTATCTGAAGGGTGATCTTTGTTAGGAATATTGTTTCCTTACTCAAGCTATTCATTGATTGTGCCAAAGAAATAAATAAATTCCAGAGAGGAGGTGCTATGACAGTTGTTTCCCTTCCAACTTGTAAAGTTCCTCAGCCACATCCAGGTTCAGACCTGGTTCAAGTGTCATCAGTGTAGCTTGAATGTGATCGGCTGGAGGACGTTGCTCATCATCTGTCTCTCTCAGAGAAATGTTCTCACTGACAGGCTTAAATCAACATTCACAGCAGTCCACTTAGTAAGGAACTCATAAACAGGATTTTCCTCCCATGTAACAGACCAGTCACATAAATAGTGCTGTGAAAATCATTGATTTCTTTGATGTGGTTGGTGAGCTAAAATATAACCTGGAAAGATGTCTGTGTTTTTGTTACACTCTTAACTGGATACTTGTGGATCTAAACAAACAGGTTTGGGTAGAACAGGCTATAACACTTTGGTTTGGATAACTGTTTTTCATTAATGGGAAGGGCTCAATTCATAAAACTGTTCCTCTGGGGTTTTACTCCTTACCCAGCTTTCAATAAGTTTTAACATGTGTCTATAGACGACTAAGTATTTTGTTTTAAATTTGCTGGTTTCTTTTAAGTGAGACACTTACGTCCAGAAAAAAAAAAAAAAAAAAAAAAAAGGAAAGACATAATTCCGAAATGAAAGGGTATGGTTATAGAGCAGTAAGTCTAAATTTTTCTTTATTTTTGTGCTTCTCCTGCTTTACCGCTTTCCTCAAGACTCCTGCTAAATACTGTAAACCCTTCTGTCTCATTTGCCTGAAGTGAGTAAATAAGACATTTATTTCATCTCCTCTGGAAGGTCAGTTTGGTATAATGGAGCATTTCACACGGCAAGCTTTTCACTTTTCTGCACTTGGCTAAACTTACTGACTTTATGTGAGCAGCTGACAGGATTTTAGCAGGAAATCTTTGATTAATTTTTTCCTTGCAACCAGAAGTGTATTGTTAGAATCCAACATAACATGGGATTTAAAAAGTTTTAATCTTAAGAATAGCAGTGTTCTGGATGCTTGTATAATATGTAGCCAATTTTTTTGACCAAGTTTGTATGTGTCCAAAGTCTTATGTTTACTGTCATATAGCAGATACAACTGTTGTACTCTTTATTGAGTAGCAGTGTACTGTACAAACCTCAGTTGCTATTGCCAGTTCAAGGCAAATTGATATTACACTTTGGTATACAAGGTAATTTTGTATATTGAGGGAGAACGAGAAAGAAATGGTTGCAAACCAAGGCAGACATCAGCTCCTCAGATACACCACCAGGAAAGAAGCTATAAAAGTTCGTATAAAAATAAAACCTAAAGCTCTAAAGAGGAAGAAGCTCTTAGTAAAAATAGGAATGATGATTTTTTTTTAAGTCAACTACTCCATTCCTGTGTTCCACTGTGGGCAGTAATACTAACACCTCAACAGAAGTTACAATAGTTGTGGCAGTAATATTTGTCACTTCTTTACCTCCACTGTTACAAAGTAATGATAAGAAAGCTTGTCAGTTGAAGGATAACCAAGGATAAATAGTGAAATTTTTTTAAATCTATAAGGAGCTGGATTTTTTTTTTTTTTTTAAAGGAAACTTACAAAGAGACTTCACTTTGTCATCATAGGTACAATATATATTGTTCCTAAAAATCCTGAGAGTAACATTTTCAGGTAATTTATCATCTCTATTATGCAGTAGTCATTGCAGATTTCCATACAAGATATTCCTGAAATAAATCAAACGCAGTGTCATCTGGTAAACTACTTGGACAGCACAGCTTCTCCTTCCCTGATATGCACTATAGCAGTACTCAGACAGGAACTGCCTGCTCAAAACTGTATGTTAAACTGTCCTTAAAACTGTGATGGATAACTAGAGAGCAAACAACAGAGAGAATATGGTGCTTTATGATGGTCTGCTGTATTCACAAATTACAATTATCACAAACAAGACAGAACAGGGTCTAACCAGAGGGCTATTCTGTGTTTGAAGGAAACATTTATCATGATTGAGGGTATATTTTTTATGTAAAACAAGAGTTTTGTGGAATGCTGTACTGCAGGGATTTCTCCTTCTGTCTCTCAAAGTATTTGTGTGAAGAATCCTGTTGTACAGAAAGAATTTATAAAAGTTGTCCAAAATACTCTCTGGGTTGTTACTGCTGATTTTTAGTAAATCATAGTACATAGTACATAGTGGAACAGCCAAAGAAGAGAAATGAAGAGGGTTAATGTTGCACCAAACTCTAGGAAAGGTTAACAGGCTAACCAGAATAATTATAGCCTACACTATTCCAAGTAGATTAATGAAGCCTCAGACAACAAAGAAGGATAATGTAATTCCACCAATCAACATAGGTTTGTGGAGAGTAGATATTACAAAGAAAATGTAATTTCTTCTGATTAAATGAAAGATTTGTCCACTAACAAAGACGTAACACTGAGCTTCTGAAAAGTTTCTGATATAATAGCCTGCAACACTTATTTATGTTTGCAGTTTTCTAGTTTCTTAGTATAGGTGGATTAAGAATTGGATTATAATTATAACACCTGGATATAACTCAGTGAGTAATGACAATTGTATTTGTATTTTAACTCTGCAGTATACTAATATCTTACCAGGAAGAAAAAATAAAATAATACTGCTACTGATAAAAGTGGTTGATGACATGAAGACTGGGGGCAAGGGGAAGAAGACAGTGGTTGATGGAGGATGCTGTGAACTGATTTTTAACTGATTGCAAAGAAATACCATATATTTTAATGTGAAAAACCTTAAAATCTTTCCTCTGAGAAAAAAAGATCCATATATTAGAAGACAAAAGTCATATCTTTAGAAATGAGGATTCTCTCTTGTGAAATGGCAGCATTAAAAAAATTGTTGAGTATTGCAGTGGGCAACCTCCTAGTCATGAGCTTCCAGCACAATTCTGTATCCCAAATGATTCATGTTGTCTTTGAGTGTGCCAGCAGAATTAGGGAAATTTATACTACCTCTGTCCTTAAAACTTGCTGCAAGCATGGTTGGAATGCTGTGACTGGTTTTGATGCCAACAGCCTCTCAAATTGTGGGCAGTTTAGAGCGATTTCCTAGAAAAGCTGCTGAAGCTACTAAAGAAAATGTCTTCTGATGAAGGGAGGAGAAAAAAAAAAAAGAGGAGAAAAAAAAAAGAGACAGGGGCTTGGTTCCCTCCGTTCAAAATGGAGTTAGGGTCTCGCCTTTGGACTGTATGTACCAAGCCAGAAAGACCACAAATAGTTTTATCTACATCTTACAAATATTTTCAGATGTCTTTAGTATTTGCTTGAGCTTTTGAGGTTTCAGTGTTGCAATATCTGAAAAATGAGATACCTCTCAAGTTGTAGATATTTGGCATTCAGTGTGTATTCCTCTCCTAGGCAATACATGCTTATTGATCACTTCTCAGCAAAAACCTGGAGGGTAAAATGTGAAACTTAAGTTCTATGACTGCTAAAACACTGATAATTATACATCACATAAAGATGTAGTAGAATAACTTACATCAAACATACTTTTTCTATTAAAAATAATTCTTGTGTAATGAACAACTCTAGCTTGGGTTTACTTTAACCAATGGATGTCACTGTTGTTCCATTGCATGTCGATACAGTACATATAATCTAGTACTGAAAAACACATCTGTGCTGAAACAAAGCAAAGCTGAACAGAAGCTGCAGGTAGGACATTCTGCTGGTAGAGTTGGGGAGGTATGAGGAGGTAGTTTAAGATATGGTGTAGAAAAGTCTACCTCATCAGCCAGGAAATTTGTGTTGTTTCCTGAAGAAAGCTCTTTTACTGCTGTCTTAAGTGTTGACTGCATAGGATTGTTGCAGCCTGATGTAAAATTGTAAGACAGGTTTAGGAGAACAAGATTGTCAGGGGAGAAAAGAAGGCCTTGCATTACATCCCAGAAAAGTTTGTGTTCGCTCTGAAGCCCAGGAAGAACTAAGAGAGGAATGTCAACTGGCTCAGGCAAAAGAAAAGAATGAAAACTTAGGTGGCATTTAATTTACCCCTGCCAAACTAGCATGATAGGGTGGTGAGGCTGATAGTGTTAGTAACTCATGGTAGAATGAAGAGAATTGGGGGTACTGGGTTACTGCCTGGAAAGCAGTGTTAAGGACAAAATCCAGAAGGAAATTGACTTTTTTGTTTTGCTTTTTATAAATGTGGAGGAAGCTGCTGGAGTGGATTATGTTTGATTTGATCCTACTGGGGAGGAAATTGTGAAAATGGAAGAGAATTTTAGCAGGAGGAAGATAAAAAGATGGAGTTGTGGGAGCTGAAGAGGAAGCAGAGAAAGAGCAAGTCACTCTGCAACTTCCCGTCAGTTATATCCTCACTAGTAAATTGAAATGAGCTAGTACTCCATCCTGGGTATAAGTGTATGAGTACACACAGACCCTGTCCACCCACACTGCACCAGAAAACCTCAGTGGCCTTGCCTGTACTGCCTGTTGGCAGATGAAGACTTCTCCCATTCCCTGAAGTGCTGGGGCAATACTGGTTGGCATAGGCCAAAACTGTGTCAAGAGCTGTGTTAACAGTTACACTCTAGTTGCATGTCAGGGCTTGAGCCTTAAACCCCGGCCAAGTTTAGTTTATTAGGAGAAACTCATATGTGAAGGCTAATGAGGGTAAGGCTTGCTGGTCTCTAAGGTCAACATCCTATTGAAGAGTCATGTTAGCCGTGACCCAAAATACACTTTGGTCAAGTCCAAAGCAAGACTTGAACTTGAACTTTGGGAGCCATGCTGTGAAAATGTTTGACTACTCTGCCCTCCAAACTCAGAGGAAGACCCCAGCAAACTTGGTTAGTCAGATCTTCTGGAAAAGTTTCTGGTGGAAAGGGATGGGGTTGCTGATAAACCCTGAAGTGGCCTGCTTGAAGAACTGCACATGGTGGTTTAGAGTGGCTTTCTTAAATGTTTCCAAGTGGCTGATGTTGGATGCTAGACCCTTACCAGACTTGGCATGGTCAGCCACAGCATGCCATCCTGGAGATATTGGAGTAACTGCTGCTCATCATCTTGTTCATCCAAGTGTGGGGGGACCTCTTTAGGCCACCTCTCTCCTTTCCCTTGTTGGTGACAAGCTCTCTGCAAGACCTGGTAACTTAGTTCTCCTACAGCACCACGATGGCCACATCTGCGGTGACTTTCTAGATGGCTGAATAGAAGTGCTAGATGGTGTGAAGTGCTAGATGGCTGAATACAAAACAAGCCACCTTGTTATCACACTGTATCGATGCACCATCTGCCTACACCACTGGGCAGGATGGCCTTGCTTGTGCTGTGATCCCAGGAGCTATGGCAGGTGATAACAGTCTCCTAACTGTGCACATCTAGTACAGAGCAAAATAGAGAGGCTGTGACACAGCTCTGCAGAGCCTGAGGGATACAGGCCAGGCTTCAGCAAGCCACTCAGAAAGCTTGCAGAAAGCTTATTCTGAATCTCATGCTCAGTGGGGAAAACGTGATCATTCTGCTGGATTCTGACCCTTCCTTCCTGAGATCTTGCTTTCTGCTTCCTCTACTGGGCTGCATGAGCAGACATGATAACATCGTCCCTGTCTGGTTCATGTTGCAGAGCTGCTCATCACGGAGTCGGTAGTGGTGGTATTTCCTGTCCTCAGGTACCAGTCTCTCTGGTCTGGGTTTGACAGAGTTTATTGAAGGTTAGTGGTGTGCTACTGTGCTTTGGGACATAGGCTGCCCTGATGGTGAGACGTGTATACTTACACGCACATGCTCCAGAGAACAGAAGTTTAGAAAGAAAATGCTGCTTGTCTTTTGGAAGCAGGCCCTTTGGATGGAAGAGCACTGCTGTGTCTGAGGGCTGCTGGGAGGAGGAGACTCACAGGGTTTTTTCTTGTTCACTGAGGTTGAAGGTGTGGTTTTTAATTCCTATCTAAGTACCTGAATTAGCACAGCACCCTTTTGTGCTGTCCTGTGGAAAGAAACCAGTGCTAGCCCTGAGCGAGGAAGCCACCAAATTACCACTCTGTCTTACAGAGACCCATTTTCCCCAGAGACCCATTGCCAAGTGCTGCTTCAGCCAGACCTGCTGAGCTGAGGTAAAGTCTAATGGCTGAGCTGTAGCTTGAAGTGGTTATGTGCAATGCTGAGAAGTCATAAACAGCTCTTATGTAAATGGTTTACGAGGGAGTGGGGAACCTTTAGCCATGTTAGATTTCTGTAAAGCTGATCTGAGTTGATAACTTCATACCACACTGTTCTCACAGATTGTTTTTTTCATAGAACAACAACAACAAACCTTACCCTCCCTTCCCCCGGCTGGGTGCAGGGTTGGTAGGTTCTGCTGGCCTCCAGAGATCAGAGAGATACTCGCACACAGCTGAAGGGTTGAATTCAGCAGGCTGAACAGGGAGATCTAGACGAAGACATGGTGTCACAAAGCAAGTCACTGCAATCCCTGGCATAGATCCTGTATTTGATGTAGGTGTGCTGGTGGCTAAAACTGTCTCATTGTATTTAAGAGCTTTAAATAGGTTCCTAGTAATCTCTAACAATTATTAGTAGTCTCTAACTGATAGCAAAAGCAGAAAGGTGTTCTTTTTTATTATTTTTTAAGTCCAAATAACACAATAACTTTCTTGTTTAACTTGCACCATGAACAGTTTCTGAGAGGAACAAAAAGTACCTGCTCTTGCCCAACACATTGGGCAAGTTACAAGAGCAAGGTAGAATTGAAGGCTTGAAGATACGTGAGACTGTCAGTCTTCCCAGAAGTTACTTTAGAAATCCTATTTTATTTTTTGCTTTACAAACTTCATTTCTGAAATGGCTGATTTGCATGAATTTCATTCCTTTGCTTATAATACGAGATTGAGTTTTCATGGAGACATAGCTGTGGGAACAAAAATAGCTTTTTAAAAGCTAAGTTTAGAAAAATTGTTTGTGTGTGAAAAGTTTTCTGGCACATAGTTCAGGGAGGTAAGAAACTCAATGACTTCCCATGGAGGAGTCACAACTTGTCTTAATACAGCCTAGTTTCTCCTTGTAAATTTGAGATTAACCTGTTATATTATTCCAGTTTTTGTCTGTAGTCACAAAAAAACTTGCTTCTTGTTATGAAAGTCAGAATGGCTTAAAAATTCTAATTTGTTTCCACGTATATTGGTAATAATAAGTAAAAAAACCAATTCAAATGCAGTTAATTACTCCAATTTCATCCCTTCACCCCTGCCCCTTTTTGTTCAAAAGCACACTTACACCTAGTAACAGCAAGAAGAATGCTGTGGGACCTTGAATAGAAAGAGGTTCCTGTTCAAATTCAAAAGCTATCCCAAATAAAGAATGGCAAACATCTATGCTGGACACTGGAACATAGACATGACTGAAGGAAACTTAAAACTGTAAAGCTAGAAATCCTGCTAGTGGGTAAAGTTAAGCGTGAAGTCTCAGATAAGTGTTGCTAACAGTCTGAGAACTGTGTACAACTAATTTAGTCTCTCAGTTGTTTCACTGATCTTGCTTTTAAACATCCATACAGCCCCCTTGCTTTGTACCTACTAGTATTTTACTTCTTCCCCCATATCCTCTTTCTCTGATCTTTTTATTTTTCAATTTGGGCACAGTTTTCTTCGTTTTCTGCCGTGTGATTTCTGCTCTCCCTTCTGTTTCCTCCCTTCAGATTCCTGCAGAATTGCAGATGACAACCATTTCTGTTCTTTAAACAGAAATATCAGGAATCTAGAATGATGACTTGTTATAAATGATCTATCCAGACCAGCTAAGCTAGTTCATTAGCGCGTGTTGGCACCTTGGCCTGGCAAACTAATGCAGATGATCCCCGCACTGCCTGCACATACAAAACCCCTAAAAATGTTCCTTCAGAACCCCCAAGCCCATCAGCTTGGTTTGACTAAAGCAAGCAAATACACCTGCCAGCTCAATTTATTTGACTTAGATTAATTTAGTCAGTAGCGTCTGGCACTCAAGAAAATGTTGGTTGCCTATGGTAAAAAATGGGATTCTAATAAATAAAAAAATCCAGAAACAGTTCAAATTCATGCTTTACTGATGTGATCGTCTATTCCATTGCAAAAGCTTGGACACCCGTTACTAAGCTATTGAACACTTGGGCAGAAAGGCCTTCTTCCAAATGTCTGGAACAACTTCTTCCTAAAAATACTGTTTCTAGATGAGCACATTCAGCATGTGATAGTCCAGAAATGGAAATGCATCTGCCTTTAAGTCAAACTATAAATCATGATGGCCTAGACCCAAGAGCCTACAAAATCATCTTGGCAACTTATTTTGAGTTCCCAGATTTATCTAGGGCTTTAGCTGCCTCCCTCTCCATAGCAATTGCCATTGCAAAACGCAGTGGGACACTTACAGCTGTGAACTCATGGCGTAGTACCCCTTGCACTTTTAGATCAGATCTGTACCATCTGACCCTATTTGAAGGTTGATATATTCAATATATTTATGTTATGCTAATTGTGTAGAAACTGAGCATGTAATAAATGCATAAGGCAATATAGCAACTGTTTCTTGCTCCTTTGGACCATTCTCATTTTTATACACCCCTCTGCCCCTACCCCTGCATCTGTCACTGTATTCTGTTAGCTTAGATAATTCTTTTTCCATGTCTTTCATCATGTGGCTGCCAAGTTCACGGTTAATTGCCTCTCAGTGGGAGATTTTCTGTTGACCAGGCCAAATGCAGAGAAGATCCTCTCTCTCGAGACCAATATTGTCCTTGACAGTTTTATTGTTCATGATGAGCTGAGTTACCATTGGCAGCTTCTTGTCCCAAGCAGAAGGTTGGAGAGAATACATAATAAAAGGACTTTGTTCAGCTCTCACATTTCCTGCTACCTAAGGTGACCAAGAGGTGAACTTTGTTCTGTTCACCTTCAGCATGTGGAAAAGGCTTAACTCCTTATGATCCATTTGTTGCATAGGGATGTGCCTAAATGAGGTAGGTACGAAATGTGAAGGTTCTTGATCTTTAGCTTCAGGGGAACTTGGGCCTTTGCTTTGGCGTGCAGGAAGCATGTTAACTCCTGTGCATCCAGCAACTCTCTTCATCTGCTAGCTAAGGAACTGGAATGCCTCCTTGGAGGTGGCAGCTTCCCTTTTGTCTGAGCTTCCTACTGAGGAACTCTGAGCAGCGGCCTCTTGTATATTCTGTCATTTTATTAGATCTTCTTGCTGAAGCACTATCCTTTCTTCATAAAATAATTGTGATTAGCCCAGATGTCTGAGACCATTGGCCAAAGCCTAACGTTTAGGGTATTGCTGTGACTGGGCAGTATTTTGAGGGCCTAATATTTAAACAATCTCCTAAGAATTATGAGACAGGGCTGGAGGAATTATTTAGATTTAAATTTCCTGAAACCTCAATGAGTTCTATAAACATGGCACTGGGAGTAAACTGTTGGGAGGGTGGGAGAACTATAAAGCCAATTTTTTTGCAATCTGAGTCCAGCAGAACACCTTTCCCCCACTAAAGTGAAAATACCAGAATGAGATATTACCTCTCAGAATGAGGGAGTTCCAGAAATGCCTGGGAAATCTTACTGGTGGAAGCTTTTCATAACTTCTTAGCTAAGATTACCATACAGAAGCAATAATTTTTTTCACATTAATTGCATCACTATTTTTAATACTAGTACTAATAGCACTACTTATGCAGCTCACACTGTAGAGAGTAGCCTTATAGGCGTAGTTTTGAGAAAACTTTACATTAATATGCACAGCAAATGACTGGAAAGTGACACTCAAGTGTAAGTGTTGCTGTTGTCTTGTCTATCATATATCTTGCAGGCTAAGTAAAGAACGGAGGTGCAAATAGTTTGAAGGAAGTCCCGGTCTCTGCCTACAGGTAGCTGAGAGGACTTTGTTAGATTCAGAACAACTCTGCCAGAATCTGCTGACTTCAGCTGAGGTTGCAACGCTCAGTGGGTGGGGGAGGCCTCCACTGCCTCTGACAAACAATTATCACTAGACTTGGACCAAATGTCAAGGGGCATGTGCTGTGAAGATAAATCTGTGTTGTTGCCACTAGTTTGAGTTAGATTCCATAGGAGGAACTGGTGCACAGCTGAACTTCCAGGACATTTTCTGAGTTATCTACACAAAGTTAAATGGTTGAGATAAAAGCTTCTTTCTACTACTCATTGCTGCACTTCCTTTCCTCTATTCTAATGCATACTTCAGTTCTTTCCCATAGTTCCTCTTTGCATATTTTAACCTTTCATGATGAATTTCCACTGAAATGATTTGAAACATTAGCAGAATATATCAGAATATATGGAAAATTTTTTCTCTTTCTTTGAACGGAGCCTTTCACTGAAATCACACTTGTATTCAAATTACTGTTGGGACTCTGGCCCGAATTTTATGAGAAAAGTAAATTAAATGAGGAGATTCAGAAATATTTGCAACTCTGTTCCTACTTAATTGGTGAGCTTTTCTTACACATTTGGTAAGCAAAAATTTTGAAGAACTAAAATTTAGTTGCATTTTTGCTTTTCTCAAATAATGACTTCTTTTTTTTTCAAAGCAGGTATTTACTATTTCTTCAAATTCAGATTAAATTATGTGTAACTTCTGAAGTCCCATAACCAGGAACCATCTCTAGGAGCTCTCCCTTCCATACACACTTTGAACTAAAGCAGTGTTAGGGTTTTTAGGGTTTTATTTACTCTCTACCTCCCCTTCACACTGTTGGATACAGCATCTGTATACTGATGACAGGTGTAATCACTTTAAATATGTGAGATTTATGTTCTGAACAATCAGAGTGTGGAGAGATGGGGCATTTGTAACCTCTCTTACCTCCCAGCAAATTGTGGTGGACATTTCTCACAGCTCAATTATATTTTCATTTGAGTGAGAAAATGGGAACAACTACAGACACTAGGGATCAAAGAGTACCTAGCATGAGCTCTTGATTTCATTTTCTATTTCATGAAAGATCTCATTTAAGGCAAATTATTTAATGCTTGACCCTCTGTTAAGGTCCTAGCCTGGGACAGGCAAGAGGTGAGGTGCTTTCCTGTCAAGGTGCTCAAGTTCAAAACTGTTGATATACCTGAGAGAGATAACCTGAGTCTCCAAAACATGTGTGTTTGAGTCACCTAACCACTAGGCTATTGTATACACAAGGAGGGAAATTCCTCCTTATCCAGATGGTTTCTGTTGTGTTGCATCAAACAAGTCTGCCAGATTAACTCGCCCAGAGCAAGATAAACAGATGAATTGTTATTTTCTTTAACTGTGTCAAAATTTAGGTTTAAGATAGATAGACACCTATCTGCTCCAAACTTGTTCATACATCATAGTGTGTGCACCAGATGGCACCGGAAACTGGGGGAATGTCACTTGTCAATGTGCCTTTTCAGCTGTGAAGGCTAATTTTGTATTTGACTGTGTTGGCAAGAGTGTAGCTGGAACGTTGAGGGGTGATTATTCCCCTCTGTGCAGCAGCCCTGAGGCCACATTTGGATTAATGCCCCCAGTTTTGGGCAACCAGTACGAGAAAGCCTTTAACAATCTAGAGAAAGTCTACAGATGGTCACCAGGATTTGGAGCATGATGTACAAGGAAAACCTCAGGGGACAAAGTTTGCTTAGCCCAGAAGAGAGAGGGCTTGGTGTCCAGGGGATACCAGGGTTCCAGGGGAATTGGAGCAAATTTCTCTGTTGACTCCCTGATGGAGTTCATAGAGAAGATGGACCAAACATTTTCTCAGAAGAGCACAGCTATAGCACAAGAAGTAACAGTAACAAATTGAAGCAAAGACATGCCTTACAGCTTTAGTAAAAACTCTTCCCTTGAGGGTGGATAAGCCCTGTTCAGGTTCACACAGAGTCTGTGGGATGTTCACCTTTGCAGATTTTGAAAATGCAACAGGACTTAGAGCAACCTCATCTGACTTTGAAGTTGGGCCTATGTTGACAAGGGGGTTGTATAAGATGACCTCAACCTTCCTGTTTTACCTGAATTATTCCAGGATTTTTCACCAAGGAAATTTGTGTCTGTGAAGTTAGGTGGATTTTGTGCCTGCCATTCCTAAATAAATGCTGGTCTTAGGGATTTGGGCACCAAAGTTCAGCTGTATATCTAGCCTTCCCAGACTATTCTTTATTTGACTATTTAGAGTTTATAAATGAAGGCCAGCTGTGGACTGTTCTTAAAGCCTTCTACTATCATCAGGTCTGCTTTTCATTCAGAGGCTGTCAACAACACCCAGCTATGCACAGGTCCGACAAACTGGATTTACTGCTTAAACACAGGAGAATCTGCACAGCATCTCCACACTTACTGCATGTATGATGCAGAGTCTGTCTTGTTGCACATGGGTGGTGGGAGCTCTACCCAGTGTACAGACATGTTATGCACTAAATAAATGGCTGTCTGAGAGTGCTGTGCATATTCAGGAACACTGCTCATGCACAGTGATCCCTGAAGATGGGCTTCTCTCTGGTAGTCCAAAGGGAGCCTGCTACAGACTAAAAACCTCATAGTTACCTAAACCTGGAATGGTACCTGAAAAGGGATTAGTTGCATTGCTTTTGTGCAACTGACACAGTATTCCTGGCATTTACCTTTTGTACCACCTGTGGGTCACTCTTTGAACTCCACACCTGGGATATAGCCTTATAAATTGTGCGCTCTCCCTGTTAAATCTCTGATGGAATACAGACAGTCGCTAGAAAGGACCATTACGTCTAGTAATCTGGTCTCTTGCATACAAGAAGCGTATACTTCCATCCAGTCATTTCCTCAGACCCTAAGCTGTAATATTTAAGTGTAGTCTTTGAGGGGAGGGAAATCATATACTCAGGTGTTGATGGCTCAGACCCTAAATTATAAATTAACTTACCTATAATTTCCATAAAACAAATTACTACGAACTAATGATTAATTCTTGATTTATGATATTACATTGGTTCTAATTTAGTTCATATTAATAGTCTTATTCATCATGAGTTGAGGAATTTAGATGAGGAATGATTGCCTGAAAAGCCTGTACCACAGTAACCCCTAAAATTCTTTAGTCCAGGTTTTTACAGCTTAGTATTCCCAAAAAGTTATTTTGTGGTTTTATTTTTAAAATAAAATACAAGTTTTTCTTCACTGTAATTTCATTCTTCACTCTGAAGAGTTAGCGACCTGATGCACCAAACCTTACACTTACATGATGCATTTTTTGTTTATTTGTTCCTTTTCAAATAGTTCATAAAAGAAGTTACACATTATTTGTTGCCCTAGGGCTATATGACAGTGGGCAAAGTTTTTAATGTATTGATATTGAATAATTACAAATGCAAACACCAGCAACATTTCTGCTGTGTTAATTCATGTCTTATGACTGCTGATTCTGTTGGGGTTTTAGTCATGTATAGTATAGTCGTGCAAATAAAGCATTATATAGAGTAGTGCAAGGACAGGAAAGATGCTTAAAACTGACCCATTCTCTGACCTGTTTCAAATTTAAGGTTTTGTCTCTGTCTCTGTTACTGCTCAATTTGATGTATTGGCTGGAGTTCCTCAGTGTTATTGGTGATCACTAATTTCCTGGCCTGCATGCGTGACTGCATATTGCTCGTATTGGCAGCATTGACTGTTACTGAGATTTATCAAACCTCCTTGTTATAATACCATCATACTAGCTTATTTTCAACTTGGCCAGATATTAACTTTTTAAGCTAAAATTTACCATTAGATTATATTGGGCTCACTTAACTTTTTTTCCAGAAAGTTTCAGCCAAAACAGTTTTGCCATTTCCAAGAAAACGCTGGAGAAAATACATTGTGTTGCAACATTAAAACAACGCTGGCAACTTTGGTTTTGGCTAACTGTGTACTATCCATGCTTTGGAGCAAGGAGTTGACATTTGGTCAGTGCTGTGGCCGTTCTATCAGGAAAGCACTCCTTCCTGTCCCACGAAAAATTTTTACATATTGTTTTGGAAACTGTGAATCTACATGTGCAGAAATTTTGCTTCTTGGAATCGGGCAGCTAAAATAAACATAAATGATAGAATAGCATAGCTTTGACTGTATACATGCTCTAGGCATGCAATGTTTCATAAAACTGCTCTGTATATCTAGAAAATATGCACACAGAAAAAATTCACCTCCACTCTTTCTTTCACATGGTGGCTGTTACAACATGCGCAAAGGGGAATATAACTTTTTAAGAGCGGAGGGGGACAGAAAAACAGGAGAGAAATTATTGAAACAGGATTGACCAAACCAAGATTGAAACTGCATGTCCACTACTCAAACTGGGTTCAGTATATGATGTAATCACAAAATGGTTGAGGTAGGAAGGCAACTCTGGAGGTCACCTTAGCCAAGTGCCCCTAATCAAGAAGGTCACCTAGAGCATGTTGCCCAAGACCATGTTCAGATGTCCTTTGAAGGCCTTCAAGGATGGAGATTCTACCATCTCTCTAGGCAACCTATTCCCATGCTCTGTCACACTCACAGTAAAAAAAATAATTCCCTATGTTCAGCAGGAACCTCTTGTGTTTCAGTTTGTCACTATTGTCTTTTGTCCTGGAAAGGAAAAGTGTCTGGTTCTGTCTTTTTTATGGCCTGCCTGCAGATATTTGTATACCTTGATGAGATTTCCCTTGACCCTTCTCTGCTCTGGGTTTAACAATCCCAGTTCTCTCAACCTTTCCTCCTACGGGAGATGGTCTAGACCTTTCACCATCTGAGTGGTCCTGAATCCATGCCAACAATTCCCAGTTGCTTTTTTGTCCTCCATGTGCCTGGAAGTGGTTCCATCAGTTTCCTAGGGACTGAAGAAAGGCTGATTGGCCTGTAGTTTCCTGGGTCATACTTTCTGCCCTTTCTGAAGATGTGAGTGACACTAGCTTCCCTCTGGTCTTCAGATTTCTCTCCCAAATGCAGTGATCATTCAAAGATAATAAAAGTGTCCTCATAGTGACTTCTGTTAGCTCCCTCAGAATTCGTGGATGTATCCTATCATGGACCTGTGTATGTCCAGTTTCCTTAAGTATTCCCTAACCTGATTATTTTCCACCAAGGGAAAGACTTCCTTGTTTTAGACTTTCCCTGGTCTCCAGGGCTTTAGATTTGTGAAAGATGGTCTTATTAGTAAAGACTGAGGTGAAGGCGGCAGTCAGTACTTAGCTTTTTCTGTACCTTGTGTTACCACGGGACACTGCTCCATTCAGCAATGGACCCACAATTTTCCTAGTCTTCTTTTTGCTACTTAAGTACTTGTAGAAATCCTTCTTGTCCTTGACATTACTCCCCAGATTCAACTCCAGGTGGGCTTTAGCTTTTTTGACTGTATTTTTGCATGCTCAGACAATGTCTCTCTGTTCCTTTCAGGTTACCTGTCCCTGCTTCTGCTTCCTGTATACTTACTTTTTGTGTTTGAGCTTTGCCAGGAGCTCCCTGTTGATCCATGCAGGCCTTATGTTTTTTTTTTGCTTGAGTTCCTGCTCTTTGGGATGGACTGTTCTTGAACTTGAAGAAAGTGATCTTTGAATATTACCTAGCTGCCCTGGGCCCCTCTTCCATCCAGGGGATTACCCCGTGTTAACCCTTCAAACAAGTCTTTCAGGTGGCCAAAGTCTGGTCTCCTGAGGTCCAGGGCTGTGGTCCTGTTTTTTTGACCTATTTCCTCCCCTCCACAGTCTCATGGTCATCTCAATTTTCACATACCCTAAAGAGCCTTTCCCTGTATGAGATCCAGAAGAGTCCTTCCCCTCATTAGCTTCTCTACTGCTTGAGTCAGGAAGTTGTCATAGATGCTCTCCAGGAACCTTCTGGACTGCTTATGCCTGGCTGTGTTTTCCTCTAGCAGATATTTGCATGGTTGAAGTCCCTCATGAGGACAATGGCCTATAAATGTGAAGCTCCATCTAGCTGTCTGTAGAAGGCCTTGTCTGCCTGTGTTTCCTGACTAAGTATCCCATAGCTAACCCAGTCCAATATCACACATATGTGTCTGTTCTTTAGTCCTCACCTGTAAGCTCTCAGCGGGGTTACCCATCCCCACCCAGCTCCACACGCTGCTACTGCTCCCTCACCTAAAGGGCAACTCCTCTGCCTTACCTTCCCAGCCTGTCCATCCCAGAGTCTGCATCTTGTCATTGCAGCACTCTGGTCATACAAGTCATTCTACCATGTCTGCAATAGCATACAAATCTCTGATTTCTTGTGTTAATTCTCCAGGTTACCTGCAAGTACTTCAGAGAGACACCCCAGCACCTTGATTTCCTGAAAAGGGCCTGGGGCTTTCCCCATAATGGTGCCTTGCAGGCACATCCTTGCTTACATGCTAATGTCTGAGGTGACTCCACTTAAGCCTATTTTATAATGTGTTCCATTTCACTTACAACATCCTGGGGTCTTTGCTTCTAAGCCAATCCATCACTGCCTCCCAGGACTACTGGTGGTTCCCTTGCCATCATTCTTACTTGCTCAGTAAAACAAATGTTTTGATCATTTACAAGGACATTTACTTATGTCACTTTAAATTTTGAGTGCTGAGCTCTGCAACCTTAACAGTTTTTGCTTGTTATATGAAATTAATTTACAAAACACTTAAAAGTGGAAGATTTTGTACACAAGTGAAAAAGGAAGAAGTATTAATGTTTGTTTACACAGCTGTTTGGGGAACCTCAGGTAAGTGTCTGTTTTACTCTTTACTCTGAGACATAGCAATGTCACAGATTAATGTCACGGAATCACAGAACCACTTGGGGTTGGATGGGACCTCTGGAGATCATCTAGTCCAACCCCTCTGCCAAAGTGGGTCAACCTAGAGCAGGTTGCACAGGAATGTGTCCAAGTGGGTTTTGAATGTCTCCAGAGAAGGAGGATCAATCACCTCCCTTGGCAGCCTATTCCAGTGCTCTGCCACCCTCAAAATAAAGAAGTTCCTCTTCATGTTAAGGTGGAACTTCTTATGTTCAAGTTTGTGCCCATTATCTCTTGTCCTGTTACTGGGCACCACTGAAAAAAATACCGACCCTTTAAGTATTTATAGGCGTTGATCAGATCCCCCCTCAGTCTTCTCTTCTCCAGATTAAAAAGACCCGAGTCCTTCTGCCTCTCCTCATAGGAGAGATGTTCTAAGCCCCTAATCATCTTTGTGGTCCTTTGCTGTACCCTCTCAGCAGTTCCCTGTCCTTGAGTTGGGGAGCCCAGAACTGGACAGAGTACTCCAGATGTGATCTCACCAGGGCAGAGTAGAGGGAGAGGATGACCTCCATTGACCTGCTGGACACACTCTTCTTGATGCAGCCCAGGATACCATTGGCCTTTTGACCACAAAGGCACAGTCCTGATTCATGGTCATCCCATTGTCCACCAGGACTCCCAGGTTTTTTTCCTCAGAGCTGCTCTCCAGCAGGTCAGCCCCCAGCCTGTACTGGTGCATGGGGTTATTTGTCTCCAGGCGTAGCACCCTACACTTGCTCTTGTTGAATTTCATCAGATTCCTCTCTGAGAATGGGGTCTCATCATTATGGTGGTTCTGAAGTGGTGTTACAGGGTGCAAGTAGAACTTCTGAAAGCTGCCTTAAGTCCAAGACAGACTTTGGAATTCTTTCACCCTTCTCCCTTGCTGACATTGATCACCCTGGTCAGTTGTGATTATCTGGTTTTGGTGCAAATTTTTAGTTTCTTTTTTTTTTTTTTTTTTTTTTTTTTCAAAAGTTACCTTTTATTGTCAAGCTACAGGTATAGCCACCTAAACAATCACTTGAGGTAAATACCATCTGAACACCTATAATAAATATTCAGTTACTACTGTTCACCTTACTACACAAAATATCTGAAAATACAAATAAACAATGGAATTCTGAATTTCTTGATTGCAAAAATGGCTCTTTTTATACAGATTCTAATTTGGATGAGAAACTTTGGAAAAAAGTTTGAAACTTTTTCTTGAATGTCCTACATAAAATCACCTATGACAGTTTGAGGGAGCTGGGATTGGTTTTATTTGGGCAAGTAAGAGGCTAAGGGGCAATCTTATGGGAACCAACAGTAACTTGAGGAAGTGTTATAAAGTTCATGGAGCTGGACTTTTTTGAGAAGGGCAGGCAGAATAACAAGGGACAGTGACCACATGCTGTTGTTTGTGAGGTTGGCCATTAGGAAAAGGGGAGGTGGTGCAGCTCTGGAATGAGTTGTGCAGGAGGTGTGCGCAGGGCCATGGAAATTCTGTTCTTGGGTCTGTCATAGTTTTGTGTAGCCAAGTCTGAAATACCTCCAGTCTGGTGTTTTTCATAGACTGACTTCAAACAGCTTGTCCTGGATGTCTTCCAGGAGTCCCTTCCAGCCAACGCTTCTATGATTCTGCATGTATATCTGTGAGCTTCTGCTTTACATGTAGATTTTTGACATGTGGAAGGCCCCAATGTCAAAGTTATTTAGATGCTTAACTTCTGCTGAACTCAATGGGTGGTATGGAGTCTTGAACATGGAAGGGGAGGTAGAAGAATAAATCTGCATGGTATTCTTTTCTTCATCTTAATTCAGTTAAACTAAATTACATACACTAGACAGCTAAGGATCCAACTAGTGAGGAAGGAGAGAACCTGGTATTGTGCCTCAGCAGGAAATACTCATTAAAAAACACTGAGGAGTTAGTCAAAGGAAGAAGGCCAGGCAGCAACATGGAAAATGTATGAAGTGGCCACATGAAGTTAGTCATGGCCAGAGCTCTTCTACCCTTTCTGGTTAAATGAAATGGAAGGTAATAAAGAGAAATTAATGAGGTGACAGCTCTAGTTTGTAGCAATTCCCCTTAGATGAGATCTGGAGATGAATAGGTCTTTCTTTTTCTTCTAAGCACGGAAACAGCTGTTTACCTTTCCCCTGCTCACCTTCCCCCAAGTGAGAAGAGAATTATGATATAACAGTGAAAGGAAGAGTACTTTAAGAAAATTTACTTTTATATCTCTGTCCCAAATCCCACATATTACTAGGGATTTTGTATGTTGAGGCTTGAACTTCTCTGAATGGGAGTACAGAAAGCAGGTCACTGTTGATAATTTACAATAGCCTGAAAATACATTGGAGAGGACATGCTTTGCAGAAAACTGGACAGCCAAAGCCAAATAGCTTCTGGTAAATCAGTTATGGGGTAGAGATAGAAGGATCCAAAAACACCCAGAGATCCAGATACAAAAATTTCAGAACTGCAGAGATTAGTCTCAGCCTTTAAACAATTAAAAATATTATCTTGATTGGGAATTTTCCTATCCTTTAAGGTTAAATTCCTTTAAAATGAAGAAAATTAAGGCTCTCAAAGTTTATTTGTATTTCTGTGTGTGTGCACACACATCAATGTTCCACAAACACATTCTCTTCTTAATAGATTTACAAGACATTCTTTAAAGATCCAATTTTAAAATACTCATCTTTTGAGTTTTAAATGTCCTCTGTCTATTGTAGAATCAAATGTCGTCTCTGGGCTTGAAATTTCATTGAGATCTTCAATGATGGCCAACTAGCATCTGCACAGAAAGTTGCTTACCATAAATATTAACTTTATAGGTTTTTTCAAAAAATGGCACTAAAATTTATTCTTAGTTAAGTTGCAATGAGATTCTAGGCCAGGGTAACACAGCTGAAAGTGAAATCAAGTATTTTAAAAAAATTTCATTTGCTTAGCTATAATTCATTTTTACATGCAATGAGTCCTTTCCCATTTTTAATGTGGGGAAAATAGACTTGTTGTTAAGCAATGGTAATGGGCTTGCAACTAAAGCATTATAAATGTGGATGGGAACCACATGCTATTTGAAGTGTATCCCAAGGTCAGACATGTTCATTCTGAGGAAAAATACAAGTTGAGATGATCTAAAGAAATTTCAGTAAGTGTGTGGCTATTTTTTCATTTCTTGGAGGAAGATGCAACTGCTAGTTGCTCAAAAACTGGGGTCAAACCAAGAACCTCTATCCCTAGAGAACAGATCACTTGCAGTTGGTTCTCAGGATAGTTTTGAATATACTTGAATTACTATATTACTGTCATGATATTGAAATGAAGCAATTTTTACTGTCTTTGTGCTTTAATGCTCTCAAAGAAACAAAATAAGGTTATGGTTAAAGGGAAAAAGAAGAAAAGTGCCCTGCTATATGCGGTCTGAAATGACAAGTTTTTCTCACAATTGAGAGACTTACTTTAGTAAGACTGTGGGTCTGATAAGTAACAGACTAAATTATAATACCTATAAGAAAAAAAATCTTGTTAGACCTCAATGATACCTTTATTAAAAACAGTTTTATTGCAATTCAAACCCAAACTATTAAGAGCCCTATCTTATAGAAGTAATTTTAGGTTTATGGGAGAACTGAGAGCAAATTATGTCAAAAAATCCAGCATCTTTTTCTGTTATCTACTCCTTGATAGTGGGGTTCCGAATTCTTACATTTCCCTGTGTCAAAGAGAAAAATGAGAAGAATTAACTTAGCTTTTGTTGACTAGGTATTATAAACTGCACTATTTACAAAGGTCTTTTTGCAAAATCTTTATGAAAGGGACATGCTGAAAAAGTTATTCACTTGGATAGTGTCACACAATTGTATTATATGATACTTAAAATGGGAATTTCTAGGGGAAACACTGTTAATCACAAGAAACAGGGCTAGAGGGGATCTCAGGACTTCATTTAATTATGCTTCTGCTACAAGACAGGATCAACTGTACTGAAATTATTACTTAGAGATATCCTTAAAGACCTCCAAAGTCAGACTCTATAAGCTCCCACACAATCTGTTCCAAAGTTTTATTGACCTTGCCATTAGACATTTTTCCAGACTATCATGTTTTTTGGTTTTGGTTTCATTTGTTTTTATTTATCCCACTGTTGCTTTTTCTATCACGGTGAATATAGGCAATGTAACCTTTTCTCTCTATTTTCAAAGGTAATCAAAGCAAACTCATTTTGACATGAGTGTATTTTATCTGTGTCAAGATAAGAACAGACTCCAAAACCAGGATAACTCTCCTTCACTGACTGATAAGAAAGTAAATGTTACAGAAATACCCGTAAATGGGGAAAATGTAATCTTAAATCAGTGGGAGAGGCTGGTTGTTTTTTTTTCCTGTCATTTGTTTGCAATGCACATCACTTTCAGGTCTCATATTTCACTTAGCTTTGTTCTTGAAAAAGTTGAGAAAGTTTCTACCACTGAACTTTGTGAAACAAGTTCTAATTACAAATGTTTATTTTTTTTTTAATGGGCCTCAGGAAAACTACATGACAGATTTCCATAGCAAGGTTAAATCAGCAAATGCTGTACAAGCCAACAATGCACGTTTTTACTTTTAGATATTTTATGGCTTTTGGAACTTATGTAATAGTCAAATTTGTTATGACCAGCAGGATATTGTAACTGCAATGCAACATATTAACATGCCTGACCAAACAAAATAACAATGAAACTAACAGATCATTTAAGCATGAGCATAATATATGGATTTAGAAAGCTTTGAGTACATCCTTCCAGGTCAGTTGCAATTTAGTTGAAGGATGTGAAAATTCTTTTGTATGTCCAAGGTAACTCAAATGTTTGCATCATTTTTTAATGTTCTTGACTTTTTTTCCTTTTCTTTGTTAATAAATGATAGGACTCTTGTCTACTATGTTAATGTAATTTTAGATTTAATTTTTTTAACTTCATTATTAATAATCAGGTATGTAACTAATGATAATAAACTGCTTCCCAGAGGAAGTGTGAAGTGGTTTTCTTAGTGTTCCTTAGTGGAACAAGAGCTCAGAGGATGAAGAAATAAAGATATCACATGCCACATAATGTAAACCTTATCCAAAGCTCTTCAGCTAAATGTAAATAGCCAGCAGGTTGTCTTTTACAACTAACAATTTTGTCAAAATAAGGCTAATACCTTCCTTAATGTTGTTCTTGATCTTTTTGTTGTTTTTGGGAAATCATGAGTTGAGCTGTAGGAGCTTTAGACTGTCTAAACTTGCTGCAAGTGTACTGTACTGTAAAGAGCAGGATTCCAAGTTTCCAGTCACGCAAAAAAAAAGAAAAAATTCCAGTAAGTATCTCTTTCAAGGTCAGCTTGCGTTCATCAGTGAGACTGGATAGTCAGACACATTTCACACTAAGACCATTTATGATGACTAAAACCTTTGGACACTTAATGTATGAGACCTTGGGGCACTAAACTCCAAATTCCAGATCTTCCAAACTAGTCAGAATCTGAATCTAGCCCAGGAGGCATCTGGAATCATGAAATGCTTATAGTTTTTCAGTTAGAAGTTTTGTAGGGGCTTGGTGGTCTGCTTCTAGACAGGCCAGAATTGTTCAAATTGTGACAGTGCTGTACAGTCAAGCATCTAACTCACACCTGGTCTTCCTGTATTTCATAAGGAAAATATTCTGCCCTTTGCCTCCCCACTGGATGCATCACAACCCAATAACTGACCTTGACTTGGTAACTGGGTGGCACCTCCAGCACTACCCCACTGCCAACCGTTCCTTCTTTTCTTGTACCAGTCTGTTGGATGGAGCATTGACCCTAAGGCCCATGGAGGGAACATGGCCTTGTTGCCCAGAGTTAGGAGTCAACAGGAAGATCATGAAAGTATAGACAGGATACAACTGGGAAACTGTATATTTTGTGGACTTCTTCTAATATGAAGAATGCTGATTAGAGATCTCAAAGCATAATCAGTGAATCTGTGAAAACATCGTTAGCTAGTGCATGTATGCTGGCTGTTTTAGGGATCCTGGAGGTCTCTGTAAACACGTTGCCTCCTTAGGTGTCTAACCATGAAAAGTGCAGTGGCTTTTGAAAGCAAATTATTGAGAGGCCACTGTTTTCCTTAGTGGAACTGTTCGAGTGCAGTTCTTCTCTGGGGTGCAGTTATCCTAAGAGTTAATTATTCTTAAAGCAAAAGTTTTGGGAAATAGCCATCCTCTCCATAGAATGTACTAATACTAGGAAGAACATGGTGCTTCCTCAAGACTTGCTTCTTTGTGTGAGGCATGGGCAGAGTGTGGGAGAGGAGGAAGAAGTAACCCAAGGAACTCATGTGGGAAATTCCTGCATTTGGGGCTGTCAATGCAATCACAACTCTGATAAATGGCTCAAATTCTTACTTTATCTGCATTCAGAGAGATATTTGCAACCAAATGCCATTACCTCAGGTCATCTTTCTACTGATTGCTATTTTCTCTACGTTCTCAAGTGAAAAGTGAGGTTTCTTGTGTGTTCTTTTTTTAAACTGTATCTGTCATGTCAAGGTTAAAAAGCTGTGTGTAAATAAACATGCTGTTGGTATTAGGCAGAACAGTTAATCTAGAGTGAAGTTGATTTATATGTTCTAAGTTGTAAAATACTGGAAATTCTCAAGCAGAGATCAAGGCTGTGATAGCAGAGTTGCTCTTATGTTGCATAAAAATAAAGATCATCCAATCTCCTAAGAGTCAAGCTCATCCTGAATGTAGTGCAGTCATAAGCCCTGGAATTGCAGTACATATGAACCTGGCACAAAACATTTCTCTCTGACAGTTCACTATTTCAATTTGATTTCTCTCATGAAAGATAAGGGGAAAAGGAAGCTCTGAAGCATTTGCAGGGTATCACATGAAAGTAGTTGCCAAGTTTACAGCTAGATTTATCCTATGCTAACATCAATGGGAACTCCTCCCCAGACTCTCTTCAGAATTGGGATAAAGCCTTTTTACTTTTAAGTGAACAGCTCAGCAAAAAATGCTATTTAGTTGATACCTTAAAAAGTAGCATATCACATTGTTTCCTCCATGTGTCATGATTGATAGGTTTAAATGTAATCACCCTATACTGTAGGTAATGTTCTTATGATCCGTTTCATTATCTTAACATTTTACTTATTAAATCACATGTGTGTGCACATGTTTATAAATGTATATACATCTGTGAGCTCAAGAACCTGCATTGTTTTTATCTGTCAACAGAAATCAGCTCATTCACTTTCTGAACATGGAATTTCATGTTTAAAGAAGAAAAAAACAATAAAGAAACCATAGTGTTAAAGATGAATGTGTGCACTTGTCTCATTCAATGGCCATGTTCATCTAGAAGTAATTAAAAGACCACTGTGAAGGGAATACACTTTATGCATCCAGTTGTAGAATTCCCTGTGCTGAATAACCCTTAAACTGGTAAGATCACTGGTGTGATACCTCTCTCCCAGTTTGACTGAAGTTCAATTTCATGAAATAAATATTTCAGGAGAGGTTTTGTTATGTGAGTGAAAGAGAAAGGGATGACTTCAACTCCCTTTAGAGCATTGACTAGTATGCTTCTAGGTAAGTGACAGCTGGGTAAGAAATATGGTAACAAATTTTGGACTTTTTTTTTTTTTTGTAGGGATTTTTGCCTTCGTTGTTCCTGATCTGCTCCCTACTGTCTATGGTATCTTTGGAGAACACCCAGCAAATGACACCAAGACCTAGATGAGGGGATAAGGATGCATAGCCAACAAGTGAACCAAAGAACTAGGACGTGTGTGCAAAAGCTCACTTTTACTTGCAGAGATTGGGTGAGACAGTTGGACTGAATGGCTAGGGCCCTAGCTGAGACTCCTCAGTTTTAATGATGATTTTTTCATTTGCCATCTTTGTATTGCCTTGCAGTAGGGCTTTAATCTCAGGCTTTTCACATCCTGTGACATCCCCAGCATGTGCCAGTGCATAAGCTTGTTCATCCTCAGAAGAAGGAGACTCAACTAGAGCTTGGACACCCCTGCCCTGGTGCTTAGAAGGTGGAGGCTGGGAGAATATAAGTGAGGTGAGCCTTGTTGAAGAATTTATGTTTAATAAAATCACTGCACACTCCAGGAAATTCTCTGGATTTCCTATATTGTTGAGACAATGTTGGAAAGTATTTCTCCTACTGGGTTTTTGTTTGGTTTTGAAAAAGCACTCCGTGAAGTGTCTGTATGTTTATTGGGCTTTCTGAAAGGAGAGCTGGACATGCAGGGGTGGAAGTGCTAGTATGCCGATGTGGATGTAGGCTCCCTCCCCAGGGCTGACCATGTGCTCCCATGAGCTCATGTCCTGGTTTGAGGTAAAACAGAAAAAAAAATTTATTCAGTAATTTTACTTTTTAGCTGGGCCTCTTCTAACTAACTAAACTCTGAAATTAACAGCATAATGTTCAGAAACTGTTCACTGTCAGACTGGTAAAACCTGATTATGGTGAGGAATGTTACACAGAGAGGCTCTTGCTTATACTTATTGCTATAACAACCAAGGTCGGTTATCTTCGTTATTTGCCCTGTTGGAGGATTAGAAGCAGAAAAGCGTAGAGGGGTCACACCTGTGGGGAGGAGCAGACAGGACAGGTGACCCAAAACTGACCAGCAGATCAGTTCATGATGCATGATGCAGCATCTGCATCATGCTCAGTATAAAAGCTGAGGGATCAAAGAGTCAACTCTTTTCCTTCAATGGACAACATCTGAGGACGACCCTGTCTGTTCGTCTGCCTTTGATCTCAGAGTGTTCCTGACTCCAGCTCCTGTCCATCACTGAGTCCGATCTGGAACTTTTTTCTGTGCCTGCTGGTGATGTGATCATCATCCTGGGAGCTTGATACAGTTTTGTATATGCTGTATACTTTTAAAAAAATTTTTTTAATTATTTTTCTTTCTTTTATTATTTCTTAATTTATTATTTATTAATATTTTCATTAATTTAGTCTTTTTCTAAACTCATAAATCTCTTTAACTCCTCCTCTCCTCTCTTTGAGGATGGGGAAGGGAGAGGTTATCTGTCATTCTGACTGGTCAGTCCAACCAAAACCACAACAGCTTGGTGGGCTTTTTGCCCGGTTCATGCCCCGGCATTAGCTCCAAGTCAGCCAGCATGGTCTGAGCCGGCAGAGGATACCTGAAGAAGGAGGTGGTCAGGGAAGAGAGAGGAACTCACCAGCATTCTTGTGTGGGGCCTGTGGCTCTGGGACAAACGCTGTGCAGGACCCCCCAGCCAGGCAGTGATGAAAGGAGCAACAGAAGGAGCAACCTTAACTCCGCTCTCAGATGACTTTTCTCCCCAAAGACAAGTCTCTAACCCAAGTCCACGGTCCTGCTTAAGCCTGCATCTGTGTGTGCACCTTCAGAAGCTTTGCATAAAACACATGGGGACAGACCCTGCAGCTGTGAAAGAGCAGTGAGGTCAGGGCAGTCACTGCTGCTCCAAGGTGACATCTTGAAGGTCTCTAGGGCTGCAGCCACAACTGTCACCCAGCGAGGATGGCAAATAACCCCAAGCGAGGGAGCTCCTGCTTCACAGGACATCGGCCATCTTTGTGTGGCCTTGTGGGGGTGCAAGGCCTCAGGCTTGCCAGGTCCTGTGGTGAGAGGTTGGTCCCCCTGAGCAGAAAAGTGGGGAAATCCTGGTGACTTCTTCAGTACCAACAGTACACCCTGAATCTTCTCACCCAAGGGCTGTCAGAGGAGAAGGACTTGTACTTTGTTACCTAGTAATCCCCAAATGGCTGAGGTTAGAAGGGACCCTTGTCCACTTCCCCGTCTCAAGCAGATCAAGAAGAGCCGGTTGCAAAGGACCATGTCTAGACAGCTTTTGAAGATCTTCAAAGATGGAGTCTCCATCACCTCCCTAGGCATCCTATGACAGGGCTATGTCACCCTCAATCTAAAGGATGCATCTCTTTTCTCTGGACTGTCTCCAACATCTCCATTTCTCTGTTGTGCTGGGGGACCCAGAACTGGGTGTGGTACTTCAGATATGGCCTCACCAGTGCTTAGGAGAGGGAAAGTATTGCCTTCCTCAGCAACATCCCTCCAAATGCAGCCCAGGATACCATTAACTTGAAGGCAGGGTCCTGGCTCACATTCAGCTTGGTGTTCACCTGTACTCCAAGGTCTCTTTCTGCCAAGTTGCTTTCCAGCACATCAGCACCTATTATCTTTCTGTGCCTGGACTGTGCAGGACTTTGCACTTCCCCTTGTTGAACTTCTCAAGGCTTCTATCAGCCCATTTTTCCAGCCTGTTGAGGTCAGTTTGGATGGCATCACAACCCTCTGGTGCAGTAGCCACTCTTCTTGGTGTTGCAAAATATGGTTAGAACCATGAAACTTTTGTTCACAGCTGATTTCAAGCTGGTCCAGAAAGCTATTTTCATCTCCTCCTTTGAACTTTAAAATATCATAGCCTTTGCTGCCTAATCACTTGGTTTTTTATATCGTTTCATTAAAATGTTGAATAATTTAGGTAACTCCTGTGTTGAAATTGATCTTTGAAATGTAACATTCCAGTCACTGCTCTGACTGTCCTGTCATATTGTAGATTGCTGTAAGGAGTACAGTCTGTGATCTGTGGCAATCAGCAACATTAACTAACTGTAAATGAAGACACTGTTTTTTCTTCAAACACTAAATATAAATATTTCTATCTAAGTATAACTATGCACCATCTGCAGGTAGGTATGTAGAAATGAAGGAGAAGCTGCAGAAGAAAGCAGAAAATTCCTCTGACATATTTGGAACAGATAATCTATAAGGAAGGTTAAAATTAAAATGGATCAGAGAAGTTTTAGGAGCTATATAGTATGTCATTGTACATTTCAGCTGAAAGGAAAATATTTGCTGAAACAGAGTAAAGTTTTTCTTGCTATTGGGGGAAGAAAATATTTTGAAGAATAAAATGTTTTGTGTTTCTTTTGTGATAGTTTTGACAGATTTTTTTTTCTTTAAATCTGTACTATAAGGCAGAATTTCAAAAATCCTTAAGGTTTCTTTTCTGCGGTAGTCTGAAATTTTTAAACAAAAGTGTCTTTATTTACAGAGTATGTTTTAGATTCTTAGTTTTCATTTCAAAGAAAGTATAGATAAATGCCTAAATCTCAGGCACATGTAAAATAATATTACCTTCAATTTAATCCTATTAAAAAACTTTACCTACAATATTTTAAGGGTATCTTGTTGAGCACATATACAACAGCTTATCTTTCTTATGAGGTAGTGTGTTTTGAAATAATATAACAGAAGAGAAGTTATATACTGTTGCGTGAAAGTCATAGACTATTATTTGCTCTTGTACTTTATTGAGCCATCTTGCCATAATGTAGTTCTGACTTTTGTCGTAGAAGCACAAAGGTTTTGATATTTCTTGGAACTTTTGGTTGTTGTTTTCATAACATGTATGTTTGCCTTACCCAACCCCAACGAGCCAAACTGGTTTTTGTGAACCTTATGTTCCATAAGAAAAAGAAAGATGACATTGACTCCACAAGCTGTGGTTAAGAGACATGATTTCTGTCAATTCCCAACAAGTAAACAAAAAACTTGTTTTTATGGTACAGATATACTTTATAAATGGTATTTAAGTTGTATTTATTGTGCCTGTCACTGAAATACTTCAGAGAAAATTACATGTTTTCAATATGATTTGAGAATACTTGGTTCCAAAAGATTTATTTTTAACATCTTCCAGCCTGTGAATTTCTAATGTACAAAGGAAGATGGTTCTTCTACAAATGGCCCTTTGGAGTTGAGCCTAAGGTTCATCCAAGGTTCATATGCTTCATTACCACCAGGCAGGAAATGAGCAAGTTAGACTTTAGACCAATATTGCTCTGCAAATATCAGGAGAATTTGCTGACTAACATCTGATCTCTTATTCATCACTTATAATTAACATTGTTGTTATTCCAGACAGCTAGAAGCATTGTAAACACTAGCAGTAAACATTTCGTTTATGTGCTAGATAGTCAAGACTGGGTATTGAAGCATGGGCAGAACTAGGTAAAGAGAAAAGATTGAGCAGAAAAGAGAAAATGAGAGGAGGGGGAGCCAGAAAGGAGATTATATAAATCACATAATAGCTATGTCATTAAAATGTTACTCATTTTTTAATTAACATATGGCAGATCTTTGATATCTGATTGGGATTGAGACATCTTTCTGTCTCAACATGAATATTCCCATGATTTCTGCTTTGAATTTACACTTCCAGTAACATCTGCTTAAGTGCTCTGCTTACAGGTAAGACTTAGTTACTGAATCACCATCTTCAATTTTTTGATTCATTCTAGCCAAAATGACTTATTAGACCCTGGTCCTAGACCAGTTAGATGGGAGGCCTTAAATCTCAAGGAACCTGTAACAAGCAAGAGATGCATGGCAGAAAGAACTTCATGTGAGAATAAAGTTTGACCTAGTTGTTGTTTTCTTCTTTGTCCTGTAAAATACTTCATCTGACTTGCACTATTAAAAGCTATTTACACAGTTATGCACAAGAATAGCTCTATTTAGGAAATCACTTTTTCTGTTAGGATCCAAATGAATTCATAAACATCACTTGAGTACAAAGTATGACAATTTTACCAAATAAAGGAGAAAATTTATTCACTTCTTATTTCTATGGTATTTTTTATGCTTTGTTAATTAATGCGAGCTTGATAAAATTCCTCACTCTACTCTTCTAAAGTTAATTCAGCAGTGGCATTAAAAATTTTTCCATCTCTTTAAGTTAACTTGCTTTTATTCCTGTTCTACTATAAGCTGCTTCTCACTGTTCTGGTGCTCGGTATGGTTCGATACACACTCCTAACAATGTTTGAGTGACTGGAAATCAGTGGATTAATGTGTAGCATGGGGTGACTCACCACATACACTTATTTATTGAATAATTATTACCATTTATATAACCTGCAATACTGAACTAGAATAAAACATAACATTAGTACCAATGAAGGTACTAATGTTCTGTTCAAGGTAACTGTAATCTAGTTTGAATAAAGCTGGTTTTTTAGCTCTGTATATCTTAGATTTCAAATTGTAGAATTAAATAAACAGGATGCAGACCATACATGAATTATGAAGAGTCTGGGAAGCTGTGACAAATGAAAAGAACTGGAGTGTTCAAGTGACTATTCAGCCCAATGAAAAGCTGTGATCAGGTGGAACAGTATGATCCTGAAATGTGTGAAAAGGAATCTCAAATGTCATATATATTCCTTCTGTATTTGGTAGTTGGAACACATAGTTTGTGAATGTTGTGTCCAATTTCTAAAAATGTGATTAAATTTAAGATGTGTCTTGTGCAACATGTTCTTTTCAGGTCTTGTTTTTCTATGGTTGTTGTGTATTATGCAATAATAATCTATACAATTACTTGTATTGTGGACAGCACTAAAGCAGGCTTAAGTTACCTTTCTGGTTTAGGTTACATATTTAACTATAAAAATGTGTTCCTGTAGACCTGAGTCTACAGGAATGAACCCAAGAGTTCATTCCACTTAAATCACCATTTTCCCATATTACTAGAAGTGGTGAATCCTTAAGCTCAAGTGCAGCCACCCTGAAGTCAACAGATGTGTTTATGTACATTGATCATTATGATGTAACCTAGAAAAGTAGAGTCCAAAGGAAGAAGTGAAAAAGCTCATTTCCTCAATTACCATAAATAGCTCATTCTAAATGAAAGGACGCTTTAGGACATAGTTTAAGAACATCTAAAAAAGCTGCTTTTCTGTTGCAAGCTGTTTCCTATAAACATGATTTCCTTAGTCAGTTAACAAAGTTTGTACATATCTATTTGAGTGACAGGATAGAGTAGGAATGTATTCTTTCCTATGCAAACTCTAAGAGATATTTTAGTTACTAGGCTTTTTTTTTTTTTAGTAACTGTGAAAAAAAATACATGAAAATGGTGAAAGTGAGAAATACCAAACAAGAAATATGTTATTCATAATGTTACTTCTGTTGTACACAACATCAGATATAAATACATGCTGGGGAATGAGAAGGACCATCAAAACATTCTGCCAGAAGCCTGACGTTTTAGCCATCTAAGCACCTGCTGTGCCTAACAGTAACACCTGATCTTTTATTTCATCAGTCTTTCAGCACTCCCAGAAGCAATGGGCATTCTGGGAAGAGCATAAGAAAAAAAAATAAATCAATAACTCAAACCTGATAGTAAACTAGGTGAGCACTTGCCAGTTGCAGAGAGGTAAGAAATATGCTTTATTCCCAAGACAGGCAGAATTAAAAGGAGTGATTATACTCAAAATGATAACTCGGAAGAGGAATGGAAGTGTTGTTATGGCATCCCAGTGTCTCTACCATTAAAGTTGATTTGCTCTCCTCGTTGATTTCAAGGCTCACATTGCTTTGGAGATACCAAATCCTGCCACCAACACCCTTGATATGCAGACTTTGGCAGGTCTTGAAAGACTGGGTGTGGGAGTTGGACAAGTGACTCAGTCAGCTGAAGTTATAAAGCTCTATTGGCACCTAAGATATTGTATTATTTTGTAGAGATTCATCTCAATTATCCTTCCCTCTTAAGAATGTAAATACCAACACACAGAACAAAAACTGCTGTATCAAAAAAATTTGAAAGCTGGCTTACTGGTATTCCAATGCACATGTCACCTATGCAGTTCCCACAGCTTAAGTATTTGTTATCTGATACATCTTTTTTCTACATGTCTGTGAAGTATGTAGCCACTCATATGCCTCTGGGTTTAGTTCTGGCAGAATTGCAGCTGGATGGACACAGATGGGCACCTCCAAAATCATGTCTCTGGCCCCTGACAAGGCCTGTTACCTGTTGCCATCACAGAGTACATCAACCAATTTCTTTGCTACTCTAGGAATATCTTGCATGGTTTCCCTGCTGTTGTTCTTTACTGAGGCTAAAAAGGGTAGCAGTCCTTAGAGGCCTTGTAGGAGACAGTAAATTTGGAGAAAAAGACCTGTAGAGCCATACCCAATATGGGCAGCCCCTTGTTACCATGGGGAGATGTTGCTTCAGGCCAGAGGTGTTTCACGAGGCAACCTAAGAACTAAAAAACACTAAGACATTTCTGCTCTGTGCTTAGTGCCTGTTAGATGGTGTCTTGGCCAGTTTATTCATTGAAAACAAGCAGAGTTGATAAGTCTAAGTTGATGGTCTTCATAAAGTATTAAAAGAGGCTACAGGGATAACAGCAATGGTTGTGAATGAGAGGAGGTACAGCCCCTAGTTTTTTGATTTAAATTGTGTCTGGAGGTCCCAAAACCCCCATAGAGGCTAGGCTATTGGGAAGTGGCAGGGAAGGGTTTCCTGCAGTTTTATGCTTGTTCCTGAGACCTAGGGAGGAGATTCAAACACATAGTAAGCCAGGACTTCTCCCTAGTATGTCTGTCAGAACTGCAGCATGGCAGATCATGACAGGCATATCCGCCTGTGTGAGAATATCACAGAGGAACTGAAATGACTAGCAGTTTCCTGGAGAGGTACCAGCCATTAGAAGAGATGTTGATGTATGAGGTGGTACTGGTTTCAGCCATGAATGTCCCTTGTCTGAGACAGCCGGACAAACTTGCTTTCTTGGGAATATTGGGGTAGCACGGGCCGACTCAAGTTATAAGCCTAAATTGTTGCTTGGATTTCATAAAACTGCTCATCCCATTGCTATAAAAGAGTTCATTTTGTGACAACTATAATTATGAAGCACACAGGAAATAAAAATATCAGCAGTGTTATTTCTGTTTTACCTAAAGTAGTGGTAAGATCCCAGTTCCTTTAGTTCAGCCATTCTAATGTGAGAAAACTCTCCAGAGTCCCAAAACCTGACAGATATGTTTCAGTCCAGTCTGGCTGCCTTGTGGCTTGTGGAGGCTGCTATCTGTAGGCTCCTTTTTGGTCTTCATCCTTCTGGGAGTAAATTTTATTATTTGGTCTTTACTGATTGCCTTCATGCAATCTGCACTGTAGCCATCTGGCTGCAATTTGTTCTGCATAAGTGCTCTCCTCACTTGGGATTACACATTTCTTCTGGCAATTTCAGCAATTTTGTGTTCATCTCTGTAGAGGAGGAGAAGATGTCTCTGAGGGTGCTGCTTAGAGGGTTTTGCTTCAAATCTTTGAATTCCTGCAGCTGTCTGCTCATGTTACAGAAGTGCCACAGGAAAGTTGTGCCTGTCTTTGGCAAGTCTGTGTTGGCCACAGGGCCTTGTTTCCATCGTCTGATCTGACCTTGGGTTCAGTCTGACATTGAGCCAGACATGTGGCAGAGCTCTGAATCAGCGCATGCAAATACGAGTGGGTCTGTTTTGTAAATAACAACCATATCATGCTTAAACAACTCAGAAAGGCAAATGGGACAGCATGGGACAGGTTCAAAGCATAAAAAGAAATCAAGAAATTTATTCATAATTTGACAGTGATATCATTAGTGGTTTAATAATAGCAGCAGAAAGCCATATCCAAAGTGAAAGGGAAGGTGCTAGTAGTAGCACCAAAGGTTTCACAGTACCCAGCAGGCATGAAAACTTCAGGAAGCCAAAAGCAGAAGTCATGCACATACTGGAGAACAGAGATTGGTTTTCAACCTCCCTGTAACAGGAAAGTTTAGCTGCAGTTTTTGAGTGGAAAACACTCAGTACCACAGAACCCAAGAGAAATTGAAATAATTGACACATGTGTTCAGACAACTAATAAAAGCACTTAGCAGGATGTCCTGTGTGATTAAATGACCCTCCTCAAAGTTCAAGCAGATTTTTTTGAAGTCACTTAAAGTTTTGGGGTTTATTAAAAAGTTCCTTTTGCAGAGTTTTGGGAAGATTTTATTGCCCTGGAATGTCTGTTTAAAGATTATTGCAGTCAAGAACCAACTTCTTAGAAAAAATAAGTAATTTTATTCTAGGAGTAATGTTTTGCTATATGAGATGGGAAGATATGATAAAGCCTGCATTTGGGAGCTCAGACAAGGAAAATTTTCTCCTTACTGGAAGTTTGCTCTAAAGTAACTTAAATTCTTGAAATATCATCAAAAGGCAGGGAGCAACTAGAGAAGATCAACTCACTTGATTTTATGGATCTTCCAAATAGTAATCAGTACAAAATTCTAGACACTAATCTGGGTAAGTCAGCACAACTCATACCTCTGCATTATACAGAATGAGCACTAAACACCGCAAAGCAGTTATGTTGGATCTTCTGCTTCAAGTGCCAGAAATCCATGCTTTTTAAAGAGTGCATGGGTAATTCATATCATTCAGAGTCTTTCTGCTAATTAGTACTACGTGTAAAAAGGCCAAGACTAGAACACAACCTCTTCTCTGTACCACAAACCGCATGTAGAAAAGTAATGTTCCTCACAAAATAACCAACAGGAATGTTCTACAGCTATGTTTGGATAATAGATGTCCTAGTTTTTCCCATGATTTTTTTACCCTTCACAGTCCCATCTCCTCCCTGATATCATTAATGACTCGGTTCAGACTTGCCTTTCTTTTCCTGGACTAGTTTCAAGAAGTAATTTTGGTTTGTATTATTCCTTCCTGACCTATTTCTTCTGCATTGTAAACTCTTCTGTAAGTTTAATTAAACTTGCTTAGGGCTAATGATTTTTGTTTTTAAATATGGGCATGATGAGTCTGTGGTTTTCCTAGGCTGCTGCTGATTTACTCAAAAAAACAAGGCAGTGGGGTTTTCAGGGAGTTTCTGGGTTTTTTAGGAGGTTACAAAAATGAGTCATTGCAGACACCTGAAATCCAAATACTGATATCCGACATTCAAAAAAAGCATTTCTGAAAGTCCCTGCCACAAATTATGTTTTAATGAACTAATTAAAAACAAAACAAAACAAAACAAAACAAAAACCTCCCATCATTTTAACCACTTTCCCAAAGAAACTTAGTTTTGTGCATCTGGAAGTGCTATGAGATTTATGGCTCTTAAAGATGTCAGTGTACTGCATAATGCAGGAAATGCATGGGTTACCCAGCCAATGCAGGCAATCCTCTCAGAGGGCTGCTAGATTATGTTTTTCTTTCATAACTAGAAGTTATACACGTTGATTAGAAATTAGATGGGGCTGGGAGAGACAGCATGGCAAAGAATCCTGGTATCATGGTGGTTTTGCAAAACAGCAGCTTGAAACTGAATTTGGGATTCTGAGCTGCTGATTCTCCCTGATGCCTCTCTTGGGATGCTGGTGCTTTCAGCCTTGCTTTGTAGCACTGAGAAGATAATTTCTTCTGGTGATCAGTAGTATTTTCCTCCTCATTGCCTGTGCTTGGACTGAGTAAACTTAATTGTGGTTCAGGTCCCAGGATATTCTTCTCACTTTCAGGTGAACAAAAGAGCATTAAGGGAGAAGCAGCAGTTGAGAACACATGCATTATTGTAGGAAAGGCAATGAAACAAAGTTTATGCAGCTGATCACAGCAATGTGTCATTTCAGGAAAATACAAAAAAAGGTTTAAAATTTAAACTTGCATAGCAGTTATAGAACCCAAACTAACTCAGCAAAGAGAATTGTATGTGGAGGAGAAAATTTCACCAATGTGAGCAAGCAGCAGAATTCCTCCACTGGCTGCTATATTCAGCTAACTCTAGATAGTGTGTTGTTTTCAGCTGCTTTTTCCTTGGGCTCACCTCCAAACTCCTCGGACTGACATCAAAGTGAGAATCTTGAATGTCAGTGCTCTCCAGTAACTGGTATGAAGCAGCATGTCCAAACAGCTCCACTGCTGCCTAATGCCTTCCTGCTGGAGGGTATTTCTTCAGCTTTGTGTCTGAGCTACCCTGTGCTTCTCGGAGTGCTTCTGAGCCCTGTGCACTGTGGAAGTATTTCTACATTGTGAGAAGGATTATTAAACTGAAGCTAGGAGGTAGATGGCGTGGTCCCCAGCTTGGAAACCAACTGTGCAAACCACTCACTCCTTTTTTTCTCATGAATGGCTTCCTTTAAAGCTGCTGTCTGTATTCAAATCCCCATCAGTCAACTGAGGATGCTACATCCACTGTTCATGCTGGCGACTGAGTAAACAGCACAGCCTGTGTCAAATGTACCAACACTGAACAGAAGCTCTTTTGTAAGCCGGTGGCCATGTTGCTAAAGCAGCTTTTACTTCAGTATTTGGAACAGTACTAGGGGTACCATGGTAGAGGGGACCCCCTAAGAAACCACTTCATGTGGACTTGGGTTCTATTAAAATGCCACTTGGGGTTTATTTCAAGGTATTGTTAAGGTAGGGAAATGTGACATGCCAATAAATTTCCTTCAAACATGGAAAAGCGGTATGGGTAATGTTGTTCTAACTCACAGAGCCACGGCTCAATCCCTTGTGCTAATGTCAGTAAATGTAAGAGCAGTGGCCAAATGTGTGAAGCAGAATAAGTTTCAAGATTTTTATGTGGCATTTTAAGGTAGCTCATACCTGATCCATCACTCATGGTGTGTCCTAGAGCTTGGATTGTAGTCTTGGACTGATGTAATAAATGGATATTTCAGTGTAGGACAGGTGATGTTACTGAAGTGATCTGGAGATCAAAGACAGATCTGTGTGTGCATACAGAGTGCTGATATTTTTTTTTTGCTGTATTGCGCCTGGATTTGTATATCTAATTGTATTTTTTATTGTTTATTGGACATAGTTTATGCAATGTACACAGTTTATGCAAAGTACAACAAAACTTATTCACCTTGGATAGAAAGAAGAAATGGAAAGATAAGAAACTATTTAATTTTCTGTTACATACTGTAGATCATAAACATTCTCTCAACAGTCACTCTTTCAAATGCACAGGATTAGTTACATTTTAGTCTCTATATATTGCTTTTTGTTTAAAGAAAGTTTAAGTATTATTTTCAGCATATTCCCCTCTTTGAATCAAGTAATGCATTAGCCACCGAACTGGGAAAATAGAAACAAGGAAAAAAATGCATACATATCATAAGATAGAAGCAATTAGAACTAAATTCCATTTTATTATTTACAGATTTCCAAAGCAGTAGAAGTAGATTCTTTGCACCATCTTTATCACTAAGTAACAACAATTATAAATAAATGTATAATCATATTCACCTGAGTTCTTGCCACATTGTTACATGCATACCATCCACAAATAAGGGTGCTGTACATTAACAATAACTTATGCAATAACTTCAACTCTATTATTTAAATATAACTTTTACATTTCTGAGGCTTTTTATCAATTCACACTTAATCACACTCATTGTCAGATAATAATTAAGAAAGGACCTAAGGATTTGGTTTGTAGTAACGGAATTTTACTTTAGTTTTTGTCATGATGGAAATACTTCAAACTAAAAACAAAAACATGTCAAATAAAGAGATATTATCATTCCAAGCAAGTTAGATGTTCAGCTAAGCAAATGATTTTCATTGAGTCAGAAGCATTTATCAGAAAAGAAACTTTTGCTAAGTTTTGTCATCATTTAATGATATGAGAATAAAATATTGAAATGAGTGTGAAATATAAGGATAAATCAGAGAAATAAGTAGAATTACTAATACATTCACTGATACATTGAAGAAAGTTTGAGATCCCAGGCAAAGCTGACATTCTCTGCCATAGTCACTTTCATTAGTCCCAATGAATGAAGGAAAAATAGCTCAGTCTTTCTGTCATAGAGGTTGATATTAAAACCTCATTAACCCTAAGCAGAAGAATCTATATTTTTATATAGAAACTCCATGTAACCGCTGTTAGAAGCGAGACTGTGAAAAAAACCTTGTGGAAACACTTATTGTACTTTTTGGCATCTGCACAAAAAGTACATAGACCTCACTGAGGTGGAACAGTCAGCAAATATTTTATTTCCTTTTCTATAGAAAAGTCACAGGATGCTTACAGTTTTGTTTAGTTCTCATTTCATTTTGACCAGGGATGGTAGTCACCTCACCAATTCCCAGCCTGCCCCAGCTCACAGAGTAATTCTGCCCCAGTGTGAAAGCTCTGTATCTATTAAGTTCACGAGTATTTGCTGAATCTAAAATTTTTATGGTCTGTCTGTATTGATGCTTTGCTGTATTATGCCAAATAAAAAAAAAAGTCCTCAGTGTTCTCTGTCTACATGATTTAGGGTGACACCAATAGGAAAAAAAAAACAACACAGTGTGACTGTGACTACATTTACTTTTTATAGTTACGGAATTATGCATATTTGAATATTGTCTCTTTACAAAAGAGGACTTAATATCAATGAGTTCAATTAAACAAAGTATGCTTAAAAAGGGGTAAGATTTTCAATAATGATCTTATTTAAATTTCTCTTAGTACATAAAATCATAAAAATGATTTTCTTCTTTTTTTAATAATGATACACTACCTTGATCTGAGAGCATAGATGGATCTGAGAGCAGATCTGGATTCCTGATATGGTAGGTAAAAAAGGATGAAAAAAAAATGAAAATATTATACCTGTCTGTTCATTTAAAATAGGTCTATCTTGACAATCATCTTTCCAGTGGTCCTGCTCAGCCAAAGAGGTGTGTTCTACACAGTGTAAACAACATATGGATTTCCCCACTGTGATGTGTTTATCTTGGCAAAATTAAAGGCTGGAATGATCCTCAAACACCTAAGAGACTTTCAACTGCAAGGTGAATTTTGCTGTTAATGATCTAAGCTGCATATTCATTGTCTCTGGGAACAGGAATTAGATTGTGCTATACGGCAAACATTTAAACAGACATGCTTTTGAAAGTCTGCTGTGTAACCACGATGTTAAAACATCCTGTGCTCTACCTAATCTATATCTAGCACTCCTAGGGTGGGTAAGCTTACCTTCAACATATCTTTTTAATCTCTGGTTTAAAAGATGGGCTGGGAATGGGTCCAGCTTCCAATCGAAAATAGATTCGTTCAAATATTACTCAAACTTAGCCTCAGTGACAAAGCCCCAAAGATTTGTTCCAGTAATCAGGACTAACATTCTTGGCGGAAGGGCTTGTCATTCCCCCAGCCACACCGTGGTGAGTACCCATCTTCACAGACCACTCTCCCAGCAGCAACTCCACTCCGCAATCACTCACGAGCAGTCCCTTCACAGGCAGTTCCTTTTACGCAAGAGCTGGGGTGAGCTCTGCCTGATCTCTGCACTCAGTGTGGGGACCAGAATACTTGTGCTCTGAGACAACAGAAGAAGAAGTGAATCACGATCATACAGACAGAGGGTGATTTAGTTGGTCCACAGAGAGGGTCCATGACATCCGTTATGTGGAGTATTTCGCTAGGAATGTGGAATGGCTGGGAAATCATCTTTCATCTGCATTGGGAGGATATTCAGAACATGAGCTAGAAATTCAGCGTTCACTCACCTCTGTAGATAGTCCAAAATAACAGAAATAAAAAGAGCAAAGTGTTCCCACTGTGCTTATGTAGTGTTGCTGACATTGAAGTCTAGACATAGTGGTAGAAATGCAATTATTTTACTTCTGATCAAAGAAAGAGGAAGAATGGTCACATTGTGTAGATCTGTATTGTTCACTGTTATGATATTATCTTGGCAGAATTTAGATTGTGGACAAAAACTTTTCTCACTTTCGTTTGTCACTGTAGGTTTTTTTTGTTTTTTTTCTTCTGGAGTACAAATCAGGTATCTTTCTATAGTTTTGTGGAAGGAAAAGACACATAAAAATCCATCAAATTATATATGTATCCAAAGAAAATACTGCATTCATTTTCATACCTAATGTTAAACTGGGATTTTGCAATGTCATTCCTTCTACTCAGAGTAGTTTACCATTAAGTTCTATATTTCCACAGTTGTTTTATTACAATTAACAAGAATTCCTCCAGGAATTCCTGCTGCCAGGCAAAACTCCTGGCACAGGGTAAAAAATTAAAGAGTCTGTGAAGGACACTGCCCAGAAAGCAGTCATCCTGGATAGTGCCTGGAGATAACTCATTCTTAGCCTTTCTGAAAAGAAAAAGAGAGTTGTGAAAAAAATGGTGGAAGTAAACAGATTGCTTCTATAATCTTCACTGATGCTGTTAAACACAGGAAGGGGAAGGCAGAGGAAAGAAGGATTTGGCATGAGAGAGAGGAATACTGCGGGACAGCAGAACACACAATAAAGAAACAGAAGTGCTAATATCATGTCTTGGAAAAGGCTACAGTTAACAAAGAAATATGCATACCAATTCAGAATAGACAATCGGGTGTAGTCAGTAAGAACCAAAACATTTACTAGTGCAAGGAGATGAAAGGAAAAAGAAAGGAATTTAAATTAACTAAAAAATAATACATTAACTCTGAAATAACATGATAGCCTACTGGAACTCTTACTATAGTTGGAAAATCAGCCCTGAATAGTACTGACCAGGAAAGACAGGAAGATAGATTGATATCTTGGAGTACGTTTGGAGAGAAAAAAAGTGCCACTACAACAGTTGACATCTGTTCCCCAGAAAGGCTGTTTACAACCATGTTCCTGCTCCTCACTCATAGCCTCTTCATGAAGGCAGTGCATTTAAATTGCCTCAGGTGAATACTGATGGGCTAGAACAGTAAACTAGGGAGTAGTATCTTGGATCAGGAGTAGATTCACAGAAAGAAAAAAAAAATATCTGCAACAGAAGTTCTTGACTTCAGAAGTATCTAGTTTACGCTGACTATACTGAGGACTTCTAAGGTATGAATATAAAAGGTGATTGTAATTTCTCTAAGTCAAAGACACAAAAACTATACTTGGAGGTAAATGTTCCCAATCCAGATGAGTGAAAATCTACTTCAAAAAATCTACCTCCTTGTACTAAGAAAGGAGCTTATAAGCAATGTGCAAAGCAATAAGCAATGTTAATTTGGAGAAAGATTGTTGCTGAAGCGGTTGTACATCATTTGGACCAGACCTGGCTGGACAGACCAGATCCGGGCCACAGCTGTCCAATTTAGAACATGAAAAAATGAACTTGCATACGTCTGGTTACACATAACCTGAAACACAAACAACTAATATTCTAATATTAGCTCATACTGATTCTTTACAAAACTTCATTTGACTGCTGTCCTGGCATAACACTTTAAAACAGAAGAGCATTCTGGTGGGAACTGCTGTGACTTCCCAAGTGACAGCCTCCATTATGCATGGAGTTTTGCCTGCTATTCTAGCACTGTTCCTATTAATAATGCATTTTACTAACTATACGTGCTTTTCTGTTTGGAGTTTGTTTTGTCTTCTGTGGTAACTGCAGCATGTGTTTGGCAAACTTGTGCATAAGAAATTACCTGCCTCACTGACAGGCTGTGCACTATTCAAAATATTAAAAACTTCTTCTCTTTCTTTTGGTTAGTCTTACGTTGGTAAACTTGTGAGGGGGAAAAAAGCAAACAAAAAAAAAAATCTGGTTTTCAGTTTTTGAAACACAAATTGCATGCTTGTGTAAAAATATATCCAGAAAGGAACTTTGTTATGTTTTATAAATTTGCTTTTTAATGATGGAAAAGGCTGTTCATTATCATAGAATCATAGGATGGTTTGTGTTAGAAGAGACATTAAAGATTATCTAGTTCCAACCCCCTGCCATGGGCAGAGGCACCTCCTACTAGACCAGGTTGCTCAAAGCCCCATCCAGCCTGGCCTTGAACACCTCCAAGGGATGGGGCATCGACAGCTTCTCTGGGCAACTTGTTCCAGTGTCTCACCACCCTCACAGTAAAGAATTTCTTCATAATATCCAATTAAAATTTACCCTCCTTCAGTTTAAACCTGTTAGCCCTCATCCTACCGCTACGCTCTCTGACAAAGATTCCTTTCCCATCTCTCCTGTAGGCCCCCTTCAGGTACTGGAAGGTCACTATAAGGTCTTCCTGGAGCCTTCTCTTCTTCAGGCTAAACAGCCCCAACTGTCTCAGCCTGTCCTCCTAGGAGAGGTTCTCCAGCCCCCTGATCACCTTTGTAACCCTCTGCTGGACTTGCTCAACAGGTCCATGTCCTCCTTATGTTGAGGATGCCAGAGCTGGACACCATACTCGAGGTCGTGTCTCACCAGAGCAGAGTAGAGGGGGAGAATCACCTCCCTTGACCTGTTGGTCACACTTCTTTTGATGCAGTTCAGGATATGCTAAGCTTTCTAGGCTGTGAGTGCACATTGCTGGATCATGTTCAGCTTTTCATCCCTTGGTACCTCCAAGTACTCCTCAGGGCTGCTCTCTATTTATTCTCCACCCAGCCTGTAAGAGTGCAGCCATCCAGTCAGTTCCTTGTCGACTGAATGGTCCATCCATCAAATTCATGTCTCTCTGATTAAGGGAGAAGGGTGTAGTGTGGGACAGTGTCAAAGTGTAATTATGTGCATATCAACAACATTGTAAAAATCTGTTTGGATGGAAAGAGAGACAGATGTATCCCTGAATTTAGCTGACAGTAAGCAATTCAGGAAGAATTTGACCACTGGGGACATATGGTATATTTCCCTGTCTTCTGAGCTTGCTTTCCCCAAGGAAGAAGCACTGAGGGCCCCTCCACAACACAACAGAGATGTATGATATAGTGGAAATATCCCAAGCTGGGCATGAGATGTAGTTTGAAGTGGTGGTATGGCACCACTGCTAAGCTAATTTGCCCAGTTGGAGATGGAAACGAGGGGTTCAGCTTAGAGATTGCTCTGACACAACTTTTGTATTGCTCTTGCATGGCCATTCTGTTGGCTTGTGATGGTCTCAGAACTTGCTGACAGTGTCACTATATATCATCATTCTGCTTAAACCTGCCTGGTGCCATCTGCAGTCCTGTGTCATGGTGATCATCTTTACAATTATGGAAATGTTTTTATTAAAGGTGTAGAACTCCACCTTATTCTGGTGCCTGTCAGGTCATGCCTGCCCCTACACAGAGACTAAGAAAAGAACAACCATGTTTCCCCTTCCTACCTTTCAATAGAGTGTTTCAAGGTGCTCTTCAACCTCCAGAACTTGCAGATCTCCAGTTCTGCTGTATCTAGACACTTCTTGTCCACTCCTTCAACGGCTTTGTATAGAACAAACCAAATCAGGCCTAGTTTTGGGGCAGGGGATCAGATAATTTAAATCTGAAGGATAATGTCCTTTTTTATTTTGTTTTTAAAATCTGAAGCAGAACAGATTTATTTCAAAAATCATTGATATTATCAAATCTTAGGAGAAGTCAAGCAGGATATATATGGTTTAATCTCTATCAAGTCACAAGAGATAGTCCTCTCTGCATCTCTTAATGTTGGTGATGTCTTATTTGAAACTATGGGTTTTTTGAACTTTCCACACTCTATATTGATTATAAAGTAAAAATAAAAAATATACCAGTGTCAACATTAAAACATATTTAATATATAACATGACATTGAGGAAGCTTGAAGATGCATGGGGAGCTGGGGAATCACATTTCTTTACGCAAGATTGTGATAAAATTTTCAAGACACTTTTCCTTAGCCATGACTTTTACTATCATGTTGCACATTATGAACTGCCCAGGTAAGAAACTCTGAAATGCATTAGTGAGTTTTGCCTTAGTCCCACATTCTAGCATAAAAGTTTGTTGGGCAGAGATCTGGGGAAGATGTTACGAGCTGATAGCCTTGTAAACTATTTTTGGCGGAAGCTCACATGTTGTTTTGACAGAGTAAATTGTATTATGGGCAGTATTTAGGGAGTGTTTATTCTAAGATGGCAGGTATATAATTACCATATATGGCACAATGTGATGGTTTTGATGGTTGTCCTGTCCTTTTTTGAGAATTTATGTTGAGAACTCGTCCAAGTGCTGTCTCTTCTGCAGATCAGCTTCTTTGAGCAAATTAAAGCAGTAAGGGTAGGTAAAGGAAGTGGAACAGATTGTGCACATCTACTCTGTAACATTCATCATATCTTAGTTTAAACCTATTCCCAGCTTCGTTTTCCAGTCTGCCTATGCCAGACATTCCCATTATTGCAGTCCTAAACCCAGAATAACCTCTTGGTTGCCAATACTGTGGCATCAGAGAAAATTTGGTTCAAGAGAGAAGCTTGATTCTCCCAGTGAGAATGGTTTTCAAAGAAAGTCTTGAAAAGAAAGCAAAATTAATTTTTTCCTACAGATTTCAGTGACATTTCAGTTTGGCTCTTTTGGAATGGGAGGCTGCAGAGCCCCAGTACTCAGGGCCTGAGAAGCTCTGGGTGACCAGGAGATCAGGGGTTGGCAGAGCTGCCCCTTGGCTGTCTGGCTGAGCGGCAGGCAGGCAAGCTGGCATGCTGACCTGCAGACCTGCAGCCTGCTTGCACCACCATTTCTTGTGATACTCCAAATTCCTATTTTTCAAAAAAAATATGGTGCTTTTAGAAATATACTCCAAACACTATCTTTGTATTTGGCCAGAGTTTAGACTGTAAAAAAACTAGTTTCCACTTGGCTTGTGCCAGAACACGGATGGAGATGCTGGTTTGCTAAGACTTATGCCATAGTGACTTGGGCCAATGCTTTGCAGTGGTACTTGTGAGGGATCAAAGTAGGATCTCTGATGCTCCTAGAAGCATAAGTTGTTTTTTTCCCCAGGTTTAAAATGAATTTGCTGTTGCTGTATTTTCTGTTCTCTTGTTGTGCGTTAAAAAGAGTTCTCCTTAAACCAAAGGGCAGATGACTTAACAACATTGAGAAAAATAATACACAGAGCTCTCAAACCATCAAAAAAATAGATATATTATTGAAATAAATAAACTGAAGAAAAGCATGCTGTTTACAATGCAGAACAGTGGAGGGAGAGAGGAGAAAAGGAAAATAGTATTAAAGAGTGTATTTCCTGATGGAAGAGAACAACTATGAAAATAAATAAAGTCTTGTTCAATTAACCAGTTTGAACATCTGCAGAAAGATGTCTAATCTATCAGGAAGGATATGTACTGGTATTTGTGGCACAAAAGCACATTCTGTGGTGATAAGCATGATAGGAAAATATGTTCTAAACTTGACACACTTCATATGCACCACTTAATTAAATATAAATTAATCCACTTGCTCCAACTAGTGTGGAGGCACGTCAGAGCTGAGACTCATTGTACTAGGGATACCATGCAGATCATGCAGAACTGTTTTCATATTGAATTTGTCATGGTGAAATTGTTTTCTTGAGGTGCAGAAGTTTTAATTTAAGCATTAATAAAGATGTGTGTTTCTGTCCATGACCAGTCTTCGAAGCATCAAGAAGCAGAGGGGGCTTTACCTACCGTTGGTGAATAGCCCAGTCGAGGACAGTATGCCAGGCATGGCTGGCAGTGTGCTGGCCACCGGCCACTGCCTGCAGAGGGTGTATTTGGCTGCACATGCATGTACTCCTCCAGACCGACCCTTTGCACAACCTGGGTGAACCATCCTCTCAGATGATGACCTTTATGGTTGTCCCGCTTCTGCAACATAGTCAAGCATGATGATGGTGTTGTCTGCCTAGCTGTCCAAGTGGAGCACCTTCTGGAAGCAGTAGTTAAGCCTCCTAAGGTAGTTGGTAATTTTGTGCTAAAAAGCACTGGTTTTGGGAATATGATAAAACATTGAAAATGTGGTAAGCTATCTCTGAAAAATCTCAGTGCTCCGGAGACGTGTCTGGTCAAAACTGCTGTGCGCATTACCCTGACTGGGCAGATTAGTACTCACAACATCAGTTTAGGCTGTGAGTGATAGAAGTTCAAGCTGCTCTTTTTACCTGGCATAGAAACTACTACTATCATCTTCCTAGGATGGGTGTTACTAGACTAAACTATGGGATTGTGAAAGCATTTTCTTTGTTCTTTACTGCATTCAAATTGTCAGGCATGTCTTCAAATGTATACCTGGTTACCCAATGTTGCAGGAAAATTGACCTTTGGCATATTGAATCATTTTTCTGTTAGTGAATACTTAATGAACAGGCTAATACTACGCCACAGTAGGCGTAGCTGGCCTACTGTGGCCTACTTTGGCATTTTCTTTAGAAATTTGGCACATGGGACCAGGTAAATGGGACCAGGACCTGGCTTCATTCTCTGTGCTTCAGCTGAAGGCACTCATGGCATGGTTATTATCCAAAATAATTGTTAAGTCCTTTGGCTGGATGCATTCTTTCTGTAATGTTCATGAAAATCTTCCAAAAGTTGTCATTTCACCATACAGAAGAAAAGATGGCACAGGAAGGATATGATGGAAATTCAAAATATTTTCCAGGACAGGAAAAATAATTTACATACACCTCCAAGTGAAGTAGGGTCTTGCACTACAGAAAAGAAAAATCTTGTTTACTAGAATAGTATCGTTTATTGTGAAATAGGTGGACATTTCCATAAAAAGTTGGCTTACTGCATCTTTTTGCATTTACAGCATCTCTTTTTTGACATTAGATTAGAATTGGTTAATTAGTTATAAGCCATAAAAAAAAATAGCTGAAGTAGCATCAATTATGTGACCCTCAATTCTGGCTTTTTATATCAGACCATATCATAGGTTACGAACAAAAAACATGTTAAGAATGAGAGGCCTTGTCAGTTATTAGGTATAGAAATTAATTATTACTAAATAGTAAATATTTAGAAGAAGCTTCCTAACTTGTTCCTCCAAAAAGTTGCCTTTTACCAAAGGCACAGGAGCAACCAGCAGCTCTCTGCAGGTGCCACATGGAACATGAAGGGATAGGTACTAATTACAAACAGTTAGAACAAGGAATCAGAGCACATTGAGATGAAAAGACATGTGAGGCCTCTGATACAGAACATACAACATGGCCAGAAGAGAAAAAAAACCAAACAAATTTAGAGTAAAAGAAACAATTTAACCCAACTTTTCCCCATGGTAGATGAGTAATTGCATGTTCTGTTTCATTGGCTTGGCTGAAGGGTAATATCGTTTCTCTAGCAAGGGAAATTGACAGGAAGAATTACTTTACTGAGAGGGTGGTCAGGCACTGAACAGCCTGCCCAGGGAGGTGGTGGAGTCACCAACCCTGGAGGTATTTAAGAAGCGTGTAGACGTGGCACTTCAGGGCATAATCTAGTGTCTGAGATTGTTGGGTCGCCTGTTTTGTTCTGTGTTGTGCTTTTGTGGTGGTTTCTTGTTTGTTTCGGGGTTTTTTGTTGCTTTTTTGTGTGTGTGTGTATGGTTGGACTCAATGATCTAAAAAGTCCCTTCTAACCATGAAGATTCTGTGATTCTGTGAAATATTGGCACATTTGTTTTTTAGTACAACCTTAATAAGGGATCCTCTTCTGACCAGACTGATCTGTCTGATAGGCTCCATTTTTTAATGTTATCATGTATTCTTGAGAGGATGTAAACTGTCGTGTTTCCTCATCCTTCCTACTTTTAATGAAGTCTATTGGACTGAATCATAGAATTACTGAATGGTTTTGGGTAGAAGGACTATTAAAGATCATAGAATCACGGAACTGAAAGGACCTCTAGACATCATCTAGTCCAACTCCCCTGCTAAAGCGGGATTACCTATAGCACATTAATCAGGACTGAGTCCATCCCCAGCTCTCCTATAGGCCCCCTTTAAGTACTGGAAGGCTGTTATAATGTCTCCCTGGAGCCTTCTCTTCTCCAGGCTGAACAGCCCCACCTCTCTCAGCCCATCCTCATCGGAGAGGTGCTCCAACCCTCTGATCATCTTCACAGCCCTCCTCTGGACCCATTCCAACAGGTCCACATCCTTTCTGTGCTGAGAATGAAATATCTATGAAACACTTGATTCTATCACCACTTACAGTATCCCACTTGCAGTAAATTTGAATAATGATGATCTATACAAATTGTTTAGTAACGCATGTTTATGCAATTACTAAGGGAAGGACATCCAGAAAACACACATGGAAAGAATAAACTCAGTGAGGGTATTCAGCTGGAGTCAACAGATCATCAACAGATAATCAAACACAGATGATATATGTTTCCATACTAATTCAATCCTGATGCAAATGGATCCAAATATCAGAGGCTAATAGGAGTTGCTTCCATTAAAAGGTGGAATTTTCCCTTTTAAAAGAAGAAAAGCAAATAACCCAGTCAGCAGCTCAATTGCTCAGATTCTCTGTTCTTTCACATCTGCACTGCCCATTAGTCTACCAGTCTCAAGTTCAACTGATGAAAGATGTGGGGAATGGTAGGAAGGAAGTGATGAAGAAATGTTACGAATTGTATTTAGGGTGACAGATGCTTTGGAGAGAAAAATTACTCCCCATGAATGACTTCATCAATTGAAGTAGATTATTTTTAAAGGTTATGCCCTGTCCAATTAACAGTATGTGTGCGTCAGAGCCAAAGGTGCCCAGACTGCCAGTCCAGGGCAAGGCAGATCAATGAGGAAACTTGCCTTCACTTGATTTACTGCAATAATCTCTGGGGCTCAGATACTGCTTGGGCAGTGTTTTAGAGTAAGAAAAACCCGTTTCAGTCTTGTCCATACCATCTATTTGAAATGATCCCCTGTGGATGCTGTCCTCCAAAATTTCCTGGGCATTTTCTTGGTAAGTGCTAGTGAGCACGGGCCAGTATTCTGCTAGCAACTATGACAAACAGCAGGATGGACCGTTGTGGATACAGTACTCCAGCTTGTTCCTTGGTTCTCCCTTGATTAGTAGTATATACCTGGCCTGGTGTCTGGGGCAACATCCATGAACCTTTCTAACCATGTAAAATGAAACACTACAAAAATATGTTACTGTTGCCATTTTTTTCTCACGTGTTTTCTCCTATGTCCTGTAATATCTCAAGGTGATAGGGGACCCACCATAATCTCCATGAACCTGGATACCAAGGTTCTTCAAAAAGGTGGAAAATTGTAGCAGAACTGTCCCCCATCATGCCTGGGAGTTGCTGAGTGCTCCAGTGAAAGACAGCCTTTAACTTTGTTCTCATTCGTGAACACAGATTAAATAGCAACATTAAATAAGTTTAAGAAACCAGCAGTTGGGTCTATCTGATCAATAATTTTGAAAAGTTTGGGCTCTAAGGCCGAGAGTATAGATGTTTGTAAATGTTAATGAGAGAAAATTCCATCGTCTGGATGCAGACATTGATGAGATGAAACGTTTTGGTTTTTCTTAATGGACACCCATAGAAAACTCTCTCGCTCCTTACCTTTCAGTTTTACAACTTCAATAAAGAAACCTAGAATCTGAAATCCCACTGTGATGTCCATTAGACAAGGGGGTAAGGACCATTACTTCCTCATTATTAGTCAGTGTAAGGTTTCCTCTTTTTAACATGGTAGATAGCTTTCAAGTAAATGTAAAGGAACAAGTCAGTAGGGAGTAGCCTTTAAAGGTCACTTTAAGCCAGTGCAATGTAATTAAATGAACTACTCAGAAACAAGGTTTAAAATCTCATTAACCACATTTATATCTGTCACAAGAAAGTTTACCCAGATACCAATAAGAAAAACAATGAAGTAAGGCCAAAGTCTTCTAAGAAGTGCATGCAAAATTATATTTTATTTCTTAATATGACGCAAGGGAATTAAATGATCTCAGAGTTATTCTAGTTTAGTCTGTATGGACCAACAACATTCTACATTTTACTTTTATGTAAAAACTGGATAGAATAGAAGAAACTGCATGCTATCCCTATTTCACCTCATTACAGTCATATCTACAGGCACATCAATGGGTCTGCTTGTAGACACTCCAAACTATTAGACAGCTTCCTGGCTGAAGTTGGAGAATGAGACATAAAGTGAGGCCTAGAATAGGAGGCAGCAGATTTTGCTGTATTTCAAAGTCTTTTTAATAATCCTGGGTCACATACGCTGTAGCTTCCTTAACTAGTATTTTCATGGCTCATTACAAAAAAAGTGCCACTATCTGGTTTCTGCATTGTATCTGGAGTACTCAAGTTTACTGTTCTCTCTGTAGGCTGATCAACTGTTTTGACTTGCACCTTAATTAAACTGCAAGTCCACTGCAGAAGGTTTCATGTTCTTTTGATTTCCTCAGGATGTGCCAAATGCACTGCTGACATTTTTTTTGTCCACAGCAGATTTTGGCAGAGTCTCAGACTATCTTCTCCATATTGCAGTCAGATAAACTGAGACCTAGAAGAAGTGCATTAGAGCTTGCCAGGAGGAAGTCAGGATGAGAGTCAAAACTGAACTCAACGATATTTCTTCTGTGAGTCATTATAGTGGTGTGTCCCACACTCAATATTTTACTGACGTTCAATGTGGATTTTTTTAAAGGTCCATCTGTTTCCATAGTTGTGGTGTTTTTTTTTTATGTGAGAAACTCAGGATTTACTTTTAATGATGGAAGTAGTTCACTGTTATGATTTTAAAATAAAACTTGGAACCACATTTACATGGCACAAACATATGGCAAATTAAAAGTTTGCAAATTCCACTATATTTAATATATACCAATAACCTTATGATGCTTTGGGATATGAAACAGGATTTTTTCAGTGTTTGGTACAGACATCCTAGTACAGTGACAACTATGAAAAAGTAATCCTCAAATCTGTTAGGGATATACTATAGCGAAATAAAATTATCAAGTATTCTAATAACAGCTCCAATCATGTTCATTACATTGGCATGTAGAAGTGCTGACTACTGCTTAAGGGCTTTTCCTAATTTCCAGAGAATAAGGGAAAGATTTGTGCCAAATTTCCTGCCCTGGAGTTAGCAGGAGTAGGGCTACAAGCAGAGGTACATGAAAAGGTGCCCCGTTTAGTCTCTGGTATTGGGTACTGTTGGTTAAGTACTTCATTTGCTTTTCATTGCTGTAACACAGTTCCCTGATGAGCAGACCTGCTATTGCTGCATGTTTTTTTCCCACCAGAATTCTCACCAGCTTGCAGGTATTAGAAAGTGGACATATCTAATCAGAAAAAGCATATAAACTAAAAGGTAATGAAGTTGTTTGGTTTGGGGTTTTTATATAAAATCACTCTGGAAGGTAGAGTTCCTTTGCCCAAATGACAGCTTCTATAATTAGTCAATTTATGGTCTTTCAGAAAAGGGAAATTCCATCTCTACCTCCTCTTCATTTCTTTAACTCTAAAAATAATCTCTGAAAGTCAAGGACATCAGTAGAGCTGGGCAAATTGAGTCAGTGCATAAGACATGGAGAAAAAAATAACAACAGAAAACCTTCAGAATTTTTTTTTAATAGTGTGAGTTTTTGCTTGTTTTTTTTTTCTTTTATAACAGCATGCATGTGTCACTGCATATCAGCTAGTCTTCTCCTCTCAAATATACAATGAACAGAAAGCAGAGACTGCTGTAACCCTCGAGCCTCCCTGACAAAGGGATGCTGTGAACTAGTGCTCCTCTCAGTGTCTTACTGGGAGAGGAAAAATGAAGCCATGAAACCATGCCCACTTTAACTTTGAGCTTAGGCTGCTTAGGATGTCAGAAACTGCTGAAAGAGGGGATTTCTCCTTCCCCAAGCCACTAGAGAGCAGAGAAAGAAGTCTAATGCTAAAAAAAAAAATATAAAATCAACAACTCAGTCCCTGGGGAAGAAGGAGAGAGCTGACCCTGTCATGCTTGCCTGTGCAATGCCCTGGGAGTGTGTGCCATGGGGCTGATGAGATCAGTTGTGCCTCTGTGTGTATTTGGCAAGGTCAGCAGAGCCCATAAATCACTCCTGGAGGAGGGATTGATATATTGCTTCCAGTTCTTTATGATAAACAAATTCTTAATCTTCTCTTTCCCAAACTATTCTGAAACAGAAGACAACTGGGAGAAGCTTGGCCTTAATCCCATCAATACAAATGTCTTTTCCCTGGCCTGGGTAAAACACCTTGCCTGTGCTGCACAAGGGAAGAGAGATACTGTGCGAGCTACTCAAGAGGGAGGACACCTACAATCCAAACCTGTCCTTCTCCTTCTGACATTCAAAAGGGTTCAGATGACACCTGCTTGGTGACTTCCCTCACATATGACAGATACACATATGTATGTACCAGCCATATATCTAAAATATATCAGGAAATATTTTCATAACCGTATCTTTCTGCAAAGTTAATTTGCACATCTTTGCATTCATTTAAAGAGGTTCATTTATTAGCTTAGTTTGACTCAGTCATTCCTAAAATTACTATAAATAGTTGGAAGAAAAGTGAAATTAATGGTTGAATTGTTGACTGCTGATCTTCATACTCGGTATTGGCTGTGTGTATTGATTTTCTTAAGTGTATGTTTTGTTCTTTAAGGGACATTCCTGATTCTTTAAGCTTTTGATTCTAGTACTGTTGAAATCTGTTTTGACTACGTGCTTGTGCATCTTCACTATTTATGAAATGGACTTAGGAAAGCAAATCTAATCTTAAATTATGCACCTTGTGTGTGAACCAGATGAGAATAAATGTGGCTAGGAAATAAAAGTGATTTTAGACATCACAGCTAAAATAATCTTCTACAGCAGGAGTGAGGATAATTTATTTACCAATTTTGAAGTGGTGTTTTAACAACAGTATCAACAATATGGCATAGATCCCTTCCTGTCTTGCATTACTTAACCTAACTGTGGAATCAGCCCCAGATTATGAGAACTAGAGGTGCTCAAATCATTACAAATACAGAAATGAAAATCTAAGAATTTGCAAAAACACTTTACAAACTAAATTTCACATGCAAAAAACCATAAAAATACCATGAAGCTTCAGTTTCAATATCTGCCTGAGTGTCTACATTAAATTGAATCTAGAAACTCCAATGTTATTAAACCCTTGGCTATAAGACTCATTTTCCATCTAGTAAATTACAATGCAAAATGCATTGTATTCAGTGGTAAAGTTTCTTAGCTGCTGGTACCAAGGGTTCACCTAGGGTAAAGTCACTGAAATGACACACTTCAATTGTGCTTGATTCTCACTAATTAAAGAGGAAAGCATGCTGTGAGAAACAACTACTGCTGTCTCTCTTCTCAGACCATTTCTCTGCCACTGAGCTAATGGAGCAACTCTGTGTTTCAATCCAGAAGCAGACATTCTTGTAATTGTCTGTAGTCTCATACTAAATGCTTCATCCAATAAATAATTTTTAGTTTTTACTCATTTCCTCTACTTCAATACACTGTGTGTTCAGATGTAATTAAAAACTAGTGCTATTGTCTAACATCAGTTTAGTTTAGCAAACAAGCATTTGCCATCTGGAGTCTAGACCATAAAAAAATTTTTTAAAAAGAAAAACATACTGGTATTTATTTCCCCTGAAACATATAGCCTTAATTTTCATTTGTTTGCTATAAATCATGAACAATTCTACTGTATACCATCATAATAGTATATTAATATATACGTGTATACTAATGGGACTTCTGTGAGGCTGGCTGTGCAGAAGAAAGGAAAAAGAGAGAACCTAAACCCTGGTCCCTGCTCTTTTGATCTGCTTTCTACAGAAGCATCTATCCTGGCCAAATGTTAATAGGAGGTAAAAATTTCTTCATCCTGGTGTAATTGTGTAAACACAGAACCAAAAAATACTTGGTTTGCTTCATCCAATGGAAAATGAGACAGAGCAGAAAGAGCATTCTTATAAACTATCTGTTTTATCATAGGTTTCATGATATTTAACTTGATCCTAAAAAAAAAAAACAAAAAACAAAAAAAAACCAACAAAAACAAACCACACCAAAATCTCTGGTTTCTCAAGGCTTGTGAAAATCTTGCCTTTGTTTTGTTTTGTGTGTTTATTAGCTCATTCCTGATGTTGGTAGGGAAAAAAACAACTTGTAGAATGAAAGCCACATTCTCAGAAGGCCTATAAAAGAATGCAAGATTTAAAAATCTCTTTATTTTTTAGCCTAGATTGTGATTTCTGGTCATGGTAGAGGAAGTGATGTATGACTTTTGTTTTCTTTCGTCTGACCTCACTGAAATATGCAACTCCAGAGTTAAAACCCCTGGGGAGGTGATTAGGTGTTACAGATGGGCCGACCCCATGGCACACGGCTGCTCAGAGGCAAAAGCCCTTCTCTCTTTCCCATTACCCTCACTCCCGCTGTGCAGCACTCCCCCTGTCTTTGCACAGATTTTGGCATGTGCTTGGCCACACTGTGAGCTGACTGAGCTTGCTAAACCAGACGCAAAGACTCTTTCTGTACTGGATTAGCTTTCTGACACATTAGCAAGCTGAACTGGCTCCCCACAGGGGCTGACCAGTGCAAGAGTGGGTGCCAGGGAGGGAGCAGGCTTGAGGACTTGCCTCAAACTACGGGATAAAGTGGTAAGGAAAGGAGCTTTCTGGTTTTGGTGCTAGAAATGCATTAGATTCAGTTGTAATAGCTAATCATCTGGAGAAGCACAGGTCCTCTAACGTGAACAAAGTAGTATGATTAATAAACCCTGGATGCCTGGTGGTGATAAGAACATTGGGAATTTGGGATACTGGGGGTTTTCTGGCTCCTCCTAATTTTTTTCCTTTTTAAATGAGCCATCTGATTTTTTTTTCTGCTCACTGTTCGCATACATCTCTTAGTAAACCTGCTTATAGAGCTCCAAAACAGTTTCTCTGTGATTTTTTGATGGTTTTATTTTCTGGTACCCTTTCTATAAACAGCTTTCATTGTAGTTGTATGGTTAGTAAAATTATTGTGAGAGAAACTTTCTGTAGGTGATTAGTGTTTATTCCCATTAAAAGGTAGTTCTGCTGAAAAACAAACAAAAAAAAATTGTAGGTACTAATAGGGAAGTCTAGGGAAACATGTTGCAGTGCCAAGACATCTTTTCATTTCCAAACAAGACTATTCATGCAAAGTAAAAGAAAATTAGCAATAGATTTTACATGCTTCTAGGCAAAAACTCTGTCAGATATTGACACTGTGTATCTCTTTTAGTTTAACACTTAATATTTTCTTTCTTCTCTAGATTTTTCCTCAGAGAGAATCGCCTAAGTGTCAGGGATAGCCTTGGAGATGGACTTTTCATTTAAAGAAATATGAAAAGCACACTTGTAAATATTTGAGTGACCCTGAAAATACATTGATAAAAAGATAGCATCACTGCTTTTTGAAGGTTTATTTTCAGCTGTCTTGTCAAGTTGGGAATTGCAACCACTAAAGCAGCAGTACAGTCTCAGATCTTATTTCAAAGACATTCAAATGAAGAAGTGTCAGTTGTGACACATGCCCTTCTATTATCCTAAAAGTGATTGATATCTTGCTGGAGGCAGCAATACCCATGAAATGTTATGCACCTTTTAAAAAATTCCTGCTGTCTTTACATCGGAAAATGGCCAATGAACACATGGCTTGTTTTTCTAATATATGATTCCTAGATGTGTGGATACTGTGGAGGTTTCTTCAGGATGTAGTGAACATACAAACCCATGTATACACATAAAATTATGTGTATGTACATATGTATGTAAAGCTGTCTAAAAACAACTCTGTAATTACACATACATTATGTAGCCTAAACTAGAATAGATTTTTTTTTAAAAAGTCTGTAAAGACATAAGATAAAATCATAGACAATAGGTGCAAAAGAAAATTTTCCTTTAAATTCCCCAATCATAACTACTAGGAAAGCATGAGGGATTGGACCACTGGCAACAATTAGGCTCATATGTTCTTCCTAAATAGCATCTCCTATTGTCACTGTCAGCGGGAAAACATTGGATTTAAATGGATCATTGATTTGGCACAATAAGATTTTTCTTATGATGGGAATTGACCCAAGACTATAGTTATCTGTCTGGGACAAGAACTTAATAATCAGGCTATGGCAATTATTTTGTAGGAGGGTGCACATTTTCATTTGAGATCTTAGTCTCCCTGTTTTAGTAAAACGCTTTTAAAATAATTATCTGTAAGAACATACTTCCTGAACTGAGAAAGATCAAAAAGAATTTGAAAAATTAATATTCTTAATTATTTTTTCCATATAAAATTATGGAGGGAAGAGTTTTGGGGAAGGACTCTTTGTCAGGGACTATAGTGATATGACAAGGGCTAACAGTTTTAAACTGAAAGAGGATAGGTTTACATTAGATATTAGGAAGAAATTCTTTACTGTGAGGACGGTGAGACACTTGAAGAGGTTGTTCAGAGAAGTAGCGGGTGCCCCATACCTGGAAGTGTTGAAGGCCAGGTTGGATGGGGCTTTTAGCAGCCTGGTTGTCCTGGTTTCAGTGGGTCCTGCCCATGGCAGGCAGGTTAGAACTAGATAATCTTCAACATCCCTTCCAACCTGAACCATTCTATGATTCTGTGTTGCCCATGTTGAGGTTGGGGCAAATTTGAAATATTCCCTTGCCCACATGTGAAATGCAGATTTCAGACAAATATTTCAAAAGTACCACACAAATATTACTCCTGTTGTGATCTTCCATAAAATTGATGGACAGTCATGTTGTATTTAATCATGTTGCCCTACCGGGTGACTTGAACCATATTTGACTTATGTAGTAACCCTCTTTTTTTTTTTTAAGCCCTTTTCACTATCACAATAATCTTTCAAATTATCAAAACACTAGCAAGAAAGCTACAAAAAATTATAAAGCTGGCAAACCACATTATCTCCTTCAAACATTTATTAGGAAAAAGATTTTATTTGAATGGAAGAGATCCAACTTCTAATAAGAAAGTCAATGAGCTGCCGAGGTAATTTAATTTTGACCAATTGAATCTGGGGCTCCCTTTCCTGTTCTGTCCTCAGTTGAGGCATATGAACCTGTGTTTCTCACCTTATAAGACATCCATGTGAAGGAGTAGGTTTCCATTTTCCCATGAAAAATACTTTGCAATATTGCAAACAGTGTCAGGACTGTTGAAATAACTTTTTTTACCAAGTGTATGATACGTAGAATTATTTATTTCAGAAAATATGCATAAATATATCTCTGAAATTAAGATTTTCAGATTTTCAATGAAATTTTACTATTAATGTGTACCTGAGTCTGAAATCAAACCTAATAAGCACAGGATTAGTTTATTTCTGAGTAATATGGTTACTCTTTTGCTGGAGAATTAATGTATGAAAAATACTTTATGGATTGTACTGTTTAATGGTGTTGGCCTTTATGATTCCTGCTAAATTAAAATCCATTTTATAGTCCATGCTTCTAACCCAGAACACACATGGTGGCCTAAACTTTCTTGAGCCAAGAGAATGTCTTCAAGACTATTTGGATTGATTTTAAGAGCAAAAGTGGATGCTTAATGTTTACCACATGATAATTTCTTAAACAATTACAAGCAAAGCTGATGGAAAGCTGGCTTGAACTCTGCTCCATTCTTTGTTGAAGCATGTTTTATTGAATGAGAAAGTGTTTGGAGATCTTCCACTAGAAAATAGAGGTCTTAAAGCATGGGGCTCTTGAAAGTAGAAAATTACGGTTGTTTGAAGTGCCACTAACTGTACTTTTACACCAGTGAGAACATTTGCTTCGATTTTGTGTCAATGCTGAGTACCAAGGCAAAGGAATAAAGGACTGACATAGGTGAAACCCATGGTGGCATTAAAATTGTTTACCTTAAGATAATCTCAGCTAATTGACCTGTATTGTATGCAAAATGTACTTTGACAGATACTTGCAAACCAAGCATGATCATGGCCATAGTATGGGGTTCACCGCTGACTCTTATGACCTTGCTCCACATAAACCTGTTGCTGAAATTAGGCTGGTTCTCTGTACTATCATTTTTAATACTGGCTTTGGTGACTCCAGGAAATAGAATCACAGAATCACATGGGGTTGGAAGGGACCTCTGGAGATCAACTAGTCCAACACCCTGACAAAGGGGGTCCACCTAGAGCAGGTTGCACAGGAATATATCCAGGCGGGTTTTGAATGTCTCCAGAGAAGGAGGATCAACCACCTCCCTTGGCAGCCTGTTCCAGTGCTCTGCCACCCTCAAAGTAAAGAAGTTCCTATTTAGAGGAAGAATGGAACTTCCTATGTTCAAGTTTGTGCTCATTTCCTCTTGTCCTCTCTTCAGGGCATGCTCTAGTGCCCAAGATTATTGGTTTTTGTGGGGGGGTGTTGTGTGGGGGGTTGTGGGTGTGGGGTTTAGTTGGTGGGTGGGTTTTTTTGTGGTTTTTTTTTGTTGTTTTGTTTGTTTGTTTGTTTGTTTGTTTTTGTGGTTTTTTTTTAATGTGGTTGGACTCAATGATCTCAAAGGTCCCTTCCAACCACTAAGATTCTGTGATTCTTTGATTCTGTCCTGTCACTGAGCACCACTGAAAAAATACCATCCTCTTGACACCCACCATTCAACCATAGCTGTTGAACCACACCCTAGACTAAAAAGACCCAAGTCCAAGCTGTTGAACCATTCCCTCAGTCTTCTCTTGTCTAGACTAAAAAGACCCAAGTCCCCCACCCTTTCCTCATGAGAGATGCTGCAGGCCCCTAATCATCTTTGGGGTCCTTTGCTGTACTCTCTCCAGGAGTACTCCAGAAGGGACCTCACCAGGGCAGAGGGGGAGGATGGCCTCTCTCAACCTGCTCGTCACACTCTTCCTGATGCAACCCAGGATGCCATTGTGTTTCTTGGCCAGAAGGGCACATTCCTAGCTCACGGTCATCCTATTGTCCACCAGGACTCCTAGGTCTTTCCCCTCAGAGGTGGTCTCCAGCAGGTCAGCCCCAATCTGTACTGGTGCATGGGGTTATTTCTCCCCACGTGCAGCACCCTACACATGCCTTTATTGAAGTACATCAGGTGCCTCTCTGTCCAACTCTCCAGCCAGTCAAGGTCTCACTGCATGGTGGCACTGCCTTCCAGCATATCAACGACCCCTCTCAGTTTTCTATCAGCAGACTTGCTGAGGGTACATTCCATCCCTTCACCCAGGTTATTGATGAATATATTGAAGAGCACTGTACCCAGTACTGATCCCTGGGGGACTCCACTGGTTACAGACCTCCAACTAGATTCTGTGCCCCTAATATCAACACTCTGAGCTCTGTCTTTCAGCCAGTTTTCAATGTACCTCACAGTCCATTCTTCTAATCCACAGCTATGTCCATTCTTCTATTCCACAATCTATCCACTGCTATCAGTGGTTAAGAATGCACCTTCAGTTTTCAGACAGAATAGAATTTTAATGTTTTTACTGAAAGTTATATGTAATCTTGTACAAATGTGTCTCCAGCTTCTCATGTCATTTTGAAGCTTCATCTCAAAGATCAAGATCTTGTAATGTCTTTTCACAAAGTTATTTTATTTTACATACAATTTTCTAGTAAATTAATAGTGGAGAGTGAATTGAATGACTTCTATTGGAAAAAGAGAAAAAAATGTTTAATTCTTCTGCCTGTGAATACTCAGGAGTAAGGCTGAAACAATCAATTTTACCTTAACAAACTGTCTTTGACAACTATTTTTAGTTCTGCCCCGCAGGCAAAGTAGATAGAAACATACTTAGAACAGAAATATTTCCTTTAGGTATAAGGCAAGTATCAGTCCTGTAAAAACCTGTTTAGAATTGGCTGGAAAGTTTATACATACTGTGCCTGTGCAATTAATTTTTTACTACATTTTGAAAGGATAGCTGAGAATGAAGTTTCAACAAAAACTCATGTGGAATTTTCCATCCCTTTTGATCAGTTTTTGCTCAGTTTTGTTGATAGGTGCTCTTCAAGACAGTCTTTTTGCTATTCCAGAGTAGCTGGTAGGTAAGTGAGATTTGTGTTGCAGACAAGAGTGACTGACAAAGGCCTCACTGAACCTCACAGTGTGGGAGGGATGCTATATGCATATACAGCAGGCATTTGAACTGTCAAACTTCTAAAAAGCTTCCAGATGACTGCACAGAGCTACAGCCAAACCAGTGTGAGGGCAGGTCTGAAAATGTAAACCTGTGTGCAGAAGTAGGCAGACTCCTCCATGGGGCAAACTAGTGAAGACGAGACCAATGAGATGTGAAGGGTGAGGAATGCTGACACATGAGAAGGGTAATGGGACAGATAAGTAACTGCAGAATGAAGAGAGGGACAAAGCCTCCATCAGGTCAGGGGGAAATGGATTACAGCCCTAACCTGTTTAGAACTGTATTCCTCCAAAGTATGAGTTATTTCCTTCTCTCCAATTTATAATGAATAATTGCTTTCCAATACCATGCAGAACAGAGGTAACAAAGATATATTTAGAAATACAATGTGTGCCTTATATGTAAAACTCTTTTTGCAACGACTGCTGGTATTCGAATTGAGTGATCAGACCAACCTCTCGAGTGTTACCTTTTGTCTGTCACTTAATGCGTAGATATAACATGGAGACAAAAGTATACACTTGTTTTTGCCACAACAACAACCAAAGTCTTAAAGAAGTTTGACCTTCTATAGTATCCATGTGATGTAAAAAAAAATTCAACAAGGAACATAGACACCCAGAATCATGTTTTATGTTTTATAGCACAATTTGAACATTTTCAAGGTGCTCATAATATTCTGAAATGACATTATATTCAGGATCAGGAAGCTGGTTTTATCAAATTTCTACAAATGGATAGCTTAACTCCAAACTTTATTGATCTTCCTGTGAGATCAGTAACATATTTCGATATATTAGTGAGTCAAGCTGCTTGCTCAGTTGGTAACAAAAATGAATAAATATTTTAACTGAACATAGCACTGTACTGACATGACCAAGAAATTAGGCTGATATGTAAGTTAGATACCAGGTTTCAACCTCTCTGCCAGCATCATCTAAGACAAAGGTGCACATTTTTGTTAGTGGCTTGTTTAAGATATTAGAATTGAAAATGTAAACTGTTGCCAAAATAAAGATGAAAATGATCCTTACTGTGACTAGCTATGCATTTTGCTGGAATAGAAGGGGGTTAGAGTTTCTTTTCAGAGCGATGAAAAGGCTCCAAAGGACTGAAGAAAATGACCAGTTTTGCTTATAATCCTTACCCATAACTGTCTTGGAAACATGGTAGAGGTAACATAAGGTTTCTGAATATAAGGTGCTATCTTTTGATACAGTTGAAGCTTCTTCAAGTAGCCAGACTCTCCAGTGTCTACATAAAGTTTTTATCTGAGCTTTCAAAAATAGAATGGTTAGACACTGTCCTGAGAGGCTGAAAAAACCTAGGCTGAACATTTTTCCACAGTTTTTCCCAAATCCTCTGGTTTGTGTGCAGCTTTGAAAAGCATAGTCATATCTTTTCTAGCTTTGTTCTCTAATACTGAGTCCAGATCGCCTTTGCCCACATAAACTCCAATATGACTTTTCTCTGCTAACAGACCTCAAGTAATTCTTACTTCTCCCGGTTAATTTTCAAAGGCCCAATTTGTCTTCACTTCATGTTTATGATAGAAAGGTAGGACTTTGTTTGAGATCATATTCTAATTATATGCATGTTCATATGAGTATAATATATATATGAAGTAACAGAAGGCCCTTAAGGAATTTAGCATTATTTACAAATTTGGGATCAAAGCATATTCTTCCAAGATCAGATAATGAAAAATTAATAAACTAATGAATCATTTTAAAGCCCAAGTATGCACAGGTAAATAGTCTATGTAGGAAATACCCTATTCGTCATTGCTGAGGTGATAAGAAACTCGCATCATGGATACCAACATTTTTCATTCTCTTGAGAGAATAGCTATACTCAGATACCTATGATATTCTGCAATCTTCTTTTGAGATTATGCCATTTAGAGTCATGCCTTCTGGTGGTTTTCTTTCCCTAAGAAGGAAAGATTTGAATGTCTAACAGGGAACTAGGAGACTCTGGTCCTTAACAGGCTGCCAGGAAGATACTGTGATCAGTTCTTTGGAGAACGGCTACTGAAATGTTGCTCACAGATCTTTCTCACAGCAAATCTAGTGCTCTCTCTGGGTTCTTGGTGGGGAGAGATGGGCAGGAAGGACCATCCTTTAGGATCTATGGTTTAAAATAATCATGTCTATTCCTGGTTTGTTATCCAGCATTTTTTTTAGCGAACATTGACATTTGGATTTGTTTGGGGATTTTACACAGACTTGCCAAAACAGAACCGGGTAAAATCTCCTTGACTGTGTATTTGAATCTGGTATCTACCACTAAACTTTGGTAGAGGTCCAAAGGATCAGATGAACATTGCAAAACACACGCAATATCAGACAGAAACATGCTGACCTATGAGGCAGCTGTTTGGAGGCTTCCAATATCTGGAAACATGGGGGCTCTGGCTGGGAACCCAGGGCATTGCAAGAGAGCCCCACAGAGGAGAGACTACTGCCTTTACTGAACTTCCCAGACTTAAGAGAGTGGTTTTTATACTATAGATTTTTTATTATTTCCTTTTTTTTTTTTTTTTTTTTTTTTTTTTAGCATTAATTTGATTGGCTTCAAAGAGTTTAGTTTGTCTGCTTTCCAGGCAGTTAAACTTTCCCATGGCCTAGCCTTACATTCACTGCAATTGAAGTTGTTGTTTTGTTTTCCTTGAAGAAACCAGTGCTCTGTGATGCCGCAGCAAGAGTATAAAAATATTCATCTGCCTTAGTTTTTGAGAATTCATCTAGTGCCTGCTTGGACAGTGGGTAGTTTATATGGCCGTCCTAATGAAGACAGGATACTTGTGGGTTTTTCAAGAGTGGGGGAGGAGAAGATTAAAGAACAAGCAGTAGAAGTCTTTTAGGGGTTAGTTCTCCAAGGATTAGTTAATTTTTCCTTTGACCTCCACAGTGCTTGGACAAATAAATTCTTTAGGTTTAGAGTCTAGAATCAGTTTAGAATGTTCATTAAGCTCTAGCCAGGTCATTTAGACCATCAATTTCAGTTTCAAAAAGTGCTGTTGCCATAACAAAGTTTTTTGCGGGGGATCGTAAATTTGGGACAGACTGTTATAAAGCCAGGGCAGGCTACATGGTGAAAAGCAGGGGTTCACATCTACTCTGTGTGTTGAAAAAGCTGCTAATTCTGCATGGCTTTCCAATCACAGAATGAAGGACAGAAGCCAGGGAATTTGATCTTTGCCACAGCGTGCAGCAGCCAAAGAGTAGTTGCAGGAGGCATATAGGTGATGGCAGTCCAAAATTATTTACAGGGGGTGAGGATGGCTGCACAGGGCAGCATTTGTCATCACTTTTGAATTGGTTCAGTAGAATAATCCATAACATTTCTGCATGGATATATTGTAGTATTGAAAATTAGAGCTGTGGGAACTCAGTGGGGAAAAATCTCCCTGGCGCTAAACTTGCATTTGTTTTGTTTTTGTTTTTTCTTTAAGAAATTGAAAAATCTCTTTTAACTTTGTGAAGCTGAACAGGACCACAATAAAGCCCACAGAGAATTCAGATGCCAAATTAAAATATAGAAATCAGTGGCTGTGTAGCCAAACAGGGGGTCTTAATATTTTTTGTCATCATTGCAGAGGGGATCATATGCAGTAGCAGGGATACGGGTATTACAAGTCATAACTGGCTTGTTTGCCAGTTCAAATCTGGAACTACCTCTATAAATGTCACAGTTTCATATGATATCAGCCGAGGCTAAGTGGAGAATGTGGAAGAGGTTTTTCTTGCTCATGAGCGAATTTTTCAAAACAATTGCCAACTTCCACTGAGTTGTTGCTGTGTTGAGCACTTTTCCATGACGAGCTTAAATTTAATTACCTCATTTAAACTATTCAATTCTATTAAATACTGATTCTTTGCCAAGTAAGGATGCTGGTGCTGCATGTAAAATAATTTTAGAGTTTCTGTATCAGACCCTGAAGGATTTCTGAGTTTTCAAAGTCCATTAGTGGATTTTGTAGCAATAGGATAAGGAGTAATCCCTTATAAACTAAAGGAGGGTCGATTCAGATTATGTATGAGGAAGGCATTTTTTATGACGAGCATAGTGAAACACTGGCACAGATTTCCCAGAGAGGTGGCAGATGTCCCATTCCTGGAAACATTCAGGGTCAGGTTGAATGGGCTCTGAGCAACCTGGTCTAGTGGAAGATGTTCCTGCTCATTGCAGGGGGGTTGGAACTTCCAACCCAACCATTTTCCAACCAAGGGAATCTAGCTGCAGAAGCCAACATATTTCATAAAAGTAGGTAGCAAAAAAAGCTTGTGCTGTATTTTTTCTGCAATGGGGGAAAAGAAGAGACGAGAAACAGAGGTTTTGTTCATAGTCACAAAACTAATGGAAAGAATCACTAGCAGCATATAAGTGTCCTGAATCCCACATCCCAAGAAAGCTAAGGAGTGAGAGTGCTGGCATGGGTTAGATTTTTCTCGGAATGGGGCAAGAGGTTTGTGGGGTATATAGTTGCAGTAATTCCAGTTGCGGAACAAACACAGGTATCCACCTTGGGTGTGCGTCACTTAACCTATATGACTTTACTTTCCAAGGTAACAGAGCAATCTGACAATTTTGGTTCCTTGATACCTCTTTCTTTTGGTTAAAGATTTATAAGAATACTACAGAAAAGATCCCAGAGTCACATGAGTGAAAATACTGTATTTATACGGCAGTGATAATGCACCATGCTCCAGAAGAGTCCTGGCCATGATATCTTGAGCATCTGTAACTCTCAGACTGGCCTTTGAAGCTCTTAGCACTAGAAGTCAAACTGAAATGGTTCACAACACAGCAAGTAGGCTGGTCAGTGAGACAGACATCCATTCAGGCACATTTTCCCCTCTGGCTGTCCATACTGGCTTGCAGAATTACAGAAATGCAGCCCTTTTGAAACCTTTGTCTTTCTGTTCAGGTCTCTGTATTGACTCCAATGAAACGAGATTTTGTCTTCAAGACAGTGATCTCCCACAGTGTAAAATAAGATGAAAATTGAAGTTTCACTGTAACAACATAGTTTAATGACTTTTAATCACTTCCAAACCAGGCATATCTAGGAACATATTTTTAAACTGATATTTTTATATAAAAATACAAACCAATGAGAGCAGAACATTGTTGTGAAACCTAATTTAGTTTTCTAAAAAGGTATTGTAACAACATATTTAAAAAGTGGTAATCACTTTTTGCATCTTCAGATGCCTTTAGATGAATCACAGTTCAGACCTTTATGACTTTGAAAAACACAAAATGTGAACCAGAACCTAGGGAAACATTTCCATAACTATAATCTCCAACGTTTCTTGAAGATTGATAGATCATCACATCACATAAATATATCATAGAATCATAGAATTGTTTGTGTTGGAAGGGACCTTAAAGATCATCGAGTTCCAACCCCCCTGCCATGGGCAGAGGCACCTCCCACTAGACCAGGTTGCTCAAAGCCCCATCCAGCCTGGCCTTCAACACTTCCAGGGATGGGGCATCCACGA
>JAOQGH010000019.1:14847561-14930533 GCA_025769975.1 Gallinago jamesoni
CAAAGCCCCATCCAGCCTGGCCTTCAACACTTCCAGGGATGGGGCATCCACGACTTCCCTGGGCAACCTGTTGAGGTGCTTCACTACCCTCACTGTAAAGAATATCTTTCTGATGTCTAATCTAAATCTCCCCTCTTCCAATTTAAAAGCGTTGTCCCTTGTCCTGTTGCTACACTTCCTGATAAAGATACACTTCCTCTCTGGCTCTTCTGTAGACTCAGAATAAGGTGGGTCACCATAAACAGGTGAAATCTTGCATTCTTGTAGACCATTCACAGTGTTACAACAGAACAGTATATCCTCAGTGAATGCTGATGTTTCCCAATTTTGATTGTTGATAAATAGCTCAACTCCAACAAGTCCTCAGAGATCCACTACTTACAAGAGACGAGCATCATAGGAGAAAAAAACAACACAAAACCAACATAGAAAATAGCAAGTGGAATTTTAGACACATTAATTTATAAAGTTATATGCTAACATTATATGTTAAATCATCTTTGAAATATTTTTTGGCAAATTGACTTTTTCTCATTATTCAATAAATTTTGTTTTCTTTCATAATTAAATAGTATATTATGACATTCACAAGAGGCAAGATGAGTTTGCCAAAGAAGAATTGGACACTCAACTACAGCCTTTCTTGGGACATGTTTCAGAAGGGTGTTTCATCTGGAAGAATAGGTTCAGTGCTATTTTGACAGATCCAAACTAATGTGAAAAATCTGGCTAATGGAACCATGCTACTTGCTTGCCTAATGCCTAGTATGGCTTCCTAGCAGTAGATTAAAAATAGCAGAACTTGGCTTTATATATGGAAATACAAATTGCTGTGATGGAGGGAAATCTTTCTGCGTTGGCGGTGTTATTTTGAATAGATTCTTTTATTAGTGTTTTTTTATCACAGCATGAACCTCAAAAAGGCGTTGGCCTTTTATTTTAAGGGGAGGAACTGAAATGTAAATGGTGATACTATCTAAAACTGCTGCAAGCTGTCTGCTAAGTGAAGGCCAAAACTGTGTATGCAGGATTCTAAAGTTAGACACATACATTCTCATCTCTGTTTTGACGTTTTTGTAAGCGTACTCACATTCAAAGTGGTGAGAGCTTCCTGATCGTGCTAAGATAAATTGAAGCTGCATTTCTGAATATCAACGTTTATATGCCAAAATGTGGTTGTCCTGTTCTGGCTACTTGCAGACAGAAAACTAAGGTAGATAATCTATTGACCGTGCTTGAAAATAAACTTATTTTGCTGACAGAGGATTCAGCTGTATTCATGTAATCTGTTGCCTGTGTTGTAATGTATGAGTCCAGTAGGTGATGTTTTTAATTTATTTTTTTTCTCACAGTACTGGGGTCTGGAATAAAATGCATTTTACACTGTGTTCTTGGAGAATGAATTATATTCCCTTTCACTCTCAGAAAACTGCTCATATAGTGAAAACCTCTATAAAATTTGTCTAACCTGAAAAAAAAACCTGACTGCTACCTAACGCAAAAATAATGACATCAATATTACAGATCTAGCCCCTTCATAATATGTTGACCTAATTAAAATATATTAGCACCTTCTAAGAAAAAGAGGCATAATGAGTTGATATTAATCATTGACAATGCTTGTCAAATGCATTTCTATCAAATAAGGTTTTTAAACAACTGCAGCAATAGCCTAGGATTTCATGTTTGTCTCTAAGCTCTTCAGAATAAACACTCAGATAGAGAAAAGAGAAATCAACCCCTTCTCCTACCTTGTAACAATAGAATCATATATGGGTTGGGGTTGGAAGGGACCTTAAAGATCATCGAATTCCAACCCCCCTGCCATGGGCAGGGACACCTCCCACTAGAGCAGGTTGCTCAAAGCCCCATCCAGCCTGGCCTTCAACACTTCCAGGGATGGGGTATCCACGACTTCTCTGGGCAACCTTTTCCAAAGTCTCACCACCCTTACAGTAAGAATTCTAATTCTAAAAATGGAGGGGTTGTGTGTGTGTGAAAAGGTCTAATGTGGTCATGTCCTAGTGCTGGCACCCAAAATAGGGAGAGAAAGAGCAGTTTTGCCATCCAGTGTTTCCAGTGCAGGATGCTGCTGCACTGGCTGGAACACAGCTAGGCCCTGAATTCGTGCCATTTCTGTAAAAGCAGAGGGGAAGGGGTCTGAGGTAAGTAATTTCCTCCTGTGTGGGAATCTGCTGGGGGACAGAGTGCTGAGGGCTCACAGTAATAGAAGACTTTGAAGGGTTTCTGGAAGCCCACCATGTCTGCACCAGCAGACATGTGAGGCCTGGCCTCACATGAGCACTAGCTGCCTGCCTGAGGCTATGTTTTAAATGCTTTAAAATGTTTTTTTTATATATATATATTTTTTAAATGCTTTTCAACATTTGAAATGTTTTAAAATAAGAATGTGTTTTGCTAAGTTTAGCAAGTCAGCAATTCTGTTTCCATCCTATAGAATGGGGAATAAATATACAAATATCCTGATTTCCATATTCATAAGAGCTCCCAGGCATGGAAAGAGGCTGGTTCTACCATCAGTTTCCTGTTTTGTGGTCTACCACCAGATATATTTTACCTCAACACTCTGAATAAACCTTCTCTGCACACTTGGTGGGAAGAGGTGCCAAAGAGACAACATGAGCCTGGTGTTGATGGAGGCTGAGGAGTAGTGAAGAGACCCATTCATAGTCAGTAAGGGGAGCATACTGGGTCTAACCAAAAGGACCAAGTTAAGAGGATTCTTTGGTCTCGTGAGGATGTACCAGATCCAAATGGGTTCCATCAGGTGATTCAAGCACATCTGACCACCTGACTGTCCCAACTGCCTTCTAGGCAGTTCAACCACTACCCATTGACTCTATATGAAGAAACTTGAGGTCAGCATCCCTTTTCTACCCCACTGGAAGTTTGTTCAGTGACTGCTGAATATTATTGGTTTCAAAATATTCCAAGGATGTTTTCGATATCCCTTTAGTGCACTTCTATAAAGATGCACCGGAGGTATTTTGGGGTGGCAAAGGAGATTCATATACTTCAACTAATGCCTCCAAAGAAAATATGAACAGACTGATTTGGTATGTGTCTCCCGGCCAATATTCTGCATGGCCGAATCTGTAGAATCCAGCAGGTTTAACACAGTAGAAACAAATGACCAAAAAAAATGACAAAATATTTCTATTTGTACATCTCCTTGTCGTCAGTCATCTCAATAATGTCATACAAATGTTAGATTTTTAAAAGAAATGTTATAACATGTAAGACTTTATACTGGCTATACCCATGCTGAGAAAATAGGCATTAAGAGTAACCTTTGACTTTTTGAAAACAGTTCTTTCATTAATCTGAACAGCCTAATAAATTACTGGCTATCAGGCAATTGCATTTTGGCTTGGAAACAATGACCTTACAGACCACTCTACATAAATTAAGGCTTGAGAGTAGTTTTCAAACCTAGTCTTCTGCTGTGTTAATTTTATACCTCTGATCAGGAGATAACAGTGCAGCAGTTCCAGGCAAGCACAAGAGAATAGTGGAAAATCTCTGCTTGGTTCACATCAGTAATAACAGATTGTACTACTGAGTGGAGTAGGATGTTTTGAGATTGAGTGGGTTGTTCCTGAGACATTATGTGAGTCAGAACAGAGACTCTAGGAACAGCAGAAGTAGGAGGATTATAAGAAAAGAAATTGGGCTCTGGAAAAGCATAGAACATTCTTTAATGAATGTAATGAAGATACCACTCTTCTGTATGTTACACAATACTAGACTGGAAGGTCTCTAAGCTCGGAGGCTCTATTCTCAGCTGCTAGAGCATACTCATGTCGTCTGGGTGGGGAAGGAGACCTGTTACGACCCAGAGCATAAGAGTTGTTACCATGCACTGTGAGTTCATTCTACAGATATGCAGGACAGGAAAAAATTACTCTAAGATGATGACCTCTGCTCTCTCCCCAAAGCAAAGTCTTCAGCTTCTTGAAGTCCTTTTCATTTTCAGAATGCAATTACCTCATTCCCTTGCAACGCTTCGTAGAACACCCAACCATGCAATTTGTTTCTGGGAATGGTATAACATTGTTGCTCACGAATGGATGAACAATGTAGCAGAAGTGTTCCTGTGTTGAGTTTGTTCTTTGGTCTGAGTGATTTCTGCATTGAGGTGCTCTCTAGTAAAGTGGAAAATGATAGTGATAAAACTCAGAAGAAATTTTCCTACATGTCATGGAGACATCTAATAGAAACATAGGCATTCTGCAGATATCTCCACATTGTTCCCAGAACAGGATGCAAGATGTTACTAGATAAACAGTAAATATATATTCTTCATATCAGTCTTCAAGCATATTTCTGCAATTATGACTGGAAAATGTGCACACTGATAACTTTACAAAGCTTTCAAATTTGAGATGTAATGCTCCATACCTAGTCTTTGTACCTCATGTACTCATATCTGGTTATAATTGAGCTGTGACGTTGGCCTTTACATTATGATGCAAAATATGGAAAATGATATCTAATGGTCTGGAAGAATATAGAAGAGTATAATTCCCTATTTCCCATCAAAAACCAGGAAAAACAAAGCTAAGCTGCATGGGTGATGTCAGGAGTGCATGAACAACAGTTTCAAATGCTGTAGAGAAATCTTCTAGGATGAAGCTTGGGTATGTTTTCTTTGCCTGTAGATAAGGACAACAAGAGTGCCTTTCGTGGGTAGCTCTTTCAAGTTCAAAATCATGAAAGGAAAGTTATAGCTAAGTAGTTCTCAGGGTCTATCCTGTCCATCCATTCAGATGGGTTTGGGTTCTGGGAAAACTCTTGTTCTTGTTACTGTTGTTTTTGTAGTACTCTATCGCTTCTGGCATGCCTTCAGAGTGCACAGCTAGTTCTGAAACCACTGGGAACAGGAAATGTGTAATTTTTGGATACAGGAGTTCTGACACGGTCTGCTTAGTGCTCAAATTCCTCTAAGTAGTATGCATGTTTCATCTTGCAATGTAGGATGTTATTGTATATCATTTATCAAGACAGCACCAATTATTTATTTTTTTTTTAGTTTTTAAACTACAATTATAAATTTAGAATTTGTTGTAAGTCAGAATAACTTTTTTTTTGTTTGTTTTGTTTTTTTTTTGTAGAAGTAGTTGACCCCTAAGCGGCAATTTAAAGAACTTATCTGGAAGAAAACATGTGTGTGTTAGCATGCTTATCCAAAAGCACTCTGAGTTCTCTTCTTGGCAGTTGTTATGATCAAAGAAAAATTGAAGGGCAAGTTACCAAATGCCAGATCTCGGATAAAGCTGAATCTTGCAGGTGATTTCTTGTCTTTGGTTGAGATGGTTATTCTGAAAGGGAATCTTGAAGCTTATTTTTGCAACTAAATCAAAGAGATAACTGACTAGAAGAAAAAGTTGAGGTTCTAATTTCATTAGGTGAACAAAATAGTCACTGAGAGAAATACCTAAATGTGCTCTTTACTAATTAGTTAGTGCAAGTTTTTCTGTGTTAAGGATCTACTTGTTCATTTAAAATGAAAAGGCAACTATGTAATCTATATGTAGCCATTATAGTCACGGCATAGTTCATCCCGTCACACTACTGTCTTTACTGCTTTGTTAAAATCAAATAATGAATGGAAAGAAGCTGGGTGAGCTGAGGCTGAGAAAATTGCATTATGTTGGTGGATTGGGCAGGTAAGACATAGAGAAGAATTTACAGCCACATAGCAGTACCTTTTGGTGGAAATGCTTGTCCCTGCTTGGTCTGTTCAACACAGTTTACAAATTCTCTGGGTTTATTTCAGGACCCAAAGCCTTTGCATAACTCTATCAATGAGCAGAGTGATACGGCATTTTTCCCTGGTTAGACAGTGACCCATTCTGACTCTCAATGACCCCTCCTCATTTAGTCTTGCTTCCATCATGTCGTGGCTACATTGCAGCAGGTGTGATGCACTGCAGTAAGAACTTAAAACTTCCTGTAGGAAGCTTGATCTAATCAAGAAAGTTTGTAGCTTGTGTTCTCAAAAACAGAGGTAGAGATCATAGGTCCTGTTATTTTATAGTTGTGTTTACTAGGAATATACCTACCTGATATAAACAAGCAAAAGCATGTTTAATAAAGTTTATCAGCATCTTCTACCGCAACAAAATGAATGTGCTCATGAGAAACCTTCAGTGAACTATTACTGGAAAATAATAACTTCCAGCATTTAATCATACACAACAAAGAGGTTTTTTCCAAGTATATCTAACAGGAATTTCCTACGCTGCAACTTATGTCCATTTCCTGTCTTTTCACCATGAGAAGCATCTGACTTGGTCTTTTCTGTAATGACCAACTTGGTAGTTGAAGACAGAAATTAGATTAGCTCAGGTTGAGCAAACCTAACCTTTTCTTTAAGCCTTTTCTTGTACATCAAATAAAGGAGTAGGTGCACTGGAAAGGTGCCTGTACAGGTAATAGGGTGAAGAGTGCTGGGCACATGACATAATACACCAAAATATCTACCTAGGTACATCCAGAAGTTAATTCATGGTGGTAGCAGTTTATAAAACTCCAGTTCCTCCTTACCATTCACACACAAGTGATCACAGATTTTGTCTACACAAGTCAGGGTTTTTCTGATAAAGCAGATTAGGAGAGTAAATAAGAGTAAATAATATTGATAGAATTGGCAGGTGAGTGATCATGTATAAATTACCTCAACAGCAAAAGGCCATCTGAGTGTTTTATAAAGTCTCTCTCATTCCCCCCCAAAAAATAGGAGAGGAGACTCCCCAGAAGCACAGGCTTCATTCAGGCAACTAGTACTGTGAACTCTGGAGATTTCCATCCCAGTTCCTAAGGTGTCAACTATGATGGCAACAGTCACAAAAACATGACTTGGGGAATAGGAAAACCCCAGAGAAGAGACTTATATGACGAGATGCTTTCTGTAGGAAATGAATTCATGCGTCATTGTATCCAAGCAATGAAGAAATAAGTTTCTTGCCCTAGGTTATAGGGAAGCCCTCCTGTGTTGGGCTTATTTATTTGGATTTTGCATGTTAGGATGGATATAGGGTTTAGACTATACAGACTGAGCCACTGTAACAAATTTTCTTCTGGTCCTGCACAATAAGAACTGCCAAAATAAACAAAAGCTGTCAGAAAGCACTAGTACTCCTCACAATTTACTTTGTGCACCATAAATGATAGGAAAATCAACAATGAAAAATGTAAACACCTAGAATTTTGCCCACTATATTCTAAAGTGTCGCCTCAATGATTAAGAAATTCTACAATTTATGGTGAAGTATGATATATTTCTTAAAGGAGAAATGCTGAATCTGTCAAACCAATTTTAACATTTTAGTTTGCATCATTTGGAGTGGTGAAACTTCTCTGATGTCAGAAACAGCAGACACTGAATACAAGCTCTGAGTTAAAAGTGGTATGTTAGAAAATTGAGACAGGCATCATAATGTTTATTTGATTCTCTTTTAGAATGAAAGTTCCAAACTATCTAAATGTGTGTTTTTACTGATCACAAACAACTTTTAAAAATCCTGTTTTCAAGAAACACTTCCTCCACCCATCCTCCACCAAACCCAAACAAGATCTTTATATTTTAGCTAATATGTTGTGTCTGGCTCTAGTTCAATGTAAATTCTGTTAAATTATAAGCCTTCAGTAAGGGGCTTAATAATAAACACTGATAGAGTCAGGTAGCATTACATTTAACTCTCAGGCATTATATAACATCAAAAGGAATACCTGGATTCTTCAACAGAGGCTTTGTTTAAAAAGTACATATTATATATGTATTTAAAGCAACCTTTTATCACTCCTCAAGAACACTACTTTGGCTTTGGAGGAATATTTGGCAGGATTTTTTATTGGTTTAAATGTGTACAAAACTGACATAAATCACGATAATAAATGTTCCATCATTTCCCCTCTGGTTAAAAGGGAAAGAACAAATATCTATCTTTCTCTGTTGTATTGTATAAAAAATTTGGATAATCACAAATGGATGTTGGAACATATAACAGCACTGGTGCAAGGGCTTTCGGTACTGTGCTGCCTTGCATGTTGGATTCCCTGCAATGGCTTTAGGGCAAGGTTTGGTACCTGAGGGTTACAAGAAAGAACTCCCTCATTTATCCCCCTCCTCAATTGCTGATATGCAACAGCCATAATAGGTATTATTATGGTAGTGCTGAAAGCATTGCCCTAGGAGCTGCTGAGCTCTCTGGACTTGTTTTACCTAGGGTCACGATGAGGAGTAGGCTCATTGACTTAGCTTAACTACCCTGATGAGCAGGACAGAGCATCTACAGAGCTCAGGCAAGTTGTACGAGTTAGATGTTCAATAAAATGGTTATAAAAAAAAGACAGAAGCAATCAGGAAGAAAACGCAAGAAGGCACAGGAACTAAGCTGAGATTTGCCTGATGTAGAGTTGGGCTGAAGGTAGCTCTGATCTGAGAAGGACTAAGTGTTGGGGAAATGTCTGACAAAACTATTGGTACCACCATGCAATAGGAATTATGAAGGTAAATGTGGAGTTGCTGATATCTGAATACATTATGATTAGGAAATAGATTGACAGCCACTCTTGTGAGAGATGAGGGAATGCTGACAATTCACTTTTTATCTGCATTTCATTAAGATAGACTACGTTGAAAAGGAAAGTATACTTATAGTTTTATTTCCATAAAATAAATTTACTCAGATTTTAATGAGAACAAACCTTGACTAGCTTCCCTGGTATTTAGGACATGTTTGATTACTGGGGCGTTGGCTCAGGTGTTTCATGGGGGAAGAGCTTACATACCAGACTGGATGTGTATGATAGGAATAGTAAACACACAAATAGTAACACCAGGTATAGTCTCATGCACAGTCAGCTTGTTCAGGTAGTTCAAGTGGCTGAAAAGTAGCCCAACAACAATAAAAAGGGAATCAAATCAGCACCTTAACTTGGTTATGTTGCAACTGCATGAGTGCTGTTGCTGACATGCCGGGTGGGTGCGGCCACACGGCAGCCTGGGCTTAGCTTGGTTTACGCTAATGGCAATAGTTTTGGTGACAAACATGTGGTCAAAATAGCAGATACTCATAGCATCATGATCATCTGCAGAGATAGTAAGTTGAATTTCAGAAATGTAGAAATGTATTTGGATTAGTTGAATTAATAATGCACAGTGACTGAGGCCTTATAAGTGGCACTAGACCTTCAAGAGGCAATACAAAGATTTTTTATTGAGATGCTTTCTTATGTAAGCACAGTACTTGAAGTGATTGGAAACTAGAATTTCCATTCTGTAGATAATTCACACACTACAAAGTTATTTGTTCCAATTAAATTGGAACAGAAAATAAGGCTCCAGTGAAGCAAAACCTTTCAAACATAAAAATTTCTAATTCGTGGAACATTTCATGCTAAGAATATCACATGATGATTATGATGCTGAACAATGAAGTTTCAGGAGGATAAAAGCTGTTCCTCTTCATTGTTCAAATGAATTAAACCATACGCTGTGGGGTTTTTTGCAATATTAAGACATTACTATGTTAATCAATAGTCAACTTGAAGTCTTTATATTTTCAGATTTATATAGTTTCCTTTACTGAAACATATCCCACTAGAACAGGCTGCTCAAAGCCCTATTCAACCTGGTCTTGAACAATTCCAGGTTATGGAGCTTCCATAACTTCTCTGGGCAATTTCCTCCAGTGCCTCAACATCCTCAGAGTGAAAAATTTCTTCCTGGTCTGAATCCACCTTCTTCCATGTTGAAGCAGCAGCTATAGCAGGAACATGAGGACTGATAATTGAGCATGGTTGCTGTCAATATATAGCAGCTTTCATGAGCTGCTGTTGCTGCTCATACTTTGATTTGGGCTCTGAACCAAACCAGAGGGCAGATGGCCACCCCTCCTCTTGGGCTTAATCATTGTGTCTTGCCAGCTTGTGTCCAAATAGCTCGTGGTGTACAGAAAGCAAGTGTGCAGCTGCCATTACCCTCTGGTTTTGATGTGCACTGTTTGATAATCCCATGACACACCAGGTGCTGGAGCTAGAATTTTCATTAGTTGTAGGGTATTTTTACTGATCTTGGGGGAAAGCTAGATTTCTATTTGGGAGATTCATCACTTATTAAACGCCTAGCATGATCTGTAAAATGTTGTTACTGTTGTCTTGAGTACTTCACTGTGAGCTGGGTTGTATCTTTGCCTTTAGAAGGCTGGTATTTTAGGCAAGTCAAGTTATTTTTTTACTTTAGTTTTGCATTGTTTTCTTTTCTACATACTGGCCCTGTAAAATAGAATAAAATAATCTCTATAAAGCATTCTACAATGTGTAATAAGTTTCTTTAGAAGATTACTTTTTTTTCCCCCATTTTATTTCTCTGAGTATATTCCCTTTAGGAAGAATGCAAGATTTTATTGAGAGTATGAGAGAGGGAATGCTTTAGTTTCACTACATAATGATCATACAAGATGAAAATTTCCACCTAGTGCTTGAAAATTAGACAGACTCTTTAAAAACTATTAGAAACACTATGGGATTGGGAATCATAAGGATGCTTAGATTTTGGAAATGAACCTCTCTTGAATTCAAGGAAGTCAAGTGTTGTGGAAGGCCAGATTTGATTACTAATCAGCACAATTATGTTATAATATCCAGAGTCCACATAAAAGGAGATGAATAGCTACTGAAGAAAATTCCTGGAGTCAGTCATCTGTATTCCAGGAAGGTTAGTTATTAGTCCAGAAGTCACAGTTGAAGTGCATATCTCTATCACAATTAAGAGACAAAAAAGCATATGTTTGCTGCCTTAAAGCACCTGATCTTCATACCAATATTTTGGAAGCTACTGAAAGAATTATTTCAGGAAAAAAGTATCTCAGAAATAATGATCTGGTGGTAAACAGGAAGGAAAAATTTTAATACTGACAAATCGGTGTACCAGAACATATTTGCTAGGCTAGTAAACAATTGCTTACCCCTCTCAATGTAACCACTTAAATCTTGATCAACATTCATACTCTAAAAAGAAAAAAGGCCTATAGGGTGGAATTTATGCTCTCAAAGCAGGAGAACTCTTTTTTTAGGTGTTTGCACAGCCACATAGGTACCACTGCAATGAGGCACTTTATAGACTGTACATCAGAGTGCAGCTCAGTGAAAGGCTGTTGTGTTTCAGGGAGACAAGGGTTGGCCCGCGTGTCCATCGATCCATTTCAATACTCAGTGCAGCTGAGCCAAGTCAGTTTCTTTGCATTGCAGTCTTTTCATTGTTTCTAAATGTCCTGATTGTACAAGCCAGCCTGATTAAGAGAATCTTATTAAATCATTAGAATAACATTTAGAAGCTTAGCCACAGTTCAGTCTCATTATAGTGATTTAAATAAACATCATTTTCCTGTTTCTTGTGCTCCAGAAGTTGGGAGCAGGTGCTGGTTCTCTGTAGGGACCTGTAACCTCATTCCTTGTTGCCGTCTTTATTTCTATTGGAACAAGTATATGCTTTAATCCTGAAATAATCCGTACAAAGCTGGAGGCTGTTCTTTGAATGTGCAAGGTCTGAGGATTCTCTGTATTTTTCCTGATACTAATTATTTTCTCAGTTTGTCTTGGCACATTATTGTGATAATGAGTGTTTACCCTGAATTCCCTGCTGGCTATGTCATGGGAGGAATAGGCACACAGACAAAATACCAGTAGTAAATGAAATATATCAGAGTAACTACATTCCGATAGTAAATTAATTTCATTAGCATATTAAAATTACTGTGACTCAAATAGAAATTGGCCTGATAAATTTGGGTCTGATTTTTAAAACTCCAATATTTATTGTCTGACAGACAGGATGTTTTGGTTCATATCCCATACTACATGGTGGAGATTGGAGTCATGGATGAAACATGGACCGCATTTTTGTGCCAGATAGCCATACATAGTCCAATTTTTCTAGTCAATTCCCTGATTCTGATCTTTTCACTCACCTGTTTGCTTTGCTTATGTGAAGACAGAATGTATGAATTATTCAGTCATGACAGATAGTCTTTTTCTCAGTCCATTATCTTGAAGAAATAAGCCTAAAAAGAGAAAAAAATTCTTGAGAATTCATCATTTCCTGTAGAAAAGTCATATAAAATATTCTTGCTTGCATCAAAGCCTTCCCTCTTAAAAGAAATTTATTACAGCTATTGATACTGTTTTATGCTTAAATAAGGACAGTAACATTCATCTTTAAAATGTGATGGTTTTTTCTTTCAAAATAGGAAATATCAGGATCATGACAGATATTTTTTCCTGTATGCAAACAGTGTTCTTCTCTAAATTACCTCCATTTATGTAGAACATCACTAATTTATAACTGCAGTTTACAGATTGGATTATTACATGGAAATGAAAAGCATCAAAATAGGGCTTGTAAGATATTCCACTTTGTGGAAATGTTGTACAGACAGTAGTACCTAATGTGATTTAAAACCTCAGTCAACAGACATGCCTTTTAGTTCCCAGATGGAATTTATTTTATACATAACAAAGCCCTAATCTTTATTCTGCTTGTAGAATGCAACTAATGAAATGCACATACTTTAAAGGTTAAGAGAGAAAACTTTATAATTACTGTGGTGCCACCTATTCAGCTATGAATCATTTGCACTAGATGTTTAGCACAATGGCAAAGAGAAGTGGCAAAGCCAGAACCAGAATCTGCAGTAAGCTCACAGCACTATGAAAGCCAAATATAGCTTTACTGAATTTTATCCCTTTTTCCTTGTTTTGTCTTGAGTAGCAAGGCATTTTGGTTGCTAAATATGCCAGGCTAGAAGATTATCAGTCTTGTCCTCCAGAAACTTCATTCAAGATGGACTTTCGCAGGAGAGAAGGTCAAGCACTGTGAAGTGACAGCTTTCCTGGACACACTGAGCTATACTCCCCTGTTGACTAACCACTTCAGGATGATGGAAGGGGTGATTTTGCCCTGGGTACATTTACATCTACCTACAATCTGGGGTAAATACCCTGCATATTTATTCCAAGTACTTCTCAAAAAGCAGAGCATGGAATTGCTCAGAGCCCCAGGTGGAGCCATAGATTTGCAAAGTGAGCACCTAGTGTGACAGGCTGAACTCAGCACAGGGTCCTTTGGTCTTCCCAAACATAGAAGGAAAAATAGAGGCAGCCAAGTTCAGAGGCTGATTTCACGCCACATCATAAGCTTTACTTATCAGTACCTGCACTGGTTTGACTTGCAGCTTCTCTGTTGAACAGACCACTACTGGATTTTAGTAGTAGAAATGTTGGTGAAGCCACTTTTTCTCCACTGTTTGGTGTGGAGGAGGCGCATTACCAATCTTTGTATTAAATATGACTCGATGATAAAAAATAAATCCTTGAAGACTTTTGTACAGCTGGGAAAAAAGTATGCATTAAAAGCACTGCATGTGTTTTCTAATTGGAGAATGATTCAGATAGAAAAACATCTTCTATAAAGATGCCTACTCCATGAACAGAGAGACCTGAAAACTCTTGAAAGAAAAATAATTAAGAAAATTTGTTTTCTCTGTTGAATTAAATATAGTAATGGCATTAAATAAAACTACACTTTTCAGAATATTTCTTCATAAATTGAGGTTTTTCTGGTGATTATAGTCACTTAAGTACTCAAACTAGGTGCTGTAGCCAGACCACTATGCAATTTTTAACTGTAATGTAATGTCTTACTTTTTAGATTTTTTTTTTTATCTGAGTCCTTCATTTCAAATGCATTTGTAAGAGTGTATCCATGTAAAATTAACTGATAAATAATCACTAAAGAAATTATGGTAAAGTAGATTAAACCAAAACCTGGGCAAAGGTCTATAAATCAGCTTAAGACTGAGGGAACAACAGAAGTGCAGATTTGTCTCCCTCCATCTAAAGTTTGTGATTTTTCACCTGATTTTATGAATCTACTCACAGAGCAGCTGTGACTGTCCTTTGCAGGCCAGTTTGTTGACAGGATGATGCCATCTGACCTGAGAAAGACTTGAGAAAGGTCTTCTGAGTTTCAAGTAAAAACAGACAACGACCAGGTTTCTAAACTCATGTCATTCAATATGAGATACTGAATGCCTTCTCTGTAGTATGCTGGACTGCATTTTTCCTGTTTTCCCATTTGTCTGTTGATGAAAATATTCCACAACAGTGCTCCATTCAAGTTGGACAGTCACCTCCAGAATTAGATTTCAGCTGTTGAATACAGTTTTCGTGGCCTGTCTTCTGCTGTCAAGTGTGTCTGAAAATTAACAAGGGGATGCTGGAGGGGGTGAGGGGAGGAAACAAACAAACCAACCTACTTCAGAAATTCCTTGTATTGCAGGATGCTTAATTGTTATTTGCATGCTAACTGCACCCAATTATGTAGCAGGTATTCAGAGTAGAAAGCTTGAAATAACCCTTAGACTTTGCAATTTCAATTACTTACTAAAAAATATCCACTCTCTTCAGTACAGTGGAAACACAGCCAGAAAAATTCATCCTGAGCCAGGATAACACTAAATTCAGAGAAGTGTTGAAGATATTTTCATGACATTTTTAAAAATGCTGTGGTCTGGAGAACTTTAGATTGTAAAACTGTGACTGGCTGTCTATCTTTTAAAAGGCACTGTGTAATAAATGCTGTTATGTGTTACGACTTATGCAAGAAATGTCTGATTATATATATATATATTTTTTTTTTTTTCTGTAACTCTGCAGTCAAGCTCAGGCAGAGCTGTGACTCTCCAGGAAAACAGCATGGCAGAATACCAACAATCACTTATACACTGACTTTTCAGGAGATACAGAAATAATGTTCCTTCTGATGGAAAGGTATTGGGAAGGGAAAAAAATAGTATTTATGACAGGGGAAAAAACAGATAAAAATGAATCAGTCAAAATTGCTTTAGCAGGGATGTACGAGAATTTCTACTGGAATAAATGTTTCTGGACTCAGAAACATGGCTCAAAATACTCCTCGGATTTATGGAAGGAAGACAATGAGTGGAAATGCCACTTCAAGAGGTCAAAACTGTAATTCTGGCATACATATTCATTGGAACAACCTGTTCACTTATAGTTGGTTTAGGTAAGTAAAGAAAAACTTAGCTTGTCCTTGGAATCTTGGGCTGAGTAAATATGAACTAATTTAGTTTAAACTAAATACAGGATAAAAATAGGATGTTAGCTATAGGTTCATCACTCATTCAGACAGACTTGAAGCTTCATCTTCTCACTCCGTCATGCAATTGAAAATGAGCCAGTTTCCATCTAGAAGTAGCATCACAAGGTTAGAGTGGCATGGCACTGGAGGCAGTAAGCTTTACTGAGGACCTGGATAGCATTGGCCACAGGGGAAAGTAAGTTAAATAAACACTCTGAACCTTATCTGGGCATATGGCAATGACAGAATTTTCCACAAAGGATTCTGCTAATTTTAGCCCAGTCATTGATGAAACTTTGTCTTTGCATTCTCTTCTTTCCTCCTTTCCTTTCTATTTCTTACTTTTTTTCATCACCTATCTCTTCCTCTAACCCCTACATTTTTATCTATCCCTTGTCTGTTTCTTTTTTTTCTCTCACAGATACTGTATGCAGAATGTTAACTCAGTATTACTTGAGTTTGGAGTGTGGTTTCACCTCAGGCTTTATTCTAAACAGAATCAAGAGAAGGTCACAGCTGTGCAATAATCCAAAATGAAAAAATCACAAGGGAAGGCTCCAAGGTGTGTCACTTTGGAGTCCTCAACACAGGAAGAACATGGATCTGTCAGAATGGGTCCAGCCGAGGGTCATGAAGATGATCAGAGGGATGGAACACCTGTCCTATGAGGACAGGCTGAGAGAGCTGGGGTTGTTCAGCCTGGAGAAGAGAAGGCTCCGGGGAGACCTCGTAGCAGCCTATCAATTTCTGAAGGGAGCCTATAGGAGAGCCAGAGAGGGACTCTTTGTCAGGAAGTGTAGTGAAGGACAAGGGGCAACAGTTTTAAATTGGAAGAGGGGAGATTTAGATTAGATACCAGAAAGAAATTCTTTACTGTGAGGGTGTTGAGATACTGGAACAGGTTGCCCAGGGAAGTCCTGGATGCCCCATCCCTGGAAGTATTCAAGGCCAGGTTGGATGTGTCTTTGAGCAACCTGGTCTAGTGAGAGGTCTCCCTGCCCATGGCAGGGGGGTTGGAACTAAATGTTTTTTCAGGTCCCTTCCAACCTAAACCATTCTATGATTCTATGATTCTATGAGCAAGTTGGTGTCTTCTTGTAAATCCATTGCCATTCCACTCCTAGGACCATACAAAACCAAGTAAAAACATTTTCAAGCACTATATTTGAATACACAGAATATAGGTAATGGATGTATAGCCTCACCAACATGTACGTGGGAAGACCAGCTATGTTAGAGTAGGAGTAAAGGAAGGAGTCCAGCTCTGTAATTTGTATGGGTACACAGCCAGTGCTTTCCCAATAGTTTGATAAAGGATGTGGCAATACAAGGTGTCTTCATACAAAAAAAGAGTCGTGAATACAGAACAGGTTGCTGTTGGCTTCATTTTTATGGATCCCAAAACAAGTTGTTTCAAGAAGGATTTATATCAGCTTGAGGAAGGAAAGCATGTTATTCCTTAGGACAGATTCTATTTTATATCAGTGGAAGGTGGCTATGACAATTTTCTCTGCAGCTGTAGGGAGAAAATCCATTTCTACAATCCAGGACTTGCTGTGATTCCCTTCTGGGTTTGGGGTTTTGTAGTTGGTTTTTCTTGGAGTTGGAGGAGGTGTTTCATACTTTACAAACTCTCTTTCGTGACAAATGATAGTAAATCTGGACAACACTAGTCCAGTAGTCCATTGGCGGGCACTGTCTTCCACAAATGCTTCTGGTGGCCTCTAGGAAGCCATAGTACTAACACGACTGTGTGGTATCATTGGGGTGTTATTCCCTGTGGCACTCATGCAAGTAGACACAAGCTGGCTGGAGCTCTCCTCAGCCTGGGAAGATGCCAAGTGGGTGAAGCTTCTGTTTCACCTCCTCCACAAATGCTCTCTGCATGACTCATCTGGCACCAGGGCTGCATCTGCAGTCATTTATGTCCATCCACATTATTCAAAAACAATGGGCATGCTGAAAAACAATTTTAATCTTCTCTTCTAAAATTATCAAGATAGATACATATCATGTAGTTAGAGATTAATAAAATAGAGCTACATAGTATATGTATAACTTTTGAACTTTCATAGAGTTCATAAAGAGAATTTGGTATCCTTTTAAGTAGGTTATGAAGATTGGTTGACGGCATTGCATTCTTCTGCAAAAATATATGCCTTTTAAAATATTCTTCAGTTTTTAAATTTATTTCATTGCAGTTGTGTTATCTGCTGGCTGTTGCTTCAAGAAACAGAAAACAGTGTCTGGAACACACTGTCTTTGGTGCAAATGTACTGAAGAAATAGTTCCTAATTAGAACAGAATACTTCAGTAGCAGTACAATTTTTAGGGAGTAAAAAAAGGACCTGAAGCACTTGCTTTTTAAGCAAGTGATGATGATAGGAATATAGTGATTTGTTCTTTGTGACAACTAATGAGATTGCTTAAGAGGATATTCTCTTAACAATTTGTGATTTTGTTAATTGCTAGGATGACAATTCAAGTAGTGACAGGCAAGTTAAGTAACAGAGAATTATCTTTTTAAAAGGGCTGAACTCTGTAAATATCAAAAGTGGGTATAAGCCTCTGCAAGCAGAGGAGAAATTTGGAGCAGAGCAGCCCCTGTTCCAGGGAACCCCATATCCACCAAATAAATGCAAGAGCATGTTGCAGTGTTAATACAACACTAAAAGTACCTTGAAGACTGGAGATTAATTCTGAGGAACCCAAATGGACTGGGGGTATGAAGTAAATAACTTTATATTCATGCACATAATCAGGAAAACACAGCTGTTCCTCAGCAAAGTAAGATACATCCTGAACACAGAAAGGTGCAGCATTTTATAATCCTCCCTCAGTGGTGGCTATTTAGAAAATAGGGATTCTAGTAAAGAAAAGGATTCTCTCTTTTATTTTTCCAGTCTTGTAAGTCTGTGTTTCTGTCATCATGCATGGAGGGAGTGGACCTGAATTTCTGAGTGTCTCTCTCCTGCTAACAGTGTCAGGGTCATTCTGCCAGCCAAATTCGGTTCTCACTCCTGTCTGTAACAAAGTTCCTGTTGCACTAGGTGCTGAAGAATAAGGTCGTCAGTAATTGTAACAAGTAATCATGCTTGACCAATCTGATAGCATGGCTGGCTGGCTAGGTGAGGGGAGAGCAGCGCATGTTGCCTACCTTGACTTCAGCAAGGCTTTTGACACTGTGTCCCATAACATCCTCATAGGTAAGCTTAGGAAGTGTGGGTTAGATGAGTGGATTGAGAACTGGCCGAGTGGCAGAGCTCAGAGGGCGGGGATCCGTAGTTCAGAGTCTAGTTGGAGGCCTATAAGTAGTGGTGTTCCCCATGGGTCAGTACTGGGTTGTCTTGTTAAATGTATTCATCAATAACTTGGGTGAAGGGACAAAAGTGCACCTGAGCAAGTTTGCTGATGAATCAAAACTGGGAGGGGTGGCTGACACACCAGAGGCTGTACTACCATTCAGTGAGACCTGAGTGGTCTCATTGGATAGGTTGGAGAGTTGAGCAGGGAGGAGCATAATGAAATTCAACAAGGGCAAGCGGAGGGTCCTGCACCTAGAGAGGAATAACCCCATGCACCGGTATAGGTTAGGGGCTGATGTCCTGGAAAGCAGCTCTGGAGAAAGGGACCTGGGAGTCCTGGTGGACCATGATCCAACAATGTGCCCTTGTGGCCAAGAAGGCAAAGGCCAAGCAGGTCTCCTGGGGTGCATTAAAAAGACCATGGCCAGCATGTCAAGGGAGGTGATATTCCCCCTCTACCCTACCCTAGTGAGGCCACATCTGGAGTACTGTGTCCAGTTCTGGACTCTCCAGTTCATGAAGGACAGGGAACTACTGGAAAGAGTCCAGCTAAGGGACTGGGGCACCTCTCTTATGAGGAAAGGCTGAGAGACCTTTGTCCATTTAGCCAGGAGAAGAGAAGATTGGGAGGGGACCTCATCAGTGCTCATAAATTTCTAAAGGACAGGTGTCAACAGGATGGGGGCAGGTTCTTCTCAGTGGTCCCCAGCAATAGGACAAGGGGCAATGGACACAAGCTGGAACACAGGAATTTCTGTCTGAACATGCAGAAAAACTACTTTGATGGTACCAGAACACTGGCACAGCACAGAGAGGTTGTGGAGTCTCCTTCTCTGGAGATACTCAAAACCCACCTCGATGCATTCCTGTCCATCCTTCTCCAGGTGAATGTGCTTTTGCAGGGGGTTTGGATGAAAAGATCGCTGAAGGTCCCTTCTAGACCCTACAATTCTGTGATTCTGTGAACAAAGAATGGAATGAAAGGCTGTACATTAGTTCTGCTTCTGATGGCTTTTAGTGTTGAATGATGTTCTAAAAAGCAAGCTAATTGAGAACTAGACCTCATACAGTAAATAAATGGCATCAGACACCTTACTTTAAGGATTATCCATCCACATTATTCGTAAAATACTATGTGTGAATAATGATAATACCGAGGACAATTTCTAAATCTATCACATCAGCCATAACCTGAATTATTAATTATTATCATCTAGAGAAATATCACCTGTACTTAATCCACTACAAAATGAGAAAACATAAAAGTAGATGAATGCATTGTGATTACATCTGACTGAGAAATATCTATTTGTAGAACCACAGCAAGGTCAGGATAAATTATATTCCGAGGTACAATAGAATAAACTTGTAACAGTAGTTCTGTGAAAAATATAGGAAACAACACATACAAATATCAATTGCATAAGAAATACTGAAAATTATTAGGTTATGTATCACACGGAAATGGCTGTCAACTGGATGGCCCAAAGACAAATTATTTAAGTAAATCATTATAATAGGGGTATTCATAACTGCTAGAGACTAAAGTTCACATGGTTATTGTGATCACTAGAGCTATATGGTATTTTGATGAAGTGAGATTTTGTATTTCTCTATCCTATACAAAGATAAGACTTTCATCATACAAAGAAGACTTTCATCAGTGTTATGTAGGAAGGTTAGTTGTTAGTTAATTTATTAAATGTTCATGACTTTCTTGCAAAATACCACAAAACATATCCTGTACGTTTTGCTATGCCCCCTTTCCTGCCCTATGTCTTTATTTTCCTGTCTCAAATTCTAAAACTGTTTAATTGCTTGTCAGTATGACAGTTCAAATGCCCTTTAAATACATCGAGTTTGTTGCAAAAGTTAAAACAGGATATTTTCTCTATTGTATTTGGTTAATGTCACTTAAGTTGATTTTTCAGTATTCAGAGTCTACATTTTAAATAATAAATTGGTAGATTATTTCCTAGATAATTGCTTTGAGAAACTATCCCAGGCTCAGAAATAACCTGGTGAAATCAGTGATAAAATCTGTGTGGCACTGCACTGCATGGATTGAATTATTTATTACCCATTCAAACTAAAATTTGAAAACAAGCAGGTAAAAATCAACAAATTCCAGATGGTTTTCCAATTGTCAAGTCTCCAAATATTTTATGTGTTGATGACTGAGTTAGAGCTGTAATTTGCTCTGGCAAATGCATCCCACATTATCCATCAGTGGCAGAGATAAAGGCTAAATGAAAATTTTTAGCTTAATCAATTTGCACACCCACATCTGCCTGTAGATAGAATAGAAACAACCAGCTGGCTTTGAAAAACATAAAGTACACAGGGTTTCCTGGCTTCTCCTTAGCAGAACACCTGCACTGACTTGCTAAATACCCTCACAGGATTCACAGGCAAACTCCGTAGTGTCAGGGCACAAGCACCACAGTGACATTGTTCTTGCCACTAATATGCTGCCTGGATGGGCACTGGCTCGTACCATCTTTCCCTGATGATGTTGGCATTCTGTTTGCGGGACAGTCTAAGGCCAGGCAATTCCCAGAATGGAAAAGGAGCCATATGTTTGGATCAGGAAGAGAACTTAACCCTACAGGTATAAGCTTGCCAGTGTTTTTTTCAGAATTAGTTTGCTGTTGAGTGTATGAAGGTGCACATCTCTGCATGAAAGATCTTGCTAAACAAAGGGTGCCAGGGAGCAGTCCCTGACCCTGAGGGTGAGTGGTGCAACTGCTCTGTGTACATGCAGTTTAGGGATAAGATAGGGCTCACACCTGCTGATACCCGTGTCCGTGCAACATAACCTCTGAATGTCTTCTGGGCCCCTTGCTATCGCCTTGCAGCCCAAGGCATTAGTTAATATGTGCTTTTCTAGTTCAAGCTGCCTGAGAGAACACGAGAATGTGTTGCAGGCCACCAGAGTGGTGGTGTTACAGAACAAAAAATGACCACAAGTACTGCTTACCTCTGGGCTGTGGCATAAGGGAGCATGGGAGCTTTGAGGGTTCCATGTCTGCCCAGAGAGAGTGTTAGAAGTGTGGACAGTGTGGTAGAGGGAGCCGGTCTCACAGCCTCTATGCAACCTCGGAAGCGATCATTAGGGTGAGCTGTTATCAGAAACCTTTCCAGGCTTTCCAAGGGGGAGAACAAAAAGGGCTATCAGCTGATCAGTGTGGACAAGCAAGGCTCAGTGTTTGATACCACCTCCGACTGACCAGCATAGATATACCCAAAGTGACTTGTGTTGCAGCAGAATAATAACATCTATTGAATAAAGGGAAAGTGCTCTGTACACTCTTCCATCTAGCACTGCTTTCTTCACATAGGATTACTCTTTTCCCAAGTAATGTTGTCAGGTACCTGAGTTTCCCAAGACCTTTTTCCCTGGAAGACTTTGAAGTTTTCACGTAATTACTGAAGTGCACAGAGGTTGTGTCAGAGCAGTAACTTTTTCCTAGCTGCCAAATATCTCCTGTTGTCATACACATCCACATGAGTTTGGCAACCCATCTTACACAGAAGTGGAGTGAGTAGGATGCTTCCAGGAAACACTGGCTCTGCAGCTCAAGTGTTGAGCATGTTTGCATTCACAGAGTCCTCCTAACAGGCTGCGACTTCCTGCAAGTGCTTGGAAATCCCAGGCAGATCCATGGTAACCCTGTTCTCAGTGAGATGGAGCATGCCTGATGCCTTAATCTTTGCGTATGTTGCCTGTTTATCTTGATCTAACTAACAGAACAGTCCCCGCATTAGTTCATTTAGTGTCATGAGAATTGGTATCTTCCTCTTGTATCAGTTGCAGCTGTCCTTTCCTGACTTGCCTCCAGTGCACACACTGTACTTCTCGCAGTGACTCATATGCTGAAAAATGTCATAACCACATGAAAACTCAGAATTGACCTAGAGAAAGCACACGGATGTATTCATATATTGGAGTGGCAAATAATACTTAACACAGACCAAAAGAGCATGGAAAGCCAAAAGGCCTCACTAACAGGGGAAGTGAATGGGAGCAAGCTGGACTATTCATATTAATTACGAATAAATGACCTGACACACATAGATCCTTCTGGCTGCAAATTATTTTAGGAAGCAGTTTGTAGTGAGGCAGATGATGTCTACAAGAGTTTGCAGTACAGCTCCTGCAAAAAAATCTCAGACTTGGAATTGATTATAAAGCTTACTTTATCTGTTAGAGGCTTCCCTCTTCATTATCCACAAGAAATAGTGTACATCAGTGTACATCAGTTGCCCATGCACCACCAAAGATAAATCTGCCAATTTTATCATTAGTTTTTCTTGCCTGAAAATTTCTTTTGTATGTTTGTATAAAATTCATTTAGAAACTGAGGAGTAGCAGGTGATACATTTCTGCTCTAAATGGCTAAATAGTCTCTCCATAGTCATTCAAAGCTGCTTGCAAGCTCACATCTTGTGCAACTCAGCCTACTGCACTGTGAAACCTCATTCCAAACTATAGAGGGCAGGTGAAGATTGTAAAGCTGTGGATGGACTTGTACATTCGGTGTTTGAGTGCCTCAGACAAGGTCTTTTCTTATATGGACCTAAGCCAGATCTTTCTTCCAGCCAGTGACTTACAGTGTCTCCTTCTGTTGAGAGATGACTTTTTAATTTTCAAATACATTAGCAAGTTCATAATTCAAGATAAGAAAAAGGAAAGAGAAGTGAAGGTTGCTTTGTAGATGGAGACTAACATCAAATATTAACAATGGAAGTTATGTGAAAGAAAACTGTTGTTTATGTTTCTCCCTTTCTTTTATTTTTTTGCCATAAGGGTTGAACTGAATTAATAATTCAACTGTTCACTCCTGGCTGATGTATGGCATATAATTTCTCTTGGTTTCACCACAATGTATTGTGTTTTCTGGTGCTGCCTTCATATTTAAGGACTGAAAAATGGATAACTCTTTAGAAAGATGCAATTAGAGTGCAGAGTGGAGTGGAAAAGCAGCAGTGTATTTTTGTGTACATTTCCTTTGCTCTTTCCAAATGGCTAATGATAGTTATTTTGGAATAATTACAAACATTGTAGGGGAACAATGAAATCATACCAATTATTCAGGTGTCATATAAACATTTGGCAACATAACATTGAGTTCAGTAAATAACTTCTTCCCAGTATAGAGTTGAAAAAAAAAGAAAGAGCAGATGTTTAGATCTTTCAGATAACAGAGAAATTCTGAGGCATAAACTAAGTAGAGCAATGGGTGGAAAAAAATCCCAAAAGAGAGGAAAAAAGAAGTTAAAAATATACAACAGGAATTTAAAGCTGGTTTCAGAGGGAAGGTGTTAATGTTGCAGGAATGCAGGTTTATCCATTTTCCTTCTCCTGCATGATGTCTTTTTAACAAAGACCATGGCCAGGAAAAGTCTGCCTGGTTTGGAACTTTTAATAGTCATTTTCTAAAGAGTTTTAGGAAGTTTACAAAGGACCATAACCAGGCAAAAGGAAAGCTTTTTGTCTACAATTTAGATTTGTGTAAACTGAAAATTAAATTTATGAAGTAAGTCCTATATCCTTATTCTTTAATATCTTTAAAGGGGAGAGGGAGGAAGGGAAACAGTAGTGGTTTATTCTTTTCATGGTATCTGACCTTGGTTTTAATATTTTTCAATTATAGAAGTAGAATAGAACATTGACCTAGGTAGATCATCTTATAAAAGTGTTTACTTTCATAATTTTTTTATTTCTTGTCAAGGCTGTGATCATCAGCCCCATTTTGTGATAAAACATGAAGTGTATGACCATCGTACAAAGGAGGGCATTTTCATATCAAATATGTGTCCATTTGATGACTGGTACAGAAAGCATGCCAATAAATTAATAGCTTTATTTTCTAAGCACAGACCAATGCATTTCCAGACATGTAAATGTAATCATGTATTTACTGCAGGTGGTGATTTCCCATGAGTGAATTCTCAAAATCACAAGGGGATGAACTAAATCTTCAGAACAGATGAGAACAAAGCTGGTTTCTTTCCCAGAGTTTTCCTTTCATTACCAAAGCTGAGATGTTAAGCTCATGCATATGTCCATTCCAGACTGGGTACATAGACAGAAAGTCCCAGTGCTTTGACAAAAGACATTTAGCAGCTACTAATATGTTAATCAATTGAGTATTGGATTAGTCCAGCGGTTCCCCGGAGTGAGTGCATTACTGAGAACAGCAAGTCAATTGCCAACTTGCTTAATTTGCTTCTGCAACAATTTCATAACTAATGCTATGAATATCTATCTGATTTTTCTCTCAGAGAATTGATCGGTTCCCTGGGTTGAAGGCATAGGTTTACTGATAATTCATGGACCGAAGTGTATGGGCTTTCTTTATTAAACATAATTTATTTACAAGCAAGTCTGAAAACAACTTTTTCCCTCCTTAGCCTTTCCCCAATAATTACAGGTAGTAGCCAGAGTCAGTATTTACCCTCCGAGTCTACATTTTGTATTTGGCCTTTGTATTTAATGCTTTATACTCCTCAGTGGAAATAAAAATTTAAATAATGCAAACTAAAGCATTCAGAGTTCTTTCTGAGACTATAGCATATCTAAAATTGCCCCAAACTAACATTTCTCTGGTTTGAAGACATATTAGAAATTACTTTTCATTTCTGAAGTATTCAGACACTAGTCAAGACAGCTTAATTTGTGTGTTATGGCTCCTCACCAGTGTCTGCTTCTGTTTGTCAAGCTTGGCATCAAATGTCCCAGGCTATGAATTCATCAAGAGTTTACACAGAAAACGTATTTTTTTCTTTCTATTGACATTTTATGAGCATTATCTTCCATCTAACACCATTCTTCTCTATTTCTTTTTCCTTTCAATGGCAAAATTTACAAAGAGAGGAGTTCGGAAGCCATGCTGGGCAGCGCGTGTGCAATAGGGGACCACCTCAGCCGGACACCTCACAGACTGAAACTGCAGGCAGGTTCCCTACCCACAGCATTGACCAACTAACATTTTTCTTGTTGGGGAAGACAACGAGAGCGTATTTTCGTGAGACCATATCCTCTGCTTCTGCAGCCAATATCAGCATTGAGCTCTCAGCACAACTGCAATTTGCAGGCACAGTTTGAAAGAAATACACAAACTTGTATTTCTTTGATATCTCAGTGAGTATAGTACAATATAGCCTAAAATCAGAGTTTTGTTTGCTCTGGACAATTTCCCAGTGAGAAAGTAGGAATGAAAGGCAGAAGCGAGGGCTCTGCTTTTTCTTGATAGCAGCCTGACAATTTGGTTTATCTCATTTTAAGGAATTCTAATGGTGATATAATCACTTTGCTTTGAAAACTGGGTTAAAAAAATCACAGGAAAACACCCTTGTTTAATCTATTTAAGTAGTACTGATTGTAGTTAAAGGAATATAAGCATTGAACTTGACAATAATTTTAGATGCTACAGTTATTTTCATACCTTGAAAACACTTAACTTAATTTTTGTCCGAAGAATCAAATCAGCTCTTCCTGCTTTTATTTTCATTCAGGAAGATGAGTTTATTAGAGACACATTTATGACAAAGCAGTGGAAAATTGCCTTGAGAAACACCAATGCAGTGCTTTAGAGTAAATCCTACAATATGCTGTCCCTGGGATTTCAGCTAGTGTGGACAACTTTACCTTTTCATTTTCTATTTCTCAGCAAGCAAGACAGTATTTGGTTTTTGTAGCTTTCTGAATGACTTTAAGAATTTAGAGGATCAGAGTAGTATCCAGTGTTACTGTATGCATTGATCTGACTTTCTTTACATGGAAACAAACCAGACTGATTCCTTTGAAATCCTTGAGTTGATTGTCTCTATATGGAAACCAGACCAGAATTAACCCTTGAGGTTATCAAGATTGCAGATGGGGAGTAGAACAAAAGGCTATCTTGTTTAGTGTTAGCTTTTAGCTGACTAGCTGAGAGATGAGTCAAAGTAAACTTCTGAATACTTTGGCACTTCCCTTGACATATTTGCTGTAGCATATTATTGAACACCAAAGTAAAAAATCTTCCTGTTGCCCCAACCACTGAAAAATTCCTGTCTTTATGATGGACAAGAGTTAACAATTCTTTCAATCACAGGGATGGGAAGCAGGCCAAGATGGGGGTGAAAATGGGGAGGGCACAGCTGAAGGCACAGAAACCTTCTGTCCTTCTCATGAAGGAAGACTGCAGTGGATATTTTCTCTTTGAACCTCCTTACCTGCATTTTAGGGGAGTGAAGGGAAGCCACAAAATGTCTAAGTCATTATGATAAAGCCAGGTTGTGTTGGCTAGTGTCCATGAACAAAAGTTATGCTGTAGTTGGTTATTGTTGTAAATGATGGTTTGATACCTGGGTCCAACTTGGTTTGAATTAGCAGTGTTTATCTAAAAAGCAATGGATCATGAAGTTTACTTCTGAGATAAGCAGGGAGTCATGCTTAAATGGCATAATTGTTTTATGGACACCTGAGTGGCAAAAGTTGCTGACATAATAAGGCTTTTATAAATGAAATAATGAGGAAATGTCTGCTAAGAAATGCTTAATTCAATTGAGAAGCAGAATTTCTAATTGGTGCAGAAGGCTCAAAGCTCCCATAGCAGATTATGTAAAAATGACACACTAAAAACAAACCAACAAAGGCAGAAAGCAGGGAAGGTGAGAAATGTATAGACAAGTACTAACAGATAATTAAATTGTATATCTGACACATCCTGAGGGCTTAGGATGTTTTCTCTATAATATCTGACTGACAAACTGAATTCCCAGAATGAAGATCAACTAGGGAGAGAAGTACCATCCGATGAGTAACAGTCCTCAGGGTTGGCCAGCCACATCATTGCTGAGCTGCTAACAGATTTGTGCCCAATGGCACAGAACATAAGGTACTGAAAATTGGCACGTCAGGAGGAGAAGGTTCTCTGTTGTCTCCTCCTTATGTATCTTAATTAGGAAAGATCAGATTCTGTATTTTATTCATGCCAATCAGCATCTTACTCCACAAGCAGATGTCAGTGGCATTACATGGGAGTAAAGCTTCATGCAATGAGCAGAACTGCTGAACAGCATGGTGCTCCTGGTTATTAGGTCAGTATCGCTTTAAATAAATAAATTGTTTAACAGGGCATGCATTTGTTTTATGCCGTTGACAGTTAAAGCTGGTTTTATAAACCTATCCTTGTTCAGCCTCCTCAAATAGAGCAAAGTTTGCAGCAGATTCAGAAGTTTGCAGCAAAAAAAGTGTATGTGTTAACCTGAAAATTCTATGAACTGATATAAAATGGGAATTAATCTTTAAAGTGCCAGAGGTGTTTTTATTACACATGGCCCATGGTTTGAATGACAAAGACCATGCCTGACGACCTTCTTTTTTTAAATCTACCTTTTTTACTTCCAGCTGAAAGCAAAGACAAACTGTAATAGTGCTGTCACAATAGTCTTTGTCCCCTAAGCAGTTTGAATTGCAAGTGAAAATTATATAGTACCTGTTTGGTGAACGGGTCATTTTGTGGTGTAGTCTCCCCCTATTCTCAAATGTTGGGATGTTGGTGCCACATGTTATGTGTTCAGATAAATCACAAAATCTAAGACACAAATAGATATTTAAAGCTATTTTGCAGTATCATTGAGATGCTCTAGGTGATTTGAGGGAAAACTGGAGAGGGCAAGGGGAGGCATTATGCATTTCAGTGTTGAACATAAAAAGCAACCGTTTTACTTCAGACCTTAAAAGTTAAGTTAAATGTCACAGAAATTAGAAATTACGTATCATCTCTATCTTCAAAAGGGGGAAGTAGACACAGTAGAATCAGATTTTCAGAGGTGCGAAATGATAGCTAATCAAACTTGAATATTTAATTTCCATGTCTGTTTAAAAAAACCTCCCCCTAAATGACTTCCCTGGCCATGTATGGACAGGCTAGATCCAGGAAGCAAGACCAGAGTTCTTGAAGACTGTGCTTAGATCAGCTTTTTATTTTTTTTGTCAACACCTTGCTGGTGGTCTAAATTAAAGTTCTGCTGAACTATGCTAATCCAGAACAGAGAGGAGGAGTGAGTTGATACCAAGGTGCTAGGTAAAGGCTGTGTTGCTCTTGTATGACTGTCAGGGCTCTGTTTAAGGAAAATGTCTCTGGAGAAATTTCTTGCTACGCCGCTGTCCTCCACATGCCAAAACTTTATCTCTGCACCCCGCTCCAACCCCAGAAAAACATAAACCTGAAACTTTCAAAATCTCCTGGACAAAATAATAAATAATTAAAAAAAAAAAAAACAACCTCCTAGCACTTTTAAATCCCAAAGGGATTTTCATAGGCACCAGTCTCTGAGTTTGTGAGTTTCAGAGACCCCAGAGAGGAATTATTCCTTTTAAGTCATAAAATCTCATAAAGTACAGAGATACCTATACTAAGACCTAGGATACATCCTCCAAGTCCTATTTCAGAAGCAGGTTCTTATTCAGCATCCCAGATTTTTTATTTTGCTGTGGTCTGAATAATACTGAGATAGATATTTTAGCCTTATTGATTGACTGATTTATTTTCACTGTTCTTTCCTGTAATATATTAAGTAAGAGTCTTCTTTGTTTTCAGTCATGGTAGCTTCAGCTGTGGCAATTGATTAAGGAATGAGTAAGGAGAAGGAAAAGACTCTGGGAAACCAGATCATTTAGCTTTTTTGCTTTGGGCCCTCAGAACACTCTAAAAACACACAGAGAGACTAAAACCAAGTATTGAGAGAACTGAGCCCTGCCCAAGCTCTGTACAGAAACCTGAACCAATAGTCAAGCCTTGAACTCTAATGGGAGAATCACTAGATTTTGTCTCTGTTCAAATTTTGGCTCCAGTGACTCCCAAGTTAAGGGAATTGTGCTGTCAGTCCTTTGTTTCCCAGCTGCACATAGCTCACTGCATAGGCTCTATCCCGAGGAAACCTGAATAACCACAGTGCTGAGGTGTCTAAAAAAGGCAAAGTCATTTCTCAAATAGCTAAGCTACAGAGAAATTGAAAAGCTACAGATCAAACTCAACAACTCAGTTGCCACCAAATATGCTTGTTTTATGCACTAATACCAGATACCTCTATATTTTCCACTTATATACAATGACGTTTTTGCACCAGTAATTACGTTGAAGCTGGAAGGATGCTGTTTCTATATTCTGACTTAAACACGAGTCTTTGAATCAGCTCCTTGTGGAAGGAAAAGCAGACCTGTGAGGAATTGTAGAAATCTCCTTCCAGCAATCAGAACACTTAGCACTGATACTGAGCCAAGCTAGTTTAGAGAAGCTGATACTGATTCACATGGGGGCTGGGAGGTGGGAGTGATGTAAGCCCCAGATATGACTCATTATTGGGGAATTTCTGAGACTTTGTGAAGTTACTGACAATAGAAATGTACCCATGGCTGGACAGTTCAGATGTAGAAATAAACCACTCTCAAGTTTCTTGATAGTCTGCAGAGAGCAACAGAGACTGTTTCCTTTAATTAGGTTGGGTTTACATAAACCTATGTAGAATAATCCCAAAGACAACTGTGGAACATTTTACAGTGTCAGAAAGTAGTGGGTTTGTGTTTATAGATAAAACTACTATCCTCTAAAGTCCTGAGAGGGAGATATGAGGGTTTACATCACTCTGGAAATATGAAGGGGATGGACTCTGGCCTGGAGTCCCTTCATTTATAAAGATCACTGGAGGGTTAGTGCTGACTTCTGTAGTATTCCCCCTATAGCCTTAGACAGATGGACATATTGAGATGTTTGCAGGAGTGATTAGAGGTGGATTGCAAATCAAATTACCTGTTGCTTACTTGTTCATAGCCTTTGCACTAGCTGATGTGTGCTGTCTAGGATGCTTGCGCTCTCATGAACTTACTATGTGAACAATGAGATGATTACAGGAGGAGGAAAAGTAAACTCAAAGGATAGGTTGAGGCCTTTCATGTTCAGCTCTAAAAAAGTTAAGTTGGCAATTTACATCTGAATTCTATTTCTGCATAATTATTTCAGGAAATAATGGATTTCCAAAGAGCAATTACACAGGCAGTTCCATGTTGTTAATTGCCTTTGAGGGGCCAAAACCATGTCAGGCTGAGGGTCAGGTTATATCCCAGAGTGCCTTCCCCGTGGTTTTGTCCTATAAAAAGCAGTTCACTGTCAGGTTCCTTCCTGACTGGAAAATGGAAATGAGTTAAAAACAAGCTACTTGGTTTTTCTGTACAGTCTGTGGTGTTTCTGAAAGGCATACTGCCAGCATTTTATCCGAATTCTTTGGGTATAAAAACTTCACAGGAAAATTCTATTAATATTCCAAGGCTGTGCTTATTCGTCCAATTGGGTTGATAACTTGGCAAGCAGTTCAATACACGTTAATGCTTGTTTTTTCATTCAGGTCTCATTAGTGAGTGAAAGGATATCTTGTACAATATTTGTTACACTACATGAATTTCTTTTTGAGCATTTAGAGAGAGTAGATAATAATTTTCTTTCCTGTTAGCACTACAAACAAATTGAAGAAAAGCAGCAGATATCAGATGTGACAAGCTGGGACTTATCACATCTTTGGGGCTGTTCTTATAATGAAGTTCATATATCAAACTGTGGAAAATTAAGTTGAGACTTTCCCCATTCCCTAAACTTTAGAAATTACAAGGAGTTGATACGTTCTGAAGACAGATAAGTCAGACAGATAGTTATATCTGTTATGTTATGCTTGTCAGATGCAGATTTCTTTGCTCTTTTTGTTGTTGTTCTTGTTTGGACTTTTTTAGCTATTGTTCAGCTTTTTTAGCTTCCCTCTTTTGCCCTCCAGTGCATCCCAGCATACAAGAGAGTCAATGTGGTACAAGAGAATTAGCTAATTTATTTTCAAACTTAAACAAAAATGTTCTTTAATAACAACCTGAGAGAAGAAACAGCGCTGCTGCAGCAGTGCTTATAGTACACTGCATTTTGCAAGAAGTGTTTAGAGTGCAAGTTTGGCAGAGAGATCTGCTATATATATAGACACTCTGACAGGGTAGTCAGTTTTGAATAATGGAGGGCTCTGAGATTAAGATATATTTTTACTGGGGATTTTTCTTAATACACATCTGTAGTCAGGTGGTCATGAGAGAATCTAGGTTTGTTTGCTTAAGTGTTTCCAGCTCTTGTTGCTACAAGACTGAGAGCTCAAACTATGTTCACTCCAAAGGCTCAAAATTAAAGTCCACAACATGACCATCCCTAAATGTACTAGACAGTCCATAAATGTACAATTGGGTTTTTTTCATAATACTTGGAGTTGACTATGTTGGATGAGTGTTTCATAGAAATCTTACTGGTACAAATAAGACTTTATTCCATAGAAGACACTATTATATATGACTTAAACTATAATTGCCATCAAACACAAATGTTCCTGTGCATATACATGTTTAAATGTCCCAAAAGAGGAAACTAGAGCACTGAATAGCTAAGGCTTCCATCTTTCTCCTGCATTGCTGTCCCATGTCCCAGCCTTAATTTGTCTCTGAAGCAAGGAGGAGTGGTGAAAACTGCAGGTTGACAATTGTCTACTGCAACATGGCTGTGCCAGTTCACCAGCAACATGTGTCTCCCTTCCATGAACGGTGTGAGAAGCCAACCCTGCCCCCTCTGCTTGCCCTGCAGTCCCAGCACAGGGAGAGCTCTGCTCAACATCAGCAGAAACACAGCCTGTGAGAAACACAACACTAGGTCCCCAGGTCTCTCCCTCCTTTGTATATGATCCACACAACATACTGTCCAGATGAATTTTTCCCCTTCTGTCTTGTCTAAAAGGTTTATTGGTACTTACAAGCAAGAAGGAACTAGTTTGGTTCTAAACACTGCTGAGACTGCTATGAAGGCAGGTGCTTTTATTGAAGGCAGCTGGCGTAGTGTGTCTTTCAATGCTGTCTGGGAAGGAGTTGCAGTAGGAACAAGCAAGCATTGTCACCCTTCGTAAAACTATGGTAAGGAGTCTTTCCTATGGTAAATAAAAGCTCTTACATAGACAGGCTGTAGAGCAACACTAAAGCTGTCCTTTGAATGTACTTTGTGCCTTTGCGCCTTGCACTTCAAGATTTGATTAAGCTTCAAGGTTGATTTACACAGCATACCATCAAGTCAGCAAAGATATTCACTGAGTGCCAAAAGCTGGGACACTGTTGTTCACAGGTTAGTACACCTCATTTCTAAAGAAAGCTAAATTTCCTGGGCATGGTGCCACAGTGACATAGCTGGTTGTAAGTCTAGCCAGAGCTGGCTCAGACTTGGGGCAGCCCATGGCCATGTGTGGTGGTAGCGTGGCCCTATGCAATTGTAGGTGCTGCAGTGCATATAATTTACAAACCTAGACTCCAAAAAGGGAATACGAAACTCAGCATTTGGGAGCTTTGGCTCTATAAAGAGTGCCTAAATATGATAGGGTGGCCTAGGAAAGTAATATAAGAAATCCAGTGCTTTAAAGGCATCTGGTTACAGTGAGCTAGCACCTCTGAGCACTATCTGTCTGAGCTGTAGCTATAATGGAGGCAATGACAGGTATTAGGATTTTTGACTTCAACGCATCCCAGACAGTGATCTATACCAGTGACTTTTGAAAGACCCAGTCTGGGCTCACCTTTTCTCAAGAGGCAATAGCAGTGTGAATGGCCATCTCCAGGATAGCAATCACTGAGTCAGCATGCTTGCCTGGCAAGTGGGAAGCCAGAGTCCCCATCTCTTACAACTCGATGGATGTCTAAGCCCATATGTCAGCCCTCACTGATTGGAGCTAGAGTGCACCCTCTGAGCAAGGACTTCTCAGCAGCAGGAGCAGGGGGCTCCATCCATGTTGTACTTGCCACTTGAGGCACATTAATGCAAAGTACAGAATTACATCACATTTGCTTAGAGCCTTTTAGACTGGCTACCTTAATCACCACCTTTTTTGCCACATCTGAATTGAATGAAAGGAGGATTTCTGTGTAGCAATTAAGCAAAGCATCCGTTTTCATGAAAAGATCCAGGATGGAAAAATAAGCAGCCTGAAGCGAAGTGCCAAAGCCCTGGGAAGACCAGTGCCTCTGCTCTATGCAGGCCCTGGGCAGATGTACTCTATCTGAACAGATCTCAAAAAACTCCCTGGCCCTGACAACAGCCATCGTGAAGCCCATTTTGAGGTTCTTCTCAGGCTTGACGTAAAGCCCACCATAGCACCAAGTAGTGAGTTCTCCTTGGGAGGGGCCAAGGGGGAAATCCACTAAGAATTTGGCTTAGAAAGGCATTACTTTCAGAAATGTGTATTGGTTATCTGAAAAGATATATTATGTCAGGATCACACGATTTTGTTCTGAAAGCATTTATGTCTACTTAAAGATATGGACATGAAATTCTCATTCATTGTACCAGGCTGTGTAAAGCTTTTGACAAATGTTACTGTTAGACTGGGCAATGAAAATTAACCCATCATTTATTTCAAATGATATCGGTGTCAGAGAACTATTTAATAAAGAGATGAAATCTTTCCATGGAGTCACTTCAGTATAGTATTTTCTTATCAGAAAATGTATTTGATTACAGTCCTTTTAGAGTAAGTCTATTATAGGATATTTTGTTAGTCATAATGGACTTTAGCCATTTCAGAATAATGCACTAAACTGATCCCAGATGACATAAATAAATGGTCTGACTGGTGGTGGCAAGATTCCTGTTCGCAGATATTAACTTTGTGAAATAAATAAGGAAATGTAAGGAAAGTGAGTTCAAAAGAGCATATATTATTTAGATGACTGGATGAAGTGTAAACATTATGCCACATAGTGTGGGAGCTAGAGGAGATAAGGTGAATCAGTGTCCAGATGAAGGAGGTAGAGAGTATTTTAAGAAAAAAATCTGAAGCTTTCCTTTCCATACAAGCAGGAAAATAAGGCTATAGCCCAAATTAGCTGAGATTTTTTGGATGCAAATAGTGTTTACTTTGAGTTCATCTGTAATGCTGGGGAACATTCCTGATTACCGTAGGGTATTTCTCAGTCCATAAATGTCCACAAGATCCTGTCACTCTTATTCAATGGGTGCAAAGACCAAATACATGCTAAGCCAGACTATCCCTGAAAAAAATCTACCAGAAACAGCCAGAGTCACCAGAAAGTGGAAGTCACTCTGAAAACAGCCTGGGAGAGAAATATGGGCATTTCAGTAACTTCCCCCTTTTTAACCAGAGAATTTTTTCTACTTGATCACAAAAGCATGATGTTTTCTTGCAATCCTTTTACTCCAATACCTCTTCTCCCCTGGCACTGAATCTCTTGATATATATAGACCATAAATGATACTGGGTGGAGAATGCCTGCATAGTAGATAACATACGTTTAGCACAGGATATCGCATTTTGGCATCCTAAAATTACAAGATTCAGAGCTCAGGTGAGGTGATTTTATTTTCCATTAGAGGATTTATAAAAAAGCAGCAAAGTTGTGAATGCCTGGATAGAAAGTGGTACTTATTCACATTAGGAAAGAAACTGCCTACTGGAAAATTTGAAAATAAATATTGTTGATCCAGGCCTTTTGTTGTTTGAGAAACTAGCTGATTTATATTTTGTTTACCCTTATCAGTTTTTTAATACAGGTTAAGTAATCAGCTCCCCCAAAACTCTGGAGGTTCACTTGTGAGATCTAGTTTCAAGTGCTTCAGTTAGCACAGGAAGTAAAGATTCCCAGGTTACATATTTTAATATATAACATGAATTTAGTGCTTAAAGTGGAGGGGGAAAAAAGGGGGAAGGGGGGAGATTTTTTGAGAAGTCTGGAGAATGTAAAAAAGAAAGGCAAGGAGAACAAGGTAAACTATGAAGAGGGGACAAATGGTGGGAATTTTTCTTGCTTCTCCAGTTTCAAATGTTCTTATGTGAAACCACATTAAAACATGTTCACTTCCTTATATCATGTTTGGTACTAATGCTAGTACTTGTTTACTAAAGACTTGAACAAGCAGCTTGTTATTGGGCAAGTTCCTATTCTTAAACAAATAATGAGGTTCCAAAGTTTTTGAAACAAAAGCTGATTCATGGATAAAAAAAAGAGCAGGTAGGGTGCAATATATGATCCTCAGCATGATAAATGGAACATAATATGGCATTATCCTGACAGTCAATTTTTTCACCAGCCAGACATATATTTAGTTACCTCACAAGGAAATCCTGTGCAGTCACAAGCCAGAAAACCAAGTAGAAAGCAATCAGTCTAAAAGCGATGTGCTAATCATCGAAACAGTCTGATTTACCATAAACCATTAAAATGTTTTTAGGATGAGGGTTGCTTGTGGGAAAAATGTCTCTTAGCAGGGTAGCCTCTGTGCCCCTGTGGTTGAAATCAGGAAACAGAATGTTTCTGCCTTTTGCTATGGGACTGGAAAAAAAAAGAATTATCATCGACACAATGACTTCTACTACTTTAGCACAAGACGTTCTTAAATGAAACAAAAAATTGTGTTTAATATGCCTGCAACAGGAAGCTCTTATCATTGTAGTTCCAAATAGTTTTATTTTTGTGGTTGGGAGATATGTATTTCAAACGGAAATTTTTCTGTCTTTTATTTTGCCTTTTACTATGTCATTTGTAAAATCAGCAGAACCAAAGTTGTTGTTATGCTAATGTGTTGTTTTCTTATTAGCAGTTATTGCCAGGAATTTATTCTAGTATACTTTAGACTGATGTATCCAAAAGCAAGGGATTTCAAAATGATAGCCAGGATGACAGAAAATTATAATTTCATAGAACAAAACCTGCCATGGTAATTTTTGAGCAGAAATTTTTTTGATCCTTTCTGCAGCTTGATGATTTTGTTAACATCCTTGATGTTTATAAAGAAACATAAAACCAGTATTAGCTTCTTTTTCAACTCTTTACATCTGCTGCCTCACTGTAGCTGATAGGCAGAATGCATATGCAACCCAGTCAGGACGACTGCCTTGCCCAGCTCTTAGAAACCTGATGAAAACTGTTGCAGAAACAGCTCTTTCACAGACCCAAGGGAGATCTGAAAATACAGGGGAATGTTGTATTGATAACATCAGAAGTATCAGATGACATGTTGGTAACCTTTTCAGATCAGAGTAATATCCTTTCATTAAATATATTTCAAATTCCCAGATAATTAGATAATAGCACTAGATAAAGTCTCTTTCCCATTGAACTAACTAAAGACATATTATATGACTGTCTAATTTTAATATTTCTGGGTTTTACTTGGTTTGAACTCTTTAATGTGTACAATAAACTGCACCTTCCACACATAACAAGCATTTATGAGGCTGGTCCTTAATATCTGCCAAGAAGCTGATTTAAAATATTTTGCCTACAAACACTGGATAATTTCCAAATGAGTTTGATTTTCTGTGTTGAGGAAGTCAAAATAACTACCACAGTGTGATGCAGTTCAGGTATTCAGATCAGCAGTTGTTCACGGGCATCTGGTGGTTGAGTGAAATACCATGCAAAGGTATCTGTGTACTGCATTATCACAACTACACAGATGCTGGAAAACGTCAGCAATAGGCTGAAGTTCAAGGCTCCCATTGATAATGTTTTCAATTAATAAATCATTACTTAAATAGAAAACTACAACCCCCCTTTTTGCACTAAACCATTTTTTTCTTTTCACTGTTTGTTCTTTCATTTATTTACCCATGACATTCTGATTGATATGATAAAGCAGAAATAGCCTAGTCAGGTGGCCCCAAAACCATTTTCTTCAAGGAGAGCTCAGTGACAAAGCATGGGAAGTTTAGCTCCTGACAGCAGAAAAGCTGTACTTGAGCAAGAACTGACTTTTACTACAGAGTACTTAAGCAGAATACTCTTAATCAAAACAATTGAGGGTTTGTTTTAGGGTAACACTAGGTGATCTATTGGAAATGTTACTGATAGAGCTATGGAAAAATCAGGCTCAATTGAAATTAGAAGCTTTACTACATTTGAGAAATACATGGTTTCAGGACAAGACAACAAACTGGATGGCCGAGCAGCCTCTTAGCAGAGAGTTTCCATCTCCAATGCATGTGCTCAGTCAGTGTTGAAGAACATTTATTTCTCCTAGTCACGTACTTACCCAGGTTCCTGTAAGGAGAGTATGTAACTAACACAGGAGCTGGGCTGAAGTTGTATTAATGCTTGTTTATAAAATGCTCTGAGATATTCAGAAGGAAGAAACTTAAGAAGGGCAAAGGATTTCTATATATGAGGATGATTTGGGAAACATCCTTTGCCTGCATCTGCTTTGGTTTTGATACAACCCCTGTCTGTAAACACCCACCTGCAATGTACTTGAGTCTCAGAACTGAACAGAGTACTGTTTTTTCAAAGCAGTTGCTGCAGTGTTTAACAGCCTTTAAAGATTAGCAATGTCATATTTTAAAATGTTTCCTTGTTAATAGGTGAGGTGCCCTCTTCAAGCACAGGTGACATACTTGGAGATGAAGAGGGTAAAAAATGAAAGTCTCTACCTCCCCTTACTGCAGTTGTGGTGCCAAGAGATTAGCAGGGTGCCCCTTGAAGGTGGTGATGATAAGAACCAGAGCATTTTCTTTGGAGGGGCTGATGGCTGCTCTATGTGGCACATTGTTTGTGAGTAGTAGGCTTCTTGCATCCTAACTTACATGTGGAATTCTTGTGAAGGTTTCCTCATATGAAACAACCAGTACCTTGGCTAATATGTTGGGGTTAGGAGTAGGACCTCTAGACCTAAGCTAATAGAAGATTTGGACTCTCCTCCTGGAGTAGCAATAGACCATATTCCATGTTGAGTAGCCCAGGGGGAAGTCAAACTGGTGACAGGTGCTCTAGGGCTCAGTGAAACCCCAAACTAAAAGCTGTTTGATATTTGTATTGATCTTGGCCGTACCAAGAAGATTCCTGGTGAAAGGAACTAGATTCTTCTTTCCCTCTCTCCCACTCCCAGCAAATCACCTGTCCACTCATCTAGGAATAGGTCTTCAAAAATAGTAATCAAAAAGCAGTCAAAAATGACATAATTACTCTTTATTTAATTTTATTTAGGGAAAACCTGAAAAAATATATTCATTTCCAAAAATTTTAAGATTTCTTCATAAGTATGGACTCCAGCTATCTTGTAATTCCTTGAACCTACATACTCTCCCCCCCTACTAATCCTATTTATCTAAAGCATTAACAATTCTATCAAATAAAAAAAAAAATGGTAATGTCTGTTTGTTTATATCCACCTATGAGGATTTCCTCTTGGCTTCAACAAGATGGGGAATGTAGCCCTTAGGGGAATCATCTGATTTGCAGAAGGTGTGCTCAAGGCAGGAAGGAAGGGGGTACTTAGACCTGTTATTTGCCTTTGCTTATTCTCCTAACAACTACATGTTTTTTTTCTGTCTGCAGGTGCCTGCCTTTGTGGAGGAAGACAAGAGTAGAGCTTCAGCTCCTCCTTCCATAGGTCTCCAACTATTTGCTATTTAAACTAACTGTAATTCAAGGTTCCTAACTAAAGATCTTGTTAGGGGAGAGATTTGAAGGCACCAATTTACTGTTGTTAGCAACATATCCACTACAACAAAGCAAAACCACAGAGTTCCACTGTTCAAACAACAGAGTTTATTTCTGTGACATTGATTTTTTTTTGGTCTTACAAACTGAGCTGAATTGCCTTCACTTTCATAACTTACAGAGGGAAACAGAATACCCCTTAATTTCTCTTGCCTGAAAAATGAGGTCTCTGCACAGTTTAAAAAAATTCCGAAAAAACCACAGACCACAGTTAGAAGCAATGAATTACTGACCCAGAAAATGATTCCAGAGCTGACAGTGGTATTTGTGTTAACAAGTACTTATTATCAATTACATCCATCTAAACTACCATAATCTCTATGCTACATCTCACAACCTCCCTATGCTACATCTCACAACCATGTTTCCTTACATTGGACATGATTCTACAAGTTTTTGCAAAATATGCTTATCTGTATGCACACAAGTGGGCTCAGGAAAAGCCATGATACTGTGCTTAAAGATAGCCCTGTAAGCAGTCAAGTATTTGATTTTAAATTAAAGTTTTAATTGTTCAACACAGACATTCAGGATATTTTTCCATGGTAGAGAAGCCCCCATTTAATGGACTCATTAAAAAGAAAGTTTATTAATCACTGTGTTTAGCTGTAAATCAGAAGGTATGTATCTTTAAAATTACCCTTTTGCAACATAACAGTGTTTACAGGATAACTTTCTAATTTGGCAGGAATGGGATAAGGTTTTTACTGTTTTCTTAGACCAAAGACCAAACTGCTTCTAGGAACTGACTTCATTCTTCTCATTAGAGATGAGACAAATATTTCTACCTTGCAGCTGATGACACAAAGTTTGGAGACAATGAACAGAATTATCCCTGTTGTAGGTGGTGTAAAAAACCACTCAGAGAAATGAAGCAACTTGTACAAGGAAAAATTGGCCAAATTATTATCCCTTTTCTGATATCTGACTTAGTAAGACATAGGGGGTCAACTGTGTCCTCTATAAATTATCAAAACAAAGGTGTGAAAAGAGGGGTGAGGAAGATTTCAAGAGGTCATTTTTCTGTCCTGACAGAGGATCAGTTATTTCTAAACCATTCCTGAGGTAGTCATAAAATACCCCTGACCCTGTTCTTAAAATCGTCAACAGAGAAGTTTGGCAAACTCCTGACATAACCTGTTCCTAACTATCACCACTGTTACAGAAAATATCTTTGTGTCTAATTTAAATGCACTAACTGGCAATTTAGCCCATTATTTTTTGCTCTATCCACAGTAGATATTATTATCTCCCCTTTTGCAACAACCTTTTGCATATTTAAAGACTGTTATCATGTCTCCCCACACTCTTCTCTTTAAGAATAAACAAATACTGTTCTTTCCTCATGGGTCGTGTTCTCTAGACCTCTGACCTGTTTGTAACTCTCCTCCGCACTCTCTCCACTCAATCTGCGTTTCTCTTGGGAAATGACTGAGAACTTGCCTGCAGCCCATGAAGTGAATGGATTATTCCCTCTCCCAGATATGAAACTTCTGTTTGGACATGTCAATAAGCTTGGGATTTATTTTCTATTTTGTGCGCAGTTTATAATCCGTTTTAATAACCAACGCCTTGCCTTAAAACCTTCAGTCTAGCATTCATTTCCCAATTATTTCTCTTGGAGAATAGTATTTTGTAACTTACTCATGTAAATCTTCATTTGTCAAGAACATGTTGAATTTGAATTTTGGTTCTCAAAATAAATGAAACACTGGCTGGTATTAAATCCCAGACAGACTCGTTTGAAATCCTACCTCATACATAACTATACAGTGTGACAGAAAATCTTCCATAACTGCACTCTGGGCTTTCCAATTAACATCGGACCTTGACTAACAATTATTGTACCTAAGTTTTTTACTCATGTAGGTGGTACAGACAGAAGAGGCCATACCCAATTTAGTGTCATCCCATTTTTCAAAACTAGCCATTCATTTGCTCTTTTCTATCATCTCAACCAGCCAGAAATAATTTCCTGAATGCCCTGCAATGATTTCACTCCCACCCAACCCAATTCAAACATGTAGTCCATATAAACAGCCCCTTTTCCTGATCCAGGCTGATTTTTCCCTTTGTCACTCATGTTAATTGTATCAGCTTTCTTACTCTCTCAGTCTTCTTAGTGAAGACATAAAATACGTCGGCCTTTGTTGTGTTCACTGTTGATAGGATTCCCTTCTGACTTTCATTTTACAAAAAATGTGTTTACAGAAATCTCCTATTTGCCTTTTAAATTGCTTGTTCTTGACTTTGTCCCCACTTGGTGGTTGAACTATTTCTTGAAATAAAGCCTCTGGGTTTTCTACATACTTATCTGGTCTTTACCCATGCTTTAGGTAGAAAGATTGTCTTTTGCTATGCTTCTTGTACTTTCTCTGTGATTGGTAGTTTGTGCTTTCATTCCTAACTGTGTTGAGAAACAACCAATCTCTCATTCATCTTTAGAGATCTTGAACTAGAGATAGTTTTATACATGTAATTAGTATGTATGCAGCTTCCTGCAGTAGGAATCCTACTGTCCGTGTCTCCAACAAAGACATTGAACAGAACTGGTCCCATTACTTATCCCTGAGGAATGCCACTCATCACTGGTTTCCATTTGGATGTTGACCCGTTGACAGCAACCCGTTGAGTGAGGCCACCCAGCCACTTCCTGATCCACCCAGTGCTCCACCCATCAAATCCATGACTTTCCAGTTTTGAGACCAGGATGTCATGTGGGACAATGTCAAATGCTTTGCATAAATCCAGGTAGATGATGTCTGTTGCTCTGTCCTTATCTACCACTGTTATAGTCCATTTGTAGAAGGCCACCAAATTTTTCAGGTATAACTTGCCCTTTGTGAAGCTGTGCTGGCTGTCACCAATGACCCCCTTATTTTCCAAGTGCCTTAGCAGCAATTCCAGGAGGATCTGCTCCATGATCTTTCTGGGCACAGAGATGAGACTGACCAGCCTCTAGTACCATGGGTATTCTTTTTTTCCCTTTTTGAAAATGGGGGTGATGTTTCTCCTTTTCCAGTCAGCAGGAACTTCACCAGACTGCCACAACCTTTCAAATATAACAGGAAGTGCCTTAACAGCTATTTCCACCAGCTCCCTTAGGACCTGTGGATGGATTTTCTTGGGTCCCACAGACCTATGTACCTTCAGGTTCCTTAGGTCCCTGCTCTTCTCCTACAGTGGGTGGATCTTCATTCTCATAGCCCTTGTTTTCACCTGGTCCTTCAACTTGGGAGGTGTGAGGAGGGGGGTTGGCAGTGAAGACTGAAGCAAAAAAGTTGTTGAGAACCTCAGCCTCCTCCTCGTCTGTTGTTACTTGTTTGCCAGTCTTGCTCATTGAGGAGGGCCTGGGTGGGGGGGTGGGAGGGTGGGGGGTGGGACGGACAGGACACGTGCTTTCTTTAACCTTCCTTTTCTGATTCCTTCTTGTTATTCTTAGCATCCTTTTGCCACTTTCAGCTCCAGTCGCACCTTGGCCTCTCTGACCTCATCTCCACATAACTGGGCAGCATCTTTATACTCTTCCCAGGATACCTGATTCTGCTTGAACTGCCTGTCCAGTTCCTTGTTGCCTTTTACTTCGGCCAGCAGGCCCCAACTCTTCCCTGTTCTATTCTCTTCCCTTTCTTGCCCAATTTCTTACACCTGTGGATTGAGAGCTCTTGTGCTCTATGGAAAGCATCCTTAAATATCTGCCAGCTAAATTATAGGCTCAAACTGTAACTCAGTTGGGAAAAGAGAGCTTTGGAGAGCTCTAATCCAATCTGTTTAGGGCTGTTTAGGGCCTTGACTAGTTTTGAAAATCTCAAGGGATGGAGTGTCTGCAGCTTCTGTGAGCAGCTGGTTTCAGTGCTGATACTATGAAACACTTTTTCCTTTTATCTGGCTGGAATTTCCTTTGCTGTCACTTGTGACCACAGCCTCTTGCCCTTTCTCTGTACAAATGTCAGCAGACAAGACTTTATTAACTTTTCTTGTCTGTTGAGGGGTGTTGTAGCTGTAAGGTTTGCAGGATCCATGCAGAATCCTGGTCTGTGTGGACTTGCTAATGATCATTTCTTTCCATTCTGTGCCTCAGATAGTATTGCCTTAAGTACTGGTGGTTGTTTCAACCAACCCATTAAATTGGAAAAAAGTAACAGCTGAGGAGGCATGATGTGATGATACTGCTGGCTAGTGCAAATTCTGCTCTGAAGGTGCAGAGGTAGAAGGAAAAAGGTAGCCTTTCACCCTAAAAGTAAAGTTATGAAATTTTCCAGGTGCAGGTTTTCCCAAAACTTCAAGCAGATGTAACAGCAAAGCATACAAATATATATATATATACATATATAGGGACCTGTAGTCAGTTAATGCATTATGCAGGGTGGATAATTTCTCTGGGTATCTTATTTCCAATTTTTGGTAAGGAACAGAGTAAGGAAGTGGAATTCATGGAGTAGAGATAAAAAAATGGATACAGTGTGCTGGAAAACAAAGAGCTATGTCACCTTTTTCTTCTATGAATTTATCTCTAAGTATAAAAATGTTGCTTTTTTTTTTTTTCTCTGCACATATTTGAAAAGCAAGTACTAATGATAAAGGCTGCTTTTGTTGGATGAGAGACTCTGAGATTTAGAAAGGAGACTGTATGACATTATGTCAGAACTGAGGTTAGGTTAAGAGATCAGTGATGTTTTCTGTTGAGTGGCAGTAAATTAAGAGATGATAACTATCGCCTGGTAGGATGATGTGGGTGTTCCTCAGTGATGCTTCTCAGGCACACTATTCTTCTTGTACCTTCACTGAAGAATAAGAATGCCCTGCAGTAAAATTATTTGTGATTTTCAGTTACTTTACTAGATAGTAGGTTAAAATACCATGTGCAAACATTAACAAGTGATGAGTAGAACCCAGAGACAAGTAACATCCAGGCATTGTCTTTCAGTAAACAGAGCAAGCTCTGGGACGTTGCAGAGGGGCGCTGCAGGGCTTTTGTAAGAAAGCCTTTCTATAAGGGGTCTCCTGTTGGCTGAATACTACTTCTGACATAAACAGGACACTTCATATGTCCTTGGGCTCTTCTGTAGCTGTTTAGTTCCATTGCCTAGTAACTCAGACTATATATATGTATATGCTTACAAATATATGTACCCACTACCAGACAGGAGTCAGTGGGTCTGCCAGTTGTGGCTTATGAGCAGACTGAATGCAATTTCTATGCATTAGGAAGCCCTTCAGCATCAGGAAGTAATGCTCCCTCAGAGATTGTCATGTAATCCATACCCCTTGCTGTGGAAAAAAATGAGCTAATAAGGGCTGCTAAAATCCAGGTAACAAGGTTGCCTTGGTTCCCATTTAGCCCAACACTGTCTTAGCAGTATAATATCCAGGAGTACTATTATCAGTTTTCATCACTACCAGTGCTTGCCTTTTTGAGTCTTCAGGGTGTGTGCTGTGTGTCTTGGAACTCTTAGCCATCAGGTATTGGTGAGCAGTATGTATGTATTTAGTATAAATCCCTAGTGACATTTTTTAAGACCTTGCATAGGATGCACTGGGTTTAAAGAAGGTAAATGCAAGGGTAAAATAGACATGGAACTTCCTTTAAATCGTATCATCCAAGCTTCTATGCACTACAAGCTTTTGAAATACAAGATTTCTGAGTATTTATATTATGCTAATAGGGTACTGGCTGATAACAAATAGCCAAGTCTTGGAAAAACAAATCTCTTCTGATTCAAATTGGTATAAATTTGTTTCCATGGCATATATTTTGAAAAATTGCTGAAACTTACTGTTTCAGTAAAGTCAAAGCACATGATTTTTATTTTACTTCTATTTCTGATTATTCCAAGTGGTCATTTGTGTTTCTTCCATGGAAAATTCAATAAACAATGAAAATACTGAATTTCATATTTTATTATAAAATAATGTTTAAAACACATATAGCCACATTCAGTTGAATTTTAAAGTGAAGTAACATAAGAACACTTGGAATTGTTTACTCATGCCATGGTCTTGTTTTTAAAGCTTACCACACATAGAATGAAATATAATTGTATCATCTGTAAACTGTCACTGGTAAATAGCTACCTAGAAAAATAGTTACCTAAAAGTCTTTGTATTATACCACAAGTTGTTTTCCCGGTGAAGAAATAAGAGCAATTTAAACTGCTTCCAGTCTACTGAGAAGATACTTCAGCATATATATTGTAGATAAATGTATATATAAGGAGTATTTAAAACCTGTGAGATTTATGACCTTCCAAAACTAAATGTTAGTAGTTAAAATGTCTGTCCGATTTAATAAAAAAGAATCCCAGTTTGCCTGGTTATTTTTGCTAAGAATATTTGATATGAAGCCAGACTATCAAAATGTCAGCAAATTTCTGAGCACTGTTGCCCAGACTCCTGATAACTAACTGAAGATGGGCATGTTCAAAAGTGTGTGTGGACGTGCATATCTGCAAGCACAAATGATTCTTGTGGAAGTGTGGCACTTTGTTTGACATTAATCTCAAAACAAGTATATCTGTTTCATTTCTACAAACCCAGTTACTGAGCCTTTCAACTTGCTTTCTATTTCAAACAACATGTCAGATGTTCCTCCTTTCCTGCTGGAAATGGAAGAGAGCTCGTTAGCTTCTTTGGAAAAGCAAGTATGCTCTTTTCTCATAAGCTGCATTTTCAACAGTGGCCATTACTCACATTGTCCAAACATGTTGGAAAAGAGATGTCAGTGTGTAGGTCTGTTCTTTATACCCAGGTGTCACTGAATGACTTCCATTTTCTGTGCCATGAATTCACCCCAAAGCATTTCAGCTTGTACTGACTGGCAAGGAGCAGAATAACTGTGATATTCCTACCCCTGTCTCTATCTGTGTTGCTCTCACAGAGTTTCTGAGGAATTCAGATTGCTGTTCACTGATGTAATTCTCAAAGGATGGTAGATATAGAAATCACCCCTTGTGCTTTCGGAACTACACAGACACACAGATTACTTACATGAAAACTGGAGTTTAGTTTCTTGTTTTAGTTAGGAGTGCTTCTCCACATTTGCTTGTCTTCTTATTAACACAGTTGTTTACTTGTAAAAGCCTATCATAGGAGACACTCTAAGGATTTGGAAAAGTATTTGGAAGGATGGAAGAGCTAAGACAACTCTTGAGAAAAAGAAGAAAAAAAAAAAAAACAGCTCCAGAATGACAGAAAAAATCATTGAGCAAAACAAAATATATTGTCTAGAAGAGGGAATTAAAAAAAAGCAAGCTGCAAAGTTCAGGAAGGGTTAAAAGAAGGTGAAGACTCCTTCAGCAAACAGTAGTTTGTGGAGACAAGGGAGTCATAGAAAAATTCTGCTTTGGCTGAAGATAAATGCAGGAAAGAAGGAAATAAAATGCCAAAAACTTTGCCAAAATGTTGCTCAACTTCTTGTAACTTAGGGACTTGACTTGCAAAATATCAGGTCGGTTGAACAACTTCTTTTTTTTTTTTTCTCCAAAAATTGTAAAAAGGAACCACAGCAAAAAGCAATGAATAGAGCTTAACTCTAGACTTGGGATACAGATCAGGATGTGGTGAGATCTGTTTATCAGAGTCTCGGATGTCTGATGTTCTCTTGTTACATTAAGGATATACTTGAAGTAGCTACCATATAAAGATTGTGCAATGACTGATATGAAGTGACCTTGGTGAGCTCCATCCCATTCCTGTTAGGCCTTTGTAAAAAACTCCCTTTGTGCCATTTGGCACTTATTGGAACCAGGTTGGACTTTTCTCACATTAATCCAGCCTCCTCTATGGTCAAATATGGGCAATGTGCTCCTGAGAAGGACTTTACTTGGGGCATAGATTGATACCTTCTCATTTTGCATGAACATATGAAAGAAGATGTGAGGTAGGGGTGAGTGAGCTCCTGTTGGGAGAAGGTGTCAGATAAAGTAGCAGCGATATGGGGATGTTGAGACCAGGTAGAAACTCGTTCTCATTCTGCACCTACTTATAAAGTAAGGAAGATAGATAACTTAAAAAGCTTTTCTGTGGTTTGCCATGTCTATCATATTTTGATCAAGATAATATTGAAATCAGGCATGCCAACTAGAAATAAATGGTTTTGTGAGAGAATTGTCAGGCTTGTTGAGAATATTTCCTTCCTGATTCAACACTAAGGCTGCAGTTTTAGCCTAATTAGCAGCACTGTCAATAGAAGTTCATTTCTGGTTAACGCAAAATGCTTTCTGCGTCTTCACTAGAAAATCTGAAAAAAAAGCTCCTGAAAGCAAGTGCAGTGCAAATAAAGGTGGATAAACTTGTTGAGTGACTTATGAACTAGAGAGAATAAAGGAAGAAGCAGAAGTTAGAAAAAATGTTAAACTTTGTTACTGCTTGAAGTTAAAAGACCTCTGTTTCTGTGGCAAACAGAAAAGACAGTTCTGCCCTTTAGTTCATACAAGAATAGATTTACATGGGGAGTTGGTCAACTTCTGTTGCAAAATTTCTGTCTAGATATTTAGAATACCGTGAGCTCAGCAGTGTCTCAGAATTCCTTCATGCTAATAAATTTGTCCCCACAAATCCATTTTAGCAATAATATTTAGTATTTTTCTTGTTTTACAGATATCACAGATTATATGATCTAGCCAAACTCACACAGCATATCTGAAAGCAATCAGCAAGCAGGCTCTGAGGCCCTTGCCATCAGTCCTGAGTGCTTTGAGATAAATCAGTCATTCTACACTTTCTCAGTGCAAAAATGTTTACTTGTAAGAGGCACAAAGTGCTCTTAAAAAAAGAGAGTAATTTGTCATTAAAGCCATAGAGTGGGCGCTGAAATGTGAGGACACACAGTGCAAAATGCCACTGTGTCTGATATGCAATGAGTTTCCTGCACCAGAGGCTGATCCACATCAGACCTACATCTGCCAGGTTCTCTATATAGGATAAGACTGCTATTTTATTAGTTTATAAACCAACGATTTATTTTTAGAAGCTGTCAGCAGTCAGTCAGAATAGCAACAAATATAACCAAATGCAGAAAGTTGTTATCTGCAGTCCACCTCTTTCTCAGTAGTTTCCTTCATATTACTGGTTCATAAAGAATAGAAAGACCCCATCACTTGACTTACAGGTCCTGTGCTTGATAAAATCCCAGAGAAAGGACAAGACAGCCTTCCTCCTGGGGAACAGCTGAAGACCGTGCAGTATTGTTTATAAGTGACAGTTCATGACAGTTTGTAATGAAATATATACATATTTATAAAACACTCTCTCTCTCTCTCTCTCTCTCCCTCTCTGGTATTGTCAGTCCATTATTTTTCCTATACATATGAAACTAAAATTGAAACATGATCTATACGGAGCCTGACAACCCAGGAGTTTTGTCACTTCTCGGGTGATTTAGCAGAAAATGTAATAGAAATCCTGGATTAAGAATTGTTCTCTGTATTTGAATGATATTGTCTTGCCGTACTGTGTTAAATAATAGGATTACAAGAAAGCCTGAGATGTTATTGTTTTTCTCACACTTGAATATTCAGGATGTTCCCACCATTTTTAAACCCTTTTTTACCTGTCAAATGGCAGTTGATAAATCCCTGGTGGATTAGAGCCATGCTCTACACAGACAATTTTATAAGCGCTGTACAGAGAACAAGTCTTAAATTCTCATGAGGAAGAAAGAGTTTTGCTTATAGAAGCATTAAAGAATAAGAATCTTTTCTGTGGACCTGACTGCACTATCTGGGGAACCCAAATGTCAAACCGAGATGTAACTGTATGGATGCTATATGCTAGAGGTTTTGTAATGCGTGTGATTTAAACAACACACTATACAATATCAGGAAAAGTGAATGCTAGGTATTCAAGGAATTAATTAACTAAAAGTAGCAAAAAGTTGTTGTTAAGAAATCGTCACTGACTACAGAGATGCCCCAAGTGGGACAACAGAGAGTCAGGTGTCAGTATTACCATTATTTCAGACATACACAGACAAGATATTTGAGGTGGAGTTTTACCAAGCCCAAATAAAATTACTTTGTGAGTCTTAGAGTCTTCCTTTTCGTAGAGCCACTCTTTGTTTTTTTCACAAGAGCTGTTGATTCACATCTGTTTATGACCTGTTGTAAGGCCTTGTAAGGCCCAGGCCTTTTTCTTCTGAACTGTTCCCTAGACCACTATAATCCACCTTGAACTGGTGCAGTTGATTGTCCTTGAACAAAGGAAGTCTTATATTTAGGATAAGTTCATTGCATCTGGGCTTCTTTTCTCAGGGCTTATTGCTTTAATTTACCAAGATAATTTTGCAATCTAATACTTTCCTCTAATGCAGTGGCAGTCCCTCCTGGTTTTATACATGGCCAATTAGCTCTTGGCCTCATGAGATCTTGATGAGAACAGAAAAATTCATAAGGCAGGGTACAATGTTAAATTCTTTGAGGTTTGTTTTTGTCATCTATATGAATAAATTAAACACATGCAGGACTTTTGCCAAGCATCAACATCAACTGCATAGACTGTCTATATAACTAAACTCTAGCACATGGTACCTGCATCCAAACTGTGTGTTTATTGGTCTGATTCTGTATTAGCTACTTCCCAGTAACTGTGGTTCATCTGAGAGGGTAAATTTTATCCCACCCAGAACTGTGCCAGAATTATTTAAATGTCTGGGTAATAAGTTCCACTCCCTAGGAACATCCTCTGTTTTCTGTTTAATTTACTAGTATTGGTTTTGCCACAGTATTAGCAATTAGGCAAATCTAACCAGAGCTGTTACCCAGGCATCTCAAACTTGATGGCAGTGTCCCTGCTGCGTGTAGGTCTGTAATCACTGATGCTCACTTTTGAAGAGAGTCAGCAGGATTAGGAGAGTTCCACTTTGGCATTGTAAAGGGGATGTCTACCTACCTTCCTGCTGATGTAAAGAAGTAAATTACCTTTTAGGTTTAATGTGAACCAAAAGCTCTCCTAAGTGAATGTTTTAAAGATACGCGAAAATCTAACAGAAAGCTACAAGGAGAACTGCTCCAGGTGAATGGCTCACTGATTCCAATTACAGCACACAAGCAGGGTATCGGCATGTACAGAAAGTGTTTCAGTCATTCAGAAGAGTCTGTACTAAGAAAAAGCTGAACTCCCAGGGCCAATGAGAAAGAACGGTTTATGCTCCGGTATATTGGATATGTTGTTCCTACTAGGTGTTCCACTTATTTCTGAAAGATTATAGTAGCGTATGCCAGCTGAAGGACAGCAAAATATTTCTTCTTTTCCTTGTAACCTTGTGACCAATCATTCATCAGTGTATTAAATGCGGTACAAGATTGGGCATGAACCTCCAACATTGTGTTTGGCACCAAGAGAGCAGTTCTCTAATCTCCAGTGTTGTCATTTGTTGGTTCATTAGAGACAGAGGACTGCTCTGTTTATCCAGGTTCTTGTACTGGAGCTTATCCTGGAACATTTCAGGTTATGCAATTATAGACCGAACAAAGCAGCATTTAATAAAGATGTATTTGTAGGCTATGCAAGATACTTTAGCCTTTTTTTATTCAAAAGGCACTTGCCTCTGTGGTGCTCAGGACAAACTCTAGATTCTGAAAATACCATTCAGCAACTGTAAAACCTTGAAAGTGCATAAAGATTACAACTTTTGGAAAGCACGAAGAACTCTGAGGCCTGGGAAAGTTCCCAGTATTTCCCCCAGCCTTACCTTTCACGAGCATGCAATACAGTGTATGTTATAGATGATTTGACTAGGTTGAGCATGGTGCAAAGCCAGGCGGGCACTCATGTCACCCATCATACACCCAGGAGTCAATATGGGTCTTAATAGCTATTGATACTTTGCTTATCTCATTGAGAACAGGCTCTTGGAAAGCTCTGTCCCTGCAGAAAGCTTAGAGGTGACAGCGGACAGACTCCCATGCCTTCAGCCAAAACCACATGCAAGCTCTCTGGGGCTGACAGGAAGTGCTGGAAAATTCCACCTCTTCTACATGTTGTAGTTGGCAGGTGTTTGTGAACTCCTCACCTCCAACATTTGCAGTGGGTCTGTTCAGTGATTGCTGCTTAGAAGATATTTTATTCTTCTTCCAAACACTATTTCTTTCCAGAGATGTGGACGCTGAAGAGCTCTCATGCTGAAGGACATGTCTACCTGCAGGAAAGCTATCCAGGCCTCCAGGATGTGGGATAACCAGCCGCAAGATACTGCTCATCTCTCCTCTTGCCATGGATTCAACTCCAGCTGTTTTTTTCTTTACCATTGTGATACAGTCATTGTTTTTGATTTTGGCCCTATTCAAATTTCTTTTTGAGATGGAAAAGGGAGCAAGTTCAGCAGGAGAGATGGAAGGCATCCAATTCCGCCACAGTTCTGCCACAGCAGGGGGGAAAATAAAGTTTTCATGGGGCCATCAGTGCAGATCCCCATTGGCGGCGGGAGAACCTCTGTACACCCTCTCTAAGATGTCTAACTACTGCCTATTGCTCAGAATGGGACTGTCACCCACTTCCTTCTCCATTATATGAGAGCGATTCTCCTTGCTTACTTAATTCTGGGCTGAAGGTCAGGAAATTGATGCTTACAAAGTGGGAAAAGACAAGAAAACAATGTAATGCACATACAAATGATGGGATGGGCAGTAGGACAATCATGTCTTCAAGGACATGAAGTAGGACAATCATGTGTCCAAGCATGATAGGTTGTTCCTACTTTGCTCCACATGGTCTGCTTTTCAAGGACCTGGCAGCTTGCTTGGAGCTTGTTTAGGATACTCTGCAGCCTGGTCTGCTCTGGGTGGTCACATCATCCACGTCTAAGCATTTCCTATTAATTTGCTTGTGTGATGGATTGTTTCGGTTTCACTGGATGTTACTATGAGATTATTGTTACCTATATGATGTACAGGGAGTTTTTTTAACAGTCATTGAAATGTAGCTAGTGCTATATGCTCAAACATCTCAAACATATACATACAGACTGAAAGTATACTTTGGAGGAAAAAAAGCCTGACTGGGTTCAAAAGTTGAACATGCTTTGCATCCGAACATTGAAGCAAAACCACAAATTTCACTTATTGTCAGTTAATTAACCAATTTGCATCTGATTTTGTTCACAAGTCTCATAAAGAAAGGTCTTGACTATGTAGTAAGTGGGTCACATGTTTTCTAATGGATGAATTATTCTGGAGAACATCAATGTCTTCATGTCAATTAATGCCAACTAACAGAAGGGCCAGTTTCAATGCCCAATCTTCTATTGTTCAGTTGCCTATGACCACAGTTGATTGTTTGGTGTTTAGAGAGTAAAAAAAAGTATGGGAACAGGCTGCTAAATTCATGATTTACCTTCTCAGAATCTTCCCACCACCATATTTTGTTATAGTTTCTTTCTTTTTTTTTTCTGTCTGGAGAAAATTTCTGAGCTGTATTTTGGATTCTTTCCAAGAAAACTATGTTTTCTGACCATGTCTGCTATTTACCTGCAAAGTAATCAAGAGACAGGACTTGCATCTTGAAAAACATGAATCAGGCTCTAATGGAAATAAGCAAATATTTAAATAAAATTCATAGTTGACCCTTTATTTTTCTTCCATGTTTTTGCTCATACATTAATACCTTTGCAGAAGCTGGTCTGGAAAATCAAAATATCTCATTTTAAAATGAGATATTTTGATTCTCCCAAAACAGGATTACTCCAGGAGGCTATGTATAAATCTAGAAATACACCATTAACACAATATAATACAGGTTTTCCACATTTGTTTCTTCAGTCAAGTAAACAACTGGACTTCACTGAAACTAAAACAGATGGTGACAAAGGTTGACTTGACTGCCCAGAGCTTTTCATGTTCTGCTGCTCTTTGGAGTCCTGCTTGTGCCCAGGATTTTTTTGTCCCCTCCACAAGAAAAGAATATCCAGAACATTTTATATGTCAGATGCAACCATTTCATGCCACTATCTTGTCTGAAGGGAGAGGAACCTATATGAATTCCTATTGCTTGTTCTTTCTTTTTCCCTTGCTTCTTCCACTGCTCACAGTTTACTGTAGATATACAGTCTCACCTTCATTAGAGAGGGTGTGAATTCTTCACTTTGCAAAAATGAATATAATGTTCATGTTAAGGAAGCTCTCTTTTAATCTGGGACAGACTGAACTTCATGTAAGATTCCTAAATTGTTCATTAGATTCATTGTGTTTCTAAATCTGTGTTAGCGGCAGCTTTAGTACAGAATCAACCATGTGTTCATATGAACTCATTAGCAGCTTCGTTTGTTTCCCAGGTGAAGTTTCATTTGTTTATTGTTATTTTCAGAGTGAACTGAAAAAGCATCCAAACAGACAGAAGTTTCAGTACATTCTTGGAGAGAATTTGTACGTGACACCTGAGGCATGAAATGTTTACTTTAATGTGCAACATTAAATTTAATAGACAAATTGGATGCTGCTCATTTTTCTCTTAGAACAGCCAAAGATACTCCAATGCACAATTAGGATGAGAGAAATCTCAACACCACATCTGTACTGCAAATAGCACAAAAAGTAAACTGCAAGTGTTCAGGAACATTTTCAGGTTGTCCTTTGTAACCAATAAATAATTGAGTATAATGACTGTCAAACAGGAAAAAGGAACTAATTAAGTTTAGGTTACCATGCAGTGAACTTTTTCGCATCTGTACTTTAGTTAGATATTGGTTCAGTGAAAGAAAACAAAGAAATCTATTAAAATTTCTCCTTTAACTTCAGGTCTCTTCATGTGTACACAGTATGGCTGTGGAGTTTATTTACAAACCTCTGCTGAGGCTTGTAAACTACCCCAGAATACAGAAGTACTTGCAAATAGAAGATGTTAGATCAATGACTCAGCACAGAGGTTTGTTGTCTGTTTGTTTGTTTATTTCCAGCTGGTAGTACCAAAACTGTTCTGATATAGTTTGTAGGGGGCTAAATTTTCATCTCTTACTTGCAGATATGTGTGACAGCTCTACAGGCAAGTATATAGGCAGAGGTTGTCCCTCTGGGTTTTGGAAGAAATTCCCCTAACATAGATCTCCAGAGAGAGGGAATAAAGGGGATTCCCACAGTCAGAGGTGTAGGAAAACTGAGGCTTTACCTGGAGGTAGTGGGAGTGATATATCTATACCTGTAATGGTGCTGCTGAGATAGATACCTTCCAATATGGGTTCATTTTCTTTTCTTAGCTTGCTTAGAGTAGTTGTCAGATTTGTTCTTAATTCCTAAGCTCTCCCCAGGCCCAAAAGTCAAGGATGACTGAATCTGGAGTTTGTTTCCACTTGTTTCCCTTTTGTCTGCCATATAGAATGTGGTCTGTACCACAGGTTTATCAGGGCATGTTTAATCTGGTCATTCTTCTCTATTTTTGCAAAGGTCCAAGATTTCATGGACCTTTCTGTGAACTGATACAAGTTTTCACACTCAGGAAAAGGGCAAAATATTCCATATATTCTGTAGAAAATTATGTTACACATTTTGTGGCTTGCTGTTTGTGGGATTTAAGTGAGATGGATCATCAGTGACCCTTCCAGACTTAGAATGATTATCTCCAATTGCAGTGTCCAGACTTCATGATTTTGGTGGCACCTTCAGTTGTTTGTGCCAGAGGAGGGCATGGGAATTGCCCCTCACAGGGCTTCTGCCACATGGACAAAGGCATGGGCTGAGATGGCGCAGTGCTTTGGGCACTCAGACCTTCAGTCTCCCACAGCTAAGATAAGGCATTTTGCACCTGGCAGGTCGGACAGGGAAGTCCTGTTGGACAGAGGCTGGGCTGGGACCAGGACACCTGGGATGCTACCTGCCAAGGCCTCATCACCAGTGACAAACTCTTGCATCCCCTAACCTCCATTTCCTTTTCTCCTTCCATAGGTAAAAGAGGACTTGAATTTAGCCCCTGAAAAAAATCAGTTAAGGAGAAATAATTTGATGTATCTAGAAAGTCACATTCTTTTGTAGAAAATTTTTTAGTGGAAAACTTTTTTTCAGGCCTGGGCTAATAAAATCACAAAACCTTTGTACTCAGAAGACTATGGACATGTCTTGAATTCCAGTGCATTTTCCCCTTTACATCCACCCAATCTCTAGATTGACACTGCTCAAACAGGATATGCATGTGCATGCACACACAGTGCTGCAGCACATTCATCTTCCCAATATAGTCAGTATGTTCTGGACCTAAGTCCTTCCGTCTGTGTTCAGACCAACAGTGTGCAGCCCTGCAGCCTCAGAGGGTCTGAACTGGGGAGGAAAAAGTAAAAATATCCTTTCTGCTGGGAGCAGTCAGAGAGAGAGGCGATGGACTGGCCAGCTGACCAATATATTTTTAGATATATTAAATTGCTGCTGCAATGGAGTAATTAATCCTGTCTCTGGGACTTGAACTTGTTGCCTTTTGAAAAAGCCGGGAAAAATATTACCCTTGCCAGAAGATTGGAGTAGATTACAGAGTTTTCAGGGTATGTTATTCTGTTCTTTACTTCTCCAAAACAGAAAGAGAAATGTGGATTACAAGAATTAATCCAAGCTGCCATAAATTATCTCATGCCAGGGATCTGGTTCCAGTCTGGCTCTGTAGTGAACTGGGGATGGGTGAAAGCATTCCTTTGAATGGCTGGGGAATGGGAGTGGACAACCTTCTTCTGCCTTCTCATCAGGCAAGGTGGTGGGTGCATTAGTGTATTTTGTTCACATAGCCTCTGAAAGCTGCTGCATAGAAGCCTGCAGGGGAAAAAAAAAACTTACTAGTATGTTTTGTACAAATTTGTAATTTGTACTTCAACTCAGACAGAGAAATCTATTTTTCCATGGATATCTGTTTAAAACAACAGCTTGTTAGCTTTTTTAATGCTTTAGTAGTTCTAAGCTTTTGTTCACTAGAAGACCTAAAGTATTTTGGCTGTTTTTTCTTGTTCTCTGGAGTCCATTTTATTTAGTTTAATGACCTGCTACACTGGAATTTGGCATATTCAGCCTCAAGCTCCGGTGGCCCAGGTCATCATATGTAGGTGCGAGAGTAAGCAGCTCTTCTAATGCAGTGAGCTGACTGCTCAGGCGTGGTACAGCTCCACACTCCATTTTTAGACTATGATACCTCTATGTTATTGCTGCATTATATGTTTTCTATTTTATTACTATTTCTAGAATGAGGAGCAGAGTTGAGAGTACACACTATTTTGGTATGTCACCTTGGTGCAGGGGTTTGATCAGAGAACAGTGCAAACCAGTTATTAATCTGTTAGTATCTGGTTAGATTTATTAACCTGTTGTGACACTATTTCATGACTAATTGTTTATATCCTGATTGATAATTTGGAACAAACTAGTGAGTATAAATCTGTCTTGTGCATTCTAATGTAATGATCTTTCCTTACCACCTTCCTAATCCGCTCTTGTGATGAATGTGTTGAGCTTCATATTAAAGCCAAATCAACCCATCCCAAAAAGTGCTTTTGGAATTAAGAAAGGAGCTTACCTCTATTAAATTTTATTAAACTTCTTAAAATAAATTTTGTAAGATCATTGTCATTTTCTGAGATTGCCTGCATACTAAATATATTGAACTGAAAAAGCCTACAGGGACCTCCCCCTGTGCATTCTCTTCAGCACATGGGTCCCCTCAAACTGGCTGTCCAGCTACAGATCCCCAGCTGTGACCAACTGAAAGAAGAGACTTACCAGATAAGAACAGGCTGAACAATATGAACCTCCTGACAGTCAAAGCCTATCAAGCAAAATAATTCAGGAACATTATTTACATTACCAGTGTACTTGAACAAAAATTTCTGCTTTGAACATCTGAAATTGAGACTTAAAATCTATGTTTGGATTCAGATTTGAGTGGTTCATTGTTAGTCATGAGTCACGAAGTTAACTTTTTCCTTTCACTCTGTGGTTTGTGTCCATCTCTGCTACTGTAATTTAGATGTGTTTGATTGGATTACTTTCTTGAGAGATTTCTAATCTATGTGCTGTTATTCATCAGCTAAAAATAGCTCCAGGGTATTTTCTCTGAAAGCTTCAGGTACTGGTTTCTACATGTCTGTGGATCATTCTTAGAATTAGGGTAAACTTCTTGTATTCAGAAATTCCTGGTATCTATGCAGTAAGTATTTCAAAAAGTCAAAGCAGTGGTTTTCCATCATGGGAGAAGAAATGTGAAGTTTGTCCACTGAAATTGACAGAAAAAGATGCGTGAAGTAATGGGATACTTTATTCCCACCATTAAATCTAAAGACTGTTTTGGATCAATAAGAAAGATATGAATTATCATTTCTAGCTTCAAAAATATTTAAAGTCAAAGTATTTGATCAAATAAAATGATTTGAACATTTATCAGATTCTTATTTAGCTGTATCTTTTGGAGTATCAACCTGCATCTCAACCTCAGCAATTGTAGCTAGTTAGGACTAAATATTCTTTTAGTTTAGTTAGTTTAATTAGGACTAAACATTATGAGCAATTTACATTTGAGAATTTCCAATTAAAAAAAAAAAAAAACAAGCAATAAAAAATGTGGAATGGCTTTATTATGCATTACTCCCTAAAGATAAATATTGCTCAAGTTCTTTGCCAACTCCTTTGGCAAGTTAAATTATTCCAAACAATAATAATGCATACCGGTAGCTTTCCACTTTGTGTTGAATGACCACTTATTAAATACTTTTTTCCCAACACTTTCTTTCCAAGAATGCTTAAAATATTTTTATCTATATGGGAAATAGTGAATTGAGACCAGGCTGACAGAATCTACCTCTCCAAAAGATACATGACTATGCTACTTCCAAGAAATGTCATGCTTTAGTTAGTGGGGTGACTCACTGAGTTTTTGAAGGGGTTAGTTCAGTCAGAAAGCAAGCATTTGAGTGTTTGCAGGCATCAGGTAACAGCTCTCTGTGCTGTACCTGTAACTTGCTACAGAAGCACAACAGAGGTGGTCTGAAAGGCAGTTAATTTGTTCTCTATATTCATTAGAAGGAAATACTTTCATATGATGCTAAGCACACCCAACTAAGAACAACGCTAATGCTGACAGTGAATACAAGATAATATAGCACACATAAGGTAAATTTACAGATGGAAAATCTAGTGGGGGAAAGCGTATGCAGTGTCTGGATGAAAGAATGCAGAATGTTAAGGGGGAGCATATATTTTTGAGCTATTAAATGAGCTGGATGAAATATGTACGTGTTTATAGTTTGGTATCTGGCATGTGTTACATCGCTAGCTTTGTTTGAAGAAACTCTACCAGTACTATATCAAGCCAAGTCCCTCCTTATTCTGTAGTTCATAAAGATCTGTAGTTCATAAAAAGACAGCCTACATGCTGCCAGTTCAAGTGCTCTGAGAAATGTCCTCCAAAATGTCAACAGGGCAGATTGCTGTCCTTCTACTCGTGCCACCCATGCAGGGGAAATCTTTCTCCATTTGTCTGGGCATGCCTGTGGCATATTGTCAACTGCCAGCATCACAGTCAAGTTATCAGAGACGTCATCCCACAATTTGTATCCTCATCTGCCTGCTGTGATTTTTCTCTTTGATTTTTATGTACCTATAAGAACAGTCATTAATAGTAGTATTAATTCTAACTTGAGGCTGCACCTTGGCTGTACACCTAATTTGTACTGCACAATCAGTTTTATTTAAAACAGTATGACATCAAAACTGGTACTACTCACCTCCATTCCTCTCCCACCACGCTGTTTTTATGAATCTAGAATGAAATCCAGAGGCTGGAAAATGGTATACTCTTTCTGTGCACTTGAATAACTTGCTACTCCCTTTCTTGGGTCAGCATCCAGATTCAAAATTAAGCCATCTCTCCTACCTCTGAATGTGATGATAAATGGCAAGAATTGTCTTGCATGTTAATGAATACATTCCCTCAGTCCTGATTTTAAATTGCCATGTACTGTTTTTCCTGTAAGAAAAACAAGTTCTGTAATAGGATTTTCAGCAGCAAATTAGGCCTTAAGGGGAGTTACCAATATTTATAAGTGTCCCTGTTTTCTTGAGAACTTTAGTTATTTAGGGAAGGAAGGGTCAAGGGTTATGTGTTTCTGCATTTCTCCCTCTCTAACTATTAGATACAGTCTATAATTTATGATACATCTTAATATGGACAAAGACCTTTCCTATAACCATGCCCTCTTGGGGGAGGTTTGGGACAGCCCAAACAGTTATTTTTATCAACTTCTCCACTATTTAAGATTTTGTTTTTAAAAGTGCTAAAGATAAAGGCTTTCAACACACTAATCCCAAAACTGAAATTGTAAGCAGTGAACCTTCCAAGTTTGACATGAACATGAAATAACATGACTGAAGAGGAACACCTGGGGAATTAAAGACTTGACATTTCTGTTCTCCCCTTAAAACCCATTTATTAAAATAAAGCGGCTAAAAGAAGGATCCATGTTCTGTAATAGACATTTAGTAACTCTGCTGAGATAAAGAGCTTCTCCTGATTTCAGGAAAATTCACTAGTAAAAATTAGTATGTGCAGTATGAAAATAATCTTTGGCTCACTAATGTATATTCCTCGACCACACCCTTTAGTGCTGACCTGGGAACTTCTAAGCATATGGATATGGATAGGAATCACAACACTAACTTTCTTGGGATCCGGATTAAGTCTGTAAAATTTAGACTGTTTTTTAAAAGTGTACCCAAATAAGATGTGGTCATATCATTCATTATTTGCCTGAAATTGATGGATAATATTCTCAAAGTGTTATCCAAAATAAACTTTCCATTTCTCTTTATCTATCAAAACAATATAGTCATTCGTACTCTCTTCTGTCAGTCATATGTATACCACTTTTTATGTTCTGTTTTACAAAACAATTTATATAATACCTTTAGGCTAGAATACACAACCTGGGAGCAGGTCTGAACTAGAAATTGTGTTCCAGTATCTCTTTATAAGCAGTAAACTTACAGTGTCCTCATACACCACTGAGGAAGCAACTTGGTCCGCTGGCATGCCTGCCACAAAGTTGAGGCACTGAAGGTTTTGCTGTACTTTCACTACTTCTGAGGGGTCCCCAAAGCCTCTCTATTTCACCCATCCCTGATTACTAACCAGAACAGTGTCTCCACTCAGGTAAGTCTCCTGTAAGCCCTTCTTCTCCATATTCCCATGACCAGCAACTGCTTAAAATAACTCCAAAACATTTTTAACCACATTTTTTTTTCTCATGATGAAGAAGAAGAAGAAGGGCACAGAACACCAAAAGACCCATACATTTGTGTCTTAGCTTAACATTGTGATTTACTTGGAAGTTTGGAGAAGACTGAGGGGGGATCTGATCAACACATATAAATACTTAAAGAGTGGGTGTCAAGAGGACAGGGCTAGTCTTTTATCAGTGGTGCCTGGTGAGAGAACAAGAGGAAATGGGCTCAAACTTGAACATAGAAAGTTCCATCTAAACATGAGGATGAATCTCTTCACTTTGGGGGTGGTGGAGCACTGGAACAGGCTGGTGGAGTCTCTGTCTCTGGAGACATTCAAAATCCACCTGGACATGTTCCTGCTCTGGGTGGACCTGCTGTAGCAGGGAGGTTGGACTAGATGATCTCCAGAGTTCCCTTTACAACCCTATATCATTCTGTGATTCTGAGGTTTGGGATAAATTTCCATTCTCTTGGACTGCTACCTCTGACACAAAGGAGGTCAGATAACCCCACACAACTCTTACGGCACTTCTCTGCAAGAAATGCATTAGCTTCAGCTTTCCTGTTCTTCCATTCTTCTCAGCTAATTTCTTCTAAGAGTACAGCATGCATTTTGATCATGGTTTGGTCTTGGAAGAAATAAAAATCTTAGATGCTTCCGATAGCCAGCTGAGGGGATGTTCCTTATAAGAGGAATCCCTTGCACATACAAATCACATATGTCCAATGTGTAAAATGTGCTGGGATACAACTGCACAACATAACTTCTGTTTCACAATTAGGCTTATGCTATTACTCCTTAGCAGCTGCAAGGTAAATTAATCCTCTTTCATGGCCACACTTAGGGCGTTTGTTCAGCATACATGTGAAATCAGCCTCTCTGCTGACGTTAGTCTATGCTGTACCACTGAATTCTGTGATCCTTTCCAAGTAATACTTTCTGATTGTCTGATCCAAAACTCTGTTAGGTGAGAGACTATCGTCAGTCATTTAGTTTGGTTTTTTTTCCCCCCATGTCTATATCTACACCTTCTTTGAAAGAGATTTGTATGTATTTTGCATAGCTAACATGCTTTAACCATCTTTTCTCTCTCCTAACTGTGACTGTGCTGTCTCCTTACGTTACCTTATAGGCTTCAAGAGAGTCTAGAGTTTCTGTGGTGTTGTGTGAAGTGGTGCTGCCTCTGACATACCTTGGCCCCAGGATACACTGCACACACCCTTTGCCTGGCTTGAGAGGTCTCCACTGCAAGGGTGGCTCATGGCAACCTTCCATACGGCTTGCACTGACATATCCTTCTCGTAAGAGGTGGGATTTTAGGGATGCTTTTATTGCTCTAATTCTTCTGCCTTGTGTGAGAAAGCTGGGCTGGTGAAAAGGCTGTCATCCTCTGGGCTGCGTTACCAGTGCTGGCTGGGAAGGCTGGTGTAATCACAGGGTTGTGTAGGGGGGGCTGCAATTGCTCTGCGTCACCTGCTAAGGCCACTTAAAACTCAGAGCTCAGCTCGCCAAAAAGAACAAAACTAGCCACAGGGGACTTCCAGGTGGAGTAGAAGTGGTTGTTTAGTTTGCTTAGGACAGTAGTGGATAATGAAGCATGAAACGGATGTTGAAGGTTAAAAGGAGAGCTTTGTTTGAGAATCGTCCAATATCACTAAATGCATTCTTATATAAGGCCCCCTTGTAGAAAACCTAAATACAATTAAGAGAAAATATTGTGCACTTAATCAATACTAATGATACCTTCCTTAATCTAGTTACAACTGCAGGTCCCTGTGCTTCCAGGGATAAAAATTTTCTTCTGAGGCATTAATGGCTGTACAAAAGCAACTTCTGGAGTTTATCACATTCTTCTGAGATACTTACTTATTTGTCTGCAGCCAAAGGCAAGATAGTGGATGTAAATGGCCTTTGTCTGGTCCCAGAGGCTGGGTGCCATTAAAAACCTGTTCAGAAAAAGATATGCACTGCAATGCTCAATAGATGCTTAAAAACAGCAGGATTAAAGTGATCTTAAGCAGGTTTAGACTGAAAAGTATGTCAAATACTCTAAATAGATCATAAGGAAATTAATTTTGAAAAATCACCTTCTTTAATACAAAGCTTTCCAAATCAACTTGTGTCATCACCTATTCATAAGGAATTTGGCAGGCATGTAACAACCCAAGTGGTATTTTTTGGTAGTTTAGTCTTTGGTAGTTTAGTCTTTGGCTAACCAAAAGCTATGGAAAAACAGGATTAAGTCTTTTCTTCTCCTTCCTCGCCACTCCCAGAAAGCTTCATGGCTCTAAACTGACATTTCAGCAAAATTTAAGTGCCTAAGCCTTAACTTACCATTTTATAGCAAACCTACTCAGCATCTGTAACATCTCTGAGCATGTCCAGAACTGCTCTGCATCTTGATAGGGCTGAGGTGACTGGCGCCACCATCATACCTAATCCCAGTCACATTCCAAACTTGGCCTCCTTCCTGCAGAGATCCCCATGAGCACAAACTCAGGCAGTTTTACCAGGCAGCACCTGAGATGTACCAATGGGATCAAACTCCCTAAAAAATATACTGAGGGCAGTTAGGACAGTTGTCTTTTTTGTTTGATTTTTTTTTTTTTTTTACAGTACTTGCAAGAGGATAAATGCTTTTGGTGTCCTCTTCTTTTTTATTCCTTGTTTAGGTAATAGTCCAGTAAATGAAGGATTCATGTAGGAAGGAGTGCAGGGCCCTAAATTCAACATCTACTCAGGGTGAAATTGTTAAAATTTTTGTCTCCAAGTACAACATGACAATTGGTTTGAGAATCTTTTTGTAGAAAGCAAATGCAAGCATCAGTGCTTCCAATAGCATGGGGTATCAGGTACAGTTCCCAGGAAGCACGAAACAAAATATTTTTGTAGTAATCATCCATTTGTAGGGACAAATTCATTTCTTAAGGAGTAAGATGAGCCTTAAAATATATATATTTTATATATTTATATATAATATATACATATTTATATATAATATATATTTTTATATATATATATAATGCCTTTTCCATTCCCTATTGCTCTCATTATTCACAGCATGAATCCTAAAGTATTCCATCAAGAAAAGTCACATTTAAGTGTGTAAGATGGTAGCTGGTATCTCTAACAGTATTATTTTCCCTCTACTTTTACTGAATTCTGATCTTGCCTTAGTGAGGCAGCCATATTTGTATGGGAAAATGCTTCTTCAGTGCTCTGTTATTTTGGAAACTGAAAACTTTGAGTCAAAAATATTTCCACTGAAAACCAAGAGTTTCTACTTGGGAAGGCTGCCAGGATGCCTGTTGCCCAAGTAATCTGCTTGTCCCATGCTGCAGTATTTGTGTGTTTTTTTCAGAGGGGAGGGGATAAAGTTTCCAAGTTAGCACAAGAAGGCAACAAAAAAGGCAAGAAACACCTTGCATTTTCTTGCGTCTTCCTCTGTTGTCTGACCGAACACCACAGAGAGGTGGAGAGGTTTACTTTCTGTTGCTGTTCAGTGCTTGCTGCACAGCCTGCCAAAAATCACAAAGGGCTTGTTAAAAAATGCATGCAGTTTGTGGCTGTGTCTTCGTTCAGGTCAGAGTTGCTTCTTACCTTTCGAGCATGGTCCAAGGAAGGGAATGAAGCCACAGAAGGAGGCTTGCCCTAGTTTATTGTCAGCACATCACTGTGGTCAGAGGGGAAGAATTTTCTCTCTTAGGCAGGAGGAAGTTTTAAAACATCAGAGAAAAATGCCGTAGACAGATAAGTATTTTTTGTAATGTACAACAGACCTTTATAGTTTCCAGAAGTTATTACTTGAACTTACAGCTCTATCAGCAAGTGAAATGCAAAAGAAAATTCATAAAAAATGTGCTAATATAACAGCACTGCTAAAATTTGGACCCATATTTCCCCAACAGCTTGACCCTTTGAATCTTGGGATATAATTGAGGTTTTGAGATTTGTTTTGTCAGACCTAAAATCTGGCCTTCAGATACATAGCACTTGTGCCATTTGTTCCACATAGATTTTGTATCATTTTGACCAACAATCAAAGGTGAAAATCCCCCCAAAGCCAAGAAACTGACATTTACTGAGCCATAGCCCATCAAATATTTATGAGTCCTAACACATTAAATAAAGATAGAAACTGTGAGAGAAAATAATGTTTAGATTTTTTCCCTCTTTTTAATTTCCATCTGAAGTGAGTTCTTCTGCAGAAAAGACATATAGTCCATGGTTTTTCAACACAAAACAAACCCATTTCAAAATAGTAACAAGACTCTGCAATGTGCAGCATATGGGACGTGCAAGGCAGAACTGATGACTAACACCAAAGGCATTGTTTATTAACTTTAATTCATAGTATCTCATATCCTCCTGTCAGTTCACTCCTCCTCCTCCTTTTTTATTATAGATGAATGAAAACTGATGCTTTTACATTCTTAAGTCATTAAAATATGTTAATTATTTACAGCAAGGCAAGGCAACAAATAACTAGACACATCCCTGAAGTTTTCAGCTTCCTGATGCAGCAGTTTCTTGGCTTAGGCACTGTTTACAGCAAAAGACATTAAAAGGTCCCAAATAAAAAAAAAAATTAAAACAAAAAACCACACACACACTTTTCTTCATAATTTCACAGAGCCATGTTTAAGGGAGTCATAGATTCCCTTAAAACCTATCACTGGTTTCCCATACAGAAGCACATCACGTGTCTAAGAAACACAAGACTAATCCCATTAGACTTAAACTTTCTGTAGATCACAACTACTAGTTACCAGTGTCCTAATTTCTATGGAACAATCCACATCCTTTTGTCACCACCAAAGCAGGCTGAAAAACTCGTTCTTTTGTTGTTTATGATACAGTCAGCCTAAAGGATTGCTTTCATCTCTTTTGCATGGATGAATTGGAGAAAAAAAAAAAATGGAATTATTTGGATGTGAAACTTATGAATCAATTCTTTGGTGTGGAGTGAGTGCTTCTTGTCAATGTTGCATAATGCAAGTTATGTTGGTACCACACGACTTAGATGGATGAGGTACCATATCCCCTTTCAATTACATCGTAAGTGGTAAGAGATATGATTCATGTCTCTAAGGTACTAGATGCACCAAAGAAATTAGAAACAGACCTTCTGTATCTCTAACAGAGAATCCAAGGACCGAATCCTGCAGCTTTAAAAACCTAATTATGTGCAGATGTAACAAAAACAGCTTAATAGTATTTTAAAAAAATTACTGTGAATATCTCTGACTTGAAGAGGATAGAAATTAAGGCTAAGAGCATTTACTTTGGCATAGAAGATTTTAATGTTGTTGGTTTTAATCCCTGGAAAGAAGTCCTATCACAACCACCTAGTTTGACCGCATCATCAAGTACATCTCCAGCTGCAGAGCTACACACATAGCCATATTAGCCTGATAATGATAAATCCATGAAACAAGAAGTGTGGTCCTGATTTTGAAAGAAGTGTCTTCACGCTTCCAAGCCATTGCATTTCAGGAAGAGCTTGTCCTTTCCTTTCACAGTGTCCTGAGGAGCCAAGTTCCCACGCTGTGAAGAATCCCTGATGAAGGAGAGGACATCTTTCTGCACTGTGTGTGTGCATACAGTGGTCCCATCCACAGACCACATCTCTCACAGAGCAGCACACACCAGTCCCTCCCTGGCTTGATTTATGCTTTTTCAGCTGAAACAGGACAAGCTAGAGCATTGCTTTGGCTAAGACCTTTCCAAAACTCCAGTCCAGTCTTTTATGTGAGTATGAACCAAATCTATATTGCATTTTGAGGAAAGTAATTATCAGAGTGGATAATTTCCAAAATGGGGAAAATGTCACTTTGTTATCCTGCATTTTGTAGTTGCAGCAAGAATTGGGCATAGATGTAGTTGAAAACTCTGATTGAAGCTGCCGTGACAATATTTCCAGGCCAGTAAAATACAGGAAATATCAAAAATCTTTGGGGGATTTTGGATGATGAGATTAGCACATTAGTTTTATCTATTTGTAGAATTCAGAGAATTTGGGAAAGACTTTGTTGAGCTTATCAGGGAAAACTGAGTCTTTAAACCTCTGGAAATCCCACTCTAGGTTCTCATGAGCTGACGTGCCAGGGCTCTCTGGCAGGAGAGAGTTATTATACATCTGGGAAGAGCATGTGATAGTTTCCAACTTCCTTCATAACAACAAAAAATCTTTCACTTCACTAAGTGATTAGGAAATAAAATGACTTAGCTACAAGAATTTTTCTTCACATTACCTTTCTTATAGCAACCTTTGAGCAAATTTAACTACTAAAATTTTTGAGAAATAGTTTGGGGAAATCATAGCTTCATTACACTGTCTCTTCAAGGTATCCTTGAAAAAACGTGTTGCCCAGAAACCGTAACAAACATATTTACTGTTGTACCACAAAGTTAATGCTTAGCTAAATAAACTCAGTTTTAAAACAATAAATATTTCTAAATAATGTTATTATCAGCAGCTACAGATATACTTCTTCAAATTTCTGCCAGGTTAGTAGGCTGTTCAATCCATTTGCTTGTTTCCTTGTTTATGAATAGTAGTTACTTGCTAACAGAAAATCATTAAGTGCCACTTTGATTTCATTTGGTTCGGGCTTTTTTTTTACCATGAAGACTTCTTTAAATTCTTTGCCAAACTGTCAGAGTTTATCTGGTCTTGTGGGCACTTCACATCTTCGGTTGCGTTACATCATGTGACTATGTGGATCAGAAGAAAAAAGGGGCATTGTTTTCTATCTATGATCAGCCTTGACAGGTCTCTGGGTCAAAACCCCCAAAGCTTTAAGCTAATGTTCTACAGATTGTCTAGGGACTTTCATCAGATCAGTTGGGTCAGGTAGCACTTTACCTATGGAGCCTTGGAGTCACCTATGGAGCTACAGAGAGACATCAAATCCCTGTTCAGAAAGTTGTTCAGAAACACAGTGAACATGGGCCATTTGGCAAATGGAGTACCCATGCTCTCAGAGAAAAGAAATTAAATGGTCCCAAAGGTTTGTCAGCTCAGCTGATTTGCTTCTTCTGCTCCCTCGTTTATGTGAAGTTTCTTTGTATCTGTGAGATGTTAGTGGGGCTGTTTGTGTTAGTGGTCACCACAGCAGAAGAGTGTTGCAACATCTGTCCCCCTCCTGGGGAAAGCAGAGAGGAGGGTCTTTGAGACTGTGTGTGTGGAGCAGAGAGCAGGGAGGGGAAGGGTAGTCACCACTGGCAAAATATCTAGAATTTAGTTTTCCTCTTTTACAACTTCTCCATTCCTATTTTTTTTATTATTATTATTCAGTGTCTCTTGAAATTTTCTAGTTTTATTGGACCTTCTTCACTGTTATTTTTTCTTGAAAGTTAAAAAGACCATGTACCAAATTTTGAGTGAAAGCAATTTAGTATGGAGACACTGAATTCACTAGCTAAAGGTTTCTGTCTGTCCCAAGTGCAGGTTGCCCAGACTTTTACACTAAAGTAATTTTTTGTAGGTGATGGGATTCCCAACTTGCTTCCATCTGGGCACTGAAGCTCCATGTGCTGTAGCAGCAGTGGGGTCTGAAGGGCAGAGGGGATATTTCACAAGCTGCTCTCTCTTCTTGTTTTGGCGGTGCTCTCAAGTGACTTCACCAGGCAGGCATCCCTCTCCAAAGACTTGGGGATTGTGATCCTGAGACTTGTGGTGCAGTAGTAAAACTCAGCTGCTGTACCTCAAGATTAACAATTTAGTTGCAGGATTTCAGGGGTTTTAGAAATATAATATAAGGGATTTTTCAGATCCTGGAGAAGAAATAGCTTAATATTTTGGGGATTAATAATGGGGTTTCCATTGCAAGAATCTATGACTGAATATTGAAAAGCCATAATGGCATAATCTAGATGAAGGGAAGGGTATAAATGGTGATGTAAAATGGAACTTCCCAGAAAGAGATAGCATGTTGATGATCATAAGAATTTCAGTTGTCTTTTCTGTAAGGGCAGTAAGAGAGGCAGCTTCTGTGAAAATTTCCCCAGGCTGCTCCTTGGTGTTGATGAATCTTTTATTGCAGAATCACAGAAGATTTGTGCCAGCTGGTGCTCTTGTTCTGGAGGACATGCCCAACCTCTGCATGCATTGGGTGTCAATAGCTGTTTTTTGCAACTCAATGCCACTAAGGTAGAGGGGAAGGTGTCCCGGAGTCATTTAAAAGCACTAATTTTCTCATTAATTAATTTAAAAATAAATAAATAAATAAATAGCCGGATTGCTTCCTCAATTATCACCAGCATATTGGATTCTAGAAACCTACACCTTGCATGCAGGATAACCATGTTTTCTTCATTTATGATCCCTTCTCCTACAAGGTCCTCACTCGTCAGGAAAGTGATGCTATAAACCTGTTGTAAACAAGTGAAACATACTTATGTTTTTAGCTCTATCTGAGTCTCCTCTGTGTTTATGTTGTATTTGCGGACTCTTGCATCTGCCTGTTTCTCAGTTGCTTTACAGTTGGTATAAGAAACTAATTTAAAGCTAGTAAATACAAGGGACAAGTATTTACTCTCCCTTAACTCACTCCCTTTTTTTCAGTGGAGTTGGTCCTGTTTTTCTGCTGCTATGAGATCGTACATAGTTATCTTTTCCTGGTTTCTGTGTATAGAGAGGGATTAAAAATCCCTGCTTGGGAACAATCCATGAAATATACTTAACTCTATAGTGTTGATTTTTTCACTTAGATTACTGGCAATTCCATACTAAAAGTAGCTGAAGAAGGCAGCGAGGAATCCTGTATCTGGCAGATATTGTTGTTCTTTTCATTGTTTCACAGTGTTTTCTGAATATCTGGATGATCTTGTGTCTTTTTAAATTATGTTTATGCCCATCTATCAAAATGATTCATATCTACAAGAATTGCTACAGCAGAGGAGTTTGGGAGAATGACCTCAAACATTCAAATCGTGTCATTTTGTATTCTTTCATTTATTAAATTTTCCTAGCACCTGGGCTAGTTTTTGCTATCAAAGGTTATTTAATGAAAAATGTCAAAAGATAGATATGCGGACCTGAATCTTCCACTGTAAAGTCTTTAACAATTACAAGCTTCTTGGCAAAACTCAGACCTGATTCCTTCACAGATTACTACTACTTCAGCAGACCCACTTTGAATTTTAAATAAACCTGAATGCAGAAAATTAAATTTGGTTTTATATCAAAATTATCAGCTTCTGCCCCCCTTCTTTAAGCCTCAAACAAAGCAAAAATTGTTTGCATTTGATTTAATCACCCAGAGTCAAGGAGTCTAGTAATTAATCATCCTGATATTTTTATATTAGCCTGTAATCCTCTGCGAGTGTTACCCGATTGTGATGATGCCATTCTTAGCATGCAAGCGGCCTCTGTGCTGGTAGATGTTCCCCCCCATCAGTTGCTCTTTGCTCCACTGGCAGCTCCGAAAAACTATTCCAGCTTTCCTCACAGATTGTGTTATTCTAGCTCTTAGAAAGAATGTAACATTGTGAACTGAGACGCTTTATTGCACACAGAATGACCTTAAGTAAATTCTTCTGTATCTTTGCTCTCCTGAGACTCTTAAAAAGATTTTTATACTTGGGATTTTACAAGACACAAAGTTTTGCATATTTTTTCCTCCTTCTAAGCTACCATCTTTCGCATCCCTGTGCTAGAAGTTACTGCATTGTATTGGGATGGTACGCTATGCAGTAGTGATACTGGTCCCGTTTTTTATACACTGGTACAACTAGAAGCACTTCTCCAATTTATGGTATGTCGCTTTTCTAACCAAAAAACATCATAAATTGTCATTACAACCTTGCCCCTTGATTCCTAACATTTAATCTCTATTTGTATCAGATGTTAACCAATGGACAGCGTCTTCACCATGTTCCTCCCATTTGATCTCCTCTCTCTTCAAAATGTCTAGAGGATAAGTTGCGGTGAGTGTTTTGTGCCGCTTTAGCCTATAAACATCATACTTCAGAACCAATCTATTCATTTCCATGGTTTTTCCAGGGAAAAAACAAACACTGAAGCGCTGTCAAAAGAACATTTTACTTATGAAAAAGTGTAGTATTGGGTAGAGCAGAAATATTAGTGAATTTGTCACAAATTTGGCAGCATCAGACAAAAGTAAAAGTTTATTTTAATTTTGCTTTCACAAGCTGTTCTCAGTGGTTTCCCCCTGCTCCCCAAGTGGACTCCAAACTAGTACAATGAGTTTGTGAGGCCAAGATAAGTTTCTAAGGACAATTCCATGTCTGAGAATGGGGTCCCCAAAGGGCTATACATTCAACAAGGTAAGAGCTGCTGATAACAGCTCACAGAAAGAAAAAGCCAACAGAAGGGTAGTTCAGACACCTGAGGCATTCATCTGAGAAATGAGAGCCCTGGATACTGGTTTTTATATGCAGACTTTACATGACAAAGTCAGCAACTGTAATGCATAGAGGGTAGCTAAAAATCAGCACCAGCACCTGCTTGTTGCCATCTAGTTAAAACCAACATATTTTCTGAGTTAATTTAAGCACCAGTAGGATTCAGCATGTCCCTGCAGAGGATTCCTGGCTTCCTTCTGAATAGTCCTTTCCTGACTCCATGAGCCATTTGCTTGGCAACACAACAAGCACCAGCAGGTGTATATATAGAAAACACCCTGGGCCAGGCAGCCTCGCAGACGGCTGCAGAACATCCTTTCCAGGTTCAGAACAGCATGCTTCAGCCTTTTGGGTCCACTAATAGAACAGACACCCAAGGCAGTCTCCAGTTATAGAAAAACTAGGTTCAAGTGCTGCTGGCCTGCTTTGGTGCTTTCAAAGAACAATTGTAGGTGTTCTCAGAAGATAATATTAAGGTTTGCATCCTACAGGGAGGAAGATCTTGAACTCTACAGCCACCTTAGATACCAGAGGGTGGTGTTTAACACCAGTAAGGTGGCATCATCCAGCACAGTCCCATCCTCAGTTTTTACTGCTGGCCAGATCTAGGCAACTACCTGCTTAATGCGCAGATATTTGTACTGCTGTCCTGAGGTAAAGCGTTCTTCCTGTAAGCACCAGGTGTTGAATCTGGGACTTAAGCTTGTGCACCAAGAACTCTGTATATAAACCAGGGGTACTTGTGTTCTGGCTGTTACCATATTGATCATAGATAAAGATGCCCACCACACAGAAGATCAGCATCATAATGACTACCTTACACTTAATCATTCAGTTGGGTGCATATTCACACCACATATGGATATACACATGATAAATATGCTTCCTATCCATGAAGCTTGCTATAATTTTGTCATCAATATCAACAGTGTGTTTTTTAGACCTAAATTGTCTATATCAGCTAAGTATTAGGTTTTCAGACAAACACTGCAATAAACTGGAGCGGGGGAATTAGCAGCTATTCATTGACTTCCTGTTTAATTAACCTTACTGTGACATTTTCCTGCAAATAAATGAAATTCCTTGTTACCTACTGATTAGCTTTGAGCTGACTCTTCCACAACAATTAATCAGCCAGGCACTTTGACATTATACCAAGACATGTAGGATGTTAACATCCTCCTGATTGCACAAATTAAAAATTAAAAAAGCAAACCTTTAAGTGAATAATAAAATTATGAAAAAAAAAAACAAAACAACCAAACCAAACTAACGAGTAGTATTGTTTCCAACACCTGTGCAATCTGACTGACAACATCATCGTGTCTTTTCTCATACACTTTTTTAAAGAGCTATGTGGGAAATGAAGCCGGTTAAAAAAAATTGGAACAGATTCAGAGGTGTTATTGACTTTAGCAGAAAGTTCTCTCCCTGGTGAAGCTTGATATTGTGTTATTTACTTGCGCATATAAGAAAAAAATCAGTATTTGCTGAGTCATGTTACTCCAAAAATTCCAGTAAGGGGCATCATGAAAACAAGATTTGAAACAGCTGTTAGATAGTTACATACAGAAACTTAAAGTAAAGTTGACCTACTCTTCTCCAAACACTGCATTAGAATCCAAAGGCAGAGATATCTGTGACAATGTTGTGACACACTCCCTGTGGGCACTGATAGGACATTTGGAAAAGAGACATTGAGGTAAAATTAGGAGTAGGATATGCACAAGTCTAGCTGGGCATTGTGGGAGCTAGTTTACCCCTTCGGCCTCGTAGTACATATCTAGACAACTCATCACAGCCAAGAGCTTTCTTTGGCCAAGGAACAAACAAAATATTTGTGGGCCATATTCCCCTGCTTCAACACTGTAACGTGTAGCCCACTCTGCTCATGTTATACCCTCTCGTCATCACCTCCCTAGCCATGCTTCCCTCTGTTCCTTGTATTTGTCCAATGTGGGCAGCAGTGCCAGCAGCTGCAAACAGTGTGGAAGGCGCTGGACAAGTTCCTGTGTAATGTGCTCTAGGTAGACCCGCTCTGGGTGTTGGACCAGATGATCTCTAGAGGTCTCTTCCAACCTCATATGATTCTATCATTCTATGATCTGTCTCATGTAGAAGCAATGACAGATTGTCTGAAGGTCTTGAATTGTCTAGTCACAGAGCTGCAGTTGTTCACACAGGTTGTGTCATTGTTGACAGGGATGGGAACAGAAGAGAGTCCAGGGGGAGTAGCATGTGTTTCAGCTGGCTCTCCATCACATCTGAAGAAGATCATTGGTAGTGCACATGGTGGGTCTCTAGCTGTGCAAGTAACAAATTAAAAGCTAAAGCTTAATTAAACTCCTTAACAACAGATGAAGCAAAGACCTTTTATACTGCTGTTCCCTTATTTCTAGTTCTGGCAATTTAACAGCAAACTGAAAGCCTTATGTCTTATTTGGAAAGAATTAAGGAAAAGCAGAATTTGTTCATTCTTGGTTCTCCTAATTTTTTGCTGTAACAGTTTTCTTGCCTTATTAGTTGCCACATAGCAGGTTCAGAATGTCTCTTTAGATCTCCTTTAACTTGTCTCTTCCTAATTGACATGACATTTTGCTAATAACACCTTGAATGTTTATGAACACAGATTATACAGTCCCCACTGGGAAATGGGAATATATTTAACTGTATCTCTAGGGCATTTTTTGTTTTGCTAATCCTTAGCTTTCTGTGTATTTCAGTTTTACTGGATGTGTATAACAAAAATACCTGTAAGGCACGTCTTTCACTTGGTTTACACAGTTATCCGGACCTCTGGAATAAAACAGTTAATTTTCTCCATATCAAATAATCATTATTTATATAATGCCTTGCTTAATAGGCAGAGTGTGCCAAAAATATATGTCCCTGATTTTATGATACTTTCTTCAAAGGCAAGTTTACTGTGAATTACAATATAGAGTGTAGCCTTCTTCACAAACATCTAGGCATATAGTCTTACATTTTGTTAACCTGTTTTGATCATGAGACTTTCAAAATGCATCATTAGTATTGCTTTCATGATATTGATACTAGGTCAGATGCATATACAACCAGAATAATAGTCATATAATTCTGAAAATATTCCCTATGCTTTCTGCATCATCAGAGCCAAGAAAAGGCCTAAGTCATTTCAGCTGATCCTAGTTCACTTTAATTTTTCTGAAAGAATACCTACATGAGGAAAAACTGTGATGAACAAAAAACCTTCAAACCCAGAAAAGATTAAGCAAATAACTGGATTTATCAAAAGTCAGGGGCAAACACAGTGTTTTGCTTAGTTCTCATATTGATTTTTTTTTTCACTTGAATTAACATAGTTGATATTGTCTCATAATCCATAATATGGTTTATTTAATGCAAGTGGTCTCTAAGAGATAGAGTCTCAGGAAGAGTCTGCAAATATAATCTCGTAGATTTGGGCTAAGCATGATCTTAATCTAATTGGGTCCTTAGTCTCTTCTCCTGTAGCTAAAGAAAAGGCACCGTAATATTGCTTTATTTGATTGCAAGCTCTTCAGTATCTTTCTCTGTGTTTGTACGCAGTCTAGTGCCATGGAGACTTCCCCTACTTAAGGCCTGTGGGTGCTACTGCAATATAAATAAATGAGAATAAGGGGAGTGAAATTAAAGAAGAGGTTGCTATAGTCATTCTGTATGTGAAGCTGATGTTCTCCCTTTCTAGCAAAAAACAAACCAGGTAGACATTTCTGTAGAAAACCTTAGTACAGGGGAAAAATCATCCTTGTGGATGATCCTGTTTCAGGAGAGAACGAGAACAGAATAAGGCTGAGAAACTTGCTTATAGCTGAGAACACTCCAGGAACATATTTATGGCATGAACTTGCCCTTTTGTCTGAAAAGCAATAAACAATCATCATGAGAAATGGCAGCGTCAAGGAGGATTTAAAGGCTGGAATTTATTAGAACAATGTTTCCTCATACCTAGCACTAAACTTCCCTCCACTGAATGTTCATTTCATTTCCTTGTTGGACACAATGAGAATTGCTCTCAGAAAAACTACCTGTCTCATCCCATTGTCTTGTCTAGAAGTCTCCTGCACAGCTAAACCTCATATCCTTCGTCTGGAGTTATGGGCATGAGGAAACATTCATCTGCAAATAATAATACAAATGAGGCAACAGTATACATTAGTCTGAAGACCTGCTGAGCTACTTCAAAAAACAATGGGGGGAACGTGATGTTCTCAGAGCTGTGTAAACAAAGTGCAAGGTTTCAAACTAGAAAAATTGGAAATAAACTTTTCATCATCATACGCCTGCTTTTGGGCTTCCAGTGTAGCTCTTGTCTGCAGTCAGCCTTAAAAGCCAGGCAGGTTAGAGAGCTGAGCCGACTGCGGCAAGGTAATACAGCCAAGCAGCGTGGATATGTCTGTCACGGTCCCCATGAAATCACCCAGGGCATCCCCTCCTAATGGAGATCCCAGTGGGGACAAAGAGAACTATCTTTGCTCTAAGTAGCCTTGGGTAATCTTTGCAGACATATACATTATGAACATTATTATGAACATTATGAACTTCCATCCCTGGACGTGTCCAACACCAGGCTGGATGGGAATTTGAGCAACCTGGCCTATTGGAAGGTGTCCCTGCCCATGGCAGGGGGGTTGGAATTTGATGATTTTTAATGTCCCTTCCAACTCTAACTGGCCTACGATTCTATGATTATTTAAATACCCCTTGATCTCCACAGTCTGCTCCTAACACATGTGGAAAGAAAGTCTGAAGGAGCTCTGCCAAAACCCACAATGAGCGTGTGGTGGACCTCACTTTAAAATTGCAAGATTAAAATCTTTTCACTTCCAGAAGTGAATTTCACCTGCATAGCAGGATCCCCTCCCCTTTATTTCATGTAATTTGCTGGTTGGCCTTAGGACAGCTGGAAAGAAGTACCTGAGCACCTTCTTAGGTTGCAAACCTTTTTGCCCAAACAAAGAAATAATTCAACCATAGTCCTATAGAGAGCAAGGAAGCCTTGGATGATTTTCCTCATACCCAGCCCCTCCAAATGCAAAGGCTGTTACTCAGCAATAGTCCTGTGACACCTAGTTTAGATTTTCATACCACTGTGTAAATATACTACTCCTCCCATGTCCCTGTGGGGTAGGGGAGTAAATGTTTGATTTACTCTTCACAACCAGGAAAGCTGGCACAACCAGCGTGTGACAATGAGGCACACAGTTCTGAGCTTCTTTGAAAGAGCAAAAAATCACAGCCATTGAAATGTTTGTTGGCAGGGAGCTCTAAAGAGCATTTAGTCCAACCTCCTGCTCTAAGTTGGACTACTTCTGGCACAAGATCAGCTTGCTAGCAGCTCTATAAACACTAAGGAACCAGATTGGGAGAGAGTCTTCAAAATGTTACAAAATACCATAATCTATCATTTTGGACTGCTGTGTGGGCTTTTTTCTCCAATTCACAGATTTGCAATGAAAACAATCAGTCTTTATTTTTCTGCCACATATCAGAGAAACTATCAAACATTGTTCTTTGGTAGGTCAAATCGTATTTATTTTCTGGCTGAACAAACTAAGAGGCACGTAGAAGCACTTTCAGCAACCTCCTGTAACCTCAACACATAATTTCTTCTCATGCCACATATCCCAGGTTAAGAGATGTGAGTAGTGAGAATCACTGCAAACATGAGTCTTCTTTGCATAATGGAACATGACAGCTAATAATTTTAACTATTCACTTGGTTTTTTAGTTTTTTTTTAGTTTTGTCAGATTTAAGCGACATGTGTACTTCAGACCAAAGGACTCATAATGTATTCCTACACTGACTGTGACATGACTTGAGGAATTCCCTGAGTTTTGCATGGAAATGAGTCAATGAACATGGTGTTACTGCGAAGTGATCATCCTCCAGACCTAAAGTGAGCAGTGCTAAGGATGCTTAGCAGGAAAAAGGCTGATACATTATCTAAGCCACAGACTTATTGCCCATGAATAGAGTTTTATGCTGTCAGTGAGATACCTGGAATTCCTTTACAGTTCTCAGAAAGTCTTTCCTTTGAAGCAAACAGACTATTTTACAAGTCATCTATTGCTCCTTTGAGAAATCAGGAATAAAAATAGCAGTGGAGGACCGGCCAGGGTCATTCCAGAGGTGTCAAGGTCAAGAGGACTGGTCGTTCTCACTGGACAACTGACCTCCCAAAACCCTAACGAGAGAAGGTATTTCCATTAACCACAAAAATGATAAATTAGATTTGTTTTGTTTGGCAACAGCACAATGAACAGCCGTGTAGCTGTGACAGCAGGAGTGGAGGAAGCTGTAAGGCTGCCAGGTTGGATGAGTGCAGCACAGATCCACAAGTCTGTCAGACAGGTGAAATATGTGAAGAGGATTATTCCTGTTTTAGAGGTAAATTTACTGTGAAGAGTGGGTACGCTGACAGGGTTAGTCTTACCTAGCCATGTCTAACCACCTCACACTGCCTCTCCTGGACAGATTTTACTGCCCTCTGTTGTACAAAATCTCTCTGCTCTTCCTGAGAGTCTCTGGATCTCACTGCTTAACCCTGGTACCTTTGGAAATCCAAACGTATCCCAGTGACGACATAGGCAGATTTCGCTCCACGTCCTTAGAATCTGAGGCATCCTTCATAATTGCTGCTTTTTTCTAGCAATGACAACCTCATGCTCCATATGTGGTAGTGCATGTAGCCATTAACAAATCTGTTATCAACTCTGTTTTGCACTCATCTTACATAGTTTTCAGCATGCAGGTAAATGAAGGTTCCTGTGCCTCCGTTTTGCTATTTTATTTCACTGACATGGAATTCAGAAAATAAGATCTTGCTTTGTACTGAAACTATAGTATGTTACAGTGATGGTTGCAAAGTAATACTTCTTTTTTTCTTTTTTTCTTTTTTTTTTTTTCTGGTTCGGCTAATCTACCACATGACTATTTTTTGTCTTTTAATAAGCAAAATAGAAGAGATAAATTAATTTATTGAAGCACACAAGGGTGAAAACTGTAGCAAATTGTGATTTCTGAGTCTGCTTACCTGCAGCTTTGTTTCATGACTAGCTGGTCAAGGGATGTTTCTGCACTTGTGAAAAGATGGAACTTCCTTTCATAAGCATGCATGAGAAAGTGTACAGGAAATGGCATCCAATTAAACTTTATGGCACTTAGATAATATTGAAGCCTACAATAAGTTGAATAATAAATTATCAATTCAAACAACACAAAGCATCATGCAAATAAATGACGTCTCTTGCTGGCATCATAAATGGTAAAATATTGACCATCAATAGCCCCATTATAAATTTGATCCATAAAAAGCTCAGTATCATGAACAAGGAAGTTCACAGTCTATTTTCTGTCATGAAGGAGCCTGGTCTTTAAGAGATGTTACAAAAGAAAAGGTTGCACAAGTCTGAATACTACCTGCCCTTTTGAAAATTGAAATGTATTTCCCATCATGAAAACAGACACTTTTAAAAAAATCCACATTAAAGATGGAGGAACAGATTTTGTGAGGGGAACAGATTTTGTGTCACACTAGAAGTGACCTGATTGTCCAAAGCTGGCCACAATAGAGCAGCACATCTTATGGGCATTCACAGGAACATGTAAGTCTTTTACAAAGCTGAAATTTTTCACTGTGTGATAAACCAGAGCTGAAAAACATTCTGGAGTGCTTCAATGAAAAAATTCAGTTAACAGGTCCAGTTTAATTCTGGTAGACATCTTTCATCCAGCTGCCAATTCTGATTATCCTTCTCTTTCTCCATCCTTTCTATTCTTTCCGGAAAAAGGAAGCAAAAGAAGAGAAAAATCAGAGAAGGAAAGTTAAGTTTAAAAACAAATCCCCCAAGGAATTTTGGTACTTTCATTAAAAAGTTTCCGTTTTCCTTTTCCAGAAAAAAAAAAAATGCAGCGACTCTGCCCCCACCCCACCCCACCCCACTTCCCAAATTAATCTTCTTTCAAAACCTCTAGAATTAAAATTATTTTTACACATTTGTTGTATATATTTTGTGTATGATTGGAACAACTTCAACTTCCATCTGTAACCACACATAACAAAATCCATAAGGAATGACCTACGAGCTAGCCTGACCACAGATGACAGACTTATGTCACAAGAGGAAATATGGAGCTGAACAGCAAGATAAGAACAGACTTTTAGTATTTATACAATGTTAAAATTGACTTATCACTTTCTTCTTTTTCCAGACAAGTAGAAAATCAAAGTGCACAAACGGCTGACATAGCCATCACCATTTTATGCAGATCTCATGGCAAGTACCTTTGTATTTTTCTGCTCTGAGCCATTTCTATAGCAATACACTAGAGAGGAACTACTCTAACTATGTTGAGGGAGCAGTGCTTGATGTAACATAAGCAAGTAAGTTATCTTAAAATTATTTCACCGTCACTGAAAAAAAGACGTTTCCCACCCCTGGAATCCATGGAATTGGCTGTTAGGATTTGCATATTTTTTAAACATTGGAGAGCATTTAAGTCAATTTTCAGTGTGCAGGATTTTTCCCTGCTTTCTAGCTGCAATTTTTTATTCACTAATTACTGTAGCACGCAATATTTTTTCAACCATGAAATGTTAAATTCTTTGAACTCTTCGTCTCTGTCCATTTATTAATTGGGCAATTTAGCATATGCAGGGGCAGGTCTACTGCTACCTTTTTTTTTTTTCCACATGGGATTTCTCTTTTCTTTTCTTTTTTTTTTTTTAACATTTCTGCTCAAATCCACTGCCAGCTGCGTGGCAGCAGAAGTCTTCTGTTCATTTGCTTCTTCTGTTGCCAAGATGTTCAAAGCTCTCTGACTTTCGGCACAATTCACTTCATGATGAACCAAACATTTTCAGAGAGAAAAGAAGAGCCAAGCTGTTTCCTAAATTCCTGAATTTTCATAATTACCTGGCATGCAGTAGGCCACTCAGCATGTTGCATAGGACAGCCTCCAATAAGGTTTTACATTTTAAATGTTAAAAAAAAACAAACAACAAAAAACAATCACTGAATTTTAGTGCTAATATAGAAATGAATCCAGCTTAGGAAGCATGTCTAGTTTGGACCTCTATTCATGGAAAAACTCTGCTGTGTAGATACTCTGTTCTGACAGAGACCTTCTGACAAGTCTATATCATTTACTAGGATAATTCTACTAATAAATTAAAGATGGTCCAGAAACACTAGCCATTGTTTTTCCATACCGTTATATACCGAAACCACCTCCATGATTTCTGAGGTGGTCTTATCCCAAGCTATTTTGAGTCCAAGAAAATTCTTGGTACAATCCAAGGAGACAGACACAATGGAGACCGCTGTCCAAAGGTACTCTGAATGTGGGGTCCTTCTACAGAGGATAAAGGGCAGAAAATGATCCTTGTCAGGGGCTGACTCCAGCCCAGGCTGGGGCTTTGGGGGAGAAAAATGAGGAGTCCTGGGAGGACATAGGACTTTACAAGTGAGACCTGTTGGACACCTGTCTGCAGTCTTCTTTATGATCACCCACCTCTTCTTTCAGAGCTATGTGATTTCTTTTATGCCTAAAATAAGAAGGAAAGTCCCTTTACTTCTTTTGTTACTCAGCCCCAAATTTTGGCAGGTTGGCCCCATTCTGTAACACCCTGAGTGCTTTGACACGGACCAAGGCAGTGTGCATTCTGAGTCCTTTCTAATAAGGCACAGTAAAAAATGGTGCATATAGACTCTTTCAGACTGATGCATTCAATCTAGGAACTTCATTACTTGAGTTGTCTTCAAATTGTCGTATTCAAACAATTCCCCCAAACTACCTAAAATCCTTCAAAGATGTATTAGTCAAGCACTACAGGTTTAATTTGGTTGTCTGGGCTGCTGTTCTTGTTGGCTTTTTTCCAATTCACACTTGAGCCACTAAGTCAATTACCTGGAAATCAGAAGGACTTGTTAAAGGCACTGCTTCCAGAGTAGCTAGACATGTGAAGCACTGTCTTCCATTATTGCCAGCAAAAGAATGCAAATCCTAAAGTATGTCCTGCCAGAGAAAAACAGATTTCAGTTCACTTCTAGCAGATGACATTATGAAGTGAAATAAAACAAGTAATTTCCCTGTATGCCAGCAGGATTTCTTGCCTTCTTAAAACATCTACACAAACAATGTGTAACATACTGGTGACCCTTTCACTCCTTCCATTACGGCAAGAGATGCTATCAATGTTTCAAAATCCCAAATGTGCAAAACTGGGTGGGATTTTTAATGTATTCAGGATTAGTTTACTTCTCTGTCCCTGGATGTCAGTGGGCTTTTGCAGGCTGAAGTGGAACAGCTAAGGCAGAACTTTTGGTACTTTAGAAAATCCCACTTTTCTCTCTCTGCTTTCCTTCCTGGTCCTCTTAGAGGAAAAAAAATATTAAATTTACTGTCATCATTTCATGCAGCACACTTTATCCACCACAAGTAACTGTCTAGTATACATAATGCTTTTTCCATATTAGTCCAGATGCTTTTCTGATTGATGGAGGAATGTGAAACTGATTTAATAATTTAATTAATTTTAAGTTCAAAAGTTGGCCAAAATTTCAAGTCTTTCTTGATTTCAGATTAACCTGTGTAAAACCAGTAAATTTCATGTTCTGATTGCCAAAACCCCATGAATTAGTTTATGAATCTTATAAACACTGTTTTAGTTGAAGCTTTCCAAGAAGTATTGCTTATTCATTGTAAACAAATAGGAATTGTAAATCTGAGACTGTCCGGACTGAATTTAAGATTTGTATCAGACATGAAAGAAGGAAAGCCTCATTTGTTTTTAAAATTAGTGTTACAAAAATTTCAATGGCTCTTTTACTTTGTGATACCACAAATTCTTTGAAAGCCCAGCACTACAGTGCATGTTAGCATTGCATAGACTGTTGTCCATGTAAATTGTGAAGTTTACTGAATGAGAAAAATCTTACAGACGTAAAAGCTGAACTGCTATTGTCGTTAGGATTTGGCATTTAGGGTTTATGCTGTGCTAAAGAAAGTAAGCAAGCAATGCAAAATAACAAATCCTAATGTTAAAAGAAGTTGGGGAAACATTAGCATTCTTGGATCTCCACCTAATTTGACTCTCTTCATATGAGGAATGAGTCACCAGAACTGTCCAGACTCCTGCTGGTCCCTTGGGCATGGTAGTCAGCTGTGTTCAGTGTGTCATTGACTCAAGCATATCAGTTCACAGCTTTCTATGCTTTCCTGTTTTGCCAAGTTGCCTCCTTTCTGATATCCTTTTTCCCCGATGGTCAATTTGGGAATTGCTCTCGTTTACTGTTCACACACTGAGATAGAACTTAGTCATCTCTGTAATGGTTTTCTTATAGCTATGTGAACTTAGTTTCTGGGAATACAGTCATTTTTCTCTGCTGTTCAGATAACTGAAAAGTATGATAGTTACAGTTTGAGTTTCTCTGATTATTTTTTTCTGTTTTGTTTATTTTTTGAATTAGCCTTTTTTTTCTCATGGTAACATGTTTGCTCCTATTCATACAACCCAGATGAGCCTATATTCAAATGGGATCTTCCCCTGGATTGGTAATTATTCACATATAGTTCAGTTAAGTTTGGAAGGCTAGAAATTGACTAATTTGTATTATTTAGAATGCACTATGCACTTTAAAACAAACAAACCCAAACAAACAAACAAACAAGAACACACAAAACAACAACAAAAACAAACGAAAAACACAAACAAAACAAAACAAACAAAAAAAAAGAACCAGCCAACTAATAGCTAATTTGAGCTAGTCACAGGTCCTAGGATGGAGGATTGGAAGATACCTGTGCTGTCCAGCCCAGCGCTCTGCAACTCCACAACCCCCCAAACAGGCACAAGCCAGATATAGCCATGTGCTAGGAACCACACCCAACTTTGTCAATGAAATTTAAGACTGGAAAGCTACAAAAAATATATGACATAAAGAGCTGGAGAAACAAAAAAAATCTGTTTCTCTCTTAGGTCCCTGTTACAGAAGGGAATCCATCACAAGAAAATGCTCTGGTTGGCAAAAAAAAATAAATATATTGTTGGCTTTGGGGAATGAGATAGCCACACTATCACTTCCCATCAACTCGGTATATGGTTCCAGTTATGAGCTCTGTCACACATAGGCTTTGGTTTCTGCTTGCATAAATGCTGTCTTGGATGTCCGGACAGATTCAGAGGACTAACAGCAACATGTGTAAGTTAAATAATCCTCACAACAGAAAGTGTTATTTGGGGGGAAAAAAATCGGAAAGGAAAGGAAAAGAAAAGGAAAGGAAAAGGAAAGGAAAGGAAAGGAAAGGAAAGGAAAGGAAAGGAAAGGAAAGGAAAGGAAAGGAAAGGA
>JAOQGH010000019.1:14930633-14971483 GCA_025769975.1 Gallinago jamesoni
AAGGAAAGGAAAGGAAAGGAAAGGAAAGGAAAGGAAAGGAAAGGAAAGGAAAGGAAAGGAAAGGAAAGGAAAGAAAATTATCTCCTAGTGCTTGAGAGAACTAATTAAAGCAGAAAAGCTGGCTTTAATAGTTGGGTTTAATGATTTGTTAATATGCCAGAAGGAGAATGTGTGATCTGATTTACAGAGGTGTTGAGTGCCTGAGGCATTTCACTTCAGAGCAGGTAACTGATGCTCAGTACATTTGAAAATAAGATCAGTGATTTTAACTAGGATTAAAAGTCTTGTAGGTAGTTCTGATAGTGAGATTTATTTGGGTGATCCCCTCTCACTCCTTTCTGAGATTGGCATTTCCAGCTTGAAATTCTTTATAGAAGTTGGTATTCTGGCATCTCTTCAGAAAACGCCAGACATTTACAGATGTATAAAATTAAGCATTCTGTGAAATATGAGCTCAACACATGTAAATAAAACTGCATTGATTGGTGGGAGTTCAACCTGCTTACTCAGACGTCAGATATGACCCAAAGAAAAGCTGGGACTTGCCCAAGGTCATGGTGAAGAGTCAGTGTCCCAGCACCTGAGTCATGTACTTAGCTGAGTCACCCACACCTCTGTCAGTAAACAGCATCATCCTTTCACTCACTCTCAGTTTGCTTTTAATGTAAACTGAGTGATCTCAGGAATGCATCATGTCTTCTTCCTTTCACTCATTCTCAGTTTGCTCTTAATGTAAACTGAGTGATCCTAACATTTACCCTGCTTTCAGGTTCATGTCTCTCAGTCAACCTAGTTGTCTCCCTCCTTGTTCCCACTTCCTATCATTCTATCCCATCCAGGATTTGTGCCAGTGGCTCAGCTCTTTCTCCCAGTTTCTATAAGGAGCACAGATTTAGAACACACTTCCCTTATCATCCATTCCCCACCCTTCACTTAATCTGCCTAGAAGACAAAGGACAGCAGGACCGCTCCTGACCTCTGTCCATGGAGGAAGACTACCATGATTTTGACTAACCAAACCAAGTAAAATCTTTCTTGAATTTTAATCATGACATTTTTCTGTGTGGTCAGGAAAATAATCACTAGGTTTGTAGTCTGTGGTTGTCTTCGTTAGTAAATTAACCTAAAGTAGAGGTACTCAATTGGTGTCATTTAACCTGGCCCCAGTCTCCATACAAAACTTACTGTCAACTGGTACAGGTTTTACCTGCAAATAGCGCAATGTCTGTCTGCAGCTAGACCCAATCTTGTGACACCATAGGTCAGAAACAGGAGTGTAATGGGAGAAAAAATGTATTTTTCAAAAGTAATCCCATGATCTGTAAGTCGTCTCATGACTTGGGAGATGTATCGCCACAGCTGTGCTATTGCTGACAAAATGGCAAGGCTGACTGCAGCTGTATTAGTTAGAGGTGGGAGCATAGTCAGTGGTCTATATGCTACCATATACACTGCATTTTATCATCAAATACAGGAAAGAAAAAAACAGTGGTACTAAGCAGTTCCTTGACACCTGACAATGCTCTCTTTATCTTTTTGATATTCTTTGAAGTTTTTTGAGTGCCATAGGTCTGTTTTGGAGCTCTTGAGTCCTCAACATAGAAAGGACATGGACCTGTTGGAACAGGTCCAGCAGAGGGCCATGAAGATGATCAGAGGGATGGAGCACCTCTCCTGGTGAGACAGGCTGAGAGAGCTGGAGTTGTTCAGCCTGGGGAAGAGAAGGCTCTGGAGAGACCTTATAGAAGCCTTCCAATATCTGAAGGGGGCCTAAAGGATATCTGGCGAGGCACTTTTCATCAGGAAGTGTAGTGATAGGACAAGGGGTAATGGTTTTAAATTGGAAGAGAGGAGATTTAGATTAGATACCAGAAATAAATTCTTTATTGTGAGGGTGGTGAGGCACTGGAACAGGTTGCCCAGGGAAGTTGTGGATGCCACATCCTTGGAAGTGTTTAAGGCCAGGCTGGATGGAGCTTTCAGCAACCTGCTCTAGTGGGATGTGTCTCTGCCCATGGCAGGGGGGTTGGAACTTGATGATCTTTAAGGTCCCTTCCAACTCTAAACATTCTATGATTCTATGATTCTATAAAAAGTTGCAATGCCTAATTATTTTTTTTAACACACCTTTACGGCCTGTTTGGAAAAATTATAAGTGTATTTGGACAACAGTCTTCTTCTTTGTGTGTCCCAAACAATTACAAGGGAAAATTTAACAACGTCATAAAGTATATAGTATTATCAGATTTAAAATTCATGCTACAAGGAGTGTCATCCAACCACAGTAATTGTTACTCATCACTTATACCGACAGTCACAATATTAAAAAAACTGTCATCAAGTCAAGTAATACTGTAATATAACTGCAACACCTGGTCCTCTATGAGGGAAGGTTTTTACCTGGTTTAAAGCATTTAAATCAAGGCTGTTGTATCTTTGCGTGGACATGCCCCGGACAAATGGACATGTCTCTTAATGGGCAAAGAGCAAACACAGCTCTTAAAAAAGAAAAAGACAACTAGCCAAACTTCTTGAGTTGCTCAGAACTTTGGAAAAATTACAAGAATGAATATTTAATATATTGAAGCTCATCTAAATGATTCTTCAACACCACCAGCTGCTGAATCAGGACTATCCATATGTATGAATCAGACACAAGAATCATCAAAGCTTCCTCATCTCTCTCGTAACCTGTGGTAATTTTGATTTATAATTAAAAGTCCTTAAGGTTCTCACACGAACAGCAATTTAGTGGATGGAGCAATTTAGGTTCTCGGAGGTCATAAATACTCTGTCCAGTGAAGCAAAAGAAAAAAACAATGAAAAGAGGTGGTGTACCTTTTAAGTACATTGACCGGCAGCCCTGTGAGGTGCCCAGCTGCTGCAGGGCACAGGCAGAGCTGGAAACCTTGGAAGCACGATGACAAGCCCCGTGCACCAAGCACGGCTCTGCCGTGGCTGGCAGCAGAAACTGCTGAGCACAGGGGTACATCCAGCATCGTGTCCTGCCCTTGGCCCGGGATACTTTCCACAGGCTGTACGTTCATCTTCTGAGGGGCTGAAGCCCTGAGCCCTCTTGTGAAGGCCAGTGCTGATATTTTACATTCAAAGGACTAAATGGGCTGTGCTATTTTGTTTACCAACAGTCAGAAGTAGCCTCTGCATGATACCTGAGTCCTCACAGTACCCGGGGAACTGGGAAGCCTGAACAGATTGCCCTCCCTGCCTGGGGAGATTTAATCCCATCCCTCTCACCTCCAGCAGATCAGCGCAGCCACCTCCTTCCCCAGCCACCTCTGCTGCATTCAGTAGTGATGGGAAGTTAGAGGAGCCACCTTGGGAAGCACCAAAACTCACCTCTCGCTGTGTGTTAAAGCTACCAGCCTGGAGGCTCGTGCATTTTGTCCTTCACTCTGCCCTTGTGTAGCATTTGAAAACTGCCCTTATATTGTTTTTAGAATCCCCACTAGGCTTAGACACCAGCCTGCCCAGAGCGGGAAACCCTGCACAGGCACAAAAGCAGGACTCAGGGCACTTCGGGAAGGGCTAAGGTGTACAAGGATGTGCCATGTGAACTCAGGTCCTGATACTGTTGGGTCTTCACTGAGCAGAGGAGCTGGTATTTCAATTAGATGCTTCAGGTCCACTAAAGTCCTATCTTGGATTTTAAAGTCCTTAATTGATGCTGGTACTGAATTCACAGACTTTCTGGCTATAGAAAACCATAGTTTGAGTCCATCAGAAAATCATACATATATCCGAAGGTTTTGGCAGTATAAATAATTTTAATAAATCCAGCTGCTCCTAAACTGACCTTGTTAAACCGTACCATCAAATGGAGTTGTTTTATAGAGAGATGGCAAACACATTGAATTAAAACATCCCATTCAAATAAAATACAGAACTTTCACATATCCAATCATACTGAATTCTCCCCTAACAATATGAAATGATAAAAGGAAATTTATTCACATGTTCCATAGCAGTAAAGTAACAGTATTTGCTAGCTCTCTCTGTCAGCCTTGTATCAGACTGCAGCATTTTTTTCCCCAAAAGCCTAGTGGTCAGTCCTCTACCTGTCAAGGGCAAAAGACAATCACATAGCAAAATGTCAAAACAGATTAGTCACTCCTCCTCTGTTTTCTAACTCTTTCATCTACAGATGGAACAGAAAATTAGAGGAAGTATGAAAAGATGTGAAGTTGTGGGAGTTCAGCGGTTAGGTCTTTGTTATTCCATTCAGCTGTTAACATCAGCAAATCTTGTAACTTTTACATTTATACAACATTTTTATTTTGTCATAAATTCCACTGTAGAGTATGGTATTTTTCAGGTAAGAGGTTCAAATAGGTGGAGACAATGGAAATACATAAAATACAAGGTGTACTGCTCCCACTGTAAGGCATAATTGGTGAGGGAGAGAGCAAAATGATCAATCAGTACCAGTTACCTACATGCAGAAATAAAAATCATCAGAAATAATCTGTTTTCTTCATGACAGAAAACAAGAGGGATGTCTAAAGGTACGTGCCAGACAGGTCTGGGCATGATTTCAGTGCTGATTAGGGAAGGAGTTCCACAGCTTCGCCTCCAGTCTGCGATGACAGATTATAGTGGGTAGTTGTACTAAGGGGGATTTAGTCCTATTAGCCTTCTTCCCTCTGCCCCATAAATCTTTTACTGCTAGCAACAGATTTACATAGCACATATCTCAATGATTTACTAAGGTAATGAGTGATGAAATGGTTTGATTTGCAGCCAATCTACATTACTGATATCTTTAATGTGTTCATAGCCCGGCCTCTGTTGGAAGAGCACTTTGTACAGCAATTATCAGAACAAAGCTGAGCTTCCTCAGTCTGTTCAGGTCCTATTGCTCATATGAGTTTCCCTCAGAAAGGTCTTCATCCTTTGCTTTGCAGCTTGCAAATTTGTATATATGTGAGACCAAATAGGGAATTATCTGACCCTGGCAGGGCTTCTTCATCCATATTTACATTTTCAGCATTACATCAAGTGGTGAATGGCTTTATGGGTCAGGTTTTCAAGTGCCCTTCACCTTAAATACTTACTTACATCATAGCAAAATAGAATAATTCTGGTCAGAAAATATCTAGCAGCCTCATGAACTTCATACCTCCCTCTGGTAAAGCAGCCTGTGCAATCATGTCCTGCAAGTTTTTTCACACAGAAGGCCTGATTCTTATTTAGATGAGTCTGGGACAGAGAAATAAACTAGGCACAGGGTAATCTTAACCTGAAACCTTCAAAGGACAGCACAAATTCTAGACATTAATGAAATTAACACAAAGTCAGCTCTCATTGAGGTGAGAGCAAGAGAAAGAAGGTGGTGATCAGGAACTTGAACAGCCAGCTTGAACTTTCCAAGGACAAATCAAGCCTGACTAAGCTGGTTGGCTTCAGCCAGAAGATTCTGTGGAAAAGCAGGGAGCAGTGGAAATCAGTTCACTGGAGATTAGTAAGACATTTGACACGTCTTTCAGTGATATTCTTATAGCCAAACCGGGGAGGTATGGACTGGATGGGTGGACTACCGGGTAGGCAGAAAACTGTCTGAACCATCAGACTTAAAGTGTAGTGATCAGCGGTTTGCAGTCCAAGCAGTGACTCACTACTTGTGACTTGTTTTGCCTAGGGGCTGATAGAAGCACGATACTCTTTAATATCTTTCTGAACCATTTGGACCTAGGGATAGAATACACCCTAGGCAGAAGTGCGCAGGGGGCACCAAAATGCACAGCATTGTCAACACAGAGGAGGGAAGAGCTGCTTTTCAGAGGGATCCTGATAGGCTGCAGAAATGGACAGGCCAAAAACTCATGATGTTCATCAAGAACAAATGCCAAGTCCTATCCTTGGCACATACCAGCCCCATGCAGCAGTGCACTCTGGGGGCTATCTGACTAAAAAGCAGCTTTGCAGAAAAGAACCTGGGGAACTCTGATGGACAGCATCTCCTTTTAGGGAGAGGCTGAGGAACCCAGCTTTGCTTAGCTTAGCTTTCTTCTCTGGATAAGAGAAGACTAGGGAGAGATATAATTGTTGTAGTCAACCATAGAAAAAGGAAAAGGGAAGTTATAGAAAAGGAGGAGACAAACATATCTCGAAAGCGCACAGCAACAGGATAAGAGCTATACCTTTCATCACAAGTTGCATCAAGGAAAATGTCAACTAGACACAAGGAAAAATATTAATCATGAGAGTGGTTATGCAGGTGAGTAGGTTCCCCAGAGAGGCTGTGAACTCAGTCCTTGGTAATATACAGAACTTGACTGGAGATGGCCTTGGGCAGCCTGATCTAACTTTGAAGACAGTTTTGAAAAAGATACTGCACCAGACAACTTTCGGAGGTCCTTTCCAACCTAAATTACTCTATGACTCTGACAAAAAAAACAAGTCTAAAGTCAAAAAAAGCTTAGGAGTTTTGTCTCACTTGAAGGGACAAGTGATGTAAAAACCTAATTTAAAAAAAAAGACCAACAGGTTTTTGAAAGATAAGGTCTTAGTGAAACTCAGAACAATTTGCTTTCTTCTATGACATCTGAGAAAAATTGGTGCTAAAACTTGCATTCAGAACAAGCAATGCAGTGCATTTTATTCTCAAAGAGCAGTCACCCTGATTGAGGATGTGATGAAAACTGCTGAGGTCAAGATGCTCGTCAGCAGATTTTCTGGGAAGTGCCCCAATCCATGTAAATTCACACCCCAGATGCCGTCCTAGTTTAAGCACCACTAGTCTCTTTTCCAGAAGTCAAGCAGTATTTACTCTATTCCATTATTTTCCAGTGTAACATTCAGAAAAATTCTTACCCGCTTTTGTTTCCAATACAATAAATTGTCCATATTTTGCCACCATTGTCACATGGAATACATAAGGGGTAAAATGCTCAAATAAAAACAAGCAGTGGAACTGGACACAATACTACTGATTGGTTAGCCTTATTGTAAGAGCATTGCAACTGCTTCAAGAGAGTTTTGTTCAGTGCTTCTCCTTCCTTGTCACCTTTACTGAACTCTTTAGTAATAGATGAAACGTTGGTCTGAAATGTCCATGGGTTGCCTGGGGCTCTTGAGCTCCACACATTCAACCATCCAGGAATATACCCTAACTAAAGTTAAAGTTTGCACTAAAGTGCAAAACTAGGAAAAAAAAAAAAAAAAAAAATTATTTACCACAGGTCACTGTGAAAAAAAGTATTTGTGTGAGAAAAAGAGAGACTGTCTTGCTCAATAAAGCATTCAGTCAATAACAGAAGAGCTGAATTTCAGACACAGTGAAAGACAGTGAAGTCTTACAGTGACAATCTCAGATACCTGTATCAGGTGCCCAGTTCTGTTGCTGTCCAAATGCCTCCTGGATAAATACATTTAATGCCTCAATGAAGAGAAATGCTTCAATTTGGGATGCCTGTTAAGCTTGCACATTAATTAAATTCTAAGTGCTTAGTGCTATGGACACAACTGCAGTCTTAGAAATGAACAGAGCTGCAATTCTAGGCATCTGGAGAATGTTAAGGTCAAAATTAAGGTAACTACAGAGTTAAAAACATTTTACTTTAGATGGCAATTAAATGAAGAGTTTCCAGACGTCTATGCCATATGTAGGCATCTAATTCTGCTTTAGCCCTACTTCTGGAATCTATGCCTTTTTTGGCATAGATTTTTTTATTTTATTTTAATGTCCGAGTTAATTTGGTCATGGAAACTGAATGGAAAAAGTGCTTTAAAAGTGTCGTTTAAATCCCTTGGAAAAAGATTTAACATTCACATAGGAAGTACTTTAAATAATTTCTTTGGGGATTTAAAGAAGAATATACATACCAAGGAGGGGTGGGAGGAAGCTTAGCAGAATGCATAGGCAGAAAACCAGAAGCTTTGCTCAATCAAATGCCTTTGGGAGAGCAACAAGCTGGTTTCGCTTCCAGATGGAAAGCCAAATCCACAACCTTATTAAGATCTAACTTCATGTCAAGGTCCGTTCATAATGATCATGAATTTAGCTGATTACCTAAAAGATTGCAATAACTACAGGCTTAAACAGACACTTATGTATGTATTAACATCATTATGATTAGCTCTTTGTTCACTGATTACAAAATCATTCCAAACTAAGCTATGAAAATTATTTATATAACTGCTATCTTCTCCATTGCCTAGCTCTGTATGACATTCGTGAACTTTAAGTAGATGCATGAAAGACCTTATATATTTCTCTTTTTGTTCTTTTTATATATACACATATCCTATAGGGTTTATATTCATGTATATGAGCACATGTATAATTTCTATACCATATATATTGTAACATTGATAATGTAGCAGATCTTTTACAATTTATGTAGATTGTAGCCTATGACTTCATTTAGTCACATACTGTAGTAAGCAGGACTTAAACCACCACAAATTCTGAATGGGCATTGGCAAAAGAATGGTCTTGTTTCTAAAAGTGTGCATAATATTAGTGAGCACCAACACACAATCTACTCCCTTCTGGCATTACTGCTTAAGAGCCCCATGTACTCAAAAGAAAGCCATGGCTCTATCAGCCATGCCTTAATGGCCACAAACCCAAGACAAATTTTGCCCTCCACGTATGCAGAAGGAGGGGGGCTGTTGGTGTTGCTGACAGGACTTCCCAGCAAGCCCTACATTCTGCCGGGGGATGCTGTGGGTCCTGTAGGACAGCTCATAACCAGAGCAACCCAGCCGTTTTTGTCCCAGCAGATCTGGCGGGATCATCTTCTGACACTGCCAAGAGTTTCAATTCCTCAGCAGATCTATGCCGGACCTACCATTTGTCTTGTGGTGTATCCCTGGCTTGAACACCATAGTCAAACTGCTCATCAGCCCCATATGATTCAGAAGCTATAACTACTCTGAGCCAGGGTGCACAGCTGGCACAGCAGAACAGCCACCACCCAGAGAGCTGGTAATCTGTGCCACCTCCTGCCTCCAACCTGTGTCATTGTCAACCACCACTAATCCTTCAACACAGTTTCCCCTCCCCAAATGTATTAAAGAGTCACAAGACAAGGGAATGATCTGCAATTATGCAGTCATTCCTTTGATTTGAAACCTTCTTTTTCTGCCCTGATTTTGAGCCATCAAAAAGTTGAACTGACTATCAGCTGGGTAAGAAGGATAAACTGAACACTTACTGAGCTGATACTACTGCATATTGTTTTTTAAATAGATTAAAAATGCTGAGCATATTAGCACTGAGTTAATGACATGACATTTGGAAGGCAATGATTTAAAGCCCTGTCAGTCAGGAAGTTGAAATAACATTTAAACTCAGAATCTATAATTTTAATCCAAGCTTTTTATTTATTAACATGTTGTATTCTACATATTCCTGGGAATTCTTTTTCTCATGGTCCAGGTAAATCCACCAACCCTCTCTGATACATGCTCCAGCATTAGTCAGGAAGAGAGTCTGATTACATCTCTGTCGAGGAAGAGCCACAGTGCTTGGGGTCCTCCCCTAGCCCTCCTTCAACACCAGGCAGCCTTCTCTCCTCCACAAACATTTTCAAGGAGCAGCTTGACTCTACCCTGCTTTCAAGCCTGGCCTGGATTAGTACAGCCATTACACTCCTAATTTATTTGACTTTATGACAAAGTTGATATTTCTTGTCTGTAACAGCTGTAAATATTAAAATACTCTCTTCAGAACTGAGATTTTGGGTTCTGTGTTGGTGTCTACTCCCATCTAAATTCTGCCAATCAATATCTTATATCCCTTTTGTGAGCCTCAGCATTTTCATTATATGGGAGCTGGTTCTTAGTGATGTGTTAACTTGGAGCATAGGGTGGATGCCTTTTCTAAAATGCACTATAAAATACATGTGAGAACTGTGTTATGCTACTTTTATGTATACAAAGATGTGGCAAGATGATACACAATACTGTCTGCAATGTCAGCTATGGAAAAATGTCTAGCTGCTGGTGTCAGTCACAGCTAAATACAGAAATTAGTCTAAATTCAGTCTGGTGATGGAATTCTCTATCGTCCAACCTCCATGAAGTACCAGCGTCTTTCCACAAGCACAATTTAATGAGATTAGAATATATTAGCTTCATGATGTGCTGCTCAGTGGTTTTCTCTTACCAGGAAGTGATTTGTAGTTCATACATACAGCGAAAACTCCAACCTCGCTCTAACAGATTCCCATTGGGCAGATGCCACTCAGATATATCTCTTTGCTTGTGACAGTTAGCTTGCAATGGACCATCACTCACCTCAGCTCTACAAACACTGAAATTGTATCTTCCTATTCTGTAGGAGAAACAATATCAAACGCTTCATGTGATTCATACAATCACAACATCTAAAACATATACCTTGAAAGAGAACAGCTAAGAACTGACCTTACATTCCCCATTCTCAGGCTGAGACATGGAAAGGACTGTGCAATCCACTAAACACATTAAAATATGTCTAATGTGTGATGAAAGTCCACTTCAAAGTACCGTTGGTTTAAAAAAATGTAAAGTCTAATGATTGCTACTAATTACATAAATGCATAAAAAGAAGGCTACAAATTTCCAAGGGAAACACTAATGCTCAAAGTAGCCCACAAGAGTATGTGGTTAGAAAGAACAGCTGAGGATTGAGTCCCTTAATGTCTTTGAACTAAAGGATGAAAAGGAAATTATTCTGAAGTTCTGGTTCTTTTAAAATGCTTTGTAGAGCTACTGCTGAGGCTGTGAGCTCAAGCTCTGATCACACTAAAAGTTGGATTCCTCTTCGGGTATCTTCCTTTTCTATAAATGATTGAGGTCAAAAGTACAATGGGATTCAAAGATAATGATTTATATATAAGAAGTGAACACTATCACCCTCAGCTGAGGGGTTTTGTTCCAAAAAACCATTTTAAAATCTGTTGCCCCCAACACTTGAGAGTATAAGGCAACCTCGGCTTAGAAGAGTAAGAAATTTCTGCAGTGGCAGGGAGCCTTGCAATTCTGAAGCATTTTGTAGCAGATACACAGAGAGATGAAATGATGTATTACTCAAATTTCCCAGCAGACTGAGTACTGATATGCTATGCCCCTGGTTTGAAAACAAAGGAGATGTCCACAAGCAAATGAATGGTTGCACCAGGTCAGCCAAGGGCTTACTTAACCTTCTGCTGTTTCAGTTAGACACCAACAAGAGCTGCCAAGAGAAAGACACAGGAAAGGAAGTATGCAGCTTTTTTGGGTTTTGTTGGCTTGCGTGTTTTTAAGTGCTAGGAAGTAGAAGAAGATAGTCTCACTGATTAGGTTTAGGCACCTAATTTAGGCACCTAAGTTAGGAGGCAGTCTCCCCAGGTTCCTGGCTCCCCTGTGGAGAGAGGTCTCCTCTGCTCATGGAGAACCAATGTGCACCTGAGGCCAGAAACATCCTTATCATGGGTGTTCATCTGGAGTTCTGGTACAGTGCTATGGACCTCCTGTTAAGATGATGGTAGATGATACCTCAACTCTGGCATGAGACCCCTGAGTAGTGTCATGTACAGCAAACACCATGGGGCTCTGCCACCACCAAGGGCTGCACCCGATAGTAGGACTTACAGCCATATCCACACATATGAACACCATGTTCCTCAGGTCGTTGCTTAAAAGTGCTCAGATATATGAAAAATTAGATATGCTGCCTGACTAAAGTTGTTTAACACCATGGAGAGCATTTAAAGTGTTTAAAGGAGGGTGCTGAGTGGGCGTACCTAATAGTGAGCAGATTTCAGTGACTTTGTGTGATTAATGGCTTCTGATCTATTAGAAGGAATAAGCACTTTAGCAGTGCTAAGGAAAGTCATAAAATAAACTTCTCATCACGCTGTCATTATACTTGAGTAATATCATCCTTATGTGGGAAAAGTTGATGATAAAAGCATTCATATTTTGACCAAATAATTGAATGGAAATTATGAACTATGTTTGTGCTACTCAGATGTGTGCACCCTTTCTGTTAAACAGAAAAGGACTCTAGTATAATTTTTAGGTCATTGATTTAAAGTCCTAACCCAATATGCTGTAAAACTAAAATATTGCCATTTTATAAACATAATCACTGAGATTTTGCTGGTTATTTTGTCTTAGAAGTCACTAGAATACTTAATGTCATATACTTTTTCTTTTTATTTTATTTTTATTGAGTTATAAAGTTTTGCCAAGGTCCACATTTTACAGATGTGTCACTGGGTCACTACAGTTTTCAACAGCAGCCAAGGCTCATTTTCATTGAAAAAGAAAAAGAAATTAAGAAAACAGACCTTTTCAATTTAGAAAGCAGTGTTTTGACAGAATTCCTTTCCAAAATGCTTGCATGGTTTCTTTTTTCATTCTAACCCAGAATAAAAACAAATTTTGAAACTTCAACATTTTGTTATGTACTGGAACTGCCACCCACTTGCCAACTCCACTTTTTTATTGAATCCTCGTGTTCCAACTAATGAGCACTTTGTACTGTTTGTTCCCAAGTCAGAGATGACAGAAAATCTGATTACTCTTATGAATATATATTTCTTTATAGGCATTTTCTGTGACGTTCATAGACAGGAGAAATCCTTCTGTGAATTGGATCACCAAAGTAGAGTTTTGGAGTTTTCCAAAAAACCTCCATAATTAAAAAAAAAAAGTCTGAAAAAGAAAACAGTTCAGCAATGATAGTATTTAATTAGCATTTGCTTCATATATTATTCTTTCTATTTGTGTATAAAGGTTTCAGCAGTAGCAATATGCTTATAAAAAAATTAAAACATATATAGTGATGATATAAACATACATATGTAAAATCATAATGTGTGAGTTTTAAAAAACTTTTTAATTCCTCTAGAAACTCTAAAAAAATCCCTTTTAAAATCTAAATTTAAACATGACTTTTTCTAACATGCATATAAACTGCACATACAAGTTACTAAACTGCATCTCACTATTTGGGGTTTTTGGTTTACAGATCTCTAGTTTGGGGATAGTCTAATAAACAAGGATTGGGAAATCTTAATTACGTCTGTATGCCATTTATGAAGTCAGTAGATCTACTTGTATAATGTTTGGCCTAATCATACAAATTTCATTCTGCCCAAAGTATTACATTCATTTATATAACCACCCCCTTCATTTCCTGTCTCTGTATTCAGTGTAGAAATAATGAAGCTCTTGAGACTGCTGAGCTTGGACTCTTTCTTGTGATTGCCAATGAATGGGTTTGGTTATGTAGACTTTTCTGATGTATATTTTCAGGCAATTGTAGCTCACTTCTATACTTGTATTACAGAGAAGATTTCTTAAAGATAAGTGATACATTTAGTTATCTGCAACATAATTTTTTATCATCCTATTTGAACAATGACAATATCAGCAAGAAAATTTTAAATTTCTTTTCTTGACACCTTTATTTAGGAATTGTGACAAGCATGACTTTTGTAGAAGTGATAAACAATGAGGACTTTAGACAAATAGGGATTAAACAGAAATAAAATGTGTCTTGAGAGCATGAAGTACAAGAATCAATTAAAAAATTGCACTAGTATAATTCATAACAGTATCATATAGCAAAACAATGTAAATATAAATATATTTAATTTAATTATATATATTTGATATAATTTAATATTATGTCAATGTAAATTTAATTTAAAAGATATGGTTTAAGAAGGCATTTTAAAATACATTAGCATATATTACATATAAAGTATTTACCATAAGAACTCTGGAGAACTGAAATTACATTACACTAATGTAAAGTTTTATGAGAAACTATGTAGTATTCACTATCTGCTCAAAGAGTCCAATTTAATAAAATGTGCACTTGCATTTTTTATTCCTTTTTTTTCATTGTCTGTTGTGTGTTACTTAAAATGGTTACAGGTCAAAACATAAGCATGTGCTCTAGTGAATCATAATCAAAATGTTTCTGCTTTTCCTGATGCAGAATTTCTGTAAACAGGATAACGTAGCCCCACTGAAATGCCAATTTTTTTTCATGCCCAGTTGAACAATTCATTCCCATATTTCCAAAATAAGATAACATACCTTATAAAATCATATTTCCTTAATGTTTGTCATCCAGGAAACAGAAGGGCTGGACTTATTTGAATAAATACAGGTTTCTCATTTCCCTAATTATTAACTAATATTGTCCGCCCTCCATCATTACAAATTCATTTCTGAAATCATAATTAAATGACTAATAAATATAATGTTTTGTACTTAGTAAGGGAAATAACTAGGCAATTTCCTACATTTGATGCCATTCTGGTCTATAAAGATCATATGATCTCATGCTTCCTGATGCTGGCATCAAAGCCTTCTTCACAGCTGTGCAAGTGAACAAAGGGCAAAACTCTGCAGAATTTTTTTTGTGTGAGTTTGATTTGCTAAACTTACAGCCAAAAGATTGTTCAAAATGCACTTAATTTTCCTCTGAAAAAGAGGGAACATGAAGGAGAGGACAGAGTCATAGTGATAAGGTCTTACCCCAGTTGAACACCAAAGTACAGAATATTTGACCCCAAACTTTCCCAGCAGTAAAGGAGGATTGTTACTGACAAGTTTTTTGCATTCTTAATCAGCTGACTACCGGTGGGAAGTGTGATTATGACATCTCTTCCTCATTATAAGAGCTGTTATAGGAATTCATCCATAGAAAAAAAGTCATTATGGGCAAACACTAGTTGGATATCCATCAGCAGCTGTTCCAGAAATTTTTGATTCTAATGAGAGAGGGGAAATGCAGTTGTGTGCATAATCTGAAAACTTACTTCTTGGTAGTGTTAGTATATGAAGAGTTGAAAGAGAAGATTGCTATTGATAGGGACTTTTATTTCCTCTATGTGGTTTGCAGGAGAGAAATAAATGTTAAGCAGGCAGTGGGCATCAGGTTCTGAACTGTGCTTGAAGTCATATTAAAGATATTATAGACTTAGCGAAGATGGAGATTTTTAAACTGCATTAAACTCTCTGTCTCAAAATAGGGAATAATAGGGGGTTTCAAGGGATTTTCTTTAATGTTGGCATTAAATGTCACCTTCAGACAGTGACTATATTTGTACATTCAATTTCTGTAGAAAGTGCTGTAAGTGCAAGTACCAATAACTGAAGCTGCAGATATTGCTGTTCAAAAAGTGACTCATGAATGTACTATTTTAAGGTATTTACATCTGCATCTGTATTCACATATTAGAAATTTCCTTTTGTGAACTGACAGTGAGACAATGAGAGAGTATAAAAATACATTCAATGTAGTAAGATATACAATAAGCAATACTCTCATCAAAGAAGGAAAATAAATTATCTCATAGCTCAGGTGCCACTTTTCAGAAGTGAAACATCCAAACGTGGTACCACACATCCAATCCTTACCCAGGCGAACAACAACAGCTGGAGAGTCACAGAAGCCCCCCAGGGTCAAAGCTACCCCCTAGGATGTACCTGGAAAAGAGTGTCCTTTTACTCGAGCCAGGACCATCATGAGGCTGTAGGGCTGAGCAGTGCAAAGAGCAGGTGGTCGAAGGTAATGGGACAGCTGAAATCTTTTCCCTATATGACTACCCCTCTGACAAGTCCAGGCAAGGGATTAATAGGATACTAAGTACAACTAACTACGGAGCTCTGACATTTTGTTTTCCCACACTACTAGCACAGATGAAAAAAGGAAATGGATAAGCCCAAATCTACAGGAAGTCTGCATATAATAGGAGACTATGGCTCATTCAACAGGGCCATTCTTCAGGAATTCATTGCCAGCAGGTTCTTTACCTGTTATTTATGAAGAAATTAACTCTCCTAACAAGAAAAATGCAGACGAAATAAAACTGTTTAAAAATAAGAAACATAACATAATCATGGCCAAGGAAAGCTCAAAACTGTCTTCTGTTTATTGTAAAGAGAGCTGACATCTGTGAAAAGCTAAAAATCTGACCTTGACATACTCCTCAATTCAGTGTGAAGGAGTGCTGCTCCTGATCGGAAAAGTTGGTTCAGGAGAATTAAAGGCTGTTATGTTATGTTCCTTCTAACCTATCTTCAGAGAAGAGACAATCAAGGAAGGGAGTAAAAAGTTATTTACATCTATGTCATACAATTTCCCAAGCTATTGCCAACCTGTGCTAGTAAATGTCTCCAGAGCAGTACAAAAGCCCAGTTTGTGTACACCTACAACAAAGCCAATTTGCGCACTTCTGTGCCCAACCCAATAAATTTGGGAGCAGTGAGATTAGCAAGTCTCCAAAGAACACGCACAGAGTCCCAAGATCATATCTACACTATTTCAAATCACAGGTGGCTTGCATGGGGACAAGTTAGATTTCTCTTCACTTCTAACATACATGCATCCAGAGAGAGTGAGTAGTTGGGTTTCACTTGAAAACATCTCTTGGGCTGGAGAGGAAATAACCTCCTGAGGTAAACTGAGACAAAAAGATGCTTCCAGACTACAGTTCACTTGAACTATTTCAGATTGCCCATTTTAGGAAGAAAATAATTGTTCCCAAGATGTGTCTGAATTCCCTCTGAGCACAGTCTAAAACACAGCATTAGAGGTAGATATATTTGCCAGGAATGTCCAACACATGAAAAATGGACCCTGCCTTCTGCACCATTACAGAGTTTGCTGAGTTCTAATAAGAGATTTTGAAGAAGGTAACAGACTTGGGTCTCAAGGAGACATGCGAGAAAGATGAAAAGGGAAAGGTTTAAGTATTGTTCTGACCACAGAATAGAAAGGAGTTATTTTTATTTCAATTTTCAGTATCCCTGCAAAGGTAGAGTCTTTTTGTCTCAGCAGAAAGCAAACACCTCTCATGAGTGAAAGGGAAACTGAGGCTGCCAAAAGCCATTCCAGAAAATGGAAGCCAACAGATGTGGGTTACTGGAAGATGCTGGTGTAGGACCCAGTGAACAAAAAACTATTGAGGGTGTCTTATTGCCTCGTATCCAAACTTATGCAAGTATTTCATTACTCTGTATTTTTGTCTAGTTGGTCTAGATGCAGGCTCCTGTTTCATGACTTCTTTGGATATGAGCACACAGCACTGTGGTCTATCAGCAGAGACTCCCGGCTCAGGCTCTGCAAATGCAGCTGTACAGTGGCCAGCCCCCGGCGAGCAGAGACACACTATGCTCACATTGAGTTGTTGGACCTGCTGGCTGAAAGAGTCATGGCACCACACAGCTTTCCTGCAGGCCTTTTGTGGCCTGTTTTGAGAAATCTGCTGTGATTTTCAGGGTTGTAATGCGGTATAAAACCAAGGCAGTTTCATATAGTTTCAGGTTTCATTGTTAACCTTCCAGGCAACTCTCTGAGTAAGATGCAGGCAAGCATTTAATAACCTTAATTTCCCATATGGTTGACTCATTATTCTACCTCCTGCAGTCAACTCTTGATTTCTTAATGTATTTTTCTTTCATCTTCTGCTCATGGCTGTCACATTGGTTAGAAGATATTGCTGCTATTAACACGAGAAGTACTGAGGTAATAGCATTCCCATTCTCAAGGCAACTGGGAATTTTTTGGAATTCTCAGTATGCCACATGTATACAATGCATTTTCTTACGTCCATGGACAAACACATAAATAAGTAAATTACTTTCATCCCTCTTAGTTATAAATCCCATTATAAAAATCTGCTTACAGCAGATGGTGGATACATGTGCTCCCAAGTGTATGTCTTCAGCACAGCTACAGCTACACCAGAGGTACTTTGGTCCTTTGTGCCTTTTGTTTCACTTCCTCCTGAGGCACATGGAGCCACAGACCCAACTGCTGCATGACACCACCTTCCTTTCAGTGCCCACGGTCAGAGAAGACTGATGAGCAGATAAGGATGTGGATTGGGGGTTGGAACTCGATTATCTTTAAGGTCCCTTTCCAACCCAAATGATTCTATGATTCTATGTGCTGCTTTAAGTCCCATCCCCATTTTGGAGCCCACTGATATCACATTAAATTCCCTCCACACCAGCAGCATCCCCACATTTTCTACTAAAACACATTACCTTTGCTTACAGCGTCCATCTTTATTTAGACTTGGTGTAACGACAGCACTTTAGAGCCATAACCTCGGACTCACACATGCCATGCACTGCATTAAGCAGAAGAAAAGGTGACTGCCCACACAGAGAGGTTTATAGTGACAGCAGCCTTGGTTCATGGCGTGATGGTTTCTCTCAAAGGGAAGATAAATTTACAATGGCCAGCTGTCATTTTTGTTAACAGGTCATGAGATTGAAAAATGTAAAAATCGTGTTCTGTTATTTTGTAGGATTTTACTGGCCTCTTTGAAAAGAATAACACCATCAGAAACCTTAAAGGAATGGAAAATGGATTCTGAGTCTGGAGGCCATGAGACCAGTTGAGTGGATTGGTACCACTGACTAAACAGGAAGAAGGGTCTTGAAATTCTTTGCTCTACTTCTCCATAAGTGGCTGATAATATAAGATGTATAGTTCCCTAAAAGAAGACTCATAGCACAGGACTTCCTTGTAGCAGCAGAAATCACATTCCAGAAAAGTAACTAATAAATCACATTGTGAAGTAGAAAAATGATGTTACCATATAGAAGTAAATGAGACATTTGGCAAAGGGGAACACACATTTTTATACTAATTATCCACAGCCATTACAACAACAATTTTTTCTACTATGAAAAGACTTTAGAAACCTCTTGTAAGGAATACACTATTTAATTAAGAGTCCTTCATGACTTGGTCCTGCTCTTGCTGACTTCCTTGACGGGAGAATCATGGCCAAAATGTGTTCTCTTCCAGACAGAGGAATTTATTCCCTTATCCATACTCACTATTTTTTTTTTAAATAAATATGGATTTTTAAATCATTTACTAATGCTTGTCAGCACAAACAAAATTCACTAAATCTCATTTAGCTGGGAACATTTACTGGAAGGAAATGTCCTCTGGGAAAGCCAAGAAAAGTCAATAATGGATCATATTATTTTCAATTAGCCAACAGTTTTGTTCATTTCTCTCTTCTCCACGTGCTGGATAAATCCACTTAGAACTATTAATGGTATATTTTAAACAATATCAGTCAATAGCAATCCTGTTCTTAACACACTCAGTCGTTACAGGGTGACAAAACCTTCTCAGGAGGACAAAGTACTGTTGCACTTCTGCAGGGTGCTGGTCAAGAAGAACAGATATAGCCCAGATATTTTTCTTTATGCCCAGATATACTTCCATGAGGTCTCTGAATGAAATCAGGAAAATCCCCCAAACACACAGATTGCTGACCTGCAGATACAGGGAACTGATGCATGAGAAAAGGGATGTTACTCCAGGTTGCTGGTGAAGCCCTAAGTACCTACAAACTGAAGAATTAACGCTCTTACTAGAGGTACTCCCCTTTCCTATCAGGAGCTAATTAAAAAGTGGCAAACGGTATAAATGACATGTAAAACAGGGTGGGAATTGGTGATCTATAATATAACAAATCCTTTTTGCATTGCTGCTTCTGCAAATGCCTCTCAGTTCATTCTCTCACTCCTCGTTGGTACCAGTGCTCTTGTGCAAGCTTAACAAATGTTCCCTCTCTCCACACTCTCTTGCCATTGACACATGGAAGTGTTTCAAAAGCCAGCACTGGCTGAATTGTGTAAAACAAACTTGTCAGTGTTTTCATTAAATTGTCACAGCTCTGAATTGTGCTGCATACATGAGAAAGAATCAAACATTAACATGGGACACTGCATTAGACACCACTCCCAGCAAACCCAAAGAGGCACTCCCAGGGTAGTCACATCTTCCCATGATGGTCTCCCAAGACTCTGCAGCTCAGCTGGAAGCTGCGTGGGAGTGTCCAGCATGTGGGGAACCAGAATTTGGTCCTAGATAAATCACTCCAGTGAACAAGTATTTGCGAAACATTGTCATTTTGCAGCCAAACTTCATGCAAATTTTCCTTCCTATGGGTATATTTGCATTGGTGTCAGTTTCAATTTAATTCACAGCTTGAACAAGGTGTGATTAGGGTGTATAGGGAAGGATTTTGGCACCATATCTCTTGATCTGACTTCTAACTCCATATGACTAGTGAAAAGTGTATTCCCTGTATTACAGGAAGTGGTTAGCAAGTAAATTAAATAGGCAGTGAGAGGATTTAAGCAATGGAGTATCAGAAACTTATATGTGCCTCAAATATACCCAACAGATTGCTTGAGTGGAGTAGGAATGGTCGTTCACTGGAAAAAAGTGGGAACATTTTGTCTCAAGGAAAAAAAAAAAAAGGCCGCCTCAGGAAGCCTTAAGAAAAGCCTGAGAGATACCAAGAAATATACAACAGGAAGATTTTTCAGGCACAGTATTTATTCTAAAGAGGATGAAAAGATTAAGACATGATGTACCAATGATGCAGTAAAAGCTGAATAGAACAGGTCATAAACTTTCATGCAACGCAATACTAGCCAGCTGCTCTCAAATATGCAATGTTTTCTGGAGGGAAAGATATTTTCTGCTGAAGAAAGTAACGTTCATTTTGAAAAATGAGAATGACTAGTGTTTTACTCAGGTCCAAAACTTCCTGAGCTAGAATAAAATTGTTTAGAAATATTTCCCCCTGTACTCAGCAGTGGTGAGACCACCAGTATATACTCCAAACCTGGAGTATTGTGTTCAGTTCTGGGCACCTCAATACAAGAAAGATATCGAGGTGCTGGAGCAGGTGCAGAGGAGGGCAATGAAGCTGGTGAAGGGCCTGGAGAACAAATTATATGAAGAACAGTTGAAGGAGCTGGGGCTGTTTAGTTTGAGGAAGAGGAGGCTGAGTGGACACCTCATCACTTTGTACAACTACTTGAAAGGACACTGCAGAGAGGTTGGTGCTGGTCTCTTCTAACAGGTAATTAGTGACAGAACGAGAGGGAATGGCTTCAAGCTCCAACAGTGTAGGCTTAGACTGAACATTACGAAAGAATTTTTCACAGAAAGAGTGGTTGGGTATTGGAATAGGCTGCCCAGGGAGGTGGTTGAGCCATCATCCCTATACGTGTTTAAATCATTGAGATGTGTTGGGGGATATGGTGTGGGGGAGAACTTTGTACAGTAGGGTAGATGGTTGGACTGGATGATCCCAAGGGTCTTTTCCAACTGAAATGATTCTATGATTCTATAATTCTATATACATATTTTTTTAACCTTGGGTATAACTGTTACTGTGAGACTTTTGAAGTATCATGTACTACACACTTCATGTTCCAAAGCACTGGATAAGAAGAAGGATATTTTTTTCTTCTGGGACAGTTTCTAAATTCCTCTATGCTTTTTTTCTCTTACTAATTGCCCTGTGAACTCTAGAAGTCTAATGGCCTAGTGGTGAATCATTATTTTTTGATTATGGCTTCATAATTATAGGGAATGACATATGCTCATTGTGATGCAGACTTGGAAATTATTCAGAGAGGTTTTATCCTTTTTACTTATTCTTATTATAGCTACACAGATACATTTTATAACTGTATTAATGCACTCTAGGGCTTGCATTACCAAGCCATTATAACACTTCTCAAGTACCTGACAATGCACTACCTCTCACTTTCTGTCTTACAAAAGAAAACGTTCTGGGCAGATCCCAGAGAATATTCTTGGATTTCTCTGTGGGCGTACCATACATTTTGCAGCAGGCGTATCAAAGTGGGAATTCTGCAAATTTTCAAATTGCATTCAGTTTCTACATTTGTTTGGTCCAGGAAGCAAATTGAAGTGATCTAGTTCTTAGTAAACAGAATTTTATTGAAAAATTCAAGCTCACTAATATCGCATTCTGCTGTTTAATATATATATATTTTAGGGTAATCTGTCTACCAGTGACAGATGAAAAGCTGCCCTAATTTTTCTGACTAGGCTGAACTGAGAGAAATAAGTCTTAAATTTAAAGATACTTTAAAATGAGAAGGAAAAAAGAAAGAGTGGAAAAGTAATTCAATGAAAATCTACATCTAATAACACATAGTGTAGTGAACTTGGTCAATGTGTTGAGATAGTAATGTAATATGTAGAACAAATTTCATGTTACCATAAAGAACAAACCAGAGTCCTTCATACATTTTGTTTTTTCTCATGCTGCAAAATTCATATGGGTTTATGTAGATTCCCATTTTGGAAATCTGAAAATTATCTGAAGATTTATGCATGCCTTAAGAGATATCTATTTTTCTGTAGCCTTTTTTTTTTTTCCACTTCCAATATCTCCAGTACCAGCCATTCCTAATATTGGCAAGATTAACAATACCACAAGTGCAAGGAAGTAGGGAAAATCAACTAAGAAAACAAATCCTATACTACAGACAAATGAAACTATTGATTAGTTAAACACCACTAGTTAAACGTTATTCTGTTCTACCAGTGAACCCACAGTTCCTGCTGTAGATGTGACATAGGTCCTTACTCTTAGTGACTGTCACAAGGAAGAACACCAGGGAACAGTGTATGGCTCACTCTCCAGAGCAAGGCTGCACATTCTTTTATTTGGTAGATGTAAGCAGAAAGACAGCACAACCAGATGTGTGCTAAGGATGGAATTATTTTTAAGATCAGTAAATCACTAAAGCAACATACATGTTTGGATTGGATCGTATGTATCTAGGTGTATTTACATATCTAACTTCCAAGAATCTAAATGAAGAGTAATATTTATTATATGCATAGCAAATTAAGTTGCTGGATGAAGTCAAACTCACCTGTGGTTGTTTCTCTCACCAGGCAGTAGCTGGGTAACAGTAGGCTGACAATAAGCATGAAAAATCCCAGGTTTTCATAACAAGTCACTTTGATTTGTTTTGTGTTTTATCTATAACAGATTTGTTATGAGATTAATCAGCTGCTGTCTTGGCTAAGGCACTATGGCACAGTATATCAGTTGCATGACCTGAAAGCCTCTTAAATGCCTATATGCAAAGTAATGATTTTGTTCCATTTGTGGCTCTAAAAATTGCACTTTTTGTGTTGGGAGCATGAGGCTCACATTTATCAGGGAATGCACAGGTTAAGCTGTGCCCTAGCTGCTGTCATGGGCTTATCAAGCCTTGGACAGAGCTTTGACATGTCAGGTAAGTAATGTGTCAAGCAAAGAGTGCCTTTTTTTGATACATAAGTAAAATCGTACATGAGAAAAGGAAAGAGAATACGGTATTTTATCATTCGGGTTTGACCAGGCTCCTGTGCCAAACATTTTCTTCTCTTTCCAGCACTCTGATTCAGAAGCAAAATCTCATAGTGGAGGCAAGCTTTGGTCCAGTTGTGGCTATGTATAGGAACACAGCCATCAGCAATCAGACACCACTGTCATGTTTTAGCAATCTCTCGTTTGCGGGCTGAGCTGGGTTAACTCTGCATGTGGATGCTGCCTGCCCCAGGCAGAGATGAAGCAATTCAAATTAGCTCAGCCTCAGTGAAAAAAATGCCAGGCTCATACAAATTCCTGTGCATTAACACAGACAAGGAGCACGCACATGGAGATGGTCATGAAACAGCTGATGTGCAAGAATATGTCTGAGTGCAAGTCCTTCCTCTTACAAACCATATTGCTATTAAACATCATTTTATAAAGGAAAACCTGTTACCAGATCAATCTGAGCCTATTCCTCTTCCTGCCAGTTGCAAAATGCTCATCAGCTTTATAGGAATAACATCAGGTGCCTTATTGTCATTTAACTTGACTGCCACTTGACTTTAAGCTAGGCACATAACCACTTTCACTGATGTCAACTTAAACTGAATATGCTGTTCTCGGGATCATAAAGTGAAGGTTTCTTGTTTTGAGGCATTCTGTAAGCCTTGATAATTTAGTTATCTAGGAAGACATTACTAATGAAAATATTACGGTAAATGCATGGCAACACGGTGGGCTAAAGTGTTACTGGTTTATTCACAGCATCTGGAATTAGTAAGGTAGGGCAAAAATGTTTTTAATTTAAAAATAATACTTTACTTAAGCATAGGGGGAAGGTCAAATGATCATACAACACAAATATGAGCAGCCTTTCAACCGTGTGCTTTCTTATGAGCAAATAATGGAAACAAACAGTGTTTTAGACCAAATGCGCTTGGAAGTGGCTGCCCTTGGGAATACAGTTTTACTTTTAACAGCTCTGCTGGTGGATCTAACTTTCTGAAATGCAGCCACTGATAAAAATGGAGAACAGCAAACATCTGCATTTCATTATGATTAGCACAAAAAAAGGAATTTTATTTGATCTCTCAAAACGCACTGTCATTGTGAAGAAAGAAGGCTAGAAAGATCACTAGGGCTTTATAAAGCTCTTAGTATGTGAAATTGAAATAAGAAGTGAGAAACAAAGCTGGAAATCTACATAAGTATGGCAATGTATATATAGAAAGAACTCTATACCCACATAGTTAAAAATAAATTAATATTTCTATCAAATATAGTCATGCAACTACAGTAAAATAGCAATTTAACAGTAAATCTTTAGTCTGTGGAGTTTCTCTCTTTCCATTTTCTCACTGATTACATACTGAGTTTCTCTCATGAGTTGCTGTGCACAGAGAGGCTCAACATTAATTTGTAAACAGTTATATTCAAATGACTCATTCTGATTAGTAAGATGAAAATTGTAAATCAGACTAACTCATGTCTAGCTAAGATGACATGGTTGTGTATAGTAATAGAAGTCCACAGAGAGAGCTTTTCAATTAATTAATTAATTCTTCTGTAATTTCCATTAATTGATAACTTTTAATGTTTTTTTGCAGTCAGGAAAGTATGAAAGCGGCGAGAGGGAGTGGGAGGAAGTATGCATGCCTAGCTCCATACAGAGCAAGAAAGCAAGTAATATTTTGGAAAGTGTATGTCACTCTTCATTCAGCAGTGCTATCTTTAATGACTTTCTCTCAGCTTTTGGAATTTCTGACACTTTATAGTTATTTGATGATTACAGCATCACTTCTATTTGTGGCCTTTTTTAACAGCCTTGCCTTTTCCATTTTATCTCCTCCATCTTCCATAGTTTCATGCATCACATGAGCTCTCCTGCCAGCCAAGGAATGAACATGGCTGAATCCCAAACCCATCATCAAAATTCCCAAGTCACCCAGAAGGGTGACTGCTGAGCAGGTCAAAGCTGTCCCTCTCCCAGGCAGACGTGAGCTGCCACTGTCTTTTCCCAGAGACTGACAAGATCTCCTTTTCTAAAAGAGGAAATTGTGTCTTCTGCCTGCAACATCATTTTTGCATTGGCTCCAAAATACATTAACATTTTCTCGTTCAAAAGCAATTATGATTTCCCTTTAACAGAAATGTGCAAAAAGCAGGAGCCTCCAAACTCTGGAGAAAATATGGATTCCTAAAGAATCTGGACTGGCTCCTAAGTTTCTGCTAATGTTTTTTACCAAAAGACATCTGCTTCTACTTGTGTATTTCTTCAGATACTAAAGATAAAATTAGACTAGGGAAATTTTGGTGTTAAAATCGTAAGCACAGATGTGCTGAAACGGCCACAGCCCTTTTAATGGTCATGCTTCAGTGAGGCACCGAGATCAACTGGTAGAGATCAACTTCCTGCTGTGACCATAATTTTGAGGTTTTGAACTTTCAGTGTATCAGAAGACAGTGCCAGCCACTGAAATATGCTGCTAAGTTTCTTAGCAGAGCTTCTAAAGTTGTCACAGTAATTATTTTCAAGGTGTTTTCCAAAGACGCCAGTTTGGGTATCTCTTTCTATGAACACATTTCTGGGAAGGCCTTGCATAAATTCCAGGTACAAACAGTAAAAACTGTAAAATGCACTAAAGTGTGCTGAGGTAAGCACTTTATTAGTTTTCCCCCTTTCTACAAAAAACAGCAAGGCAGATCACAAATTATTGCACCATATGGTCCACCCTTCCAGGACTTTTCTTGCTCATACCTAATAAATGACCTTAGAAAGTTACATAACATCACAGTTTTTGAACTCAGGTGCCTCGGGTTGCCATTTTAATTGCATATACCAGTTCAAAGCTGTTATAGATATAAGGGATTCTCATAAACCTTCAACTGTTCTCTGAAAATCTGATCTTAACTGGAGCATTTAAGAAACAAACTCAGAGATCAGTCTGAAAAATGTGGATTGTAACCCATGGGCCTTTATTGCTGGGTCTTGGAATCTGCAAAGTTGCAAAGTAGTATCATGTTTTAATCAAAGTCAGCTGGTACTTGGGTTTCCAGCGTGGAAGCACAGTTCAGACTCCAACAGCAGGGGTCCTACTCAGGATCATGTAAAGTATCTCCATTGAACTGCCATTTGAAAATTCCTGAATTTCAGAATTATATTTCATTTCCATCTTTTTAAAACGTTCAAAGTTTATAAAGTCTAAAGTGCAAGAGCCTGCAAATTCTTAGACCATGTCTACAAGATTGCTGATATGCTAAATATCAAATATTATATAATTATCAAATATTATATATATTAAATATGATAACTTCGGATCACTGGGCTATGGAACAATTTGGTTAAAGACAGGAGAACCTGACAGTGCTTAAGAGCAGCATGACTACAACAAGATTTAAAAAATATGGCAAGATATAACTCAAATTAACATATTCTAATAAACAGAGAGACTGCCTGCTTTCCATGGGAGTTCCATCAGTTCTGAACACATTCCCACAAAATGCCTCCATTTTGACCAAATGATATACTATAATTGAAAATAAAGACATGCTGGTGAAAAATCCCCCAATTTTCATTTTTTCAAACACATTTTTTGGTTCATTTTTCAAAAATGAAATCTCTTTAGTATGAAAGACCACAAAACAGCAAGTGGTAAACAAGAGCATAGTGATTGCCATTAAAAACTGTCCCAGTTCAATGAAGAAACTAATTCACATGAAAACCGCTCACTTATCTTCTCTGAATAAAGGGAGAAAACAGTGGGGAAGAAGTCTGGCAAAGTGTTTTATTATGTGAAATATATCTTTTAAAAATAAAATTCTTACTAAGTTTTCTCCTATATTCCCACACAGTGCATGAACTAGTGATCTTTCTCTTAAGCAGGACACCGGGCTGAAGGTTTAGGAAGAGGTTAAGCTGGACAACCAGGAGATGTGAAAACATGTTCATGTGACCCTGATTGAGACTGTAGCCTGCAAACACTGCATCTCTTGAACAAAGGGCAAGATTACAGTTTGTGGTATAGCACATACTAAATATAGTCAAGCTATGTAAAGCACAGCAGTGAGGTTCTTTGGCAATTTTTCAGGAGCTCCTCAGAGTAAAGGCCAGTTACTTTCAGTTCAGAGCAGTATGAGCCATTTATCACTGAAAGACCCACTGAACACTAACATCCTGCAGAAACCTGTACGGACTGAGAATGTTATTGAAAGCATCAAAGCATCTGCCTTCTGTGGGACACTCCTGAAAAGACCAAGACATCTTCTCGAGTACTGACTCTGGTTTTCAAAGTTCACACTTGTCTTAAAAATTAAGCCTATAAGCACTCTCTGGTCTTATGTGTGTTGGTTTGCCAGTGAAATTGCACATGTGCAGGCATAGCCTATGGTGAATAAATGGTCTGGGTTTCACTTATGGCAATGACTCAGTAGAAAAGGGGTTTTTTTCATTCTGAATACATTACCAAGGTGTCCGCATTCCCTTCTGCCCTCTCGCACATGTCAGTCAATCTGGTCTTCTTGATGTTGAGCATCACAAGTTGATAACTGGACCCTCACTCCTGCTCTGAGCAGTAGAGTAGTGTAGAGTAATATCAACCTTTCTTCTGAACAAAGTCTGTTTGTGGGGCTCCTCTATAACTTCTTGAAGTGGGGCAGAGTAATCAGGGTGCTCTTGTTCCTATACAAAGTCCGCAGGACACATAAAATATCTGAAGGTGAAGAAGGTGAAGAAGAAGAAAGCAAAGAAGGCAAAGAAGGCAAAGAAGAAGAAGAAGAAGAAGAAGAAGAAGAAGAAAGGAAAAAGGGAAAGAGAAAAAGAAGAAAAAAGAAAAAGGTTATTTATCATTGTTTTACATAAACAAAAAAAATGTTTACATTCTACATTTTTTTGTATAAGATGATGGAGTGAAATAGCTGATCCCTTTCTTAGGTCGATATTGCTTTTCCCCTCTGAAGGTAAAACTATCAGTCCCATCAAGGGGCTTTCGTCCCCCTGCAAATGATAATGTAAATCACTCAAGTCATGGGTAGCCAGTGTAGGAGGCTCATCAGCATTGACTTTTCATTTAGTTATATTTATTTTATCCTTCACTTTGGTAACCGAGCAAAAGAGATGAGCTAAGTTTTCCAAAGGAGAACTGAAGTGAGGAGGAGCAGTTTAATGTGCAGCACCGCAGTGATGTGACCTTTGCTCTTGGCCAGGAGCCACGGAAGAGACATAGAGCTGGTACCAGCCCCAGCATTCCAATGGAACGAAGGTCTCTCCTCTTCACAAGGCCATTTTTGAAAGACTGGACAGGTTTTAGATTATTCCTTTCTTGTGGCAGCTGAATTACAGCATTTTCCTTTAAAAGGGCTCCAGTGAGTACCAAAAGCAGCTGGTTAGGATTTGGGCCTGCTTCTGGGAGCTCCTGCCCCCGAGACAGCCTGAGGGAGTTTGGGTGATGCTTCAGCCTATTACAGGAACAGGGGGAGAGGGGAGGGCAGTGATGGGGGAGGGCTTCTAGGGAGCCTGGCATGGTTTCAGATAGATATTTTTGCTTCATAATGGGAGAAGTTATGGCTGACACTTTCCTTTCCGCCTGCCACATTTCTCCTTTTTGGACTTTGAGAGGCCCTGAGTCCACATCAGCTGTGTGTAAGCGAATGCCCCTGAAGTCACTGGAAACTGCTCTTACAGCATCTGCCCCCAAGAGCACTCATGAGTTGGATGTTGTTTTTACTGTTTACCGCATCGCTATTTCGGATCTCTCCTTGTTCGTGTAAAGTGCGTAAATGTGTTTATGAACTGCTTGTTGCAAAGATAAGGGAATGTGGGGTGCCGGCCAATCCCTTTTTCCATTACTCCTTTGGTGTTTTTTTTGTTTCCTACTCCTCATTTATGCTTCTTTTCTGTCTCCTATTTTTGCTTTTTTTTCCATCTCCTTCCTTCTATGGCAATGAGCAGGGCTTGCTCCTCAGCACATGGCAGTCAGGTCTGCAGTCTTTGCCCCCACTGCTCAATAAGAAATCTGTTTAAAAAAAAAAAAAAAAAGAGAAATATTTGATATATAAAAGAAGCTCATATTAAGCCCCACAGATACTACACCTCATGCTTCTATACTAAATTAATGTGGAGCCTAACCTGAGACTGAATCAGAGTAGAGCATTTTGAGGATCATTATTCACAGAATCATAGAATCTTAGAATTTCTTGGCACTAAAGCAATCATTTCAGATGAGCACCAAAAAGAAGTACGTGCCTGTTGTAGTAGGGCATGTCTATCTGCACTAGCAGAGGTCAGATGTTTCAACTTTGCTGAAAGCTAGTGTAGAAGGCATTACTCCAGTGTCACCCGGGTAATTTTGAAAATCCCTTCTTTTTGAGGTGTGAGTTATGTTCACCAAAGTCATTAGAAGTCTCATGACTCAAATGGATTTTACGCATGACCCAGATTAATTCTGCAGCTCCTTTTGTGATTACATTGAGCAATGTAAATCCATTTGTCTCTCTCTTAATGCCATAATCATCTGCTTTTTTCTTCATATTGGATATGGATATGGATATGGATATGGATATGGATATGGATATTTTTGTACAGATTTGAATTCCATCTCCAATAAATAATGTGGTTTCAATTTTGTTGCAAAGGTATTTTTGTAGACTTGTAGATCTATTTGGGAACTAAAGAGAATCAAGAATGGAAACTATAGAAACAAATGGGATTGTATAAAACGCTTCTTTTGTCAAAAGAGTAAGGTTGCTTTCAGATTTTTTGGGTTAAAAAGTGGGTTAAATTGCTTTTCAAGTTGACCTCATACACTCTGGCTATCTTACCTTACTATGAAACAGCATGTTGGTATCAGAGTAAAGACATCCCCACTGGATAAATCAGTACCATTTGTTATACTACCTCCCTCTGGGATTTCTGTATTTTCCTGTTTTGTTGATGTTGTTATGTGCTTTGGTTTGTAGTAGAAACAGACTTAAAGTTGTTTTCTTAAATCAGCCTTGATAATTTATAGGTTTGTTAGAAGCAGGGTTATCTTGGATTTTGGTAAATACGACAGACTCAAAGACAGTGTTCTCAGTGGGTAAACAGCTGGATGGGAAAATGCAAATGTGCTTGGATTTGTATAAATGCTATGAAGTAAAGATAAAATGTCAAACAGCTGAAGCCAGTCTGCACGGCAAGATCATGTGCCAAGAAGCTGTGTGGGGCTGATGGTACTTTCTAAGCACTCAGATTTGACACAGGATCAGGTCTGACTCTACTCAGAAGTGGGGAATGGGAATCTCATTGACAGTTTCGTGGAGAGCAGCAGCAGCTCCCTGCCATCACACTGCCACTGAAACCATCTTCAGATAATTGTCCTGGGAATAGACAGTTTAATTCTGGCCTTTGAAAGCACTCTTGCTGTGGCAGCAGGGAACAGAAGGTTACTTTGGTGACATTCTAGTTAAAGGAACATTAACAATATGTGGCACAGCATAAAGGTTAACTCAGTTGGAAGAAAGCAGCTTTAGCTAACTTTATTTTTTATTTAATGCCCACAAAAGAAAATGAAAGTTCAAAGCACTCATCAAAGAGCTATCTCCTGGAGTTTCACATGGTAATGCCGTTTGCTGTGCATTAGGATTCATTCTGGCACTTGAAAACAGGATACTTTCTGTCTGATGCCCTCTGGTACCCAAGCACAGATATCACTCTGAATTCTTTTCCTTCCTTCCTTTATTAGAAAATGATAGTTGCCATAATACCATAAATGACTGCTTTCACTTTTATTGCCTGCACTGGGGTGGTTTCATATAGAGGGCAGACCTGGGTTCTGGCCAGGATGAGCTTTGTCTGAACTTACACTAGGTCTGAAATGGACCATGTAAATGTGGGATGGGAGAGGGGGAGGAAACAACGGGCACAGTGTTGTTACTTTTCTCTGTAACACCTAATAATTGGAGCAGGGCCAGTCTCTGCTTGCTTGGCTTATCTGGCTTAAGCCCTGGAGACATAATGTTGGCTGCTTGAAGCTCTCCTGGTCTTATCCCCAGGATATTGGCTGGCTCCTGAGAGATGAAACATTCAGCAATCAGTCTCCTCTCCTCCCTGGCTCAGACATGGCTCACCGAGAGAGGTCTCTCTGGAAAGAGTTATGTGGTTTGGGTGCAGTTTCCAGCACCATGGTCCTTCCCCTCTTTCTGGCTGCCTTTTGTTCTGAATAGAAGAACTTGCAGGCCCTTTTCCCTAGACAGGCCAGGAGAGATCTTGGGACTCTCATAATTTTCTGATGGACTCTATTTCCATGTCTTCACACAAACCTGTACAACTCCTAAGGATATTTTCCAAAACAAGAAAAAGAATCTTCCAATCATTTCTGGTTTGTAGACTAGTTAAGACCCACCACATGTTACAGTCAAAAGCCCTCTGGTTGCTATTTTATCTGCTAGATTTTTCCTGACAGAGAGGTTCTTTGTATAAATTAAATCTAGAGGTTGCATAAGTACCAATTCAGCTACCATGCCCTCTTAAAACATCTTTAATTAAAAAGAGGGAAACTACATGCCCATCAGCTTCTGTAGGCTGAGGCCTCCAGCCATCCCTGTCCCAACTGATGAAGAGAAGCGGAGGTTGTTTCCCAGCACTGCCAGCGTCTGAGACACCTCAGCCCTGCCTGTAACCCGAGGTTTCATCATCCCAGTTGGGTGACGCTCGTATCCTGAAGCTTTTCTCGAGTAGCCTGAGTCAGTCAAACAGCATGACACAGAGCCAGGCAGAGACACCTGAGCTGGCTCTAAATGACTGCTCTCAGACACAGCAGCAGGGTAGTTAAGTTTATGTGAAGATTTATTATATGGCCATGGACTTGTGTTACTTGTTCTGCTTTGTTTCTCCTTTTGGATAAACCATCCTTTTGGATGGATCGATCCCTAAGCTCAATGCCAGTGTGTTTCAGATCTGCTGCTGAAGCGTGAAAGGGGCTTTGGCTGCTCCACACGAAGTGTCCATCTCTGGAGGCACCCACCACTTGCTGTCTGTGTCTGCATCACGCCAAGATGAAAGGCAACCTGTCTCCTCTGCACAAGCTAGAAATAACGCCTGGAGTACTTTAAAGTATTCATCAGGCTTAAAATGATCACTTAGCATGAATAAAATAATTGTATGTTGGTGTAACTTTTGGATTCTATTAAAGAAGGAACTTAAATGCTCATCCTTAGCCCAAGAAGCAATAAGAAGAAATCACAGGACATTGATTTTCTGATCAGTAGGAACTCTGTAGTGCTGTGAAAGACAAGAAATTAAGAATACCTTGGTATTTAGCTTAATAATGGCTTCTAAAACACTAAAAATAGATTTTTTCACAATTCAAGGAACAGATGTATCTAGAATCAATTTGCAGTGAGGGTCAAAGATTAAAAAAACAAATTGACTCTGGGATTTCTTTCCGCTGTTGTGCTAACAATGGTGACCTTTGGGACATTTTGCAAAGCCATCTTTTGTTTTGAGTATTTGCTTTTCCTTGACTCTTTTCATAACTTCTTGGCAGCTACATTTTTTCTTTCACCTCTGTTTACACATGTGGGTGGCAGGACTCCAGGAGGCTGCCCACGTCTGTGGGAACCCATGAGCAGTATGTTCAAACACATCAATCCTGGTTTCAGTAAGGAAAAGCATTAAGGATGCATCCTCTGCATTTCTAGCATCCAACAAATGCTGATCTGCTAAATAGCCATATTTGTGAATCTTTCACAGAAACATACTTTCTGGCAAGAAGTGTCCACTTGAATCAAATCGCAGAGCCAGTGAAAAAAAAATGGTGTTTTCATCTTTCAAATGGATTCTTTTTAATATAACAATTTTCTCCAGAAGAGAGAGAGATAGCATGATTTCAGGACACATACCACAGTGCATTGCTTCAGTTTGGCTTCAGAATCAGCAATTTCATAAGCTTTTGTTAGAGTGTTTGGTTGTGTGTTTTTTCACCAGCAGTGGTTAAGTTCATAAAAATAATTTCTATTTCATAAGGCATGAAGGCCTGAATGATACCTGTAAGTGTGTTAGGTGAAGTGTCACAGGGATCCCTGTCCCATACACATACTACTCTGGAGAGTCCCAGGCTCCTTCTCAGCTCTGTTCTTCATCCATTTTGTGAACATAGTAAACTTTCTTCGTAGACTAATTCTTACTCAGCTAGGGATAGCTCACTCTACTCTTAAGAGCACAGTTTAGAGGTCACTGCGGCAATGTATCCCATATTTTAAATTAATTTATTGTGCCTTTTTGTAAAGTTGTCTTTACTGCCCTTACCATACATGAAAAGGTGCATGAAAACCTGCACAATCCACACTTTCAGCTACCATGTTGAAAATAAGAGCTTGTTCCCTTTTTCAAAAACTAAGTCCTCCATCTTTTCCTGGGATTCTAATGGGAGATGCATTTGCCCCTGTTGGGAGAACTGGTCTGTGCCGAGTCTGCTCAGTTCCTCACGATTTTACTCCAACGTGGGCTGTCTCACCTACATGGGTTATCTATTTAAGGCATGTAGGTTGCATTTTGACAAGAATAAGCTATTGTGGCTGTTCAGCTGTAACTTCAAAATTAAATTAATTTGTCTGCCTAGGCATTGACTGAGTTCCTGGTACCTCTTCTGTTTGAACAGTCTTCAACTACCTGTACCCGGCTTCCTATCATCTTATACTTGAACATATCACTTGCTTTTCCTCCTAAAATCTTTTGCGTGAGTTTTTTAAAGGAACATCTGCAGCAATACAGGTAATAATACATGTGGTTTAGTGTTTGTCTATTGCTGCCATTCACCTTTTTAACCAGTGCAGTCAAGCTCTACGTAAATTTCCACTAAAACCTTTGTTAAATTAAAAATTTCCTTTTCAAAAAATAATTTAGACATCTAGAAACAGATTTACAAGGATATTTAGGTGTCTTAATAGATAGGTACATACCTAACAGATTTTTCTGGGATAGCTGAATGAGGTACATAACTCCTTTTTTAAGGCATAAGCAACCTTGATCCCATTTGAAAACAGAAGTTTAGACTTTCAAATTGGTCAGAAATTTTACCTAAGCAACAATGAATGTTAGGGCGAATGGTGTCCCCATTTAAATATAATTTTATTTAATATTTAATTTAGATTGATTATTCTTGTCTGGGGATATGATAGTCTAGGTCTTTTTGGAAACTTTGCCAGCTGAGTCACAGTCTTGAACAGTTCGTAATTATGCTGATGTTTATCACAGCTTCAACATAAAGACCTCTAGACCGAGATGAAATATTAATAAAGGGGTAAAATAAGACACTTTCTAAATAGATATTCCTTAGGTAGATATGCCTCAAGTAATCATGCCTTGTTTTAATTACATTAACTGCATGCTGGATTTTTAAGTCGTACTCTCCAGAGTGACACAAAGTATTACAGCATGGCAGAGAAAGAAGAAGAGGGCAAAGTTTTTCAAGTTAATGGAGTCATTTACCATATTGCATACAAATGTCAAGCCTTCTCTGACAGGTATGGTTACATGTGCATTTTACTACACACAGCTGGATCATTTGTCTCGCAGTAGCATTTCTATTTGGAAAGCCTTAAACTGTAAGTGGATCCAGAAGGAATGCTGCTGAAACCAAACTGCCTATTCACCCAGGAAATTAGAAATATTTGCATCAGCTCTGAGTCACATGTTCTTTAGAAGCCTGCATTTACAGCTTCATAAGCTTCCTATTTTGCCGCTGGGATGTTATGACTGGGACTCCTGTCTCAGTGGTCTGGAGACAATACTTGTATTCATGTTTTTCTCACTAACAGAAGTGATGATGAAGATGTTCACCCCTCTAATGACAGCCTGAACTCAGTCCCTGTAGACTGTTTTTGCTCAGGTGGTGACATTTTTTGAGCACTGCCAATGCTGAAGAGTCCCACAGAATTTGTATCAGTTCAGACTGATGCGGAGCCATTCTTAAAAAGGTAATGATAATGAGCTGTGAAAAGAAAGTGATCTAAGCTTTGAAAATACAAAATTAGAGAATTATTGGCATTCACTTACAATGTAGCTTTAAGACCTTGAGTTTATTTAAGCTTATAATTTTTCTCAGTGTAACCAACCATACTGTTTTTCTGAACTCATAAGGTTAAAGTAAAAAGAAATCACTAGCAGTCACTGGACTGCTAAGCAGTCCGCTGACTCTGTTACGATACCACAGGCACATAATACCAATTTGCTGAGAAGACCAAAATAAAATTTAAAAAAAAGGTGGTGACCACGATGAGGATTTATCCTTCTTTTTTATAATGCAAATAGTATTAAGATCAAACATCAGGAAACTACAGGGAATCACAACCACAAAGATCATATTTTTAAAGAATTTTTTAAACAAAAGTATACAATGTGGTTTTAGTCCTGAATATGTCTGTGAGAATACATTCTTATGCCCATTTTATAGGAGCAAGGAAGTGGAAGACATGCCAGAGTTGGCATATGTGTGCAGGCAACTTATCCACTCGCATGGTGGTGTAAGGTCTACATGCTCCCAGATTTTACTTTCCATGATTCCTCAAAAAATGCAGCACAAAGTTACTGCTCCTCTGCCTTGTCCTGCTAACTGAGGGAGAGCTGGTTAAATGTCTTGCCTTCACATCACCCTGGTCTCAGAAGAAGAGAGCAGCATTCTTTCAGATCAGCAACAAATTAATTATTTGGGGTCACCTTTTCTGGAAATTGAAAAGGACATGCCTGAGATGAAAGAAGGACCCAAAAGGTCATTGGGTAAGGAGATGGATTGGAGGAACAGAACAGATGAGAAACATCAGTCTGCGATAAGGGGGAGGATAAGGTTGTGAACAGGCAGCTGCTCACGGATAGATATTGTTCATCTGATGGGTCATATCATAACTTGTCATCTTTGAAACTGTCAACACAATGAGAGAAGTTGAGTGATGGATGGACTGAGAGTTACTCAAAAAAAAAATTGCAGGTTTTTCAGGTGTGGACAGAGAGCTGAGAAAGCTGGGTGATGCAGAGAGCAGGTGGTCCATACAGAGGGATCATAAAAAATAGGACAGGAAAGGATTTCTACCCAACGCAGTCAGCTACCACAAAGCCACATATCAAGGTGAAATAACCGGGAGAGTTGACTGGGACTTCTGAATAAAAGAAGGGCAGGAGGGCATGCATATTTGGTAAAGGAATCAAAATAACCCAAGTGTGCTACTAGAGAGGAGAGGATTTGGCAGCAGGAAAAAGGACGTGAATGCTGTATTCTTCAGCAGACATATGGGACTGGGAACATTAGAGAGGAAATGACAGCTGGTACAGATCAAAAAGAAGATACCAGGCTGAATGCTAATGGAGTTTCTCATGCTCAGCCACATGACTGAGGTTGTTAAATATTTGCTTTAACAAAATCAACTCAAAAGGTAGGAGAATGCATAGGAACAAATTACATTCTTTACTTGAGTAACAGATGGGAGGAAATTAATTATTCCTGAGACATGCAAGGCCTGGGAATAAAGTACATGACCAAAGAAGAGAGGCTTGCGATCAAATGGGAATATCTTGAAAGGAGAGAACGCATAGATATGAGTTGATCACAGAATAATGACATTTTGAAGTAATGCATCTATAATAAATGGCAACAACATTCCCAGGAGTTACTTGGAAACATTTTATTATTATTATTATTATGCAAGATATTGATGATAATTTGTTTATTTTTTGCTCCAGTCACCCATGTTCAATGAAGATTCAAAATAGACCAGGCTACTCTCAAAAGAGACTGGCTACTAAAGTGGTCAGAAGATTTCAGCTCTCAATTGAAGACACCAGGAAGCTTTGACTAATCCAATAAAAGCAAAGCTGAGTGAACATTAAGAGTATGCCTGCTGTCTACAAATTTCTAATGAAGAGCAAACTGGGAGAGAAAAGGGTTAGTTATGTTGGCACAAGAGCCAATATTTAATCTCATCATGTAGGCATTTTGGCCAAAGATTATGAATACAAAAAAGTGATGGTGTATTAAAAAAGTCCTCCCAGAAACAGTTAGCAAAAATTTTTAAATTTTACTAAAATATAAGAACACCCTTAGTGGGGTGCTCTTAGGTGATTTAGATCAACAGATGTTGTAATTATTATAGTGTTTGTGTGGAATTTTCTCTTTTTAGCTCCATCGTGTCTTCAAATCTCCATTCAAAACTCACTGTCCCCTCCAGCCTACATTCCTAGTTTTCAAGTGTTTTCTTCCGTGGGAGATATCCCCTACCTTTAATTTCCTTCAGGAAACTGTAGTCAAGCTTCTGTAGCCAATTTTTTTGTTTGCATCTTCTTTCCTTTGGCCATCTTCTGCTGTCATACTAGCTGATAGTTTTATTTGCCTATTTCCTATGCTTAAAGAAAAATAAGTTTGAAAATTCCCCAAATTCTCATAATTCTTGTCTCTGTTTGCAGATGGCCTCGGAGGCTTTGGTCTAGATCAGCTCTGTCTCTTTTTTTCAGGCTTGGCAGACACTGCCAATCTGCAGCGATCAAAGGCAGGAAGCATCCAGCACACCCCCATCCCCAGACTTCTACCCTTGTTGCAACATAGTCCCAGAACAGTCCCTGAAATATAGTTCCCTGGGCTGTGATGTATTGTACACCCACACAGAGGCTTGCTGACTTCACTACATCTCTGCCCGTGCATGATATACTGCTTACTTTCCACAGCTAGGGCACTTTGTATAGGAAAAACTTCATACCATTTGGAATTCTCCAGCTGCAGAAAAGAGTAAGGATTGGACTGAGGCAGCCTTTTGTGTCTTTGCAACACATAAAGCTGTTCTGAAACATGTTTGTTTTGTTTTTGTTTTTTTTTTCCCCCAAACACACACAAATCTTCCTTTTACTTGGCTTGTGTTTTTTGCAATATAAATTCAGATTTTGTCTTTTTTCCAAGGCTGTGTGATGACAGGGGAACTGCTGAATGATGATGTCATGATGGACTAAAGAGAATACAATTGAGCAATTCGACAGGAAACCTGACTTTTGGTTGGACTGTGCACAATCCTTTGTTTCTGACTGTTTAACCGCTCCAATACCATGACTGATATTTTTTTTGCCATTTCAACTAAGGCATGACATGTCACAGTAAAATTCCTAAAATCTCTTTAGAGTTTCTCACAGGGTAAAGAAGGGAAAATAAATTTAAGTGTCAAAATGATTCAGAAGGTGATAGACTCTCATTTCTATATATTACATGTTAAAGCTGATCTAACTGACCAGAAACCCATTTAGGCTAAAATAATAAACGAACATCAGGTATGTTGTCAGTATATGTCAGCATATGTCAGTATTTCCGAGGTTAAGCATCAAATAGAATATTCTTCAGTGTTCATAAACTGGAAAAAAAAAATGACAATTTTAAAGTCCCCTTTGAGTCCCCTTTTGAAACAATCTACAGCAGATTCTGCTTCTCAAACTGTGTTTCTTGACATAATTAGGAAACAGTGTTTAATATTCTGGAAGTGTGGGTGGCTGCTTGGCATTTCTGAAATCTATACTTTTTTCAAAAATAGAAAAATAAAATATTTTATTATTGTTTTGTTAAAGAAAATATGTTGTTTGGGTACTCTTCTTATACAGAACTATCACAAACTACAGTTTGTGATACAGAAACTACTGTTTCTAGTCTGATCACAAGTTATAAATGGGCCTAAAATATCTAGAAAGACATGATCATCAATTTTCAGTGTGAAGCTGCTCAGCATCAAAGGCAAATAGGTTTTGAAAACATTACACTTTATGCTCATAGGTGTTTCCTTGCTCATTTTTTCCACATCAATACCACCTCCTGCATTTTTTTTACCAACATCATGAGTATCCCATTGCGAAGCCTACTGCAAGTTCTTTCACAACAGGTTCGTTCTTAAGCCTTTAAGAATGAAGTACTAATACACACACTATACCGGACTACTTACCCCTCTCTTTTTATGTATCCAGCCCTGAGGACTGAAACTTACCTACTACTGCAAAGAACTCCACAGATTGACCATTTATGGCATAAAAGATATTTGTGTGTGTGCATATGCATGTGTGATTTCATTTTCTTTAACTTAACTGGATGCCACCTTTTTTTGCAATGGCTTCACAACAAAGTTGTACTCCTGGTTGATTCTCAAAAAGATTTCTTTCCCTCTCTTCATGGGAAAAAATGGACAACTGAGGAAATGAGTCAATATGAAATTCATGTTGAATCTAAAATCTATCTTAGTGTGGTTTTCCTCCTTAAGGGAAGAGAATTTTAAATCTCACTGCATTGAAAACCAAATTTCCAGTTTTCATCAGAGGCCATGTTCCCTTTCTATAAGTTATTTATGTGTTATGGCAAATGCCACCCAAAGTACATGATTTACATATTTTATGGATTTAACCGTGGGAAGAACAACATCTCTAGAAATATTTTGAGGTGTTTATACCGTAATGATGAAGTCTTATATTGTTCATTGTCCTATTTTTTGTGTCTATGAATACATGATTTTGCTTGGTGCACTAAGTGGTGCTTAAATATTTTTTTTTTCATGTTTTGTTTATATCTTCCTTCCATTTTAGTTCTGGAAGTCAAGGAATTACCTGTATCCAGTTTTAGAGGAATTATTTATTACATTGAAAAAATTCAAAACTAGACATGAAAATTTAGATAGCTATCTGTTTTTTCTGTTGCTTTTTAAACTGCTTGCATTTCTGTCATGAGAATATAAATGGAAGTTCTTTTGTACATGCAGCTACACTACAGAAATGAAAAGGACACATCATTAAACCAATTAAATTGTTATTCCTTTCTTGTCATACTTTTTCTTTTTGTCTTTCTTCCCTACTGCAAAGTAGAACTGAAGAATATCACAAAGTAGTTTCCCATACACTAATATTTTCAGCTTAGTACTTTTTCTCTACAGTCTGCTGAGTACTGATATTCTTGCTTGACCTTAAAAAAAGTATGTATAAATCCTGTTTTTCTTGCTGAGCTCCATTCCACTTTGAGAGAGGCATGAGGACAATAGTTTTTTGTAGATTGAGTAGATTTAACTACTGATAGATCAAAAATGAAAAATGCCATTTCATCCTGGATCATTAAAATATCCCTGGATTTTTGGTTTTCTATAGAACAAAAAGTCCAAATACATTAGTTTTTAAAAACTTTGAGGCATCTGCTTTTGGCATTTCATCCCCTTGGTTTGTAAACTATTTATCTGGAAGGGCCAGATTGGCACATGCATTTCAAACTTTTCTAAAATATTTCCTTTTAAAATACTCCACATGCCTAACCTTTCAACTTGCAAATTTTCTCAGAACTGGAAAGAAGAAGAACACAAGATTAGACTTTGCCTCATGGCAGCTATACATATTCCCATATTTCCTAAAATGGGAAATTAAGGGGGGGGGGGGGGGTGTGCAAGAGCTATGAATGAGTGTGTGAAGAGAAAAGGAGCTGTCACCCCCTAACTTCCATATCCCACTCCTCTTTTGGAGGAAGACAGGCAGGGCATTATGTCTGCCAGCCCCTGGCTGGGCTGACACCAGGGATGCTCATTGCAGCAGCTGAGGAGATGCAGACAGCTCAGGATCATAGAATCATAGAATCATAGAATCATCTGGGCCGGAAGGGACCTCCAAAGGCCATCTAGTCCGACCCCCCTGAAGTCACAGGGACACCCCCAACTAGACCAGGTTGCCCAGGGCCTCGTCGAGCCTCACCTTGAATGTCT
>JAOQGH010000019.1:14971583-15035561 GCA_025769975.1 Gallinago jamesoni
CCCCCTCCCCCTTCAAGCCTAGTTTAAAGCCCTTTCAACAAGCCCTGCCAACTCACTTGCCAGTATCTTTCTCCCCCATGGAGATGAATCCACGAGGCTGCAAAATGCCATAGCATGGGGGCAGAGAAGCCCCGCTGGTGGCATGTTGAAGCTGTGGGAGCAGTCCCACCCCAGACCTAAGCTGGAAAAAGATGGCTCCTCTGTCTGTCTGGATACCAGACCCCACTAATGTGCACAACCAGTCCGCATAGGTGAGGAAGAGAAGAGAGCAATAGCTAAAAGGCAGCTAACCAGAAATAATGCACTTTGTGCTTATCAAAAACACTGTCTGGGCTGTGTGAAAGACCACATGGAAACATAGCCTGACAAATGCTGAAATCTGATCAATTGAAAGTGAACTACAATATACTATTCAGTTAAACTCCAAACAATTCAGTTAATTCAATAAAATAAGCTTTTTTTCTTTGCTGAACCACAATATTTTGGGAGAAAAAAATGATTCAAATTATTAATTTCCTCCCATTAAGCAGTATCAACATTATCCGCTTCCCAGGAGCAAGTTTCTATTAGTTGTATTGGATCAAAATCTTGCCTTAATTATCTTTGCTGGTCTTTTCCTTGCTGATAATTTGGCCCTCTATATTCATTTGATATGACTTAAAAAACAAAGATTCTTTCATTGTTTTTCCACTGCTACCTAAGACTAAGATTAAACCTAGTGGATGGAAATGAGCTTGACTGCAGAAAACAGAGCAAAGTGCCTGAGAACATACCTGAAAACTAGTGTAGTAATATGTGATTAGAGGCTTGGTCAATACCTTCATGGATATGCTGTACTGTTTGTTCTGGATCACGCTTTCTTTTTTCAAGCACACAAAAGTGCAGCAATGCAGGTATTGCATGTGGGGCCAGTCCATTTTTGCATCTGTCATCTGACACACTCAGGGGGATACTAAACCCAGACTTCACCAATCACTGCTTTACAAAGAATTGAAAGAATCAACAGAATTTGAGGTTTTTGAGGACTTTTTTTTGACTGAATTTATATAAAACAAACCTTCCGCTCTCAGTTATATAGGTTGGCTTATGTTTAAATTTCACGCTCAGAAATCACTGGCAACAATATCAACCAGGGAACAGCACACTCACATCGGTGGGTGGCCACACTGGAATCCACAAAGGCAGCAAGGTCCCGGTTTCCCTGGTTACCCTCCATGTATTTACATGCCGGTGTAATGCAAATGAATAATGAGCTGCTGCGCGTTGTCAGAGAGCCAAGAGAGAAGATTTCATAGTCAATACCTTCGCATTCTTAGGTGATGCTTTGAGTAAGTCAGTTAGAAGTCGTCAAAAGGCTTAACAGTAGAGATGGATGAACTGAAGAACCAGCAGGATCAGCAAAATAAGTGGGACCATAATCAGGTATATTAGTCAACTCTGATGTTGGATGACACATTAGCAGAGGATGGGCTGATTTCTTGATTGGATTTGGTTGGACTGTCACATGATAGGGTGGGAAAATGAGACATTCTTGCTCAAGACATCTTCTGTGTCCTTTTGCAGCACAGTAGAGATGACACTGGTGATGAATGGCAGGTCTGTGTCTTGTCATTTGAGCAGCACCAAAGCCCGAACCTCAAGTTTGAAGTAAGCTCAGACCTTTTAACATCTAACAGCAAAATGTAAATCACAATTCAGTAGTCTTCTTGGTGCCCAAAATGATGAACTCAGTGCATGAGGAGACAGATATTTATAGTTAGGTATGTTTTAAAAAAAAAACTATAGGTTTTCACCTATAGGTGAAAACAAATAATGTATTCCTCCTCCTTTTTGGAAAACTCTAGGCTTCTGCTTAAGCTTTCCGATTTGCATTTCCATTTTTTACTGGAATTCTCTGTTTATTTAATCAATTTAAATGATCCATCAAATGAATCACTGCATTTTAAATGCTGGAAGGAGAGGCATTATGAAAGGTACCACTTTGCTTAAGGTCCCTTAACTACGTAGCCTGCAAAAACAAACTACATACAATTTCACAAGGATAGCTGGAGTGCAAACGATTGAGTAATGAAGACACTAAAAAACCCCACAATAATTTGACTTCATTAGCCAGCCCTTTCTATAATAAAAAACCCTTATCCATAAATGTGCAAGGATACATATTTTATTATTTGTATTCCTTTAAACAGGAATTTGGGAGAACAGAGAGTAAAAACCTACTAAACTTCAGGGGGAGAAAGTAAGATTAAAAGCTCATGGGTCAAGATAAGAATAGGGAGATTGCTCACCAATTACTGTCACAGGCCAAACAGACTTGACTTGTGGAAGACTAATTTAATTTCTTGACAATTAAAAACAGATTATGATAGCAAGAACTAAAACAAAATAGAAAACATTGTCCCCTCACTCTATCCCCGTCTTCTCAGGCTCAACTCCACTCTACCCCCTTCTCCACTCCCTGAGAGTGGATGGGGAATGGGGGTTGCAGTCAGTCCATCAAATGTCATCTGTTTCTTTTTCCTACTCACGCTTTTCTTCTGCTCCAACATGGGGTCCCTCCCAGAGGATATAGTTCTTCATGAACCTTTCCAACCTGAGTCCTTCTTCTCAGCCTTCTCCTTCTTTGCCTTAGTCTTCACCGGAAAGGGCTCAAATCACACTACCCAAGTCACGGAAGGCAAAAAAAGGGGCTCTGCAAATGAAGAACTGTCTACAGTATGATAAGGTTTGAGACCTCTTAAGGAACCTGAAGGTGCATAAGTCCATGGGACCTGATGAAATCCATCCATGGGTCCTGAGGGAGCTGGCAGATGAAGTTGCTAAGCTACTTTCCATCATATTTGAGAAATCGTGGTAGTCTGGCGAAGTTCCCACAGACTGGAAAAAGGAGAACATAACCCTGATATTCAAAAAAGGAAAAAAAAGAAGACCCAGGAAACTATAGGCCAGGCAGTTTCACCTTTCTGCCTGGCAAGATTATGGAGCAGATCCTCCTGGAATCTCTGCTAAGGGACATGGAAAATAAGGAAGTGATTGAAGACAACCAACATGGCTTCACCAAGGGCAAATTGTGCTTGACAAATTCGGTGGCTTTTTATGATACTGCCACACACTTGGTGGACAAGGGCAGAGCAACAAATGTCGTCTACCTCGACTTGTGCAAAGTGTTTGACACTGTCCTGCACAACATCCTGGTCTGAAAATTGGAAAGTCATGGATTCGATAGATGGACCACTCAGTGGATAAGGAGGTGGCTGGATGGCCACACTCAAAGGGTTGTGGTCAATGGCTCCATGTCCAATTGGCAGCCAGTGACGAGTGGTGTTCCTCAGGGGTCCATACCGGTACCAGTGCTGTTCAACATCTTTGTTGGAGACAGGTACAGTGAGGTAGAGCACCTTTCAGCAAGTTTGCCGATGACACCAAACTCAGTGGTGCAGTCAACATGCTGGAGGGAAGAGATGCCATCCAGAGGGACCTGGACAGGCTTGAGAGGTCGGCTTATGCAAAATGCATGAAGTTTAACCAAGCCAAGTGCAGGGTCCTGCACCTGAGACATGGAAATCCCAGGCACAAATACAGGTTGGGAGGAGAATGACTGGAGAGAAGCCCTGAGGAGAACAACTAGGAGTGCTCATGGATGAGAAGCTCAACATGACGCAGCAATGTGCACTGGCAGCCCAGAGAGCCAATCACATCCTGGGCTGCATCAAGAGAAATGTGGCCAGCAGTTCACAGAAGGTAATTCTGTCCCTCTACTCTGCACTCGTGAGACGTCACCTGGAGTACTGTGTCCAGCTTTGGAGTCCTCAGCACAGGAAGGAGTGTGTTGGATTTGTTGGAACAGGCCCAGCGGAGGGCCACGAAGATGATCAGAGGGATGGAGCATCTCTTCTATGAGGACAGGCTGAGAGAGCTGGGGTTGTTCAGCCTGGAGAAGAGAAGGCTCTGGGGAGACCTTATAATGGCCTTTCAATATCTGAAGGGGGCCTACAGAAGCACCGGAGAGGGACTGTTTATGAGGAAGTGTAGCATCAGGACAAGGGGCAACGAGTTTAAATTGGAAGAGGGGAGATTTAGATTAGATACTAGAAAGAAATTCTTTACTGTGAGGGTGGTGAGGCACTGGAACAGGTTGCCCAGGGAAGTCATGGATGCCCTGTCCCTGGAAGTGGCATCTGAATGGGGCTTTGAGCAACCTGCTCTAGTGGGAGGTGTCCCTGTCCATGGCAGGGGGGTTGGAACTAAATGATCTTTCAAGTCCCTTCCAACCCAAACCATTCTATGATTCTATGGGCTGCAGTTCTTCATTAGTGCTCTATCATGAGTCCTTTCCATGGGGACTTCAGGAATGGCCTGGTCCAATGTGGGCCCCCCACAAGACCTGCCAGAAATCCTGCATCTGCGCGTAAGTTCTTCATGGGCTGCAGCTTCATTCAGGGCACATCCACCTGCTCCAGTGTGGGGTACTCCATGGGCCGCAGTGGACATATTTGCTCTGACATGGTCTTCCTTGCCCTGCAGGAGGACAACTTGCACCACCATGGTGTTCCCCAGGGGCTGCAGAGCCGCTCTGGGGGCAGAGCAGAGATCTGCTCACTGAACGGAGCACTTCCTCTCCCTTCTTCTTCACTGATATTGTTGTCTGCAGAGTTGTTTCTCTCACATTTTCTCACTCCTCTCTCACACAGCTGCTGCACAGTGTTTTTAACCCCTGTTCTGAAATATGTAATCACAGAGATGTGAGAAGCATTGCTGATGGGATCCGTTTGGCCAGCAACAGATCCATCTTGGAGCCAGCTGAAACTGGCTTGGTCTGACATTGGTGCAGCCCCATGTCTCTTCTCACAGACCCCACCACTGCAACCCCCCTACAACTAGAACTTTGTCGTGTAAACCAAATACCTCCAAAGGCTCTCTGGAATATCAGAGCTGGAAGGTCTCTAATCACAGAACTTACTTGCCTGTGACTTATGAGGTCCCAATTAAGGTATTAATATATTCAAGAGCTTTCACCAGTTTGAGAGCAGCCTACTGTTCTTCTGATAACATATATTGTAAGTCAAATTGCTATTCAGAAATCGCAAAATTTCAGTCATTCAACCAAAGAGAGCATCCTGTACTAGTGTGAGTCTGGTAACAAATCACCCAGCTCAAGCAAAGAAAAACAAATAGGTAAGCAAGTCACAAACAATTTCATAACCAATTGCCATAACAAGTACCATTCAAAATCTCTAGCTGTTTCAACTAAATGAGTCAATGGTTGTTTAATGAGAGTCCGATTTGTTAATAATGATGAGTGATAAACACACTTTGTTTAGTGGTTCAGATTGCATAATCATCTCAGCTCTTTAGTCAGCCAAATTGGAAATTTCGTTAGTCACTTTAACCTCTTACAACATTTTCAGTCTTCCATGCTTTGGCTAAATCAGAAATATAGGATATCTTTCTGCTGCTGTTTTGGTACTTCTGATAGGAAGTGCCACCAAGAAATGAGGGCCTAAAAAGACATGCAGGTTGAGGACCTAACTCAGGGAAAGGATAAATTTTGATTCAACTCTATGGATGGTTAAAGGTATAACATTAATAAATTCATCTGAAGTATTATATTGATTTCAATAAGCCTTCTTTCCATATTTTCGATGTAAAACTCTTGCATCATCCTTTAAAATATCCAGAGAACATCTAGAAAACTGGTTGTTATTATCTTGTCCATATTTATATTTCTTTTATTAAATTTTATCTCCAGATTGGGTTATGTATTCAATTTTCCCATCCAGAGACCACAGTGTTAATGACTGAACCTGTTTTAAGATAGGTGAACAGTAACCCTTTGACAAGATGATCTGAGGTGGCTGAGAGGCTACAATTCAATAAAAAGCTTTGAATACCTTTCAGATATCATAGGCGATTGACTGTTGTTTTATGTGAAGAGGTGAATCTATGGTTTCAGTTTGGATTGATTTTTAGATACTGTCTGTAAGAATACAAAAACCAGCATCTGTTTCAGCCCCTGTAGATTCAAACTACTTTAATATTCTTCATCAAAGTCCACCAAAGGAAGCAAATAAGCACAGAAATGAAGCTATGAAACGTAACCTATTTGGGACCTTTTGATGTTTTTGTAAAATCAACTGAAGAGCATAAGATTTTTCTAAGAGCCTATGGAGAAAACAGCTCTGCAAACATATTTGTTCCAAATACAAACAAATATTCATAAGCTTTAAATAATCTGATCTGAGTTTTTCATTGCAACCCACCCCTTAACAAGCCTTCTCTTGATGGAAATCTGCATCAGGACTGTATTAGCGAGCACAAACCTACTAGATGGGTAGAAGCGATTGTTCCCACCAGCTCAGCTTTGCAGTCCCCTCAACAGCACTGTCTATTTCAGGCCCACAGTGCAAGAGAGACATTAAAAAACCACAGTGATGCCAGTGTAGGGCCACTACCCTGGGGCCATGTCATGCCAGGGGAGGCCAAGGGATCTGGGCTTGCTGAGCCCAAAGAGGATAAGGGAGGGACTTCACTGTTGTCTTCACCTACTGAAAGGGTGGCTACAGGGACGACTGAGATACTCTCCTCAGAGATTCCCAGGGAAGCCAAAAGGCAGTAGTAGCACCTTGCAACAAGGAAAACTAAAATAATTTTTACAGTGAGCATGGTTAGGCATGAGCAGCTTGCCCATGAGGCTGTGCAATCTCCACCCTTGAAAATATTAGACATTCACCTGGATAAAGCCCTAAAATAACCTCAACTAACTTTGAAGATGGCCTTGCTTTGAGCAGAGGATTGGATTAGAGACTTCCAGAAGTCCCTGATGGCCTAAATTACTCTATGATCCCATGATTTCACTAGAAAATAGGATTGTAAAATAATGTGTTATTTCAGAACCTCAATAAACTTGAAGAAAAAACTTCAAAAACTTGAAGTTAGCATGCTTTCTTATCGATCCTTCTTCTAAATTACAAGAGATGCCTCAGTAAAGCATGCAAAACTCATTAGCATGATTTCATCTTCCCTTGAAAACAATCAGGAAATGAGGAAAAAAGACTGTAATTTGTCTTCTATATTTTTGTTGGTGGGTGGTTTTTTTTTCTTTTGCATCACATTGCATGATGAAGTTCTTATTTACAATCCTTTTAATGTTGTTTCCAGGACCTGGGACTTTTCCAGCAAATTGCCAGATATTGCAAAATATTATAATAAAACAAAAGCAACACTGAACCACTCTTTTTCTTAGATCCTTATTTTTGATTGAAACTATAGTTTCTAACACATCTGAACATTAATGGGGAAAAAAAAAACATTAAAGATTGTGGTGGCCTCAGTTAGCTATTTTTGTTACTGTTTGCTATGAAGTACTTCTGAAAATCCCCTTTAAATTAAGTTATTCTTTTCTTCATATGTACTTCCTATATAAATATTGTATTTCTGTGCTGGCTATGGAAAACTGCTGCTGACATTGCTGATGGGTTCCATTTAAACAGATGCATGTGCATAAATATTTAAATGTAACTAAGGTGATAATAGCATATAGCTTCCCAGTGCCTTATGTTGTATTTTACGTAATTTAATTTAAAAGTAATGTCAGACAACTATTTTTTATACTTTACCCACAAGAATACAACTGGTAACACTTAAATACTCAAGCTCTAATCACCTTTAAAAACAACCACAATTCTTTCTTATATTAGAGAAAAAGGAAATAAATAAATACAAATATAGGCTGTTAAACTGGGAATACAGCTAAAGACATTTGCTAAAATTGAATCAGGCTGTTCTGGAATGAGCGTATGAAAATAATTTTCTTAGCAGATAGTATCTTTTTACCCAATGTAAATTAGCATAAATTGAATAGTGGAAATTTTGTAGGCTGGCTCTTGGAATATGAGAAGACTGGACTTCCCCTTCAGACTCTCCTTCCCTCTTTAGGCACCTTGAAAGTGCCCCATACATAATTTAAGAATTACATTTTATTTCCTCCCACTGTCCCAAAATGTTTTGAAAAGCAAGAGTGAAGGATGAGTACTCCTCAGTAACTTTAGCATTATTTTGATAAGGTAACTATCTCCACCCCAGATTAAATCATAAAAAAAAATAGTTATTAAAAAAGCAAATTTAGAATTAAAAATATTGACACAACTTAGGGGATGGATGTGTACATAAATTTAACCAACTTTGTACTTTGCAGTAACTGCTTAGCAAAACCATATGGTTGAGATTACTGCTCAATACGTTCTACATTCAGATTAGGTGGACTGAATTCAAAAGGAATAATCAATATTTCAATTCAATTAAAATTAATTCCAAATTTTAATACACATTCTTCAAGAGTATTACTTCCTACTCACACTCCCCTCCACTTTATGTCTTTTTCCAGCAAATTTACTGTTAATAAAAATAATCATTTCTACCCTGTGATGCTGCCTGAATACAGTTAGCCGTAAGACTAGAAATCAGCAGCCACCACATACCACTAACCATCGGGTATTGTGTCGGTCAATATATGATAACAAACACATGATCTACTAAAGAAGCATTACAAAATTACTTTCTTTTCTTTTAACCTTCTGATACACCAGGACTTAAGAGTAGGCATATGACACTTGACAAATTCATGTCCTCTGTTCATAACTTCCCCATAATTACTCAGTGTACATGTGTAAAATTACCACTTGGTTTCCATTTTCCTATGCCCTGTATTTCAGAGGGTCAGAAAGCTTATTCTAAAAGGTGCTGGTCATGAATTCTTATGAAAAGCAGTGTGTTTGACCCTATTCGCCCTCAGTTCAGACTGTGTTTCATTTTGCAATTTTTTGTTGCTATATCCGGTATTATTCTGCAATATTTGCTTGAAGAGGGTTAATACTTCCAACCAATTTGCCTGAATTTGTGGCGCTGTTCATAAGAAATTATTCCAATTTCCACTGTATGTCACAGCTGCCAAAAATAACAGATATTCCCTCTTGTAATACGGATACTTTCTTTGTCATACTGTCATACAGGTGCTAAATGTAATATGAGACATCTGAAAAGAACATTTGTCAGAAAATACAATAAAACATGAACTATCCAAACAGTACTTGGAACACTTGTGAGCACTTTGTCATAGATGGCAAAACCAGTAGCTGCTTGTGAGACTTTTCTGGGTTGTATCCTAACAGAGGAGGAACCAGTTAAGCATGACAAAGTACAAGAAAACTGTGTCAAGGATGTGTGAAAAATAATTAAATATTAATTTCAGGAAAAGAAAAGGAAACAGGAATAGCAAAAGAAAAACAATGGCATCCAAGAAAAGAAATTTTTAAAAACCCAGGGACTAAGAGTAGAGGAAAAAAAAGTAAGGGGATAAAGAAATTATGAAGAGTTATTAGTTCTCTGAAGAGGTGGGAGCAGAATGAATGCTCCCATTACACAGGAAGGATGCAGGAGAAGAGGGGCCTGCCACCAAGGCCAAAGACAAAAAAGAAATATGCAGGAAGGGGAAACAAGGACAGATTCCTAAGGACAAGTACAAATAAGCATGCACGGTTAAAACCAAAATGGGCAAGTCACTAAAGGAGATACAGCTAACGAGACCTGAAGAATTTTGTTCTGGAAGCAGAAAGCAGATGGAGAGGAGCATTGGCCAGATATTCAGCAGGAGGGAAGGGTATTGCCAAATGATGCTGAGAAAGCCAAAGCTCTTAATGACTTCTTTGTATCAATATTCACTAAAAAGATCCACTAGAAATACTTGTATAATACCAGTGACAAAAGGGTAATATTTCAGACTAGAATCATTAAGAGCAAATTACAGAATGGGTCATGTACTTCAGCAGATTTATTTCTTTTTAAAAACATGTGATCCTGAAAAATTAGGATGCAAAAAGGCAAATTAGGATCCAAAACAGTCTCAGAACTGGTTAGTGATTAACTTAAAATTCTTGGACCAAAACATTGAAAAGGGGCAATAATGGGCTCTTTTATAAAAGTGAGACTTGAAAATCACCTAATTTAATTTCAGTTACTGGATTGTTATATATCTATATATCTATATTCCCAAAGAAGATAACAGCAAGGTGAGCAATAGACAATTGTCCAAGGTCCAGTCCTGTAGCATATTCCTGCTGATGACCGGGTAGGGGAACAGACAACAGCTTTCTTACAGGGGCAGTGGCACTACCTGAGAGTTATCACAACCATGCTGGAGCAGACAATGAGAAATCAATTGTGAGAAATCAAGCTGTGAGAAACCAGAGAAGTGCAGGGTACCATAGATAGACAACAAGTGTCAACTGCATGGGGACAGGAACAACCAGCTTGGGCAGCAGTGCTGAAGAAAAAGATCTAAAGATCAGTATGAAGCACATGCAGAACAAGAGTCACCCTCATGATGCTGCAAACAAAATGCAAATTCCCAGATGGAGGAATATAGCCCACCAGGAGAGAAGAGGAGAGCAGTCAGACACTCAGAGGGCCAGAAAACATGAGTTGTGAGAACAAGCTGCGGGACATGAGGTTGGTTGGGCTATTGCAGAGAAGCCTGAAGAGAAGCCTAAGATCCAGCACATACATCCCTTCAGCTACAGACTCTCGTGAAAGGAAGGGGATAACAGACCTCCTTCTCTTCAGTGAATGGGACAAAGAAGTGCCATGTTTTCAGTGTCTTGAAAACTCATATAAAAGCACAAAGAAATGCTATCTAATCCTAAAAACAGTTAAGCATTGGAATGCAGAACCTGGGTATGCTGGAAAACCATCATCTTTACCAGCCTTTAGGAAGAGATAAGGCATATATCTATAAGGATTGTCAGAGATACAGAGGCAGAGTATTCACATTTTGAAGTCCATTCTTTCCTTAACTTCAAGGGGTCTGTAATAGCTACTGGTGTGAGAGACCTGGTAAGTGCTAAAAAAGTGTAATTTCAGTACCTGTCTTTCATTCGGTCATTTTGTCTAATGTTTAAAACAACCAGGTTTTGAAAGTATCCCTGATGAAAAGGTGTTTTCCTAGAATGTTCACTGGAAAGTAGAAGTTGGAAAAGCTGGGGAGGTAATTCTATTCAGAAGCCCCATGAATAGTTCACAGAGAAATCTGGCTGCAGAGAACATCCTATCTCAGGAAAGGAGCCACTTCCAGACTTCTGACTTCAGCATGAGTCACCACTCAGCGGTGTTGGAGAGTCACTGTAGTCAATACTCACTGGCTTCTAGGAAATCAGCTCAAGTCCACCACTGACATGCACTGGATAGGCAAATGATACCATGCAGCAAAGGTGCATCATGCTGAAGGTGAGGCGATGGACATGCAAGGATCCAGATATAAAATCTCAGAGCCAAACTATGAATTTAGGTTGCATCTTCTGTGGGCTCTCATGAACCACATCAAATCTTCCTTCCAGGTGCAAGTGGACATTTGAGGTGCTGGTTCTGGGCAAGGATTCCCAGATCCCTCCTATAAAATGGATTAAGAAAAAAAATCAATTATCTCGTATCACTATCAGATTTAAATAACTTTTTTTTTCTTACTATTACAGTTGAATACCTTATACTCCTTGATACCTGGAAGTCTACAGCACCTGATGCCTGCTTAAAAAAACTTTTTTTTCATTTCTTTTTGTATTGTCAAGCACAAAATTTCTGCAATAAAGTTTCTTGTCTGCATATCTGCCTCTACTGAAATTTGTGTGTGTGAAAATTCAAGCAACATGATTCAGTCATTTCCAAGCATAAGACAAAGAAAAAATACAGTGTTTTGCTCATATTAAAAATCCTCACAATGCTGCTTTTGTAATATAGCTTTATTCGTGTAAGATAGAAACTTTTAATTGAGGCCAACCACTGACAGAGATGGCAGCAAAAGTCAGAAGTGACTTGTTTGCATTTTTCCATTCATCCACACTGTGCTCTTTCACAGAAGACACTGTGGAGTATCTCAGGACACTGCTTAAGTATGTCAGGAAAATAAAAAGATTATGTTGTTTTTGGTCAGGCTAGAGCCCCTCATTGAGGCCACACTGTTTCAAGTGGCTTTTGGGGTGAGGTGGAATACCTCAGGAACATTTAGCAGATGAAGCTACTCTTGGCCCTGCCCTTTTCCTTGCCCCCTGAGAGATGGTACTATGCCTGAGAATATCTGAGCTCCTCATGGATCACACAATATGGTCCAGGAAAGGCCGCTGAAATGACAGTCAGCACAGTCCTTAGGTCTTACCACAGGTACAGACCAGAAGCAAATGCAGTTGATCTGTCTCTTAAAGGACATGGGAAAACCATTTTTGTTTGTTGTAACCAACCTGGTTGCAGGTGCTGAAGAGGTAAGCACCAGACAAGAAGTACACCAGGACCTTGCTTGTACCTCAGCAACACTGGTTGCTATCTTGGCCCTTCAGCCATTGCCAGCAGTTAGTATCTAGGAAGGCTTATCCTGCCCTAAGTTGCATCCAGGGCTCAACAAAAGTCCTGGACAGAATTCCAGTGCTTTTAGAATATTGTGCAGGAAATGCTTCTCAGAAAAGGACCCTTGGCTGGCACATCCAGTCAGGAGATGTTTGCTCTTTTATGCTTGACAGATCATAAAGAGACCATTTTTGTACTTAGTTTCTGGAGGAGAAATCAGGAAGAAGAAAGAAGTCTGAACTGGAGCAAAGCCTACTAATTTTCCACTTCAGTGTCACATCAATAAAAAGAGGGTGCAGATTATATATATAAAATAGCAATTCAATTGTAACTATCATGTATTTTTTCCTGAAAAAATGTTCTATAGAAAAAGATCTTTATTGGAGGTACGTCATTCCCGGTGGTATTCCGCTAAACAATCTCAATCAAGTCTTGAGATTTCCTGGGCTGGATGTCACATCAAGATGCCATCATGCAATGATCCATTTACAACAGTATCTGGGGTTATAAGATGTACCCAGATGTTGTGTGACTCACTATCTGCCTCAAAGTAGAAAAATAAATTTGACTTTTCTGAATAAGATAGTTAAAGCAACTGTTTATCACAGAAGCTTAATTTGCTCAATTCCACTTTTAAGAAGAAAATGCAGGAATTTGGGGTGAGATAGTGTTTTATTTTTAAGATTTCAGGCAGCAGATTAAGTCAAAGATAATTCTCTGGAGCAGCTAGGCATCTCTTTTCTTGTTCCTTTTTCATGCCAACTACATCCCATCTTTATTTTTAGCTATTGGGAAGGCACAATGCAGGTCATGAAGCTACAACCCCATTCTTCCACAGGGGATCACAGGGAACAGTTTTCTCAACATTTCCACTTCACCAAGCAGCTGCGCGCAGGATGCACATGTTTTTTCTCACTAACCCACAGGGTTTATTTCCACAGCACATTCTCTTTGTGTGATGTGGGAACATAGGATTCTTTTCATAACAAGAAACTTCAGATAGATTTTCCTTAGTACTTACAAGTACACGCTTCTGTACTTTGTAAATTTGAATTGTGTTGCTGTGTTAGTGTAAACAAACAAACAAACAAAAAGGTAAAATGATAATAGAATATTTATATAGTTGAACCTGTTCGATAAAAAAAGAAAACAAGAACCAGCCCATACTCCACTACTTGTCCTCCAGAACACAAAACCAGGAATGAACATTCCTCTGATCACAAAGCATTCTCCATAACACCTAATTCTATTTTCATTAGTTTGTCAAAATTGTACCCAGCTAAGGAAGTCACCTTCTCTGGCTTACGAATAGCTGCAGTTCCCTGACGAAAGCAGTGCTGCGTACTTAACATCATAATCTTTATGTATAATTCTAGATATAAAAAGAGCCGAGCCTAAGTGACCTAGACACCTCACTCTTATTTGATTCAATGGAATGTAAGTTCCTAATTCTCATGAACTATTTCTGATTTTTCTGTATCACAATATTTTTCAAGGTGGGAATTAGGTGAACAGTTTACAATGTATGATCAAATTTTAGCAGATATTTCATGAGTTGGCCATGTCAACTTTTCTTTCTTTCAGGGCCCTGTTGAGCCCCTGTTTTGCAAACTTCTTGACCCTAGACACAAACCAAGAAAAATGTGCTTATTTCTATTCTGTGCTCTGTGTAGTTCTAATAGGATTTGTAGAAATTCATTGGTTTGTATACCACAGATAACAGTGAGAATGTAAATTTTACTGATCACGAGGGAAAGAATAAAGGCATGGCTTCTGAAGTAGACACTCTTTATTTGAGATTTTTTTTTTAACCCCTGTGACATTATCAGGGTTGCCCTCTGCGCAAAGCAGTTTTGCTTCTTATTTAAAACTCACCAAAATCACTATAAATGTGCTCTTTTCTCTGCCCTCAGAAAACTGTGATCTAATTAGTTCATAAAGAAAATTCCTGTTCATTTCATTTCACCTTTCCAAAGGTTCTTCTAGACTTCTGAAGAACTTTACTAGACAAATTGATGGTTTTGGTGTAAATGAAAATCATTTTCACTTAGCAGACTCCATCTGCTTGCTTGGTAAATCACTTTCTAATTCAAATTACAGATGTTAAATACAAGGCCAAAGTTTTAATCGGTTCAAAATCTAATCTCTCAGCCCCACACTGTTGGCGTAGATAAATAAAGTAATGAGGTTTCCACTGGGAAAAAGAGCAAGGGCTTCTCTCTTCTCATTTCCATTCATGAATCACATCATGCACTGTTCCAAGAATAGTGTTGCTTGAAGATAAACATCATTTACAATTATTATATATTACTAAGAGAATCAGGTAAGCACACAATAACCAATACAAGCTTCATTTCAATTATGTATCCTTCTTCACACACAAATTAGCAAGATGTGGGTGCTATCTGATTGGAAATAGGACTTAGGGAATGTTCATTTTAAGCTCAAACTTGAAACTTTATATTGCAAAACTCTAGATAGACTACCAAAACCAGCTTTTGCAAGTAGCTCTCAGTTTGTTTAGTTTAATTTTCAGTAACCAGTTTAACTCCAGCTGCTAGGAACTGGTACACATTCTGTAACTGGAACTACTGAGTCAAAACACATATGTCTTTAATGGGGCTTTTGGCAAGCATGGCATGGATGTTATTATGGAGGCTGATACAAATAAAACTAATAGTTTATTTCATGCTTTACAAATATAAATCAATGTTTAGGATAAAAATAATGCAGTTTACACACAGTAAAAATATTTACAGAGATAAATCACTAATAGGTGCATTATACTATTGTTCATTTGTTGATATGTTGTTTATATGTTGATAAATTACCAGCTAAAGGGAAGGTGGCTGGCAACTACACATAATGCTCAGAAGGCGATATATTTTTAAAAGGTTAATGAAGTCAATGTAAAGCTGTCAATCTTGCAGTCTGAATTTCCTGATTTGGAGAGAGTGGGATTTTTAAAACTTGTGCATGTTACAGCTTTATATTAAAAATTCAAGCTTGCTACACCTTTCAAATTCAATACTTTTGGCCTATTTCTCGCAGCTGTTTGGCTCCAAGTACAAGTTTCTTATTTCAACTGCAACCTCAGAAGACACATCGTAAAAGCACTTTTATATATTGGAAATTCCTGACTTAAGGGATTATTTGTAATGTCTCTTCTGCAGAGGAAGATGAGATACTTTGTTAGATAAAGACATGCCTGAGGATTAGCAAACTGGACAGTACACAGCCAATCTCCCACAGATGCAAACCATTTCAACACACTGTGCTGACCGAAAGCTAATATTCGTAATAGTTGACAGTAGGCTTTGGATGATTTTATGTGAATAATTTTAATACAATCCTTTTTTCCATTCAGATATTGTCTATTTTGTCAAATTTGTTCGGCATTTATATGAATCACTTCAGAGGAACAGACTACGTGCAAAGTTCTTAGGGAGAAAGGATGTGCAAAAGGGAATGAAATTAATGCATTTAAGGGATCCCATTACAGTTTGATGCTCTAGCCATGTCACTACTTTTACAGTCAGGTGAGACTGCGGCGCAGTGGTGACTGGAGGGGCTCAGACTACCTGTGGCAGCCATGGGGTGTTTCCACACACCCCATTACCCTTTGGTGCTCTGCCCCTCCAACCTCTGCTCTCCAGCAAGGGGAACCAGGTACACATCACCCTACTCCAAGACATGGGGCTGGTTCCATGGACTCTGTGGACAGGGAGTCTGACTTGAAAGCAAATACAGCAATAAGCATGTTTCTAGAAGGAATATTGGGTTTATGTGGCTGTTAGCCCATTTTACCTGATATAATTATACATTCAGTAAAGCCCTAAACCAACACTATAGAAGTTGATAGGAGTTCGTCCTCCACATCAGCTGAAGTAAAATATAACCTTAATTTCTTTTTATCATAGCGTGTCTCATGGCTTGTTTGCCACTGATCATTTCAGGATGAATTTTTATTCCTGTGTGTGGTTTTAGCTAGAGAGAAAATAATGGGTTTTAGACCTGTAAGGGTAGTTATGTCCTGAAATCTTATATTTCAGATATATTTCAAAAAACATATTAGTAATTGAAATTGCACAAAAATGGGAGAAAATTCACAGGAGTTTCTTAAACAGCACAGTCACTAAACAGAGATTCCTTGTGATGTCCATGAGATGTTGGAAGGTAAGGACTTTGCGGACTACTGAGGCTCTAAGGTAACTAAAGAGCTCCATTTCATTGACTCAACTAACTAAGCATTTCATTGACAATGCTTTATGGGATTGATGAAATTCACTCATGACAAACTGTATAATTTCTGAAAAGAAAGCAGGATATAAGGAGTCCATTTGAAGGCCCCAAAGTTCACTGTGATGACATAGCTAGACAGGGATACTCACATGCTGTGAAAATAAGTGTGGGTTTTACGTCAATGTGTGATGAAGCTAGTTCTGCAAGCTACTCCTGCAAATCAGTTGTTGTTCTTTTAATTTCTTTGTGTTGTAAAAACAGCTTGAGGCTTAACACCCACCACACCAGCAACTGGACAATGACTAAGAAAACAAATCTGGCTTGCTTTCCAAGGACTTTCCTCAGGGTAAGATGAGTAGCTTGAAGTAATTGTAATGATTAGCTTAGGAAAGCCAAGAGTAAAAAGAAGAAATCCTAGCACTGTGATTCCAGTACTCAATTGTTCTTCATACCCACTGGCAGTAGGAAAAGGATTCAATTTAATTTGTTCTGTAAAAAAAAATGCTGCTTTCAAGAATAAGTTTTTAACAATAAAGATAATCTAACATTGGGAAAAGCTACCTATGATTGTTGGAGAAAGTCCTTCACTGGACTATTTTAAGAAAGACATTTGTTATAGGTGGTCTCATTATAATCAATCCTCTTCCAAGCAAGAGGATGTCTTCAGAGGATGTCTTGAGATCCCTCCCAGCCATGAACACCCAAGACACTTGGGAAACAATGTGTAGATAAATCTGGCAGCTTGAGAGAAAGAACAAATGTCGAAAGCATTAACACAGTGACTCACCATAGGGCAAGGTAAGCACTTGAATGGTTATTTATTATTGTTCTATCTGTTATTCATATTACTTTGTCACTGGAGAGCTGGTACAAACTTGTGGGCTTCCACTGCCTGACATTTTCTATTAGATAACATTTTTTGTGCTTTCTTTGAAATCAATTAAATTATTTGCAAGATAATTTCCGTGTTCTCCACGCAAAAGTCCATAAACTACAGAAGCCCCTTTATTGGCAAAAGAAGTTTCTTTCAGGGCAACCCGGGCTCTAATCTGGGAAAAATGGGTATCAAGAAAAAGATATTATCCACCTCAGTAAATATCTTTTCCAATGAGTAGTAATGACATAAAATATGCTAAAGAGGTAGGTCCACACTAGACTCTCAGATATCTGAGCGTTGTAAAAGCAGATGCAGCTGGAAAGGAGAAAAACAAGGATGTTAAATCTGTTTGTGTCTGTGTTTGTGTGTGTAGGAGAGGGAATTCACATATGTGCATATTAGGTTTGCTGGTGAATATATGTCTGTGTGCGTACACATACACACACTGCCAGTCAAGTTGTAGGTATATTTAACTCTGTTGCATACTTACATAGCACTAAGTTTCTCAAGGCCTGCCTGATTTATTTACCCAAACAACACAAATCCAACATATTTTGGCAATCCAATTCAACATTTAAAATTATGTTCTAGTAAGTAGTTATATCAGATTAAAGTACATTTCCTTCATATATTCATATCAAGAAAAAAAATTCAGGGATCATGGAAAATTAACATTAAAGGCTTGCAAAATGACCTTTATGTATATTATGGTTACAGTTAATCTTTTCAAAATATTTTCTAGCTCTTTCCTTCATTCTAGCAGTATAATTGCTCATCTGACTTTTTGTTGTACTGTGAAACTTGATTCCTGGTCTGGAACAGAATTGCTGACAACTACCATCTTTATTGCTTTTGTGAGCACTGTTAGCTAAAACCCCTTATGCCTAATTCTTTACAACATCAAAGTCTAGAAAAGGACAACCTCTCAAATAAATTCAACACCCAAACTGTGGGACTGGTTAGAGTCTACTCAGCAAACGCGACATCTCATGCTAGCTTTTCCCTTGTGTTTAAGTTAGGACTATTTATAAGGTTTTTCAAGATTATTTCACTAATTTCAATTACTTTATATGTGTATAACCATTAAGGGTACAATCTGTATGTCTTCATGAGGAGTCTAGCCACAGTATTTTACAAGTTTACTGATTGAATAAAGGTCTAAGTCTTAGCAGTGACAGCAACAGAGGGTCGTAGTGAGAGCTGCACAAAGAAAAGAGGTAACAGCAAAAATGAGCATATTTGTTCCTACTGAACATTGATATTTTAAGCCTAATTAGATACTAAACATAATGCAGTGTAAAGTCACTTTCTGTGCCTTAAGCATATGCTTGAGGAAGGAGGTGATCTCCAAGTTTGCCTGCAATAATGTCAGACAACCTAAAGTAAATGAAGGATAAAGGGCCAAATCCTGCCCTGTCTTAAAGCTGACGTAAAGTCTTTGGAAGTATTTTATCTTGAAGTTGGTGAGTTTAGACTAGATGGAAGAGGTTGATTTGAGTTTTGCACTAATATCAGCCCCACTGAATATGATTTACAGCTTTGGTTCATTATGGCCTGTTTTTGAACTGACAGACAGAGCAATGGATTTATTTTCTTTAAAAAAAAAAAATGTTTTGAATAAAAATTCGAGCTTAGTTTACTTCCAGGTTTCAAAGGGAACTAAATAGCCCAAACTAAGAAGAAGAGTCCCTTTGGGTGGCCTGGAAATACGGACAGTAAAGCTGGAAAAGGAAAAGCAGTTCCCAGACTGTTTATAAAAAACATAAAAAAAAAAACACTATAAATGTTTTAAGCGTTATTCCAGTTGCAACATCAGTTTGGGGGGCAAATGGTCCCTGCAGGATGCAAATCAGCCACAGAAAAATGTGGGATTTGCTCACAACAAATTAAAAACAGATCAATTGATTATCAGGGGACAGCATTCAGACTCCTACTCAGCTGAAGGGAAGCGCCATAAAAGTTGCTCTGTTTCTCACGGTATGTAAAATTGGAGTCCAGATCATGGCCCAAGTGTGAGCTGAGAGAGATGCTCAGATCACTCCAACCTCTAACACTGCAAATAAAAAATAAATGGAAATATGTTCCTACATGTTTGGTTCATTTAGAAACACTCATTTGCACGCCACGCTGCCTTGGTCCAATTAATTACTTCTCACCAAATATGTGAGAGTTAGGGACGTGCCACTGCCCCAGCTGCATGGTCAGAAACACAGACTCTACCTGAGTAGAGACTCCACTGTCTTAGTCACTTGTTCCCACTTACACATCTTCATAAGCACGAGATCACCCTTACCCACAGCGCTGCAGAGGACCGGCAGCAGCACAGCTTCCACCCTCTCCTCACCATGATGGGCAGGTTTATGCCTGAGAAATTGGTCCTAAAAGCATCAATCATCTCTTTCTAAACAAACCCCAGGGAGCCCCATGACCAGTCAAACAGGTGAAGAATAATGACTTGGAGAGTTTATAGATAGATGGTGAGCAGACAAGCTGGGGGATATGAAAGAACATGGCTCTGCTGCTGCCTGGATTATCTGTTATTTTTCCCCCACAGAATGAGCACAGAGGGAGGAAGGGCTGTGACAGCATCAGGACCACACCATGCCATAGACAAGGACCTTCTGTGACCCAGGGAAAGCTGACACTGTCTCCCTCAGGAGCCCTCTGGCCTGAGGGAGCTTGGCCAGGATGGGAAGGAGAATTAGTCTCATTTGTTTGGCTCTAGACAATGCTAGAATAAATAGCTGCTCAGGTTTGAGCTGAAGCACAGATGTGCATCAACCAGTTCCAGTTTGTTGTACAAATCTGTTTCTCTTTCCTTGTTTTGAATACAACCCAAAATCTGCAGAAAGGAAAGATAAAGATTGCCCACCAAAAAAAAAAAGCTGTCTGTGACCCTCGTGGCACACTGACAGATCTCTGAAAAACCAACAGCTCCATGAGCAGCACCAATACAGATGAAACCTGATTCCCCACAGCTTTGTGTCTCATGGTTGCTTGGTAATGCCTCAACTCCATCTCTTCTCCATAGCCTGTATTTACATTTATTTTGCCTCTGGTGTAAGGCACAGGCTGTAACGTGGTGAGGCTGGAGCCAGACAGGACACATGGTCTCTGCAAAGCCAGGACAGCTCTGCAGGCTGCACAACGCTGGATACCAGGGGTTTTAAATCTCAGACATGGTCATACCTGGCCAATGGCTAAACAGTCATTGGAAGTGGAAATAGCAGTAGCACAGCAGCAAGGAACTGAATTCCTTTTGAAAATGGGATACACTCTCAAGAGTTGTTGCAATCCATCTTTCTCAGAGGCACATCTCCTTGTTATGTGAATAGTCTGTGACAGTGTTTTAACTGCCCCTAAGGATTTTAATCCAGGAGTATCAGGAATTCCCATAGTTGTGTCACATGATTTCGCACAGCAGTGTTTTCTGTTGGAAAATGTACTTTCTTTTAATCTTTATTGTTATGGAAGAATGAATTTTACTGATTATTGGCATTGAAATCATTATTTTATATGAAACCATTCATAATACAAAATATTGCAGATAGTTGCTTCATTCAGGAAGAATAATGTTTACCCACACCAATTAACTTGAACACAGCAATTAAATAATTCAGAGAAAGTTAGGATGATTATGGTAACAAGAGAAATTTTCTCTGTAAATCCCTGGTTCAAATTTGTCTCAGTGCTTGTTTATCCTGAGCGGTGACTGTTGCGTCAGTGAAGTCACGCAGTATTTCTGGGCTTGTTTAGGAAGGAAACAGGCTTAGCAGATCTGTTGTTTCCCTTTTAAAACCTATTAAAATGACCTTGGTAGTTTTAGGCTATCCCCTTGCAGCTGACAAGCTGCAATATCAAAAGCAATGTCAGAGGTTAAACACATACGAATTTAATGTCTCACTCTGTAACAGAAACATCTATACTGTTGCTCTCCTATGTCTGTTCCGTGACTAAAGAAAGGTTTTAATTCTTTAGGCATGAGTCTCGGTGTTTTCTAAAACAGCCAGAAAAACTCATGTTTATACACTCCTGACGTCATAGTCTTTGGAGGAAATAGCCAGGTGGAAGGGTCACTAAAACAGCAAGTCAGACTGTCACTAAGGATGCTCTGGCAATTTCCCAGTTAAATATCTCATAATCAGAGACTGTCAGAAATACAGACATGGGAAGTGTCTGTGCCATGGGGAGAGGGAGAAAAATTATGTTTTTCATCTTTCCATCACGTTTTTGTATGTGGTGCCATTCGGTCTCTGTCTTTCTCCCCACTGCCCGCATCTTCTCTTCCTCAAGTTAAACCTGTGCAGTTCATTCAGCTGTACCTTGTACGTCCCCAATCATTATTGTTGCTGTCCTTCATAATGTTTCCAGTAAGCCTAAATCTTCCTTACCTGAAGGAAAAGGACAGCTTATGCTTTGCTTTATGCAGTCCAGTTTGGTGTTTATCTTTTCACAGCAACATGATATTGATATTCTTTTTTAACTTGGGGTCCACTGCAACCTCCAGATTTAAGAAATTCAATCTCGATAGCTGCCCTCATCCTTTATTTGTGAAATTCATCATTTAAGCATAAGTACTCATAGATTTGTGTCCCAGTCTTTATGAATGTATCACCATTTTTTCAAGTTCAATTTAAACAGAACAGGCTGCCCAGGGAGGTTGTGGAGTCCCCTTCTTGGAGATTTTCGAGACTCGCTTTGATGCAGTCCTGAGTGATGTGCTCTAGGCATTCCTGCTTTAGCAGGGGAGTTGGACTAGATGATCTCTAGAGGTCCCTTCCAAGTCTGACAATTCCGTGATTCCGTGATTTGGGTTGATCGTCCTGTCAGCCTGTGATCTGACTCCTTCTCACTACTCAGGGATTTTGTGAGAAAGTCCTTAAGCAGACACAGAGTGAATTAAAAAAATCAAAATTGTCTTAAGAGAAGCCTTGGAAACATAATTTACCACTATTGCAATTAAAAACGCCATGAGCTTTAGTTTATTTTAATTTCTTTCCCAGATTTGAATAGCATTGTACAGCATAGACCAGAAAGTGTAAGTTGGCTACATTGTCTACAATGAAAATGGACAAAAGAAATGGTGATACAGAGCTGGTGTGTTTGGGAGAAGAGGCTATATGTAGAACAAACATTTTCTAAATTAGTCTTTGTTCACTAGTTCCAGGATGTTTGTTGAACAAGGCAGCTGGATGAAATAAAATTACTCAGACCATAATCTGGCACTGTTTTCTAAACCAATATAGAAAATATGTTTTTACATTTTGACAGATACTGCTTAGCTCAGTGGCAACTGACAGATCACCATTTCCATGCACTTTCAAACAGAAGTTTGGACTTGACTTCTGAAGAAACAGGCCAATGGATTTAGTACTAGATTGGACAACAGAGACACCTGATTTCTTCCACTGGGTGATTTCAAGTGACTCAACTAAATCTATTTTAGAAGCATCCTGATTTGGAGAAGCTTAATATTTAGCTCTTTGTCACACAGCTACTCTGAGTACAATTTTAGGGGTACTGAGCTACTGTGAAAATATAGTAGTCATTTCAGATGTTTAGTTGGCTTGAAAGTTAAAGGGGTCGTCAACTGAACCCGGAGACTCAAGCACTCAGTATAATAAGATGCTTCATGTTTTTTTATGAAATGGAAGTTACTGCAAATTCCACAAGAATAGTTAAAAGTTGGTGCTTTGAAAATGCTAGCCTTAACTTCTGTTGTATTCCTCATCTTTAAAATAAAAATGATGGACAAGTTCTGGTAACAACATCAACCACTCCTATAATTATGGAATGTTACTATACAAACAAATCCAAGGTCAAAGTGGGAGTTTGTTCTTCAAAAATCTGTTCTTTGAATAATTTGATTTGCAACTACAGAGGTAGCAGCTGTAAAAAAGCACGGAAATTGGAGAAACTTTTTTTTTTTTGAAAATGCATTTAATATTTTGTGTATAGTATCCCATTAGTTTCCCAGAACCTGTGTGACCCTCCACAATATAAGAACTTCTTATCTCAAAGAACAGAAGCTGGAGATCTGCTAGGAAAAGTCAGTATTTTTATACTTGTAAAGTACCATCCTGAAAAATTCTGCCTTTAACTGTAAGTCTATAGTACCTAGAATGAAATTGTTTCCAACTTTTCTGTCACTTTGGCACATGATCTTTGCTCTCCTGTTCATAAAATACTGCAGGTTCATGCAGTGTACTTCCTCTGATTTTCCAAATGTTCCACTTTGTTTCCACATGATTATGACAAAATTTACTCCATAGGCAAAACAGTAAGAAACACCACAGAGGAGAATATGCATCAAAGTGGAAAGACACACCAGACCTTTATAATTAGCACATTAATTGGGATCCAGCTTCTCTGTAGCCAGCTACCAACTGTGTAGCACTCACTCTGCAATCAACAGGAGATCCACAAAAAACAGACATGCCACATGGAGCCTTCTGCTTTTAAAACATTGCTGAGACCATTTCCTATATGAATGACTATTGTCAAATTTAGTTTTTCCCTTTCCTCTTCTGTAGTTATCTTGATTAATGTTTTCCACCAGTGGAATGTATATGAGCTTTAAAATCTCTTTGTTTTACATATACATGAACACATGGAGTTGTCTTTCCCTCTTTCAGCTCAGTATTTTCCTACTCACCAGTTTGTATAAGAGGTGACCACTCATGTTCAATTCTGGTCATTCAAAATGAGGTGCACCTTCCTTGATGCTGGCTCAGCATCACTGGGTAGACATGTGATCTGGGCTGGGAAGCTGCTGAAGCTCCCCCTACAATCAAAGGAGGGAGGTAAATATCTCCCATGAGCAATTTAGAGCATCCTTGGAGAAATATATATTAAATTTTGGGGGTAAATCACTTCCCTGACAGCACATCTTCTGCACCCATTGCAAGTCAACCTTTGGAAATGAGAAATAAGTAAGATGAACTTTGCATTGGTTGCCATGGAATTATCCCTGTGCATAAGCTTTCCAGTGTTAGATTAGTTTGAAGGAAAGTATAGGACTGAATAGTAACCTTTAACACAGAACAGTTAAATCAGCTTCATAGTGTTAATAGTCCAGGCACACAAAACAGCTTCACCTGTGAATATATATTTCTTCTATTCACCATCACAATGTATGACAACATCTGAAAATTTTCATACAATGTTTTGCAGGAAAATATGGGGCATAATCAACTCATGGTTTCATAATTTTTGTGGAAAATAGCTGCTGCTATTCTGAAGAGTAGGGGTAAATTTCAGATCTTCATTCAAACTGTAAGTATATTTCCTTTTTCTTCCTCCCAAAAGTCACAGAAACAATAATTCTGTCTGGGCCCTGATTAAGTGTACACACTGAATGGAAGAAACTGACGTATCTACTTGCGTAGGAATCCAATGTGACTCTGCTTAAAAAGAATCTTTTTAAAGAGGAAGAGTTTAGAGGCATGGAAAGCTGACTACATCAGTAAGCTAATTGTACAAAGGCTCCGTCCTTCAATATGCATTTTGAAAAATTAGATTTATAGAATCCATTTTGATTGTTGAAATTGGAAAATATATTGAAAGACAAGTTTCTTGCTCAACAGATCCAGTCTTACACAGCTATTCCAGTAAATAGTGGTCAACGAGATTATTTTTCACTTCCCTTCAGTAATCTGCAAGCTAGTACCTTGACACTATGCTATAGAGGATAAAGGAGACAAGATAAGGAATGCTAACATTTCTTCCATGCACCATTGACTAAATTCAAATAATTTCCACCAGACATAGACTGCAGTTACAATTGATTTATGCCAGAGATGTTTGTTTCTGGTGATTTTTACAAAATTAATAATTTTCAGATCCTGATGGAAACTAATGGTGTTCAGTGTGTTTTGTTAGGATAAGGATACGTTAGTAAGATAAGACTGGTTTTCTACTTGTAAACCTGAAATTGAGGTTGTTTACAGATAACAGGTTTTACTACACCATTTTACCGTACACTTCCAGGGTATTGTTCTTCATGCGGAACAGCACATAGACTAACTTCTTCACATGATAAATTGTCACCTGGGTTGTATTCTCACCCTTTGAATTTTTGTCCTTCTGCCCTGCTATGTATTTTTTTATAGAAAACAGAACTCTAGGGATAAAGCAAGGCAAAAACTTCTGATAACCTTTGTTTACTAGCACCTAAAAATAAAAAAGGTGTTAGTCATACAGCTATTTGGGGACTTTATCTAGGTCTTGTGAGCATATCATACAAATCTAATCTTTCCTTTGACATTTGGTTCAAGATTAAATTACATTGTGCATCCTCTATTACATTATACATTATTACATTATATATCCTTCTTTTAAAAAAAAACAGCTTTAGCCTTATCCATTTACTTATAGCCAGATTAGCACATAAGGGAATGGGTTGTACAGTGGATATAAGACCACTGGGAGATCATGAGCTTTTATACAGGATTAACACCTTCTGCAAAAAAAAATCTCTTATATACTACAAAGTTAACACTTTCTGAAAAAAAAGAACAAAAAGCTCTTTTATACTCAAAACCCACATTTATATATAAACCTCTTCATATAAAAATCTAACCAAAAAATGGGGGTTGGGAAGTTTGTGTGCATTTGTGTGTGTGTGTGTGTGTGCGTGTGCAGTTTCCAGTAACGGTGTGCTTTAAGGTGCACATCTTTAAGCTCAGTGGGAGGCAGAGGCCAACTCTCCCGCGCCAGCCACTGAAGCAATAACCTGCTCATTCACACACCCACACATGGGCAGACCTGGCGCAAGGCCTGGACAGCTATTCCAGAAGCACACAGTCAACAGATAGATAAAAAGATCCTGGCACTAGTTCCTCTAGGATGGCTGTATCCTCAGCAATGACTTCATTTATGACCTCTTAAAATAAGTTAAAGAGACAAATTAGCTTGGCAATCAAATTCTTCTCTGATGGCAAGGAGAAAAGAGACAAGTTAGTGCAGGCAAGTTTGACTGTGGTTTTCGTGCACATTTGTGCAAACTTTTTACTTCTCCCATCTCTTAATGCAAAAATAAAAGCCAGAGGCCTAGGCAGCAGATCCTGAGGTATAATTCATACAATCATAGAATAGTTTTGTTTGGAAGGGACCTTTAAAGGTCATATAGTCCAACTCCCCTGCCATGGGCAGGGACATCTCCAACTAGATCAGCTTTCTCAGAGCCCAATCCAACCTGACCTTGAACGTTTCCAGGGATAGAGCATCTACCACCTCTCTGGGCAACCTGTTCCACTGTTTCACTACCCTTATCATAAAAAATATCTTCCTTATATCTAGTCTAATATTTTATATATTAGTTCAAAAAAAGTTACCTATTGAAACAGTCCCTACTAGAAAGTTTGTGCCCATCTTTCCTGTAAGCCCCCCTTAAGTACTGAAAGGCTTCCATAAGGTCTCTCCAGAGCTTTCTCCAGGCTGAACAACCCCACCTGAACTAACAATTTCGCCCACCTTAGCTCTTTTTGGTTTACACCAGAGCCTGTCCCAGTATCTGGGGGTATCAGACACCTAAGACTTCTCTCGGCTATGTGCTTTGCACCTAAGGAACAGGTGTGTGTCACTGTGCCTGCCCACGGGGGTTGCTCCGATCACCCAGCACCCCGTCTTTCTTGCTCCCCAGCTCTGCTGTGCCCAGCAGCACAGAACTGCAGGGCGGCTAAAAAGGTGGTCTCAGGTTTTCAAGGCTTTTGTTCCACTCACCTTCATTTAAGAATTTCCTAGCTGTGACAGCACAGCTGATACATAGACATCATCTTAAATGTTTGAAAGTCCAATATTTAGAAGTATTAGGCAGGTTATTGCCCAGTACAATGGGGATATCTAGGACCAGACACCCTTACTTCTTTTGGGTAAGGAGTGACCAAAGTTCTCATAGTAAATTGTCATGAATACCTGAACTTCTGAAACATGCGACATTTCAGGTGGAACTGTAATACCACGCTAATACTCTTGTTTTTAAAACAATTCAGACTCAGAGTGGAAGCATCTGAAGATTAACTGGCTGGGCAAGCGTTCGTACAAGTCCGCAATGCTGCCACAACATCTATGTGCATGTGTTTCATTTGAAAGGCTATTCACATCAATGCTGTACAGATTATTTGCTAGCATAGTGACAAAGAGCAGAATTTCATCTGCCTTTTGATGGTTAAACTTCCTTGCTCTTTGGAGACCACAAATGACACTGAAAGAGAGAACACAGTGAACTCCTACAGCTTCGATGAGCATGGCAGTAATAATTATAGCATATTTCCTTTTCACCATTGTTATTTTGTTTACTGAGAGACTAAAAGGAAAGAAAACAAGAACATATTCTTCGGCCCTGAAGTCAACAACCTCTCATTCCTCAAATCAACATCTAATTGAGATATGTGTGTCTGGTTTACGATGTCAATTGAATGTCATTGCTCTGTGTTTTTTCCTTTTCAACTGATACCACAAAAGCTGATGCACATTGTCAGAGAGTACTGTTTAACCAAACCACAGTGACAGGAAAAGCCACCTACAAATGCAATGCTTAATAAAACTATGAGCATAAAAACTGTACTCCCTCACACACCTTACAGATCAGACAAGATGGAGCTCTTACCACAATATTACAAACATTTTATAAATGACGTTTTTTCTTCTCCAGTAAGCAAAGTAAGATACCACAGTAACAAGGCCCCTTTACAGGGATTTCAGATAAAGGTTTTAGAAGAAAAAGAAAGCTATAAAAGAAGGAACAAAGACCATCAACAAGAACTCTGCCACCCACAGTTGAAATTTATCTTGAGTCTCACACAGAAGCCATCACCTACCAGGCCTGGTAAAGATGATGCAGAGCTAAATTTTGCCCATCCTAGGCCTGAGGCATTGTAATTCTATAGGGAAACACAGACTGACACGAGTTGCAGGAGATATTCAAAGTTGTTTGGGGGGTTAGAACTTCTGCAACTGTTATGCAGTTAAGACTGTGAAAAGAAGGACATTAACACCCTTTGTTGCCTGGGTTTGGTATTTTTCTCAGAGGGCTTTTCTTATGTGTCCACAGAAGAAAATACTCACAGTAGAAATTACCAGAGACACAAGAAGGGTTTGCAGAACTATCTTGTGAGATTGAGGCAAAGAGAAGAAATAGGGCAGGAAGAAAGAAAGAGTAACAACATATGGAAAAGCAACATATAAGGTGAGCAATGTCCACTGGGGGAAGAGAACACCCTCAATCACCAGGTCATTTGGTTAGGTTAGTCTGAGACTCCCATGGACTTGACAGCACAGAAAGAGCTTAGCAAAATAGTGAGTGTATTAACTGACCATTTATCAACCATCCCACCTTTTGGAGTCATAATTTGAGCCCAGGTTATCTGTAAAAGCAAATACTGGCAGTTGTCTGCTTTTTTCACTGTCCTGTAGCTATCTTTCTTCTTTGTGCTAGTTCAGAACCTTAAGTTTCTGATAATTAAAGGATTTTTTTCCCTTGCCTTATTCTCAACAGTAGAGCTTTTAGATTTTAGCTATGTAAAGATGCATGAAAATGCAAGTTGAACAAGAAATCTAGATAGCCAAACATTATTTGCTATTTAAATATCCCAGTGATTCTGTGCCATTGTAACACATGTATTTGCATCTCAAGACTTCTTTATTTCTTTTGGATAATTCCCAACTGCTATGATATTTGACATCTTCCTTCAATTGAGTTTTTATCTTCAGAAACTTCTCAAAGATCTCTGCTTCACAGTAATTAGAAAGAAGCCCAGACAACTGCCAGACCCACACTGCATGTCAGTATACAAACAAAGTGGAAGAAAGCAATCAAAGACCCCAAAGATTTCCATCTAAGCAAACTGTCAGATATATTAGGCAAAATGAAGCCTGGCTACAAATGATTTTGCAAGACCGAGTTGCATGAGATGCATCAGATCAAAGTTTTGCAGTCTTCTGAAAAAAAATGTAAATCCACGCAATTTAGGAGGGTGGAGTAATGCTATATTTTTTTTAGAGGTTAATTTTCCTTGTAGTCTATCTTCCTGAAGTGCCTATGTGACAAAGTTAATGCTATAAAAATACAGGAAGTGGTTAGACTTTGAAAGCCTTTGCTTCACAGCACACAACATGCTGCAACTGGAACTGGTCTTTTACCTAGGCAACAGCTGTCATTTTCTTTGTTTCTGGTATGAAGCAAAGTTACACAGGTCTACAGCCTGTCTCCATTAAGACCTGCCTGTGTCTCACTTTGCTTCTTTTCATAAGAAACCATGGCTACTGTTAAGAAGAATTTTATCATCAAAAATACATCTGCAATTTTACCATCATAATAGAAAAAGACTCATAAGGAATTGGTTTTGACTACCCCGGGATATCCTAACTTCATGAACTATATTATAGAGTAGGATTAACAAAGACTTTTTGTCCCTTGCTATCATTAAATGAGTGTCCTACTCTTTGATATTCTTGCTCCATTGCTGTTTACAGTGTTGATAGTTTTCCTTTACCCACAAGTTAATCTTATGACATTAACACATTAAAAGTCAATGAAATTAAAGTAATAAGTGGATTTGAAGTTGTTATAAAAAGGATGAATAGTTTGAATTTGAGCATTAAATATGTATACACTTAAATAATAAGCTGCTTCATCTCTATATGAAGTCAGTGAGCATATTTTGGTACTTAGTAACGTCGCTTAATTTAAAGAGATTCAGATAATGAACTTTAGATGGAAACTTCAGCTGCAAAACCCTTTCTAATTAAAGCAGTGAAGTGTTTGGTTCATTTTAAGCATATTTCGATTAAACTTGAGTGCATAAAGTTTAACACAAAGAATAAGTATCTAAGGATTTTACTTCTTATGTCTCTTCAGAATCTGTAATAAACAGAACTAGTCTAATCCTGCAACAAAGATATTGGCTTTGATGACGCAGTCCCTTAAAGATAATTTACAATAATAGCAATTCAGTGGAGTTATTGCAGATTTATTCCAGTGTCACTGAGAAATAAGGTGCATCATTAATATTAGTGAAAATCCAGAGATAAAAACAGTTTGATAATGCTCTGACTGGTCTTCTGCAAATCCTCCAACAACTTCTCTGTCCCTCCATTATGCTTTCCACTTCCACCTGCACCCCATGTATCCCTCCTCATTTTCCTATTCACGTCCCAAAGCCAAAGAGACGAAGACTCCACATGAGTGCTGTAAGGACACAGGGAGCAGCACCCTCCTAATGTAATTGTGGCTGTCGTCTACCTGCCTGAAAGTTTGACATTGCAATGCCCACTTTTGCAGAGAGGAGGCTAAAAGAGCAGAGATCCTCCATCCTGTAAAGAGAGTATATCCTAAATCATAAAATACTATATAAATTACGAAGGATGATACATGAAAGGGAATATAAGGGCATTAGTAATTAGCAGCTGGTCACTAAACTGAAGGTATAGATACAGATGTCTAGTGAGGGACCGTAAATCTAGTTTCTCAGGCATTGTTACTTTTACTATGTTGTTACTAACATGCTTTTATCTAAAACAAATTCCTTGTATGCTATTAATTGATAATAGTGTATTTTAGTGAATATAGGCATTGTATAAGAAAGGTGAATTAAAGTTGCCTTGGGAATATTAACAGTTGGCATCTTACTATAAATGTACAAGCGTGAAGATTTATATATGCCATATTAGCAGACAGTTGGGATTTTTTCCTTAATAAGCTGTAGCATAGGAATTTGTAGTAAAAGTTTTCTCATTCAGTTCTTTGGAGTTTTCTGCAATGCATTATTGACCTTTCAGCTTAACAGAATCCAAGTTCTCAATCATAAATGAGACTGAAGTCCAACTCCTGCCTCTCTTAAACAGTAGCCAAAGAGATATCGACTCATGCCTACACTGAATGTACATTTCCAAATGACGATTAGTACTGACGTCAATCCCAGTGTAAGGCCATGTGGACTGCACAGCAATCTTTTTATTTGATCTTTCCAACTGATTTCTTGCAATACTAATTACAAGGGTTACTTTATGCCAGCTAAAAATAACAAAAATCAAATCAGTATTTACTACAAACTTGCAAGGACTGTCACAGTTTTAGAAGATCACATGCTTTTCTTCAGTGTCAGCATATCAAAAACAAGTCAAGCTTTTTCCTAGAGGTTTTTAACATTGACAAAGCTGGGAGCAGCTGAAAGGAAATGCTCACAGTTGTATTATAATACGCAGGCGTGAAAGACCTGTTTTTATTGTGGATTCTGACTTGGGAAATCTGCAGTTTTAAAGCATTCCTTGTTTCTACCTTAAGTTCTGTCTTACGCCTAGAAATATATAAATATGCAATGCAGGAAGAGTCATTTAGCTGCTCTTACAACTATATCCCTCTAAGGAGGCAACAATTTATTTATACGGGGACTTTATTTATACCTGAATTATTTGGAATCAGACATAGTTTATAGAAATTCTTGGAATTTGTAGGTACTTTACCTTTTCCTTTGGCTTTAGACCTGACAAAATGCAAAAGGTATATGTGGAACCATGAGATTCCTCAGCAGCGTGGCAAGGACCTGCCAGCCTGCCAGCACTGTGAGACCTTCATGTATCCATACATCTGCTTTCATGGAAGTGATTATTTATCAGAGGGATTTATTTTTCACCTAAACTGCAATTCTTTCTTAACTATGTTGGATCTGTATGCAAATGTAGCCATGGAAAATGGGTGGATGCATGGGGAGCTCTTTACCCGGTGAGGCAACAGAGCCACATGCCTGGCTAGAAACTCCCTTTTATGGTCAGAGGCAGGATCACCTGTGAGGCTCCTGCTTGTGAACCCTCAGAAGGGTTCATCTTGCACAGTAAGCCTGATATGTTGGGGGAGCCTCTTCCCCAGCTGCAAAGCCATGCGTCTGTAAAGTAAGAAAGAAGAGAATTTGTAAGGTAGAGAAGATCGTGCAGGAAGAGGTGCAGCCTTGCTCCTGTGCAAAATCACAGCAATGAACCTTGGAGCCCCAGCATCTTCCCTTCTTCCCTCCCCTCTTCTAAGGGGTGAGAAAGCCTGCATCACAGCACTCAGCCCTTGTGCTTCACCAGACCCAAGGGAGGCTTCTCTGGAGAGAAATGACATTTTTGCATCAATTTGAACATTGATTTTTTTCTTCTAACTGTTCAGGTACACTAACGGATACATTTATGTCATTTCTCTTCCATGCTGCAAGACAAACCTTCAAATCTTTTACTCTAGCCTTTAACCTTAATTTTAGTTCTTCACCATTGACATTTGTCAGCCAGAATATTCTCTTCTATGCCACCAGCAAGCCTAGGATGCACATCGCCACTCAGAGAGACTGGGGCACTAGCCTGCATATATTATTCTGTCATAAAATAAATCTGAATATTATTCCTTTCTGAAGAACCCCACTCCACAAAACTATTTGAAAATGTAGCTGCTATTATTTCTAATGACTACTGGTTTCCTAATATGAAGAATTGGCCTAAGTACAGCTTAAAAGCTTTTGTCATCTTTTTAATAACCTGGTTTCAGTATTAAAAACTACCCCTCTGGTATTACAATGGTCCCAACCAGAGTGACAGGTTCCTGTGCAGGTTCACAGAACTTGTAATTCTTGTTCCTTTTCCTGGGCTTGCTCAGCTGCACTTTCCCTGCTCCCTGAGCGATCCGCAAAGTTTGCATCTCTTTGAGTGATCAATAAGTAATGGTGGTGATTTCTGGAGAGCTACACCCTTCCACTCACTGCCACCATGCAGGCATGAAGATTTGGGAGTGTAAGAGTTAATTTGACTGAGTTAGCATGTTCTTAGGGATCCAGTCTCAGAGACTATGAGACACCAGCATGGTATTTCGCTGTTCTTGCTCTTCTTCATTCCACTCCCAAATTTCATACTCAAAGGAACTCAAAATCTCAAAGCAAAATGATACATTTTACTGTAAAACCACAGACAGATTCTCATGAACAGGGAGAGAAAATTTGAAGCACAGAGCTAACATCTTTGTTGTTTGTGGGTGGCCAGCAAGCAGCATAGGGCACTTTTGGTTCTGACTCCATTTTGTAGACTAGAATGAGTCAACATCCTTGATGCAGAAACCCCAGGATCAGCAAGAACACATTGACAATTCTAGATTAAATGTGTTACACCCTTATTCCATAGTTTTTAATGATTTTCTGTACAAAAACTGACATCGATCCACCTGATTTGGCAGCGAGATTTTTCAGGGCCATGAAGACTATTGGTGGCAGAAATTGAAGCAGATGTTTATTCGTAGATTTAAGGACCTAACTGAAACACCCATCTATATAGTTTTGGCCACATTGCTTAAAGTGCTTCTGGACAAAGATTTCCTTATAAAAGTTTAGGTGTTGTTAACTGCTGTCATTAAAGAAACAAGACTTTTGGCTTCTACTGCTGTGCAGAAACAAATCTGGTTTATTAGGCTACAGAGATCATATAAAGGTTTCTCCCTTTTAATAATGAAATTATTCCTGTGTTAAGTGCTGAAAACATATTGCACTGTATTGCCACGTTTATAAAGACAGCAGAATAAAAAGGTCTGAAAATGGTGTTGTCCCATTCTGTGATTTAAATAGCATGCTTTTTTTATTATTTCTGGCTGATATAAATGTTTATAGTTATCTACAATAACTATTATGATCCATTATCTTCTCTGAGCCCAGAACAGAAATTATATTTGGTCAAGAAAGCTACCTTATCTGCTTTATGGATAAGAAAAAATAGGAGCAAAAATGTGAAGTATAAGGAATGAGATATAGAAACAGTGACAACCACCCTACAACTTCACCCATCACTTTTCTACTTAGCAAGAATAGCTGAGATTTCAAAGCATTTTTTTAATCCACATAAGGCTGAATGTTTTGGTAGAGAGGAAGGTGTCCTGATGTTTCAGGCACCATCTGCAATGCTGGAAGGCTGAGACCAGAGATTCTTTTCAGCCTCTTCTGGAGCAGAGGTTTTCACCTAAAAGATTTCAAGCTACACATTGGGTGTGCCCTGCAGTCAGGGAAACCTGAAGTCATTCTCTTTTTCCATCATCAGATAAGATCATGGAAAATGCACAGAAATTTTTTACGGCAAAACTTTTCCAACTCAACTGTTATAAAGAATGGACAAGAAAAAAAGATGGAGAAATTAATATAGGGAACATTCAGACACAAAATGATTACAAAATCGCAGTAAACTCCTCTGAAACCAAGTGAAAGTGGAATTCTCTTAAATCAGTTAACAGGAAGAACAACATTTTTGTGAACATGCTCTGAGCTGAATTTTAAATCTAAAACAGCTCTTCATAAATTAAGGGGTGAGTTGTCCTTACTAAACACTCAAAAAGAAAGCCAGTACTGTTCTCAGCTTCATGTTGCTAGTGGAACAGTTCTCAAGTCCTGATATATGTTATTGTTATCAGCATTATAATTTTTATTATTAATCTGAGACTATGAAGATCATTCTCATGACTTCTGAGGCCAATATAAGTGACAGAAATTGTCAAGAGGAGCATTAGTTTGGGGAAAATAACAATATTGTAAAAATAATCAGTCCTTAACTGTTGTTCTCTTCCAAGCTGATCTCTAGTTATTCCTTGAAAATGAAATTGCTGTCAATTACTTTCCAGTGTTCAAACCAGTCTGGATTCAGCTGGAATAGAGTTAATCTTCTTCCTAATAGTTGCTGTGCTTTGGACTTAGTATGAGAATAATGTTGATAACACATATTGTTTTAGTTGTTGCTATGTTTATATTAAGGAATTTTTCAGCTTCCTACAGAAGCTGAGGGGGAGCACAGACAGGACAAGCTGGCCAAAGGAGTATTCCATACCATAGATATCATGCTCAGTGTATAAATGTGGATTGGGCAGGGGAGGGTGGGGGGTGGCAGGAATCCACAATCACTGCTTGGGATGGGATGGACAACTGATCATTAGGTGGTGAGAGCAACTTGTGTTGTATCACTTTATTTTGGGTTTGTTTTTTTTACCATCATGTTTTTTTCTCTTCTGTTACTGTTATTTTAAACTCTCTTTATCTAAACCCAAGAGTTCTTTACCTCCTTTCACTCCTTCTTCTCCCTAGTCTACTGGGGGCAGGGGGCAAGGAGTGGATACCTACTTGCCGTCTGGGCTTAAACCACAACAAAACCAGAAGTATCTTACAGCGCATTTAGCTCAAAGCAGATCATTTTTCATGTAAAATGCACACCATCTAACATAATGACACTGCATTTTCAATGTCACACACTATACATACATGTATTTAAAACAAGCAGATTAATTTCTCCCTCATTCCTACAAGGTTCTGTAATATGTTACACTCATTATCAACTGAAAAGTGCTATTAGACACAGAAAAAAATGTGTGCTATATTGATTCCTAGTAACTGTAATTGAAATGTTTTCTACCTGAAAAACTGGAATGCAAATAGCCATGTCCAGATCAAACCTACAGAGCATTAGATTTTCAGCAAAAAACAGTAGCACATTGAGAACAGATAAATTAATCTGGTATAAAGCTGAAAACTCCTTGGATACTGCTCACCATTAGTAAATATTACCCATTTGGATGTCCTCAGAAACAGCAACATACAAGCAGCATCCAGATTTTACAACTGACATTATTCCTGTGTTTGAATAAACATTTCCTTTTCTAACCACAGTCCATTCATTTATTTGCTTGTGCTCATATTTCCTTTGGAATCTCTGTTATGGAAAAACCCACAGCCAAAAGGGAGGCATGAGGAAAAAAAATGGCAAAGTTTCCACATAGAGCTCTGTCACTGGTATGGCATGTTAAAAACCTGTGGATGTCCCTTGAGCCACCACTGTCAACAACATCAGCACTATCTGTGGTATTTGTAGTATTCTGATCAGTATCTCGGCACCAAAGGAAATATTTTTAAAGGAGTAAAGTATAGTCAAAACAGCTCTGGTACCATCTTTGATCTTTTCGGTCAAGCCCTAAAATTTGGAGGGTTTTTCTCCCTCTTTCCCTAATCTGATGTGTCTCCTCTTTCAGTTTTCACTTAAAGTCTTTGGTAATAAGTTTCTGGCAGAAAGAAATTGAATTTGCCATTAGCTCTGGAAAGAGACAGTCTAGGATATATCCAAACCTCACTGCAATAGAAAGCCCTTCTTGGGAATTCAATGGCTAATGCAGGGTTGGGAGTTTTGTTCTCAAGGGAATTCACTTCATCCCATCATATTTTATAAACTCATCTCAAATACTTGCAAAGCGTAAATGTGTTTTGAAATGGTAATAATAATGCGGACTTCATATCTATTTGTATATATATATGTTTGTGTGTTTTATATGTGTTCTCAGAGAAGAAAAGGCTGCTTTCTCCAGCTTTCTCAAAACAATCTTCATCTTTCTCCCATGCATCACATCCTAAAAATAGCACAATGTGCTGAACAATTATCTCACTCAGAAAAGTTCTCAAGAAGATAATAGAAATGCTTTTAATGCAATTTGGCTTCCCAAAGGATATTTCTACATGGATAGATGCTTTCTGAGGCAGCCTGGTCTTGAAACAAGATGCATCAGAAACATCTCGAAAAGATGTTTCTCCCTAGACTGAGCTCCATTATGCTGTCTCCTGCTCCTTACACGTGGAATTGCAGCATCATGGTCCGAGCAAAGGTCTTTCTGCATTCTTTGCTATTGTTTTAACACACCATTGTTTTACAATAAAATTCAAGGCAACAAGACTCCTTGCTAATATCTTGTAGAAGTTTTATTCTTGGTACCAATTATTATTGTTAGCCCAAAGACTGATTATAATAATGCACTGAAAACAATAGCACTAGTAAGAAAGTTTTTATTAGGATATCCAGTGTGATTTTCATAGTGTAAGGATCAAAGCTCATGCAGAAGGACAGATGCCTAAACTTGATTAATCTTAGAAGAATTGTGTCGAGCATACATATTTTGAAATATTTATATCTCACTGTCCTTTAGTATTTATGTAGATCACCCAGAAGGACTTTATGATTTTCTTTTGATTTGATAGACAGATCAGATTCTGGTGAAGATGTGAAGGTTGTATCTCCCCTGTGATTTGAAACACAAGAGGCTGGCCACAGAGAGAAAGAGGTATTTGCTAGAGCAGAAAAACACCCCTCACTGAAAAGGAAACTCAAAGCTTATTGAAAGTTTCTCATATCATAGAATCATAGAATCACATGGGGTTGGAAGGGACCTCTGGAGATCATCTAGTCCAACCCCCCCACACACCAGAATGGGTCTACCTATAGCAGGTTGCACAGGAATTTGCCCAGGAGGGTTTTGAATGTTTCCAAAGAAGGAGACTCCACCACCACTCTGGGCAGCTTATTCCAGTTCTCTACCGCTCTGACAGTAAAGAAGTTCTTCCTCAAGTTTAGGTGGAACTTCTTATACTCAAGTTTGTGCCCATTTCTTCTTGTCATTGGGCAGCACTGAAAAAAGACCAGCTCTGTCTCCTGGCACCCTCCCTTCAAGTACTTGTAAGCATTGATTAAATCCCCCCTAAGTCTTCTCTTCTCAAGACTAAAAAGACCCAAGTCCCTCAGCCTCTCCTCTTACGAGAGACGCTCCAGTCCCTTAATCATCTTTGTGGCCAAAACTGGACACAGTATTCCAGATGGAGTCTCACCAGGGCAGAGTAGAGGAGCAGGATGACCTTCCTCGACCTGCTGGCCACACCCTTCTTGATGCACCCCAGGATGCCATTTGCTTTTTTGGCCACAAGGGCACATTGCTGGCTCATGGCCATCCTGTTGTCCACCAGGACTCCCAGGTCTTTCTCCTCAGACCTGCTCTCTAGCAGGTCAGCCCCCAACCTGTACTGGTGCTTGGGGTTATTTCTCCCCAGGTGCAGCACCCTACACTTGCCCTTATTAAATTTCATTAGGTTTCTCTCTTCCCAACTCTCTAGACTCTCCAGGTCTCACTGGATGGTGGCATAACCTCCTGGGGTGTCAGCCACCCCTCCTAGTTTTGTGTCATCAGCCATCCCTTTGTCCAGGTCATTGATGAATATATTGAAGAGGACTGGACTTAGTACTGACCCCTGGGGAACACCACTTTTTACAGACTTCCAGCTGGATTCTGTGCCCCTAATCACAACCATATGTCTAGTTAGAGCGCTTTTTCATATTCTCAGTGCTAAACCTGGAGGGAGTATGTCTCCAAGTCCAGCTGGCAGTAAAGGAGAAGGCAGTGATGCATTATTCTGCAGAAGTGGACTCACTCATTTCCTAGGCTCCTGAGGACATTTTCACCCAAAAAAACCCTTTGCTCTTGCAGGACTTGGAACACTGGATTGGCAGTTATCTTGCCAGCTCCCCTCCTTTGGCAAATTGCTTTGCTGTGACTTTTGAAAGTAGTACTTAAGGCCTTGTCCAAAGGCTTCAGAAAATGTTTTGTGAATATTCCACTGCAGAAAATTGTGATGCACAAGAAACTCTTCTGATGTCTATGTGCAAAGCATGGACTCTTTTGTTGCTGGGGCCACTTCCAGTCCAATATTATTATTCCAACTGGGACACTTTAAACAAAGGCTTGTTCTTGTCTGCACTAAATGCTGACTAGTGTTAGTGCCTTGTTAGTTGAAATAAATTAGCTTTGCAATTCAAGGCCTTTTGGCTGCATAGACAAATTCCCAGTGGCTGGAAGAGGCAGAGGTATGCTCTGAGGTTTGCAGTCACTAGAAGATGGCACACTTCAGAAAATGGCATACTTTTTCTGAAGGAAATACCAATGATTTTGATCTGCAGTTTATGTATCTTTTCTTAACCATGATGAAAAGAAATCTGAGTCATCTTTTTTGCCCTTTGACCCCAAACTTCCCTTTTTTTTTTTCTGTTTATGACCATCTGAAATCTTAGTTGTCTTGCTCTACAAAGAACAATTCATGCAGTCCTTAGAAAGACCTATTGTTCAGGAGTTAGTGATAGTGTTTCCTGCGATTGGCAGAACAACATGCAATGTTCTATCCACAGAAGTTTTTATTACGGGTTAGACAATAGCACAACAGTCCCATCAAAAAGACGGATCAAGTGCAACCCACTTTAAAGGAAAGCATGTAAACCAGGAAATCTGGGATTTTTACAAGACTAAACTGTAAACAAATTTAGCAGAACTACAACCAAAGTTTAGAAATATAAAATATAAACTTACCCATGAACTCCAGGATAGTATTTGATCTCAGCTGACATCACTAGTATGTTTGTCATTGAATGCCTTCAAGAAAAAACAGCTTTTCCACTTTTCTCAGGAAAATTGTTACTGCCGCCATTATATCTGGCAATGGAACATTAATACAATGCATGGGTTTTTTCCTTCTGAGTGGAGTAACAGTTATCTAGGACTTTGGACTTGGAAATCTTAAAGAACTTTCCAAATGCCAGCTAGTATCACCATACTCATAGAGTTGGGGAAATCTAAGGTTCAGGAAAGTGATGCCAGAAGGGAAGTAAATTTTCATTTTGATTCTCCTATGTGGATTTCATTTCCCTGCACATACTCCACATTGACTCTTATTTGCCATGCATATTAAGATGGGCAGAAGAGAGACAAGTGATTGGAATCTACACCCAGGGTGATTCACAGCTTCTTGCCACATGAAAAAAGAACTATGCACAGAGGAAGAAAAAACAAACTTTTCCATTTACAACAGCTCAAAGTTGTTGTTAAAAATGCAAGTACTTGGATTTTAGCTACTTCTCTAGAAGCTTAGTTCAGCATGCTACAAAACTGAAAATCCACATTATGAACAATAAGTCTATGAAAAGTTCTTCAGATAAGGTGATGAGAAATCCCTTTTGCCCCCAAAAATACTAGTAGGGGCTTTTAAATGAAATTCACAGGTTACAGCTGTTCTGGACAAGTAGAAGAGCAACTTCACACAAATTATTGGGAGAGGAAGGAAATCCAGGTTAAAACTAATTCCTACCAATTTACAGTTGCTATTGTTATGGAAAAATGTTGTTTCAAAGGTAGTTCAATGCAAAGAGAGATTTTTGTCCGTTGCTTGGATTACACTGCAGCTTGAGGCAGCAGTACCTGTGTCGGAAGTATGTGAACATACATCCATAAGCAAATAATGAAAGGCATCTTCAAAAGCTTCCGTTTTAAATAAGATCATATGCAAAGCACCTTAAAAGAGTTACCTGTCTTAGCATTTTGAGTCAGAACTGTTCTTGTGACACCCTCATGAAGATAAATAATACCAAAGCAATTAGCACTTTCCCTCCCCCCACTATATTTAACTCTGATACAAAACATTTCTGTTAGGATACCTAAAATGACAACCGTTCTGACAGCTCTCTTACACCAAAATCTGGAAAAAAAATCAGCAAAAGTATGTCTAAATTATAGAACTTTCCTGATTCAAATGTGGACATGTTTATCTATATGCATCAAACTAATGCATCAAAACTACTTTATTTATTTATGTATTTGAAAGACCAAACTGTCAGCAAAAGATACTTCAATTGCAAAGTCTTATTTTATAACAAATCCACCCTAGTGAACACAAAACAACATGTTGAGAGTTACAGAATTCTTTAGAAGAGTCATTGAACAGTTGAGAGTTGGTAGTTCATCAAGTTTCAGGTGTGATGAATATGAGTTAGAGCTCTGACATTTTGCAGCTCAGAATCAGTGTCAGAAACTTCCACAGATCATCTTGTATCAGCTTACTTCAGGGTCTACTTGGGATGAAAACAGTACTTTTAAATTTTGTTTATTGTTTTACCCTCAGCAACTGTAAGAATCCATTTGTCAAACTTCAGAGAAATCTGCAGGAGACAGCAGCACAGTATGTTAGCTTTCGCAGCAGCTGGCAGAAGTCAGGATATTCATCTGCTGTAAAAGCAGTTTTACTGAAATACAAGTTGCTACAAACAAGTTTGATTACAATATGAAGTCACTGTGAGGTCAGTCATAATCGGCAGCAAACCCTGCCTGTTACTAAATCAAGGTAAATAGCAATAAACTGTGTCTATATTATGCTTAATTTGAGGTTTAGTTAGTTAAACTTTCTCTAATCTCACCCCACAGTCCTAAAATAGATGAACACCAAAGGTCTTTTGAAAACTTTTATAGGATTGTGACACACAAACCAGTAATTTCACCTTGCTAGTATTCACGTGCAAAACTTGCTCTAGTTCTTTGTTTCATGACAACTGGTTACAAATGAAAAACAAAAGTAAGAACCAAAATTTAAAAAGTCTTAACTTCTTTTGCTATGGCTTGCAGCCATCTTTTAGTCAAATTTCACAGTTTATAAAAATTGATGCAAGGAGACATTTCAAAATGATAGAATACAACAAAAGAACAACATTACATTCTTTGTAATTCTTTGTCTTGCCTGGCTTCTTCAGCTTACAAAAGTTTTCCAAGGCCTATGCTTTCTAGACTTGACTTAATAACCCTAAATATTTCAGGGTTGTCAACACTTCACTGGTGACTTATCTTGTCCATCTTGAATATCATGAAATTCCTTAAGGGTTACTGAAGTGCCACGCCAAGACTCTTTCTGCTATTACCTTCTTCTGCCAGGACAGACTTCGTAATCTGACAGCGAGCAGTTTTATCTTTTCCAGGAGTACACATTGTCAACCTTTAAGCCATCCTAATGGTAAATCGAACTGAAAATCCCAAGGAATCACGTAATAATTAATAATACCCGAAAGCTTCCATAAAAGTTTAAAAGCTTTTTTGAAGAAAAGGACGTGTGAGAAAGTAATGTATTTACTCCAAATAGATTTGCATTATAAGCAGGTTCTGATAGGAATTGCTGCTTTTGTTTAAAAGGTAAAGCAACAAAATACCTTTCAAGATGTCGAGCAATAAAATATCATTGATATTGCTATTGACAATGTTCTATTTGTTTATCTCTGAAAAGCTAAACAGTGGTTTCTTTGAAGGTAGGAATGTAAAATATTTTAAAAGGATCCCTTCAGCAAGAAAGCCCTATATATTTTTCTCAGCAGTTTGTATGTCTCTATTACTGTTTGCAACTTTTTACCAAAAAATCCTTGAGGCATCATATGAAATCGCTTGGTATTCATTGGCAATTCAAACAGAGCACAAGGCACAGTTCCCACCTTGAGGATCTGTCAATCTAAGCGGTCAGCACAGACAATGATAGGGAGAAAGGAGAGACTACTATTGGCAGGTTAAGGGGAAAGTCTGTCTAAAGATTTTCAGGCCCTAAATGATAAATACCTGTCTTGGATTTTTAAATGCGTATCTCTGTAAAACTCCTATCTGTCCAGGTGACTTGGCCAAAGTTACAGGAGAGTGTCTATAGTAGAACCAGTTGTGGCACCTTAATTTTTACAGTGTCAGCCAGCCTGAATCATTTCACTGCTTTAGTCTTTGTTGACATCTCATTATCCAGCAACCACAATTTGAATATTTGTATCAAAGTCATGTGGGTAATTCCTATCTAGACCACATCTTCAGAAGATCTTCCATCTTCTCCAGTCCCTCAGCCCCAGTCAGAGTCACAGCAGACTAATAATTCAGTTCCTTTTTCACTCCTTGAAGAATCTCTGGGTGCTTTGATCTCCTGAAATTTGGGCCTAGTTATGATTGTGAGACATACTGAAAATCTATTCTTTCACATGTAAGACAACTGGCCTAGCAAATAAGGGATTTTAGGAGATGTGTATGTTCACAGAGTGATTAGGAAGAAAGTTTTAGGGAATAAAGAGGAGTGGTGCAGGAGTAAACCTGCAATAAAACAGTTCATGGGCATTTCATTTGTATTTTGCTCTGGTTGTACACATGAGGGTAAACTAATTAAAGACTGATGGGCAAGAAATGCAGCACTTTTGGTTTTGAAATATTTTGAAAACCAAAATTATATTTAAAATTGACATTTTCAAAAGGATGAACTAAATAGGTTTGGTTTTGGTTGTTTTTTTTAATAAGGATGTTATTTTGCTTTGCAATTTGTATTTTTGCAGGATATTTCATGCCTGCATAATAAGAAAAATAGCAAAAGCTCATAGTGGTAGATTGAATGTGTATTCTATTATTCTATTTCTACTTCATTGCTTTTCAAGAGATTCTTTGAACTTACAAATGAACCTGTGAAGGCAAGAACTCTCTGAACTGGCTTGCTTTGCAGTTATATGTATCTCGTAACACTAACTGAAGCTCCCTCCTAACCTGCATTGTAGTATCTCCTGTAGCCTCAAGCAAACAAGCCTGCTACTCTGGTTTTCAAAGGTCAAACTGAAGGATTTTGTGTATTTGCTTTAATATGGGTCTTCCAACTCGGGCATTTAGGGAATGATGCTCAGAGATCTTCCAGCAAACCTTCCACACCTTGGGAAGAGCTAGTGGTGGAAAATAATACTAATGAGATTCATGTGGATGCTTCAGGCCAACGAAACACAGGCGCTATAGACGAAAACAGGGATCAAAATGTTAATGTGACAAAGGTGGAATTTAGATACCTACACCCTATTGCAGTCCCAGTAAAACCCCTGTTCATCTGAAACAACAGCATAAATTGGTGCATGTAGAAAACCCCTGGGAGAGGTGCCCCATGCAAAGGGCGCCGGTAAGGGCTGTGCAGGCCAGCAGTGATGTTGTGGTGGGGAGGCAGGCAGTAAGAATCTGGCAATATTCCTAGCGACACACAGGCCCTAAAAGGCCTGCAAGTCTGCAGCTGCCCTTCTGCCTGACTTTCCAGTCCAGCGATGAACCGGGATGAACCACCCGTAGTTTGCTGCCTTTTGCAACTGCCTTTCCTTGCCTGTGCCGATGGGAGACCAAATGCCCTCGTCGAGCTTGGGGTTTTCCACTGAGACACAGAAAAATAGAAGTAAGGCCTGGAAGCTTATGCATTTTGATCACTGTAATCTCATCTAGGATCAAGCCTTACACATCAAATGGGCAAGATCAGATCTACCTACAACTGCTCAAGTGTTCCTTTACGCAGCATTTCTGTATGGACTTCCAAGAAAGCATCTGGGCAGCATCCTTCCCAGCACTAGATGGAGGAACTATAGCTCACTAGGCAGCAAAATAAAGTACCAATGCATGGTGAGAAGTTCTTGGTACTGGGCATCTAACACTCTCCTAAATGCTGTCATGAGCAAGTGTCCAGACACAGAAGTGCCAAAAAGTTGCTTTTGATAGAGCCTTATGACTGGAGCAAAATCCATACATCACCAACCTTCAAACAAACCCAAACAAAACACCCTCTATGCTCAAGATCCTGAGTAGGTGGGAGAGCCTTGAAAACAGTTCTGGTTTCAACACTGTAGCTCCAAAGAGAAGATGAAGTATAGAATTACTCCTGAACTTAGATTTCAGTTGGTAGTTGTCAGTGATTCTGGAGGTCTACAGATCAACCTTCAAAGACATCTGAGGCAGGTAATTGTATAGCTTTCCTTATAAACGTCTGGTTTTTCGGTCTTGCAGTGTTTACAGTGAGCATCAGAAGAGGATGGTCTTCTAACATCATGTTCATTGTTTCGGCAGTCGCTTGTTGCCTAATAGTTATGCAGCATTACAACGAACCCACTGTAAATGGTTTCATATGACATGCCCCAGCCACATCAAATCCTGAGATGTGCTGTTCTCATGAATCTCTGGGGGAACACGTTGTTACCATCACATAACAGGACTCTGCAGGAGAGGTAAGAGACTATAGCCAGGGAGCACAGGTTCACTGCAAAAAAACATTTTGCATAAGACCACTGCAGGAGGTCTGAAGCTAGTGACACTGGGGCAGCTTAAGCCTCCAAATTTAAGGAGCAATCAGAAAATATTTTGCTACATAAATAAGGCTAGAGCATACAGGAGAACTCAAGGGCATTGGAATGCAGCCTGCATTTCTGCTATTCCATGCAGAAAAGCCACCACAGGCCCTGAAAGCTGTTTTGCCATATTGCCAAATAGCCCTTATTCCAGTAAAGCTAATTAGTTTGGATCCAGCATGATGCAGGCTTGGCTATACTTTCCAGTTGTTGGACTGGGTCCTTTGCCTGCTGTCTTATAAATCTGTGCACTGGGTTGTACCCTAGACTCACACAGACAAAGAATCCTCTTCTCTCTCAGGTTCTGCTAGAACAACCTTGATGCCCTCAAAGAGGCTGCCAACAGGTAAGTAAGGATGAGACCATTGCATGATTCATGTGTAAACCTTCCCCTGTCTCCTTATAAAGCAAGAGGATTAAGAACAGGAACCCCATGACTTCATGAATTCAGTTCTGGTTTGTGTTCCCAGTATCTTTGTTTGCCATGCTGCTAGGTGTTCTTCCTGCATGCCACATCCATCCTACACTGCTGTCAGGAGATCAAAAAAAATTTTATTGCCAATTAAATTTTAATAATGGCCTGAGCCAGGCACAGTGTCAGTACCTACCATGCTCAATTGACATACTTCTGCTAACGTACATACACGTCTGCAAGTGTGCATGCTATTCTTGGGTGTGGGCTAATGCTGAAGATGGCATCACACACCCAAGTGCTCTTTATTTGTTATTTAACTGGAATTTCAACTTTGCAATTATAAAGGATGAAAACCCAAGCACTAATAAAAACAAAACAAAACAAAATCAAAATCGCAGAATTTTTCCTCATTCTGAGACTCTTAAGTAAAAAGAGAGTATTTACCTAAGAGAATGTCTGGACCCAATTCTTCATAATATTTTATTCTTAATTATTGCTGTACTACAAAGAGATATTTTTTTATTTTTTTTTAATAAAAGATGGCCTCCAAACATTTACAATTCATTTAAGCTCAGTATGGTAGATGCATAATAAACAACAAGCCAAGCACAATGTACAGTAAAAGGCTTCAATGCCAAAATAAAAACTGGGGAAGAACTGAAGCATTAACTCCAGATTTACAATCCAACAACACTACCGCCCCCCTTCCACACACAGAGCATGCCTCCATGCTTAACACTTTCTTTTGGCTACCTCTTGGCAGCTTATGGGCTTTGGGTTATTATTCTCAGGCACCTGGCTGTTCTCACACACTGTGCAGGAACCTTGAGTACATAAGTACATGTCTGTCTAGAATATCGCTGTGGGAGTCATATGCTGAAAAAGTCAGCTGCTTTGGCACCAAAGCTGTGGGTATCTCAATTTCATACTGGATCTAACCCAAAATTCTCATATGCAGTAAAGAACTTAGCACAGTTTAAGCCAGAAGAGTTAAGCTGATTAACACTGGCTATAGAACTGGTCCAAAGAGTACAATATATCACGTAGATCTTCTGGCTGTCAAAAAGGAGTCTTTCCATTGAATTCAAAAGACCTTGAATCCCAAATTCTGTGAAAAGAACATTGCCAGGTGTATTTATAGCAAGTATTTTCCTTCCTATTATTTAACACCATCATTAAAATCTGAATATATTTTTCCTTTTCAAATATTGCTTTCTTCCACTTCCCATTTCTTTGTTTTTAAATATAGTTTCTGTCATATCCTAAAGTTTGTGGAACAATGAGCGTGTTTTTATCAGTTTTATGCAGTGAAAAGTAGAGCTGACACTTGCCAAATCAATTCTGGCATTACTGTAACACCTCTCAAGAGTCAGCACTGGCACAAGAGCTCAACTAAGGCCTAATTTTCACCTTCCCTACACTTCCAGAAACAGAAAACAATCAAAATGTTCTCACATTTTTAAAATGGTGAAGCAATATAGCCTAACAAAAAAAAAAAAAAGGATTTGGGAAGAAATAATCAGATAAATAAAAAGCTCTGTAGATTAATGTTCTTTTTCATGAGAAGTCCAAGTTTTCCTCTGTCAGTGTAAGATGATCACACGACATGTAGTCACGTGCTTGTAGTCATGTGCATGCTCCTTTAAGAAGTGAAAGTCATTGTTTCTGCTGCAACATTAGCCTTTTGGGTGGGGAAGTCCCCAGACTTGTGCTGATGACTCTGCTCTCTGACCGCTGGCTTTCTGGGACACCCTGCAGTCAGACTTCTCTGGGGCTAACTTGAAGACTTTTTATTCCTCCTTTAGACTTACATCACAGGAGTAGATCACGAATGACCTTTGAAGACACGTGGTATGCCTAGCCATATCTTTTACTATACATAAGGAGTGACTACCATCCACTCCATCAGTTGTAATCATTATGTTAAAGAGTTTTGCCTAAGGGATAGGTGTGCTAGGTTTAAAAGACTTGACTGTCATACCTGAAGAAAACTGGCAGAACACACCTTAAGCTTCACATCTTTTCCCCTTCATTTTTGTAGAAAACTAGCCTGTATCTAAGTTTATGCTCCAATAAAGAGATGTGTTGTATTGAATAATGTTCAAGTGAGCATCTTTAAAGCCAATTCTATACTATACTCCAGTATACAGCACAGGGCTCTACAGAGCTGATTTAGCCATGTGGTGAGTGGATGGTGGAGAAGAGGGAAGGGTAAATCTCAAAATGAATGTAGGATAAAGAGAAAGAGGAGAGAGCTGAACTACTTGAGGTTAACAAAGTCAATAAAACATGTTGATTTAGATTACTGAGTCACTCTGAGAAAGCAGCGGTTCCCTGCAACTCAGACACCAAACTGCTCTTCACTGCCATGGTGGCCCCAGGTATGGCTTAGGTTCTTCAGTTTCAAGTGTTTTTCCCTCCTTTGTTCCATTGTTCACCCTCCAGGTACCACTGCTGTCCTTCCTTCCCCTCTGTGATTCCAGCTGGCCTAGACAAGGAAAGAGACAAGGCCAGGGTCATCCTGCTTCATGTATCAGAGTAGAGAAAACATCACCCAGACACATGATTGTGCAATCTGAAGGAGCAAATCGGTGCATGCTTCACCGTATTTAAAGTAAGCAAGGGCAAGGGTTGGATGCCAGGAGGTGTTGAGCAGCTTCAGCTCACAGGATTCAGGCTGCAGGAGCTGACAAGATGAGGTTTTGCTGTTTCTGAAAATTGAGTTTCCCATCTTGCTTGATTTCATTTAATATAGGAAACAATAGCACAGATTCTCTATCTAAGGGCAACAAATTTCATGTGAAACAGAAGTTCTCGTTAAAGCTCTCTACTCAGCACTGCAAGCAGCCTGGACAGGCTGGCCAGGATGTCAGTGCTGTAACAAGGAGATGTGTAATAACACGTAAATATTTCTGCATATAAGAAATTATGTCATAACACAATTGGCTTGTCTTTTGCACAAAGCTCTGCACCTGAGATGAATCACCTCCGTGCGTAATCTAGTAATGTTCTCTCTTTTTGCAGTTGTGTTATATAAATGCTTTTACAAGGCGCGGCTAAGCCAGAAACACTGTGAAAGCTGTGTCCAGGACACCTCAGCATGTTGTGCTTCACTGAGAACGTGTGCAAGTGAAAACAACACCTTGTATTCCAGCAAAGACTTACTTGCACTCGATCAAACAATGGGATAATTAGAAAAAGTTAACCTCAGCGTGATTTTAACAGTAAAGGCTGTGTAGAGCTAGGGATGGGCAGAGCCCTTTGAACAGAATCAGAAAGCATGTCTGCATTGAGCAAGCACATACCCAAACTGGTCTGTCCACATGGCATAGCAGAGTGCCAGGTTACCAGCTCGTGTCTCGGAAGCGGGAGAGCAGCACCAGTGTGATACCGCACCCAGGTAATGAGCTTGTCGTGGCTGTGCTGACAGGGCCATCCTCCTCTGGATTCCAAGGCTCCATTAGCTCAGGCATGCACGCAACGTGCTGAGTGGCACAGCAGGGATGGGCTCTGAGATACGTGGGGCTTTGGACCAAGTGCAAAACGGAGCCTTTGAGAGAGTCAAGAAAAGTACCCCTCAAGTATCGGAGGAATGAGATAAAGAGGATTAGAGATGACTTTGAACAAGGAAGGTCGGTGACAGAAAGTTAATAAAAATCTTAGGATGGGGAGATAAGTCAACTTTGCAACAGGCCAGCATAAAACACATGCCACATAAACAGCAGCTAAGTAATATCTGGCCTTGTGCTAACTTGCTCCAAGGTGAGTTTATCCCCAAAGAAAAAATAAGGGAAACTGTCAATAACAGCATATTTTAAGAGATCACATTTGAACTCAACCAGTATGAGAAACCTGGGCTTTATTCCTTTCTCTGCTGTTCATTCTGAAATATAGTATTTGCTATGCTACCACTAAAAAAAGTTTAAAAAAACATGTTATGGAAGATCTAAATTTTTATATAACATTCCAGAAGTTTAGGGAACTGGGAACTCCTAATTTTTTCCTGCCTAATGCTGAGCATCTTGTTTTTATGAGACCTAAGACCTCTTACATAAAACTACTTCAAAATGCTGTAGCAGAAAATAATCTTGCTGGTTCGTGTGGTTTTACAAGCTGATTAAAACCATATTTAGATTATGGAGCACACTTTATGCAAAGGAATGCCAATGCACCCAATGAGTGTTGGAGCGTCTTGTTAAAGAAGTTTTGGTGGTCACTGATAATACGCAGTGGGACAAAACTGTCAGGAATACAAGTTCGTAGTTCCACACAAAAGGAGACGGGAAAATCCCCTCACCATTTGGGCTGGAAATCAGAAAGCAATTTGTTGGCTGTAAAGTAGTTAACACCATCAGTTGAAGCAGAAATCTTATGACTTAATAGAGAGAGGTTTTGGTGTATCTATCCAATTTCAAAATCAGTCCCATCCATAGCATCAAAACCAGCATGAATACATCTCAAAAGCCCAGTTATTGTCCTTATGGGTACAGGAATAAACATTCCTATGGGTTTGACCATCCCTGAGGATTACAGAAGATATGGGGCCAGCCACTTAGATGTTCCTTGGGAACATGTAGGATCTTAGCTCATCTCACATTCCCTGTCTCCAGCCCAGCAAATGGAGCGGCAGCACAGAACTGATGCAGAGCACATGCCTAAGGTTAAATTTTTATTGAATGGGGAAGGGCTGTTCGCATTAAACTCCCTGAACCACCTTTCCCACCAATGAGCTGGAATCTTCATATCCCTGCTAAGCTTCGTGTGGCTGAACTGAATCTGCTGTAACCAGAGATATGAACGTCACAAGGCCACTGCATTTTCTCCATTAATGAAGTCAAGATCTGCCATTTGGAAGACTTTTGTTACAAAAGTGTTAAAAAAGGGGGAAGAATGGAAGCAAAAGGTTACCTTTCCGTCTGCATTGTCTCCTATTTGTCACTTCTCATGTTACTTCCTCCTGCCATCTATTTATAACTTCCTCATATGAGCTGTCATACCACAAAGTTATATGACCTAGTTAACACGTATACAATTGCTTCAAAGATTGCATTATTAACCATCTTGGTTTTCTAGGTCATAAATTCAGATCCTATTTTTACATTTGCCTTTGTCCTACTTAGGAAAATGACCAGCCCGCTTGAGGCAGAGTGCGTAAGCCACACAGATGGCTGTAATCTGGTTTCGGCACAACTTGTGGTGTTTATAGGGAGTTTCTGAGCTCAGCGTTGCTTCCCTAAACACAGCTCCTCTGCTTCCTCACTCAAAATGCAGAACCAAAGGAACATATTGAGGGCAAGACAGAAGCGACCAAAGGCAGATGTAACCACAGTGGGTGATGGTGGTGGTGTGACGTGCTCAAGCCAATGTGAATCGCTTATAGCTCTGGCAAAGCCAGACCCCCACAGGCAGGGGAAAACTTTAGCAGAGCAAATTCTTCTGCTGACTGGTTCTAGAGGTCCCTACAAGGTTTCAACCATCAGTCTCGGTGCCATCTTCTCAAGATTCCTTTCAGATACCCTGTAGAAAACCTGGCTTGATGTGCATACATATTATTGAAATGTACTTCGAAGGCTGTGCTCAAAACAGTGCGTCATAGTGCTGAGTCTAGCAAAGGAAAAGGAGTTGCTGAGTCCAAACTACCCCTGGAATAAAGAAAGGATACAAAGGGCAGTTGTGTTAAGACAATAGGACTTATGTCATAATGTATCACTCAATTAAAGCTAACTTTACTGCACCTTGAACAGTGCAGTAGGAACTTTAGGCAGTTGAGACGTTTTTTACAGATCTCATAACACTGTTTTCATCATAAACTTCCAACATGCCCCTCCATTGCAGCAAGACATTTTGGACTCTAGAAACTGTTCCTTTTCTATAGAGTCATCTCTTACTGAGCATAGCAGGATTCAGCACAGCTCAAAATAGATGGTGGTCAGCAATGCTTCGGTGAGTTACCCCAAGATAAACAGAAAGCTAAGCACAGCTCATGACAAATACTCCAGGAAACAGGGTGTGAGCAGTGTCTGCTTTCTATATGGTGGCTCTTGCTGTGTCACAAATTGACACATGTTGCTATGTTTCAGTTTATGTCTCAGCCCCTGTGTGTCCCTGGAAGAACAGGTAACTCGGAAGGCAAACGGGACAACATTAATAGCACTGCCATTGAGGCAGCCGTGGAACACCCTGGGTTGTACTGAGCTGTACCAGACATAGTGTGCTGCATAGGGTCACTATCTTTCATCCAGAAACACATTCTCTCTGTTCACTAGCAGAGATTGTGAGCTGCTTCTGCTTGCACTGATGAGAATCACTGTATTTCCAGGTGGTCTTTATTAATCTCATCTGAAGTTGCTGACATTGCTCCTAATGAGACACCTTCTGACTGAACTGAGTATAAGGAAAACAAAGAGAGCTTTTAAATTATCATTTGATGAGGAAGTACTTCCAAAACAAGAAATCTCAAAGCTTTGTGAAATAGAAGAATGAAATTCTAAACATATTAATAGAGTTAAAAGAGCATTCAGTATCTGACAGCGTGACTGGAGACTGACTTGCTTCTATATGCCTACCAAGGACTCAGGCAAATACCAGCATTTCACTTGAAGTGCTCTGGAGTCTGATTTTTAAAGTTCTTTCCCACAGAAATACATGTCACAAACTCATCACAGTTGTGTTAGTCTCCATAGTCAGACACAAACACGCCCCTGCTCTCACCCAAGCACACAGAAAGAGCCATGGCATCTTCTCGAGGTTGTTCCACGCTTTCAAGTGCTGTTCTCAGCCTTGGACATACACAGCAGAGCACACAGCAGCTTCTTTACCAAAGTAGGGAAGAGACTAAGAGAAACTCCCAGAAAACAGAGCATGCCATTGCTTTTCTTCACAAAGGAAAGCCACATTCAACAAGATTTTCCTCTTAAGAAGTCCACCTAATCCTCATCACTATCAGCAGACTGGATTAAAGTTCACAAACTTTTACAGCCTCTGAATATGTCATACTGTTATTTTATTCTATAATCAACCATTTACTCAGCTATTACATGACCCTTAGGAGAATAATACTTGAGTTTTTAGTGGCCACCCTGTCACATTTCCTGATTTTTGAAAACATTTGTGTTTCTGTTTGAGGCCTGAACCGTGTACACGATACGCAGGGACTATGATTCTTTTCCAGCAAGTTTCCCAAGGCATTTTTTTTTTTAATTTATGAAGTGTCAAGCTGCAATTTCATCTATCTGCAAATAATGCATAATGCAAAAAAAACATTCCCAAGATTATTAATTTCTTAGAATGGAAAGGTCTTTCAGAACTGCTAGGAAAGAATAGACTTGTTCTTCACTGCAACCTTTTTCTGTTGTCCAAATTGCCTATTTTGCAGGTTTCAGTCTTGCTTTTATCTCTTCTCCCAACATTCAAAAAATGTCATACCTGCCTCTGTTATTCATTTTATCTTTTATGATCTGCCATGCTTGTACCTCTTACAAACAAAACCACTTTCAAGAAAAAATGATGATGTGGTTATTGTTCTGAATAGTCTTTCGTAAGTGTCATTACCATCTGGTGTTTGAAAGCCTAAATATGTAACAACAGTGGATTTTTTTTTAATGTGCACAGCAAAGTTTAACTTAGACATGCATTTTCTTTTCTGATTGCACAGGTCCAGTCCAGTCCTATTTTCAACATTTGAGTGCAAAGTCACAGCGTAGGAGCAGCAGAACTGCATATACCTTCAGAATGAAAATATCTTGAGGCAGGTTTTATTCAAATTTAAGTTAAAAACATATGTTTTCAAACTTTGCAGAAATGGGACATCTTCTAAGAGGGTTTCTTTTTCCAGACTAATCAAATAAATTTGGGGTAATATTTTCCATAATCAAGTGCCCTGGGCTACTTTTGCCTCCCACAAAGACCAAATCAATAGAGAGGCAGAATCATGCAAACTTAGATTACAGGGAATCAGGGTACTTGAAACAAATAGAGGTCAGGAAGGACTGACTCATGACTCTGATGTCTAAAGCATAACACCTATTAATATAAATATGGGATATCAACATAAAAACATATATTAAGATACAATCCTCAGAGTGTTTACAGTCAAAACAGACAGGAGACCCTTCAGGCAACAGTCTCATACTTGTAAACCCTTGCTTCTATATGGTATTGTGTTTTGGAAAGTGGTAAGGTAAACATCTTCAGATCAAATAACTCTCTGGTGAATCAAAACAAAAAGATGGGACAGCATGACCCTTAATTTAATCAAGGAATTTTATAATACTATAAATGCACTTACAAGGCCTGATTCTGCTCTCAGACATATTAACTTTGAAACCATATATTATAAATTCAGGACTAATGGAATGATAACGGCTACGGTCACGTTTGTTCTGCTTCAGCAGTATGCATCAAAACATATTTTAAAAGTCTTGCATGGTATGTATATATTTGATAATGGTAAAATTCCAAGCATAAGAACAGTACAGGGCAAGTAGGTTTTAGTGCTGAATCTGTACCTTGTGGAGCTATGTAGAACTTTCTTTACACAAATGATTTATGTAAGTTACCTATCCATTGCATAAGCACAGCTCCACAGCTATGAACTGCTGTTGCAGCCTTATTATTGTGAGTATTGTCTGGGTGATATATTACTTTGATCAGTCTACCAAATCAAACATTGTAAACCAAAGTAGCATAATGATTAAATACACTTCATAGATTTTCAAACAGTATAAAGATTTGAGTATTTTTTATTTGATTTGAGACATGCAATTAGTATTTTTCAAATAATTGACTGAAAGACAGAACTAATATTTGTGAGATGATCTACATGACAAAATTAAGATATTTATGGAAAAAGTATTTAGAAATTGTTCTAGATGATACATTAATTACCCACAGGAGATGGGCATTGTGGAAGGAAGAAATACCCACATTTATTTGGAGTGTTCAAATATAACACTTCTCTTAGCTATGCTTAAATGTTTATAATAAATAGTTTCTCCTTTTTATAGTTTGAATCCTTCTTATTTTCATAGGAAAAGATTTTTCACCTGTTATCAATCCATTTCTCAACTCAGTAACACTCACTGAATTTAATAGTGGTAAAAATGGGAGCGCACCTATCTTATTTTATACAGACCAGAGCAGGCACTAGATAAAAGTGATTTGCAGTCATGCTAAGCCACAAATATACTCATTTAGAGTCTCTATAACCCTCTACTTAATTTCTGAACTACATCATTCTTTATAGTATATAATTTTTAATAAAATGAGTATTTTACTACCATTATAAGGTCAATAATCACTTTAAGTTGGCTTTGGTGACACAATAATCATCTAGACCAGTTAAATCACAGATAGTCGAAGCAAAACTTAGCAATATCCCTTCCATGTCAGTCTGCAAATGTAATAAAGTCCTTTCTGACACCAGCAATTTGTTCTAACATCCACATGACTAAAACATATCCCTTAGCTGAAGAGCAAAAAAATATGATTCACATTGAGATAACCCTGGTGAAGCTGCCCAAGTATAAAAACAACCATCTTGGAGCACTAGAAGTAGTGCTTACACAGCTGCAAGCTAAATTAATGCAAAAGTTTCAGAAAAGAAAGCTGCACTGATCTGATTAAACCATGTTTTATATTTATTTACCTAAATAGCCTTTTTAAGAAGTATTTACTTTTAATATTATTATTTTAAGAAGATTTACTCAATTTTTTAAAAAAAATTATATCATGGCTCCAGTGCCTGAAAACATTACAATAATGTACAACACATTTGTAGAATCATTAAACTTACATGTAGCAGAACAAGTTGTCAATCATAGAACCCAATTTTAAGTTTGTTTCTTAAGAAAGAAAGAAAACACAAACAAACTAACAAAAAACCCCAAAAGAAAACAACAACAAAACAACAACAAACAAAAAAATCAACAAAATAACCCCACTACAAAACAGGCTGAGCAGAACACAGACAACATGAGCCTGGAATATGTTTGAGTGCAGTCAATGCCAGCCACCAGCTTAACAGATCTCACTTGCTGGAACAGCTGCAGGACCATTAAGGTGCATATAAAATATCATAGCTGACTTGGGATATTTTTTTTATGAAATGTTGATTATTACCCCTTTCTGAAACAATAATATGTATCTTAAGTTTTAAAACTAGTCATTTTGGTTAAATCTCAGAAATCACTGCTTAGAAAAAGTGATAATTCAGGGAAAACCATTGTGAAATGCCACATTTTCTGTGTAATTCTTTCAGAACTGAAAACCATATGGTGTATTTATAAAATGTTAAAATCTTTTCTCATTTACACCAACAAAAGTTAGAAAACATTTTAAAGACAAAGAAGCAATTGAGATCGCCTTTCTCCAGAATTATATAAAAGTGAAAGCCAAGTCAAGAATGACACTCTTGATGCTTGTTAATTTCCTTTAAAATTGGAAATTTGTTTCCAAAACATGGGACTGGTGCAGATTTCTTAAATGTTCAAAAGAAAAGATAATTTAAACAAAACCCATATATGTTTTTTTGATTTTAATAAAAAAAAAAATTGGTGTTTTTTCTAACAATAATTAAATAAGCTATTAACTTCAAATATTCAATCCCCTTCCATTAATAAATGAATTATTTCCTGTATTTTTAAGACAGGGCATGGGGGACTACCTCTCAAATCCCAAACAAGAGTTTTATAACAAAATGTCAACCAGATTTACACAAATCTCAAAAATCAAAGCAAATCTATTCATTCTGGCACTGGTTCTATAGTTTGTGTTCCTGTTTTTGTAACTGAACTCTTCTTTAGGTTTGATCTGTAGACTTTATCACATGCTGCAGACACTCCGAATATCATCAGATTTTTAAGAGAAGTTTGCTACTATGCGTGACAGCACTGACACTGGCTGAAAGAAACAACACAGATAATGGTGGCTCCAAGGGGTTAATCCTGCACATTTTTGTCTGCCTGCTTACATTTCCACTTCAGAGTAGAATTGATGAATTTATTTCAGCCCAGAAGCAACACCTTGGGACTGAACTTAAATGGTCTCCCAGATGTCAGCAACACATTGATAAATATTGTCAAAATAAGTATCTGTTGAGTACATTTAATGCTGATTTCATCTAGATTGTATTTCCCCAGTGTGCTTAAAGGAAAACAAATATGGATCATGTCAAAATCAGACTACATGGCATGCCCTGTTTATCCTTTGTTCATTAGGTCAGTTAAAGACAGAAAAGAGAGACTTCAAACCTGATTTCTACTTCACAATACATATTACTTGCTTTCTGCTGCCTGTTTTGTGGGGTTTGGTATCTATCAGAGGGTTACACTGAGGTTCTTACAGACATAAATTCCAAACTTAACTAATAGTACAAACAGTTTCTGTGTTTGAGCATGTAAAGTACGAAATGCATGCAAAACAAGGTCACGTTCCCTTTGAGGAAGAATGGAAAAATGCTGCACAGCCTTTGGACAGACACTTGCAGTTTGATCACCAAGAAGTATCACAGATGGACACAAGTCTAGATTTGGATCTTTGACAGCAGAGGGGCAAAAACTCCATGTGAAAAGAAAGACACTGTTGTGTTGTCCTTATGAGGCAAACAGATTCTTAAAAACAGTTAAGCTTGGGCATTAATGGATTAATGATTTTTTATTTTATTGTGGGTTTGGGATTTTTTCCCCATTAGCACCATAGGCTGATTCTACCTCAACTAAAGGTGCAGGTTTTGCTTTGCTGCTTTTAACCAATGGCAATTTCTCCTGGACCTTGGCACGTTCATTTTTAAACTTAAATTATGAACTAAAATAACAGAAATATTTGGAAAAAAAAACTTCTGTTTGTCATGATGAAACACAGTAAGCCACATTGTGAAGCTGTGCAATAGATACAGAATATTTTCTTCCACTTGTAGGTGACATTGTCTATGTAGACATATACCACAGCAAATCCAGACATATCCTGCAGCACACACAGTGCACAGCAGCAGAGCAGACAGACCTTGGTTCTTATTCCTGCTGCATATTTTTTAGATTAGGCAAAGCCCCGAGCTTTCTTCGATCAGTATGCTGTGGTTTGGGTCCTACCCCAGATGACTAACATCTTGGTGGAACTATTTTCAGTCAAGGGATTATTTGTATACTCCCTCCTGAATACTGATCCTACCACATCCACTTCATGTCACGGCCCTAAACAAAAGGAGGGGAACTGCTGCCAGCACTTCTCCTGTGATCTTTGCGTGAGCACCCCTGTCCAAGTTGCTGCCCACTCACTCTTCCTGGCACTGCAAGGCTGCTGTGGGAATTGTACAGCCATTGTACAGCCACCTTCACACACAAACCAAACACAGCTTCTGTTTCCTCATGCCTTATTTCCAACATCATCCCAGTTGCTTGTTCTTTTTCTGGGAAGAACCCCCTTGGCTTTCCCCTGCCACTAAAGCACTTAATTAGCACGTAAGAATTAAGGCTTCTGTTAATAAGGTGGCGATGCATTGAACCAGCAGCCACACTAGTGCCATGGGTACGCAGCCTGACTCAGGGGAAATAGGAAGAACACTCTGTCTCCTTCCATTTCAGAAATACAATTGGTCCTTTGCTGGACCCTGAACTATACGGATCTATATTATTGTTGTTTTAACACTCAGCAGCAAATGAGTGTAGCCACACTGTAGTCCTCAGACTTTCTCGCTTACGATGCATATGGGTCCCTGTTCAATGTGCCACTGTCTTATGAATCTGACTTTGGGAATATGTTTCCCCTTGTACATTACAGAAGGAATTAAGGACCACTTTCAGCTTTGGACATTTGGAGATTATGTGCCTAAACACCTAGCACTGCCAGCCCCAGCATTGCAACACTTAAATTCCCATTTGGACTTAGCCCTGATTTGCTGTACAGCTCCCCGAGCCTGAAGTAGTATGTTGGTAATGCACTCAGAAAGACTGACCAAATTGCTATGTCTGACAAATACATAAAAAACAACTCCCTTGGAGAACAGTTTGAACTTTCACATAGAGAAGAAACCCTGGCACATTTTCACTGTTTGGGATTCAGAGTCATACACAGATTTTTCTTTTGGACTTGAAGAAGATAAGTAGAGCTAAAGAAGTTGCCTGTCCTCCTATTAGTAGTAGGAAACTGTATGCAACGTCCATGTGTATATGGACAAGGCATGGGCAAAGCAACGTTCCTTGATTTAGAGCTGTGGGTGTTGTGCTACATAAGGTATTAACAGCACTGTGACCTCAATGCACACTACTGTCCTTGGCTGAGGCAATTCTCTGCAGAACACGCTGGCTGTTACAGATGCCATCTTGACATATCTACCTCTCTTCATTCAATACATGCAAAGCCTCAGAGCCTGACTGAGGGTTATAATACCACTGGGTAGCAGAGTATGATGGCCTAAATGTCCCCACCTAACTGTAGACCTCTACCTATGGCACATAAACTGACACACTCATCACTCTGCGCCCTCTGCACAGCCAAAGGAGTCAGCTAAGGGCACGTGCATGGGATCAGCCGGATCCCAAGTGGGCTGAATTACCTTCTGGAGGTGTTTGCTTCTCTCTAATTAGACATGAAGACAACATTAAGTAAGCTCCTACTTTAGATGCCTCAGATAAGTGCCTCAGTTTAGACAGGATGAATCTGGGCCCGTGTCCTATATCAGGAGAAGCTGACGACACACCCAGCTCTAACGTGGAAATGCAGAATGTCATGCATCGTTTGAAAATTGAGACTCTGACGCCTCCTTCCCCTTTGCAGCTCTGCACTCAAGAGCTTTACGATTATGATTTACCCCCCTGCAACAGCTGCCAAGTCCACATCCAGGTTGCCTTAATTAAAAGCAATCATGTTAGATAAGGACAGGTAAAGACACATCAGATAAAATAAATCAGACAGAAAGAATAATTTAAATATGCCTTAGGTTAAAATTACTCTGAAAATTGCTAAGTAGGCTAAATATTGTGGGTTTCATTTTTATTGTGCCTGGAATATGATGACAAAATTTTTGTTCGTAGTCCTTGTCTGAGAAAAGTCACCTTCTTTCTTTTGTCTCTCTGGTACCCCAAGTGCTTGAAGACATTAGTCCTCAGTAAGCTCCTTCTTTGCTAGCTACTTGAAATTACATTTAACTTAACGTTACTTCTGTGTTTCACACTGGCTGGCTTTCAAAAACAATTGTAAGGGTTTAGGAACATTTCCTCTAACCAAACCAACGCTGTTGCATGAATAACTGATTGTTCTCTTTTTCCTCCCCTGAAAGTTGTTTGCTCAATATAAACAAACTTTTCTGAGAGACTTCCATGAAGAAAGTTAATTTGGCAAGGCTCTGTAGTGGCTGTGTTGGAGAAAGATTCCCTGGCCTCCCTCGTGTGAGCTATGCAAGCCAAATCTCCCAGGATAAAGTAGTTACGTATCTAACCAAAGGAAAGGAATTCTGGCATGGTATGCTTGGTGAATTTCTCACACAGAGGATCAAGACCAGCTCTGGACAAGGGCAAAGGCAGTCGCCTAGGGCAGCTTTCTGCTGAGGGTGGCAAAGCAGCTACTCACTTGCATTGAAAAGGCAAGATTACTGCTCCTGCTGCCACCACCAACGCAAAATCAAGATTTGATGAGAAACACAAAGATCTGTGCTGAAAGCAAGGTCCCCTTTCTTGCTTGCCTGCACCTGCAGCAGCAGGAATAGCAAAACCAAAGCTGTCTTGCTTTTATTCCCTCCCTGAGAAGAGGGAGAGAAGCCTGGTCACGTCTTGCCATCTTTTGTATGGCAAAGTTCCATTCTGTCTCCATGACTGAGGCATCTCATGGCAACTCTGCCTAGAGGAAATCCATTTGTGTAAACACACAGGGACAAATGAAATTTTAAGATTAAAATCAGAGTCCCTATGTAGATCCAACAAACAAAAGTGAAGAGTCCCTACGGCAAAAGGTGATTAAAAGCCTGAAGAGATGCTGGCGAGGGAGAGTTCTGCCTGTCCAGAAGGGATTCAGAACAGGCATTCCAGAGATGTGAACAAGGAAATGCCTGATTGCAGAAATTCCTAGGCAGAAGTAGGGATTATCAGATGTGCAGATTCAATGTTCTGATCCAGGAGATGGAGACAAAAAAACATAGACTTCCTTCAGGAAGGTCTTAAATGGACTTCTACTTCTATGGACTTGTGTTTCTCCAAAACATTTGGAGAGTTTCTCTTGCTCACTGCTTCAATTGTACAACATTAGTCTAAATGTTGTTATCATCTACATCCTCGCAGGTGCACTCACCTCAGAACTCTGGTAGGCTGCCTGACTAAGTACAATTATGATACAACTTCTGAAATTCAGAAATAATACAAAGATCTGTACTCAGCAGACAATTAACATTTGAATATATGCAGAAGCAAGCTGTTCCCAGACCTGCAATTAAATAGCTAACTGGATTGGAAGACTCTGTTTCTGTGAACAAGTTCTTCTACTGAATCACATTGGCTTTCATCAGCATGTCATAACACACAGAGTTTCGGAAAACAGAGTTGCCTGGGAAAATCTAGCCAAAGCTTACTGGCTTTCATAGAAGAAAAGGGTCAGCCTTTCTAGAAGTAGGTTGCATGCAAAGATATTTCTGTTCCAAAAAGTTTTATGATTATGGAATGAAACACAAACATAAACATTACATAGGCAAACACATCTCCATTTTAATGACCAAACTTCAGGTTTTACATGTACATGAACTGAAGAAACATTATTACAGTTACCCCTAGTTATCCTTCATCTCTTCTTTATTTGCTTGTAATAACTTAGGTCCAAAGAAGCATTTCAAAAGGGCTGTCTTCCAATCTGTGGGTCAGAATCATCTCACCAAATATTAGCTTTGTGGAAGGTACACATCCAGGATAAACTACTGCCTTAGTTACAGGGGAGACACCTCCCAAGAACAACACATCCTACCTACCCTAGATACCTATCTCACAAAGGTATAAATTGCCCTCTCCCACCACAGACTGTGAAGATAACCTAAACAATCAGTTTTGGACAAGATTACTAACTTGTTGATGATCAAGATGAATACCCATCTATATGTGCAACTGGTAGAACAAGAGGCCATAGTTTTGATGTGATCATTAAAAACAACAACAAAACGGCTATTTAGAAATCCAAAAGAGTAGAAGAAACATAAATAGATATTATTTCATGTATGATATGCTAATTTTAAAAAGTCTTTAGTGTTTTAAAAACACTAGTTTCTGTCTCTAGTCTTTTTAGAATCCACCAAGGACTTTGCGTTATCTTCCTGCCTGTTTCTCCATAATCTCTCCACATTAAGACCAAAATTCTGCTTTTTTGCAGCTGATATGAACTTGAGAAACATTCTTATCTACATTTTTATTGCTTTTCGACCAATTTGAAATCTCAGGATATTTTACTTTCCCTGACTATAACTTTCCTCAGTAACTTTTTTTCTTCTCATTTTGACAATAGCTCTAATTTCTCCTCTTGTTCCAATACTTAGTCCCTAGTCTTGTGGGCAAACCATACCCAGATAGATATTTCCATGCATTTTAGTGAAACTAGGGGTCTAAACTGGACTGTTTTGAAAATGTGTTTTTACAACTGTATTTTGTTACAGTTCATTTATCTTCATCTAACTCAAAGGTAATTCAAGTGTTGATGAAAGAATCTGCTCTCTCCAGATACAGTATCTTTGTAAGATACTGTCTTCATTGCGGAACAAGTTGATTTTGTATCATGTTATCATGACTGATCTGTTGATTCTACATCTAATGCAGTGGATGCTGATCTTGCTGTCAATATTAAAAGCTGCAATGACCGCTATAACTTATAGGAATTATAGAATCATCTCAGTTGGAATGGACCTTTAAGATCATCAAGCCCAACCATCAACCTAACAATGATAAGTCCGCCACTAGACCATGTCCCTAAGCACCACATTTACCTGTCTTTAGGGATGGAAACTGTACCACTTCCCTAGGCAGCCTGTTCCAATGTTTGATAACCCTTTCAGTGAAGAAATTTTTCCTAATATCCAATCTAAACCTCCCCTGGTGCAACTTGAGGCAGTTTCGTCTTGTCCTGTCAATTATTACTTGAGAGAAGAGACCAACCCTCACCTCACTACAACCTCCTTTCAGTGAGCTGTAGAGAGCTATAAGGTCTCCCCTCAGCCTCCTTTTCTCCAGACTCAACAACCCCAGCTCCCTTAGTTGCTCCTCATAAGACTTGTTTTCCATGCCCCTCACCAGGTTCATTGCCCTTCTCTGAACATGCTCCAGTACCTCAATGTCTTTCTTGTGGTGAGAGGCCCAGAACTGAACACAATATTTGAGGTGCAGCCTCACTAGTGTTGAGTGCAGGGGGACAGTAATTCCCTAGTCCTGCTGGCCAATCTATTTCTGACACAAGCCAGGATGCCAGTCGTCTTCTTCACTGGCTCACATTCATGTTCTGAAGCTTCTAACTTTGGGCGGAAAACATCCTCTTCTTTGTGTCATCTTGTAGCCAATTTATATAAAATTAAATATAAACTTTCTCTGTAGTAAAGGCTGTTACTGGAAACCTGAAATTTAACTAAATCTGAAGGTGCCACAACCACCACTTTGCAACACTGGTGACAAAGACTCCTTAAACAAGAAAGCAAAGTTGCAGATTCCACATATCCCCAGTGTGCAGTACAAAATGCATTTGTATAATGACACAGGATTTACCAAAAGTGCCACATGATGATCCAGTATGAATAATAGTGTTTATCCATTGACGGTCAGAATTTTTTTAAAGGAAGGTGACTGAAATTTCTGTAGCTTGTGCTGAATTCACTGCTGCCCTTTGGGCTGTACTGCCTGAGTGGACTGTTCAGTGGATAAGGAATTGGCTAGATGGTCGCATCCAGAGGGTTGTACTCAATGGTTTTAAGTCCAGATGGAGAGCAGTGACAAATGGTGTCCCTCAAGGGTCCGTGCAGGGACCAGTACTGTTTAACATTTTTATCAATGACATAGACAGAGGGATTAAGAGCAACATCAGCAAGTTTGCAGATGAAACCAAGCTGTGTGGTGTTGTCAATACACCTGAGGGACGGGATGTCATCCAGAGGGACCTGGACAGGCTGGAAAAGTGGGCTCAAGTAAACTTCATGAAGTTCAATGGGAGCAAGTGCAAGGTTCTGCACCTGGACCGGAACAATCCTCGCCATCAGTACAGACTGGGCAATGAGGTGTTAGAAAACAGCCCTGAGGAAAGGGACTTGGGGGTGATGATGGACGAGAAGCTGGACATGAGCAGGCAATGT
>JAOQGH010000019.1:15035661-15093005 GCA_025769975.1 Gallinago jamesoni
GGAGAAGAGCAGATTTAGATTAGACATTAGGAACAAGTTCTTTACTATGAGGGTGGTGGAGCACTGGAACAGGTTGCTCAGGGAGGTGGTTGAGGTCTCTTCCCTGGAGACATTCAAGGGGAGGCTTGATGAGGCCCTGGGCAACCTGGTCTAGTTGGGGGTGTCCCTGTGACTGTGGGGGGGCCAGACTAGATGGCCTTTGAAGGTCCCTTCTGGCCCAGATGATTCTATGATTCTATAAGCAGAGTCAGAATGCCATCAACAGACTGTGTTTTCCATTTTGTGATGCTCTTCAGTCTTTCTTTATTTCAGAAGGCTATAGAAAGAGACCATATAAAAGCAAACTCAGATATACAAAAGGCAAGTCTTCAAGGATTCTCTTGTTGGTTCAAAATTTAACTGAATGACCCAGTACAACAAGGCTTATACAGTGATAGCCAGACTCCTAGCCAAGGGTATTTTTTTAATTAGTACTTCTGTTGTAGTGGTTAGTATTCAACTAGTAGTTTACTATAATAAATAGCTTGCAATAATTTATAAATATGGTTGCTTTCAGGCTAAAATCTTTAGGAGCATATTTGCTAGAGGATTGTCTCATGATTTATATTCCTTGGTGTGAGCAAAAGACATGAGGAAAAGACAAATACTGTTTTTCAACGAGAGTGCTAACAACTGCATTTCTTACATGGTAACTTTAAATAGCACAGTATTAATATTTACAGTTTATCTGTTACTCCTAGGCAGGAACCCAATTAAGTTATATCCTGGAAGATGAAGGATGTAGTAAAATCATTTGAATAAACACAGTAGAACTTAAGAGATAATGTGGTTTCAGAGAGGGACTTTCTAATCTTACTGTAGACCACTTAATTTCCTTTAACATGGAGAGGGTGGTTTTGTTTTTTTTTTATTTTATTGCCTTTTGGCCTCATTAAAACATTTTAATCATGGAATTATTTGCTTAGTTAATTAGCCCTCTGACACTCCTTGTCAATAGAAGAAGTCAACACATTAATGGACAATAAATTGCAAATCAAGAGAGCAATATTTTAAAACAGCATAGCAAATCTAATTAAAAGCCCATTTGTACTGTAGTTTCTGATGATATAAAGTATAGGCTTACAACTGGGGGAGGGCTGGTGGTGTTTTATTTTTTTTTGTTTTTTTAATGAACACTTCCTTTACAGGATATGTATGTCAACCGATCAAATTTGTCCAAATTCACCGGGCTCATCAGTTATTGCTACAAAGAATGAAAAGTCTTCTATTCTTCTTGGCTTTGATCAGGATCAAAAGCAATGCAGTGGAATCAGGTACCCAATTTTCTTTGCAGGTTAGTTCTAGAATGTGTTTGAAAATATTTAGACACTTTTTAGTGAAATTATAAATTTATAGGTGAAAAAAAAGCACATAAGTATCGATCTCTTGCAGTTCATTCATACAGTCAACATTAAAATTATAAAACAACAATGTGTAAAACCTACTGATACAAAAATCAATAAATCAAACCACATATCCTTATGTTTAATATATAAATACAAAACCAACTGACTGGTAGGTTATCAATATAATGTTATTTTCTGAGCAGTCTATTAATAACTTTAGTAATCATGAGGTATTCAAATAAACTGACCCACTAGTATTAACTATTATGAGCTCTATTTCCATTTTGATCTCTATCCATGGAAACACATGTTCTCCTCATATTAACATACTGCTTTTAGAGATTTTTTTCTGATTTTCCTGTTTTTATTGTATGAGAATATCTTACCAATTGAAGATGCTGCTATTTGAGATGATGCACTTTCTATACAATCCTAGCTCACCTGTGTGAGTTACATTGGACAAATCAATTTTCTTCTAATTTCCTTCACTGTTCAGGAAGGAAAGTTGTATCATTCAGTGGAAGCAGTTTTCATCTCACTTTTCAGTTGACTCAGCTGAGACTTGTTAATGTATTTAAACTTTCATGAATCCCTGTGGCTATTGAGAAAAGTTTAATTTTGTCATCTTATGAAAGTATAAGTTCATTGGTTCCCTGATTTCTAAGTTGCGTCAATATTTACACCCAGGCTGACTTTAAGACTCAGCAACTAACAGAACCATGCAAACAGGCACACTTCACTATGAAACTGTAAGGAAATACTCTGCACCTTTAAATATCACACAGTCTTGCTACCCTGCTCTCAGAGTAAATTCAACCCTCTAAGCAACACCATCTGGCATGTAGTTACGTTGACAAGATCTGCTCATAAAGGCTGAGCTCGTTTCCCCACTTCCTTATTTCTCAGGCTCTGACTTACCATTTTCCCTACAGCTGAAATACATCAACCAGCTGGGGGGCCAGATCCTGAATTCTGCTGAGAGTTCTTAAGTAGCTGCTTGGCAAATGCAATGGAAGAGGAGAAGGAGGTGATGGTGGAAGCATGGCTTAGGGCAAAGTGGGTAGAGTGAGGGCCAGCAGCAGGATCAGAAGAAGATTCAGCTGAAGTCCAGCAGCCCTACAGCTGTTGTGAAAGAAAACTACTGTATCTCATCAAGGTCTGATGTGGCAAGTGCCCATGGACCAATTGATATGTTTACTTTTGCATATAAAAATCCCTAGCAAATATTTTATTCAAATTGAAAGTCAGGACCTACAGTAGTTGACAGGAAGATAAAAAAGATTAATTCAAATGGGATACTCTTCTGGCACTAGAGTTAGAAACTTTTTTTCTCCCCTCATGAACAAATTGTGAACCTGAAGGAGAGCAAAGTTAAAAGAGCTTTGACAGTGCCAGAGAAATATAAGTGCTTGGTATCCACACACCATTACCCAGCAGAAGCTCTCCAGTTGTCATGAATCTAACAATATATAGAGAAATAGAAACATCTGTAATTAGAATCATAGAATGGTTTGGGTTGGAAGGGACCTTAAAGATCACCTAGTTCTGATCCCCCTGCCAGCTTTTACTAGACCAGGTGCTCAAAGCCCCATCCAACCTGGCCTTGAACACTTCTATAGATGGGACATCTACCACCTCCATCCTATCACTACACGCCCTTGTAAAAAGCTCCTCTCCAGCTTTCTTGTAAGCTCCTCCAGGTACTGGAAGGCCACTATAAAGTCTCCCCAGAGCCTTCTCTTCTCCAGACTGAACAGCCCTGATGCTCTCAACCTGCCTTCATAGGAAAGGTGCTCCAGCCCTCTGATCATTTTCATGGTCCCCCTCTATACCCACTCCAACAGGTCCATGTCTTCTTGTGCTGAGGACACCAAAGCCAGAGGCCCATATTTAGATTGTTCTTATAATGCCAATAAACTCTATCATTTGCCATGAATGCAATGACTATGGAAGCATTTTTCTGATTTCACTTAACACTTCCAGGCTCAGGGTACACACACACAAAAAATGGACAAAACTGTAACAAGTTTGGAGCAAGATCATTTTTCCCAGGAATTATCCCAAGGAATAATTATCCATTCCCAATACTCTGGAATTGTTACCTATTGTTCCAATAGCTCATACCTGTCATGTTCAGAGCAGCTGTTCCTGAAATTGACTTTATTGCACTAGTCTCAAGGGCCTGCAAAACTTCTTTCTACTTCCAGGTGCTTTGAATTATCAGCAATGTTTCATCTGTTAGCCTTACTTCAAAATTTACAGTATGGAATCTGCATCTTCTGATGCAAGCTTTTCTAGTGAAAAAACTTAATGACATATTCCTTATGGGGGCATGCTCTCCCTCTTTCTCTATCCTGTTTTGCATGTAAACAGAATGCATTCTCCAGGCCCCCACCTCCTTTTGCACAAATACATGCATTTTTCCTATTGTACACTACTTTTTAAAGGAAACTTGCCAGGAAGAGAAAAAAAGAAGTCTGGTAGCAAACTCTTATTCAAATATTGGCAAAACATCTGTGAAACAAATCTTTAACTGGAAAGGAAAAGTACACGTTATTTTAAATGAAAGACCTTGCATTGTGCCTCCTGTTCCATTAAGTCATTCTAAGTTTACAGGATATCAGCTCCCACAGCAGGGCTGCAGGATTAAGCTGGCATTGAAAAGCTGTCGTGACAAATGAAATGCAATCTGAGAAGTGCCCCAAGATCCTGAATGATGTAATAATTTCTTCCCACCTTCTATAATATAGAGCATTTTGAATTGGTAATCTTGTTTTTCCTATCTGAGTCACCAATGATGTCTTTTATTTGTCAAATGGCATCATTTGTTCTAAGAGATAGCCTGCAAATGGAAAAGAGAAATAGTCACACATCTCCCAGATGGCCTCATTATCTGACATTCTTTGGACAGGCAGAGTAAGATGCTGCTAAAGATGCTTTATGTCCTTCTCTGAAATCCTGCTGGGAGGAGGTGGCATCTCCCTGGAATTAAGTCATTGTGGCAGAATCTCAGCTAATGTAAACTCTGCATGCTCTGCCCAAAATCCTGGCCAGCACTTACAGGCAGTCTGTCCAGTAGCCTGCAGAACAAAACTTTGCACTGCCTTCTCAAGCAGCAAAGGATACACAAGCCCTTTTCCTCTTTTACAAGGACCTAGTGCCCACTTTTTTTCCCTTAGGAAGCAGTATTAAAGCTGAGTGTGCTAAATACATAGTCCGAGACTAAGCAGCAATTCTTGATGTTAAATGCAAAGCTTTGAAGATCAGCTGCAAAAACTTCAGTGCTCATGTCAGTGCTTTTCTATGTCCTCAGATGCTTATGTACCTCCTATAAACACTGCCACAGGATGTATGCATATTTTCTCCCAGCCACTGACCATGAGCTGATCCTCATTTCATGGTTTCCTGAGGGTGAGAAACAGGAAGATAGGAAGCTCTCTTCAGGCAGAGAGTTAAATAATTCCTCAGTAGCTTGTTTGGGGAGCTAGTTTTCTATTTAAGTTTAAATTAAATTTAATTCTTTAATTAATAAGTAAAGAAAGTAGCACCATATTAATTTTTTTTATTTGGAACCCCGGCACATGTTTTTTAGAAAAGATGAAGTGAAATGTTTGTGGATAGAAATGAAGTACAATGGCTGTTCATGTGTGTGAAAACAGCATCCAAAACCACCAGTGAGGTTAAAGCATTTTTGCTTGTACATATGCTCTCGAGACTGTGTCAAAAGATAAGGGAAAGGAAAGATGGGATGGTGTGAAAAGCATTGTCCAAACTTAACCAAGTTCCTGCAATAACTGCAAGTGGAACCACATCTCCAGAATAGCAGCCTGCTGCGTTAACTAGGAAAGAATACTGCTTCGTGTTTAATACTTAATTTTGTAAATACTGTATTTAATTTCTCTATCTTTCTGTCAACAAATAATAAATGACATATTACTCATAGGAAATTATAAAGTACATTTGTATATTATGTGTACAAAAAGTACATGAAGTACATTAAACATCATAATTTAATGTTTGCTGTTTAGTTCGGTACTTCCAAGAAACAGGTAAAGTGATTTACAGCAAAGCCAGCTGAGCAGGAACCTCATAAAAGGTGAACTGCTCTCCAAACAGGGAAATCTCTCTGTCTGCCTTCCTGAAGGTGCTTATTTCTCTCACTATTACATTTCATTCAGCTCAGCTTTCAAGTCAGGTCACCCACATTAGAGTTTTTGACCTAAGCTCTGAAAAGACAGATTCAGAGCTACAAAGCAATGTCTTACCAGCTTCATGTAAATTCTACTCCAGTTTCTGGATCCTTGAAATGTTTACATTTTTCACATTTCACAGCATTTTCCCACAATTGAAATTACTAAAAATATAATAATAAAATAAAATCAAAGCATTATATTTTCTTGCTTTTTTATTTTTTGAAAACTTTTTCTCAACATGAGAGAATTCTGCACTGTGGTTCCACCTAAACCCTTTCCTGGTAAGGATTGGTCATGCCTGATGTTTCTGATTAACAACATTCTTTCCTTGAGAAAGATTTACTTTTGTGTGTGTGTGAAAATTCATAAAACTCTTAAATCAACAGATAAAACATGGATTTGATTTTGTTCTGTCATGCTTCAAAGATTGGCAAGCGACTTTAACAACAGAGTCAAAAACTGTAGTGATGAAAGTTTGATTTCACCTACCAGCATTGCAAAGAGTTACAGAATTCTTAACATGAAGGTTATTACCTCTATTTGTAACTTCCAATTCCAATCTTAAAGCTATAATTTAAGCATGTGAAGCTCAAAAACAAAGTAAACATGGGAGCTGAAGATGGAAACAAACAGGCTAGCTGACTAACTTCCAGACCTAGGCAGCATCATATAACTATCTGGAAAAGATCTACATGAATGAGAGCTGCATTACACAAGATTCAAAAGACATAGAAGAAACAGACATACATTTTGATGAGAACATGACATATTAGCATTAGCCTTAAAGAACGTGGATAAATAGTACCTCTCAACCACATAAACTCAAAAAGGAGTAACTTTTGTAAGAGCCTTACTTACCAGAAACCATGATTTCCACAGCACCTTTAAATTAATATTATTGCAAAATATAAAATCATTTCATACTCTGTTTTAAATTCTGTTTGTATGATTCAGTTTTTTTATTTTCTATTTAACACAAATTTTAAGATTCAACAGTAATTCAAGAATACGCTTTTCATTCAAGACTGTATTGTGCCATAATGTAAAACAGTTCTTTCCATTTTCCTTTCCAAAACCAAGTACAAAAGCTTTTATAAAATATTTTCAAAGCCAATTTTGACTTTTTTTTTTTTTTTTTTAGTTTAAGAATTCCCAACTAAAGTAAGGATCGGAAGTTTTACTGGATAAAAATCATTTCTGTAAACACAGATTATTTATATAGAACAAGTAATTAAACAAAAAGTAATGTTCAGAAGCAATCCCCTGCAAAAAGTGCTTTATTAAGGGAGGATAGTCTTGAGCAAGTCACTGATGTCTTGAAGTGTGCTTTTCTGTGCTTCTCTACACCAAAAGACATTCCTTCAGGGGTTTAGGTCAATGGATGTTCTTGTGATTTCAATATAATCCAGACAAGACTCATTATTTAGAAGAAATAGAAGTGATAATATTTTTAAATGCATTTCTTAATTTTATGAGTGGTATAAAATCAACAGGAAAAGTAGCTGCGGAGAGTTTAAATAAGTAACGATAGAAATTAGTTGAAAATTCTCTGGACATCTAGATTCTGTAATATTCAGCTTACAGCCATTTAGAAATTTTCCTGCAAACTTTTGTGATTTTGAGCAACCCTTACTTGCTTGAGTAAAGCCATCGATGTCAGTAGCTTTATGGACATGTATAAGGACTTACAGGATCAGAACCCAACATTAACAATTGCTTGTCCTCTCTGTAACCCCAAATACAAAATAAATATTGTCGTGCAACCTTTATTATAGCCCAAATGAAATCATATATTTTGTTTGGGGTTTTTTGTCTCATTTCAGTGGGAACAAAGTCAGGCCTTAAAACCTAAAACAAAAAGATCAAAGAAATTGTATTAAAGAAAGCTGGAGTAAACACAGTGATGTTTTGACACAGTTATCAAATTCCAAATAACTGAAATACACTCAGATCACTTGAGAAAATATCCAGAATGTCTCATTTTAGAGTTGTTAAGCAAGGAGACCTACCACCAAAATATCTATTTAATTACTGACACTTGTGTTAGAAATATTTTTTCTGTTTGTATTGGTTCTGTTTGTCCATTTTATATAATCTGTGCCTTGTTTCTATGTATAAAATAAAAGAATTACATACTTATTACTGGGATATCAGTCTGAACCTGGCATGAACTGTTCTTGAACAATATTTATTGATATCAATTATTAATGTATAAAATAACCTGTTCTTCTGTTCTAAATACATTCTGCAGAAGTATTGTTGCTTTGGAATATGGAAAAAAAAATCTTTGCAGAATTTTATGACACACACATGAACAAAGATGACTGTGTTGTTACCCCCTATCATACATCAGTAACTTCTATCCCAGAAATTTCAGAGGCTACAGATTTTGGTTCATGTGGTATTTTGTGCATACAACAGTAGATTTCCCAAAGGCACAGATATTTATGGACTTACTTTCTATCAGAAGAGGGGGTCCCTGTACAGAGAGCTACTACTTGTCTGGAGTTCTTGCTGCCCTGAACAGTGAAATACTTTAATGTTTGCAATTGGTACAGCTATTATGAGATACAGCTGCACCATTTGCAATACTCAAATTAAGTGCCAGTTAGTCTCTATCCGTATCTTCAAATGAGTTTGACTACATGGTTTCCCAGATGATTGGGAAAAGTTATGCCAGATAAGTCACACCGCAATTGTCTCTGTGGAACAGAAGAAAATTAAAGGGGCAATGAGCAGAGTACCTTCTTACTGGAATCTTTGAGTGGAGTACCTGAATGTGATACTCTAATGTGAAGTTTTGTGAACACTTTTAAAATAAATGGGTAATTCATACCAAATCTAAAACCTTTGCTGCTCTCTGCAGTGTGTTTTTAGCTTTAGTATAAAGTGTATTAGGTTAGGCATGTTGCATATGGGAAATGAGTTTTCTGAAAATAGTTTAATGCCATGAACATGGACTCTCTGTGTGGCATGAACTCTAATGCTAGAAAGCAGTCAAGGGAACGTTTTATTAGTGACAATGGATGTAATCTCTTCTCGTTACTTCAGACTGGCTTTGAATTCCCTCTTTGTTCTGGCCAATATATATGTAACCGATTCCAACTCAATGCTTGAAGAAATGGTATTTTAGCAACATAAAGGCAGAGTTTACCTATAAAGATACCACGGTTTAGCTGATAATGAAACAACCTAGTGTCTAGTGAAATACCATTGAGAGCAACAGAGGGAAAATAAGGAATAAATTAGCTCGAGTAAATTACTCTTTCAGATTTTGTTACAATCTTACTCTTTCATATATAAAATCCCCCGCACACGTCTCTGAAACAACATTTCTAAGAAACAAAGTGGACTAGATGCTTCACAGGATCCCCTTATTCTCCTGTTCACAAGGTCAATGAGACTTAAAATGGTTATAAACCACATTACTGGGGTAAAGTACTGGAAAAGGTCTCTAGTATAAGCAAAAAAACTTATCTATGGCTTCAGGCATATTCCTGCTCTCACCAGAACTTTGCATTTCAATAAGAACACATTTGAACTTTTCTACCATAATCAGTTTAATGGGTACAAGATCCAGCCAGTTCACAAAGAGGGGGAAAGACTAGAACCAGAAGATACAACATCCATTACCTTCCTACTCCCTTACTTGAGAAAAGAATCTCCTGATTCTTGACTCCCTTAACCTGAAATTTAAATACATTCAAAATACTTATACTCTTCCTGGAGGGGGGAAAACTCAATCTCTGGATGTGAGTAATTAGTGCCTCAGGGGACTTCTTAAATTGCAATAAATTGCAGTGGAGGAAGAAAAAAAAAAATCTACATTTAAATTTCTTGCTAAACATACAACATATTTATCACTGTAAAATACTTTTCCTCAAAATCTTGTTGTTTCTCCCAGACACAGCTTGATCATTAGATTCAGCTGCTGCACCAGAAACCAAAATAAGCTGGAAGCTCAAAGACCCCAACCATTCAATTTCTGTCTCGTAGAATCCTTGCCTGGGCAGTGTCATGGAGTACAAGACACAGCTGACTTCCTTCAGCTCTTGACAGGTACAAGCTCCTGTTATTGCCTTATTCTTTCTGCTGAACAATGTTATTGGGTGGAAAAAAACAGTTGTGGTAGCACAAAATTATGTCAGATGGTAACTTCAAATCTGTGTGTCACATACAAGCTTTTAATTGCTATGACACTGTCTCAATATACTTGCATTGAAATGTTTTGAGTAAATTGATTTTATCATGGGTATATAAGAAAAGGCCTCATTTCCCCTGCCGAGAGCTCCCTGGTATAGGAAAAGGTCATACATACATTACAATTATTAATATCTGAAGATTAATAATGTATTAATTATATCATAAAACTAGCCCAGTGCTGGAAGGATTTTTTTATGGTTTTTATAAACATTGTTTCCATACATGTTGCTTTATAACCTGCATACTTGACACATGCATTGTTATAGGCAATATAGAATATTATTTGTTCTCTGCTACCCTTGTGTGAGCTCATCAGAATTACACTGAAACTGAAGGATGCAGCTACTGAAAACTCTGGAAAAACTTAGCTGGATTTCATAAAAGCATACATTTACATCCTCATCCTCCCTACTTTGCAGTATAGAGGACCTAGTGAAAAAACAGCAAGATGCTGAAAATATTTTACACTGTAGGTTCAATCCATGATATTTTATTAAAAAAAATATTTATACATCTGCTCCTACTTAGCCGTATAGTGGAGACCTGAGTACTTCTGTTAAATGTTGGAGCATTTAACGTTTTAATAACTTTACCAAGATACTTCCAAATAAATACACGTTTGTGACCCAAGCTGTTTGCAGACTTTTACCAATATTGTGATATCTGCAGAGATACCTCAAGACATTCTCAAAGGGCTCAGAAATTGAATGCAGAAAAATAATTTGCATCCATGGGCATGGTCACTTTTGGGAAGCCTCTAAATACATACAAAAATAATTGTCCATAAAGTACATTAAACAATAAAGGCTGAAGGAGTTAAGCAGAGATTAACTGATTTCTAGCCTTTAACCAAGTTTCAGTCCCTGAAAGAACCTTTCACCCAACCTTCTGGCCACTTGACTTCTTTAATAATCTATGGTTTAAATCCAAACAAAGTTCATGCTTATCTCCATTTTATCTTTGTGTTTATAGATGCCACAGAGAGCTCCAGCAGGCCAGTGAGGCAAGATATTTCTTTGCAGAAGCCATGCTGATTCCTTCCCAACAGGCCATCTTCATTCATGCACACACTGGTCATATTCTTTAGACTTTAGCATTTAGTTAAGTATGGGAATCAGACCCACTGGTCTGCAGCGGGTAACCCTGCTCTGGAGCTGCAGCTGCTCATGATGGCTTTGGCCAGCCATGCTGCAATTTCACATCAGAACTTCTTCAGTGCTGTCAGGAGAATGACATCTGGTTCCAACGCCCAACCTAACAACTCCATCTAATAATTTTTTTACATTTACCTCAAATTCACTTAGTTCCTGTGACCTATCTGCTACAACAATCAAGTGGCGTGCAGGAACTCTCCCCGCTATTGCCTACCTGACATCTGCATGCTAGAAAAAGATCTAGTAAAAATAGTGTCATGAGGGAATGATAATTTTCCTGTGATTTACTAATGATTTCTCCTCTCGCACATTCAATTAAAATTTCAATCTGGGTGCAAAATTCTATCACCTCTATAAAGAGAGGAGTATTCTAGGGAATGCATTAAAGATTGTCTAAATTCGCACCATGGTAATTAAATGCAGAATTTACCCCTGCATACTATTTTAATATGAACACCACATACAATTACAGATATAGCTACACCAGAAAGAAAATAGAAGCCACATTTTTAATGAGTAAGAAGAAAGCCTGCAAGACTAACAAATATTAGCTTTCTGTCTCCTATGAAAAAAATTATTAAAATCTGTAAATAACAGTACAACTTGTCACACAACATCCTCCTATTCCTCACTATTGCTTCCTGGATCCTTTCTTTCTATTTGAATTGCCAAATAGAATATTGTTTCCTAGCTGTGGTTTGCCAGGAAAATAAGCATAATAACAAGAAACAGACTAAACAGCTTACATGATGGGGTGATCTGAAAAGATGTACTTTTGTCTACCAGGAATTCTTTTTGTCTCAGATTCACCAAGTTTTTCCGGGATTTTCAATGTAAAACAGAAAAAAACCCTCTCTGAATTGAAGTAAAATTGCGTTTGAAAGATTTGGTATGCTGCTTCTGCAAATCTCATTATGACTGTGTATTTGCCAAACAAGCATTTGACAACACAGACCTCCTCTCCTAAGTCATGAGAAACCCACAGTCTCTTGGGATGAACACAATCATGGATAAATTCTCCATCCATCATAAGTTACTTTAGAATTCTACTTTCACCATTCAAGATATGAAGGTGGAATTTTACTGTCTTAATTAAAAATTGATCTTACTATTACTTTGATAACATAATTATCAGTCACAAATTATCTCAGATCATTCTCCTTTTTCCAGATATCTCTTATACTTTATGAGATATGAAAAAATAATACAATACTTAAAGCTTATGCTACCTTGAAGGCAGGAAAGCCTGGAAAAGTCAGCTGAACAAAAAACATTTTGCTGGCTTAAACAATCATAACTGTTTCCTTGTTTTCTGTATGTTGTTTTGTCTTTACTTTCTACATATTTGGAAACACTGCCAATAAAATTAGTATGTTCAAGCAGAAATTCTAGACTCTTTCCAGATTTTACCAGATTTTTTAGATCAAAAAAATTGTATCTGTAGTTTTATATCTTATCTAAAGTTAAGTACACTAACCACTCAAATCTACTATGCTGGTTTGTATGGTTGAGTAAATCACTATGACCTGTGAACCTACCTATTGATTCTTGAAAAAAGCAGGATATTAGTATCCAGATGTAAAGAATTTCTTTTCAGTAGCCAATTATCAGTCTGAACTGACATTGAATTAGCCGAGGAGGTGAACTTAATAGAGCAAAGCTAATAATATAAAGAGGCTTCAAACATTTCAGAGGAATTCAGTGACTGGTAGAATTGTTATTCAAGATTAAGGTCCCATATCAGAAAACTATGTCTGCGTGATAAGTTGAGTCTGTACTTGTTTTACAATTGTTTACAATTTGTTTTACAATTACAATCTGGGAATTTATGGCCAAGTAAACACACAAAAAGGATGTTCCTGTTAATAGTCCCAGCACTGTCCCTATCCACCCTGTCTATATGAAATGAAAATAACAGCACCTGGAGATCATAAAATAAAAACATTTTTAGTGTTTTTTCCTGTTCTTGCTTACATTCAGTGTAAAGTGAGCATGAATCTGAAAAAATCTGTATGTGTATAAAAAATGTATTTTAAAACTTAGTTAGCTCATGTAATTCTGATTGAAAAGGGAACTCTAAATTCTAAGACACTTCATAGAACTTGAGAACTGAAGTGCCTGGGAGCCATGAGCATAGAGCTCTGCTACCACCTCATAGGATCAATACAGTTCCAAACCCTTACCTGCTCTAGAGATTAAAGTTCTAAACACCTATGTATTTAAGTTTCAAACCTGGAGATAATACTGTAATGAGATTTAGTACGTTCGTTAAGAAAGGGAGAGAGGAAGAGAGGGAGGGAGAGAGGGAGGGAGGGAGAGAGAGAGGAAGGGAGGGAGGGAGAGAGAGAGGAAGGAAGGAAGGAAGGAAGGAAGGAAGGAAGGAAGGAAGGAAGGAAAGGGGAAGAAACAAATGGGTACCTTAGAACTGCTCTGATTGCCTTAGGGGTTCTACATGAGGAATCGGGTCACTTGGGCACACTTTTGTAGAGATCATTGCTAATGTTTCCAAATATTCAGATCTTATACTTAAGTCTAGATTCTCTGATGGAAAAAAAATTAAAAAGGACACATTTTTAAAACCTATTCAACTTTTTCTACAATTTATGCTGCTAAATCATACAGTGTTCTCAGAATCAGCTCATGATGAATTCATGTGAAAGGACGGCTGTTAATTTACTGGTGAACTGGGATCCATACACTTAGTAAATGCAGCCGGAAGTTAAGACAGCATTTCCACTTTTATGACAGACTAAAGCATTTCTCTCATGTGCAGTCAAACCAGGTTCAATTTCCTTCTGTTCCCAAGGGGAACCAGTTTTCCCTGCTGAGATAAATGCTCTAAGCATGATGATGTAAAGCTGTTCTTATGTCCAGCTCCCTTAATTCCATTTGAAATTTTTCTGCCTTCTAAGATTGAATTAAGTATTCATTGGTCCAGTAAAATTTAGTTCCGCTCCCTGTTGCAATGATTTATTAATAAATTTAATTATTAATAAACCTTTACTGAAGCAGGCAACTGAGACTTTAGAATTTACAGGATGTCTTATGTTCCCTCTTTCATTAGTCATTCAAATCCTGTTGTGCACTTAACTGCAGCTGTGGATGCCCCTAGAGAGCGAGGTGCTGCAATGTCCAGCATCTAAGTCTGCGAGCTCTGACTACTGACCGTGAGCTCTAACAGCAGCCTCATCAAAGGGAATGACAGCTGCACCCAGCTTCCCATCACTCAGCTGCCATCTGGACTCTCCAAGCTCAGTCTTGCCACAATACAGCTTGCTGCACTCAAATCTTGAGCCTTATGATAAGGAAAGAGTGAGCTCTGCAGAAAATCTACAAGTAAAGTTCAGACTACAAACATGTGCATGTTTTCCATAGCCTGTTGACTTCCCGGGCTTTCTGGAAAAAGAAAGGCTCAAAAAAACTGATCAGTTTCCAAACCTCGCACCCTCACAAGCACAGTGCTTCCAGCAGGCAGGGGGCATCCAGTTTGATAAATTATCTCTCTTCATAAAGAAAAAAATAATGCTTGTGGTGGTGTAGCATAAAAGGACTAAGTAAAACATTTGACCCTTGTACCTGAACTGAGAGAACATTCTTTTTTCATTCAGTCCAAAACTAAATACCACCAATATTTCCCATGAATCAGAAGCTTTCTGAGCCTTGAAGTGAAAAACTCAATATATAGGACTGTTTCATATAAGATTATTCTTAGGGATAAACGCTGTTTATGTGTTTTGTCCAAGAACAGATTATAGTGAATCACTAGCTGAATATGAGTCAACAAATTAATGCTCTTGCAAAAAAACAGACAAACTCAGATGTTTATCCGCAAGTATTGCTTTCTGCTCTACTGATCACTAGTCAGGCCTTTGATGGAATAATGCATTCAGTTCTCAGAACCACCCTTCAAAAAAACCGTGGACTAACTGCACAGGACACATACAAAAGGAATTAGTATTACCAGAGCGATAGAAACAATGAGAAAGGACAGAATTACGACTGTTTAATCCGTAACATGTCACACTGCGAGTGAGAACAATCTTTAAATACACACCTATCTGCTACAAAAAGAAATGGCATAGGGCATAGTTTCCATGGTCACAATAGATAAAGCACAAAATAATTTGTTGGAAGAAAGATTCAGGTTAAATACCTGGAAAGTCTTTCTAACACGGGAGACAATGAAGTATTGGAGTGAGTTGTAGAAGGACATATTGGAGTTTTTGCTGCTAGTAGCTTTTAAAAATAGCATATACACATTTTCATCAGGAACACTAGATAATCTCTCGCCTTGAGATCCCTATCAACTTATTTCCCAAAACTCTATGCAAAATACATAAGAAAGGGCTCCAAATCAGATGGTCATAAGGCTACAAAGCAAGAAACCCTTTTAGTTACTGAATCTTGCTTCTTTTTCATGGGTTGTAAAGCAGTTCCAGGTGAGTTGGAAGGTTATTACACCTGCTGAGGGCTAAGAACTGTGGTTTTAAGTCTCTTCCAGCAGAAGAAAAAATTAGAGCATCTCCCATGCTCTGCAGAAGTATGAATTCTAGCCTTTTTCAAACAGTTTTAACAGAGTTATTTTTTTAAAAAAGGTTATATCCTAAAGCACCAGTGTGAAGCCAGACTTTAGTGCACTTCCTTGAAGTCCAGCACGCTGCCTTCTGCTTTTCTCCTGCAATGACCACTTCATAGCAGGTATGCAGCAGAGGTCATCTCTGTCATGCACAGAGCAGAAATCAGTTACTTCTTCTTCCTATAGAGGAAAAAAATGATTCTTAGTGACAAAGAGATCCTTTTTACTCCAATACCTCAGATTCTGATTTTTTGCTGCTTTACATGTGACAAAGTTTGGGTCTTGGTAGTTACAGTCTGGTGTTACAAGGTCCCCAGGACTAAGAGTGGGACAGGAAGCAACCTCCAAAGTGTCTCCTTGAGATTTCAGCTAGGTAAAGGAGCACTGTTATTGCTTCTCCAGGTGGAAAAGGTGCATCTTTGGTGCTCTGGGCCACAACATTCACCTGCAGAGCCCTGTTCACTTCTGCTCTGAAGAACTGTGGGCTGAAAGGAAGGAGGCAGCACATGCTGCAGTTGGCCTGGTCCTTTCATGGGCAAAAATGAGTTGGTGAAAACAGCTAATTATGTTCTACTCACACTGAGCATCTTTTCAAGAGCTCGTGCTGTCTAGACCTTACAAGCTTCTCAACTTTAATCTGTGTCATGCTTAATAAAAGACAAGAAAAATAACATTTGCAGATGTTTTTATTTGATCAACAATCTTTTGTTTTATTAGCTGTGAGGCTGGTCTCACGTTTCCTCAGATGTGTCATGTTAATTCTTGCCATACTAGATTGCACAAATCATACTGGGTTGCTGGATCAGACACAAAGTGAAGTGGCTGCCCTAATTATGTGTAATATCTACATGGTCTTCCAGACATTTAACAGACTGAGAGCTTCACCAACAGCGTAACACTGCCAAAACCATGGGGAAAAAACATTCCAGAATGTTTTGGTGTTTTCTTTGGATCAGTGACAATTTCAGGCATAATAAGGGAAGCTGGAGTCCCCTCAAGTTTTAGCTTTGTTTTAACAGCTTCCATAGGAAGGTATTATTTTCAAAACTGGAGATACATGGATCAGCTACACAAAAATAATTCATCTGCAAAGAACTTTGCTCCTGCTTAGATGGCACTCCATCGCAAGCCTATCCAAATGACCTGCCTGTTCATTACTGTGTGCAGCTACATTGCTCTAGGTGTTGGGAATTGTCTGTCCCATAGGAAACAGAGGTATTAGTCTCTTTCTGAGAGAATTCAGCCAGTTGTACACTCCCAGCAGAAGAGGGATCTCCAGTGGTGACTAGCCGTGAGTTTTGAGGCAGCTGCTGCTGAGAATTCCTTTCCTTCATCTCCCTGTGTTCCATGGCATTTTCCTGGAAGCAGAGCCTTTTTACTTGTCCCGTCTCCTACCTCGTGGGCATTGCTCCAGCAATGACCAGAAAGATCAGATTTACCCATAGCCACATAAGGTTATTTGCACACAACACCTAATAGGCAACAATTGCACATAAATCATTGCATCCCATATTTAAAGATATAGAACTGGTTTTAAAAGCAGATAAAAATCCAAGCCCAGCAGCGTTTGTTTACAAAGCTCGTGTATATATCTCTCAGCCCAACATAGTCTGATTTACTAGCTGCAGAGAGCAACACTGTCCTTTTCAAAAGATTGAATCAAATGAGTCAGCAGGGCAGGTCATTGTGAGATACACAAAGAACATCTTCCAGCTGAGACAAGCAAAGAAGCAATGACTCAAACACAGCACTCAGCAGGAGTACCTGCCACACAAAGAAGAAGATCTGAGTCTGATGTACTAGCTTCAACAGGATTAATAACAAAAGTAAAAATAGAAATAAAATTGAAATAAAAATAAATACATAAAAAATAAACATAAAATTGGAGCTAAAATTTAAAAAAAAATCCAAATGGATTATAAGTGCTACTGCTCCACACTAGCAGAAATGAGTTAGGCTCTAATTAGAAATGAGTTTCACAAGGTCACTCTTACCTTACAGGTGATTTGCCAGAGTAAGGAGAAGGTACAGCTTCTGAACCAGACCTGATCCCAGTCTCTGCAGACTATGGGAGTCCACAGAGAAGTCAGGCACAAGCAGCTCTTTGCTTATGTCAGGTTTTCTACCCTTCCTGCTCTGAAGTAAATTCCAGCTGTGATTAAAGAGACTAGCCAAAGACTGCATAAATTTAGCACACACTGAGCTGGACGAATGGTAGGAGACATATTTGAAGCCACCTGGTTTCACATCAGCAACTATTTCTTAGAAATGCTTCCTTTCCGAATCTCAATGCTCCTAGCCTTCCGTGGAACAGAGCTGGCATGACAGAGAGATTCTTGTTTAACACAGCTTGAAAACATAACAAAAATATTTCATTATCAGAAAAAAAAAAGAAGCAACATGTACATAGACCCTTGATGTAACTATGTTATATATCTTATATATGTGTTATATAAGATAAGGGTGTATATGTGGTGTATAAGGGTGTAGGAAGACACAAACTTTATATTGAAAAAATGCATATCTCTTAGCCACAATCAACTGGACATTTTTTACATTTTAAATAAGAGGGGTGGGAGGTGTGTCAGGAATGAAAATTTAACTAATTAAGAGGGGGAAAAATGGTGCTTTAGACCAGATCTCTGCAGAATCTGCCTAATTTTAATCTCAGTCACTTGACTGACTCACAGGTCTGAAGTTAAGCATGTGCCGAATAGTGATTTAAATCACTATAATGTCAAAATCATGATTGACGTCATTTTTGAGAGTTCCTCTACTTACGTCCTCCAGAACTTGATATATTGTATTGATTCATTATTCTTTGGCTGACTGTGTGACCCAGACTTTGGCTGGGAAAATCATCACTGCTTCAAATATTTTCTTCTTCAAACTCTTTCCTAACAGGGATAGATTCCCTATTTCTTGCCTTTTTGAGCTTACCAAAGCTACCCTCTGTAGTCTGAGCTGCTTTCTTTTCTGTGTTGCTGTTGAGGGAGATTTAGCTTGCCTGTAATTCTGTTTAACGTAAGTTAATAATTACTTTTCTGGTAAGTCTCCAGTGCTGATAGGACTAGGTCAGATGCCAGAATCCATTGCTAATGGAACAATTTTTAAATAGCTCGGAGTGGAATTCAGGTGTTAAACAAGAGCGTGGTCATATGGTCAACATGTATGGTCATAAATTAAACAGCTCCAGTGAACAATCCCAGGATGGATTCATTTGCCTACACTGTTACTGTTTGCACTGTTTCATGTAAGCCAGTCCTAGGAACAGTCCTAGGACTTTAACATACACATTTGTGCAACCCAGACTTACTCATATCAACCTTGCGTTCACACTCCACTCCACTACAGTTTACAGGCAAAAAGCAAGGACTAAGCTTGTAAGTAAATTTCACATAAACTGGGACAGTGTAAACATTAAAGGGTATACAGACACATTATCTATAATTTTATGTGCTGATAGGACAGACCATGATGGGTATAAAAGAATTAATAATATTACCTATGCGAGATCTACATCATCATGATTTATTAAGTAGCAAATAAGATAAAGTGTTTCTTTAAATCTCTCAAGCAGACATCAGGATTACTAGATGCTATTTTACCACAAGGTAACTGACTGGCAATTATGCAGCATTCAGAAGTATTTCCAGAGTGCCACTGGAGATTGTAAAAGAATTCCAATAGTTATTCTAAAATATTGTGATTGAATTTTCAACTCATAAATCAATAACATGACAAATAAAGTAAGCAGATGTAGATGGAAGCAACCCACAGTAAGAAATAATATGAAAAATAACATTTAATAGTATTTATTCCAGTTCTTCTTTTCCTGTATTAGGAAAATGAAGGAAAAATGAAGTAGGTAGAAAAGGACAAATGGAATGGACAGTACAAAAACACATAGTAGCCAGATTTAAATTCTGCCCCTCTTGTATGTACTGAAGCACAGGTACTATAGCACTGTTAACCATTCCGATTCACGCTGAGGAGGCTCTAGCACTTGACTTATCAGTAAAGCAAAGTCCTAAGCCTGACTTCAGTGGACTTTGAATCAGTTCCAGTTAAGGAACAGTTACAATGGTGTGTAAAGCATCGTCTTCCATTTGTTTCTTTAGGGAAAAAAAAGCACACGCACACAGAGACTAGCAGTTATCCAAGTCTCTTGTTACATTTCATGCTTTGTCCTGCCAGGACAAAATCGTGATGAGACCAAAGATTTTTCCAGCCAAGAAAACCATAAAACATGCATTACCACTTGTACAGGAGAACTGGTCCAGTACTCCTGTCTCTGAGGTCAGTGGATGATACAGCAGAATAATACCCCTGGTGCTTTATGCAACAGTGTCTCAGCGAGTTCAGGAATGATTCCAGCCAAAACCACATGTCCTACATTCTCAGCCAATGAAACATCGTAAGTGGGGCTGTAACACAGCAAGGCTGCCATGCCGAAATAAAGACAGGCAATGCCCGAGGACCGAGGATATAGAAATGAGAGCTCTTAAATTTCAAAAAGGGGTTTTGACAATAAAGTGTTAAAATATTGAAAGAAAGGATACTTTTTTTTTCTTTTCAATTACTACAGGGACCTGAGAAATAAGTATACACAGCATAACATTTAATCTCACAGGCCTGGGAAATATGCATCAATTTAAGAAAAAGCCATTTTATGCAACTGCAGGGATAATGTGATTCAAAACTGATTAACCGAATCAGTGATTAACCGAATTACTAAAAACCAGACTTGTGAATGAATTACTTAATAATTCTTGAGCAATAGTTCTTGTGAACTGATACCAAGAACCTGGAAGATGACAGTCAGAGCATATGGAGTTAAACTTCAGCCAAGGAACTTCTCAGTTGATTTATTTTTGACAACAATATGGTGAAGAAAAGTGACATGATGCAAAATAAAATTCAGCCCTAAACAATCAGTAGCAAGGTTCATTTCAGAGGAGATTTCACTGCTGGAAAGAAAAGTTCAAGATGATGGTAAGTTTTATCTAAGTGTAGTGAAAAAGAAAAATGAAAGAGAAGCGTGCAGGATAAGCATAGAGTTCTGGAGGAATGAGGAGTTTGCTTTCCTCATCAAAGTGTCTCTTATTTTGTGTAATAAGTTCATTCACTAACAAAATAAAGACTGCCATGAAAATCATGCTACAATGCCAAGCGTTTGACACTGCAGCTTGCCTCAGTTGTGCAAGACTGAACAGCTTCTTAAATTCCAGGTATTATTTTCGAACTACTTCAGGAACAGACTGAAAAAATTATTATCACTGTTAGCACCTAGTATTTCACTTTTACGGTTTTGAAATTTTTCAAAACTAATTACATAAACAGCTATGCATGTACATATTAGGATGGATGGAGAGAAAATACTGTCTCGAATTTTATGGGAGAAACATAGAATAAGACCTATAGGACTGGGACTCAAGCAGTAAGTTTACTATGTAACCAAAGAGCTATTTGCAGTCAATTCATCTCACCAGGATTTATTCTACCTTGTTGAATTCCATAAGAATATAAGAGCCTTCTATCCTCATATTGTCCCTACACTCAATAACATAAAGAGATATTTTTGCTTAATACCAACAGGCTGTTGTATACAATAGATGTGTGCATGAAGTTTCTTACAGTTGTTATAAGAGACCTTTAGAGCTAAAAATACTGGCAATTAAAAGACACAGACCATCTCTACAATATAACTATCTATATATGTGACTTCATCCTGAAAGCCATGAGGCAAGAGGATTTAAAATAAACTGACTTCTGTTTAACATGTTTTATGTGTCATCAAAACATTTAACACAATTGCAAATGACTATTCATAATTAAAACAAAATGAAATTATTAAATGAATGAAATTTTGTTGGTAAACTATAATATTTACTAAACTAATTTTACGGTTAAACACATTAGAAATATGTGCTCCTCAATTATTATTTATATTATGTCAATAGTGACTCATGCTACCTAAAGCTGTGAAAAAGTAAATAAACATCATCTAATGGAAAATTTTCTTCAGGAGTGCTAAATTTAATCCAAAGCTTACAGGGATCAGCAGGAGCCTTTCTGTTGCATTCAATCAAATTGCTCTTAAATGCTTTTCTACTTAAGCAGCATCTTTATGTAGATTAAAATTATGTATTGCTTTTTCTATTCAGTTCTGCAAGTTTCATTCTCATATGCGAGTATTTATTTAATACGGGCCTTGCTTTCTTTTCACAGAAACTCTTTGGCTGCCCTCCTTTGTAAACCCCAAAGAATTTGGATTCCTTGTGCACTAGGCATGAAAGGAGTTCCTTCCAATACTCCTCCAAGAACAGTTTTAATAGCTACTCCTGATATTTACTGTGTAGGCCTATTCGGTCTGTTAGGTTTTAAAATTAATTACTGGATACTTTTTCCCCACTCTCTGTGCCATCTGCTATAATGGGAATGAATCTCAGTTAAGATTCTATTCTAGCACATATCTTCTCCTTTTTGAGCTTCTCATAATTAAAGTGTCTTTGGCTGCCAGGGTACAGAATGATAAACAGACACAATGTCAAGTGATTTAAACTTTGCATAATTCTCACTGACATTGATTTCTGCCAAATATTTGCTTTTCCATTCATTTCAGCTGAGAAAAATGCAAATTAATGGTTCAAAAATGGGCTCCTTGTACCTTTACCAAGAATAAATGCGTCAGAGTAAAAACATTGACATAAAAACTTAATTACATTTAAAATGATGAAAAGAGTATTGAATCTATTTCTTTGTATAGTGTGTTAATTATTGATTTAACTAAATTAGATTACTAAGAGTTGAATAAAACAAAATATTTTCCTATCACATACAAAACAAATGTGAGTTGAGCTTTGTTTAGCTTTAAGCACTTTAATTGTATACTGAATAATACATACATTTTACAGAGAAAACGTTTATTTCACTTGGTATTACATAAACAACCTCTAATATATACTCCATCTAATTTCTTAGGACAGGTGTTCATAACACAAAAACCCCTGATGATAAAGCTAGCAATAACTTACTAACTATGAAATCTAATTGAGAACTATATAAGGAACAAATGATATTCACTAACTTCCCATTAATCCCTTAAGAGAATTCCTCTCTTTCCTCCTATTTATTGAGATATATTGACTTGATCCTTCTGTACGTGCAACCTAGACTTCAGTTTTCAGTATCATTACTTAAACACTTTGAAGTTTAACTCCCAAGCCTACAGTACTCAAATCCGGCAAATAAGCAACATACATAAATAGTTTTAAGCCTCTGATTAGACCCAGTGTCACTTTTTGGGATACCACATAAAATGAGTTGAGTTAAATTTCAGTTATCCAGTTGAGCATGCACTTAGGCTCACTGATAAATCAAGTGTGTCTGCTCCATCAAGGATCAAACTTTAGGATCAAACTTGTAAGGAATGTATCTACTTTTAAAATGCATGAATGATGTGGGAATGATCATTCCAATTTGTTTACAACATATTACTATGTGAAGTCCTCTCAGTAAGATACCAGCATTCGTCTTTCACCTGCCATGATCAGCTTAGCCTTTCTTGATATGTGGGCTTCCCAATAGAAGACTCCAAACTCTTCCATGAAAAGGCTGGGATTATATGGAGAAATGCTAAAGGTTATGAATTTATCAGAACAAGAGAAAGAAGTTTAGGAAAGTTCCTCTGCACAGGTACAGGGATGTTTGCATGTTTTCTCCCTAGATGGTAGATACAGCTCACCAGCTGCGACAGAAGCATGGCCCAAGTTTTGCAGTTGGTCTGGTGCCAAGGAAAGGGCTAAATCTGACACTTAGAGATATGGTGATATAGCCACAGTCTTCTAAGGATTCTCTTAATCTCAGGATTATAGCAGAAATAGTTGTTTTATTTCCATATTCAGATGTAAAAAGAAGCTGCAGTTGTTCTACTCATCCTGCTTGAGGTTAGTGCATCAATCAAGTGGGAATTGTAGGTGTTTTTTTTTAAGACCAAGATGCCAGTGATCCTTAGATTGCAATCCTTAGTCTCCAGTGTGTGCAATCTTTGTGGTTTGTTTCCTGGTTAGAGGACAGAAATCACACCACCACTGCAACAACAGTGGAGACGCCTGAAGGGTATAGAAAATTGCAGAAGCAGGGAACAAGCTACTTGGAGTTTGTTAGGACATCCTCTTAGGATAAGAGGAGATCACTTGCTCACATGGAGGAATTGTAAAGGTTAAAAATTTTGGAATATGCCGCTGCATTAGGGCCCATCTGAAACTGAAAGCACTATGTCCTTCACTGGTGAAGGGAACTGTCAGCACAAAACTATTGGCTTAGGCAACTAGTACCTGCCTGTTGTTCAAACATGGAAAGGTTTCTGGAATTAAAGGCATTTTTACAGAAGGTTTTTACTTAGTTTTGAACAATTTATCATAAATGTTGAAATCAACTACGTTCATTAAAATTTACATTTCATTAGCACTATGGCAAATTAATTTATCTCTCATTTTAGAACAGAGTCTTCTTAACTCTTTGTTTCACTTCAGATTCAGTTTGTTCCTTGTGTGCATCCTAACTTCATTCTAAGAACTTATCCAAATGTTAAGAATTAAGCACAGAAGTATTCCTTGGTGCCATGCACAGACCTTTCATTTCATCGATATGGAAAAATCACACACACTCAAAGTAGTGCTCAGGCATTACAGAATGTAAGTATTAAAATACTTAGTTAAGTCATACCTACTTCTGTGCAAGTTTACCATCTCAGTGAAGCTGGTAATTCTGCACAAAGAATTTAATAATTTAACGTTGTGTTCTGAGTTCTAGTCTTCAGAACCAAAAAGAAAATCTCCAGAAACTAAGAAAGGAACAGAAATACAGAAATTATGGAGATGTGCCTTTCAAAACCATATAGGTTTTAATAAATCCTTTGTTTATATGGATTTGAAGTTAGAGTCTCAGAAGAAACTGATAGCTTGGGAATCACGTTCAGAAACTCTTCATCCAGCCTTCTTCTACAATAATCCTATTCAAGAATCATATTAAACATTTACAGATAATATATTATATAAAGACAAATGGAAAAAAAGATGGCTCCCGCATGTCTTGTCAGTCTCTGTGATTCAGACTGTCTAACTTAAGCAAGGCATGTCTCTTGATCGAGAAAAGCAAAAAAATTAACTTCCTTGGATTAATTAGAAATCACTTAGTAGAAGTTAATCGTTCACAAAGGCTGACAGAGGATCTGGGGCCTCTGTTTTTACAACAATTTTGATAGATCTAAGGCTAATTGATCCATTCTTCATTATGAGAAACAGCCCATAATGTTCCATTTACCCATGTCCACTGTGAATATACTCCTTAAACTTCCCCTACTACCATTCTGCTTTCACCCAAGCACTCAGCTTTTTCACCTTCTACAGAATTGCTTATTTTTCCTGCCCACCCCTCTTGTTTTCTCTACATTTTCAGCTGTTCAGCAGAATGCCCAGTACATGCTCTATCGTCATTTCACTGGTGGATAAGGTCCCATTGTTTTCCACTGAGAAAAAAATTGCTTTCCGAAAACAGTTTGCATTTGCAGTCTCTTCCAGTCTACTTTAGTATTAAAATTTCCCTTTCTCACAGTCTTCATGTGGTTTTTCTCCTATAGAAATGACTATTGCCAGGTCTCAGGAGAGCGTAGTTGTGCCGCAGCACCTTTTTCAGCTTGCGTCACTAGAACATCATAGTCTGGAACCAGTTTTCCGTCTTGCGGTTCACCCATTTTGTTTCCTCTGCCCTCTCTGAATTCTCAACAAGGAGATTTTTTTTGCTTTCTTAACTGCGGGGCTTAAGGGATCACAATATACAGTTATTTGTGGCTTGGCTTTCTCCCTCTATTTCTCTCATCTTACAATGCTGCTCTCCCACCAGTTCAAACTTCTAAGGTAGTTAGTTCTCTCAAGTTATGAAGCCAAGGAAAAAAAAAAGAAGAAGAAAAAAAAGATTTTCTTTCTACTACTTTCTGTTCTTGTTTAAAGCTACTGTAAGTGAAGTGCCATTGTTGCATCTGGCAGTTAAAGAGATGCAAGTATACAATAATTACCTTTGTTATCTCTAAGCACAAAAGAATTCAAAGGTCACAGCCTTTTCTACCTACATCCAGCTTATGCACTAAAGCAGCTAATGCATTAAGGTTTTGTCAATGACATTTGTTCTGCTCACTGAAGTCAAGTTTATCTCCTGTGCTGGGACTGGTTGTAGACTTTTGTCAGCAGTATCACCCATATAGGACATTTCCCGTGTAACAAGGCAGTAGGGAGAAAAATCTTAACCCTTACAGCTTTTAAAATGTATTAATCTTTATATACCATTGTTATTACATATGGGTTACATTTTCACATTTCAGTATTTTCACAAGAATCTATTTAAAGAAATTCTCCAGCAGCTGCTAAAACAGACACAATCTCTAGGTCAGGAAACTCCATGGTTCTGCTTGTTTTGGTGCAAATCTTGTATTCATAAATTATGACAGAATACATTCCATAAAGATAATGAAGATAGTGCAAGTTTTGTGCCTGACTGTTCCTTATTGAAGAGTTATTGTTAAAATGCAGTGATACCCCCTCATTAAAAAACTAACTATAATGCTTCTGAAAAGTCCATTTTTGCCTTGTTAAAATTAAGAGATATCTAGCTTCACAAAGCTCCTGGAGAGAATAGTGTCTAGAACTAATACATATTTCATTCTGGTTCGAAATACTCATGGGAGAACAACATTAGGTGAGCATCAATCGTGTGGAAAGCAAGTACAAATATTAACTTCTGTAATACCCAGCAGATGTCAAACAGTTTTCAATCTAATGACAAATAACTGTGGAATTGCTATTATACATCTTGAAAGCCTCAATATTGCCAACATACTACTGTAAACTACCAAGAGTGCTAGTATCCTGATGTTATTTTATTTTCCTCAATAATTAACACAGTGTGCTGCTGTGCTAGCACACCTACACTACTTTAGGGTAAAAGACATGCTCAGTTTCTTGCTTCATTTTAAAAACTAACAGCTGTGTACCTTATGGTGAATTATAAACTTTTTTTAACAAGACAAATGTTTTCCACTTTTATCTGAAGTATTAAGTCCTCTTAGTTGGACAATTAAGAATTTAAATTGAGGCCTTTAGAATGACATTCTCAAAGTAAACTCTTGACTAGGTTTTATCTTTGGAAACATATGCACTCATGTAGTGCATACACAGCAAAAAACCCCTTTCAACCAGTCACATTTCGCCCTTGGCTTCAATGAGGGTTGGATCACATTCTTAAAGATAATAAATTACAGAAAATGGGGTCTATAATCTTGAATAATAACATGAAGAAAGAGTGCAGCAGGAGTAACACTGCAGATCCAGCTGCTCAGCCACTAAGAAAGATGCTTTTCCTTCACAGGGAGGAAAAACACATGCACACCTCCTTGATGAATTATGGGACATTGTTGTCATTTCTTCCAGGAACAAAATGCAGAGGGCACAGTGACTGCTACACCACCAGTAAATATGAAAATAATGATTATCTCATCACCAAAGCTTCTAGGTTTTGGCTTTTAATGCTTGCACTCTTCGAAATGCTCTCTAAAACACTTCATTTTCTTTCTGAAGCTTCAAATGATGCCAAGAAAAGGGGCAACAATTTTTTCAGTCTGAAGATTGTTTCCTGAATTCAGATAAGCTGTGAATTATAATAAATTTAAGAACAAAAGATAAGAACACAGCTACCCATTAGAAGGGAATATGCACAAAGGAAGTGGTTTTCATATTACAATTTGTATTCCTCATTCACAAATCAATTTTTCAAGGTCAGAGGAAGATATTCTCTCCTACAGGATACTAAAATTTTCCAGAGACTTACATACTAAACTGCTTGTTGTCTTTTCAAAAAGTTGTATTGGATGCACAAAAACTGTGAAGATGTTTCAGAATAAATTCTTTCTGTTGTGGCATTGCTGTTTTCAAAAGGTAAGACAAGCCTGGCATTTGGTGTTAACATTTTGACTTTCCCACACTTGCAATACATGCTGGTCTTGGAAGAGGACAAATAAAATACCTTTTTTTTCCAGTACCTAAAATCTTTTGTACCTTTGAAGGGTATGTTTTTCATCCCACCTAACCTATTTAATAAATGCCAGTTTGATATTGCCAGTTGTAAATCAAAGTTTATTTCATGGGATTTAAAGTTGCTCAACAATTTGTCAAAAATACAAACTGAAATGGATAATGAGACTGCATTATCACTCAGCAAGTTTTTCTATTGCCATATTGTACCACATGCTCTTGCTGTTTATCAGACTGTACTCTGCAAGTCCTTTATACTGGCAGAATTTGGTACTACTCCCAAAATAGACTGACCTTGTCCTTCTGCCACTTACTCCTTTCAAGTTGCATGCCACTTACTCATGTTAATTACAGCACCAGTATTTGTGCACACCCACACAGCCACAGGTTGGAGAACTGATCCAGATGAAAAGCCACCTCTAATTTTTGCTGAGCAGGAACAGGAGAATTGGCAGAGGATGGGGCTTCCTTAAGTAGCACCCATAGCTTATTGCCAGACTAAAATGAATTTATAGTACCTGTTTTCTATTCTGAGAAATGTTCTTGGAGTTGGTACTAGTTAAACTACAGCTATGAATTTTACTAGCTCCTCCATTCCTGAAGGTTTTTCGGATTTGGCCAGACAAAGTCATGGCTGACATAATGTTAACAATAGTCTTCCTTGGAGCACAAACTTTGACTAGAAACTTTCAGAGGCCCAACCACATTTCCACAACCTGTGATCTGAGGTACTGAAATAAATCTGGTAATTAGTTAATTAAAACAAATGCATATAGGATTCTCTCTCACTGTCAGTGTAGATTGTAGATGACAGTCTTGGCTTTTACATCTGAAAACTACTCTGTCCTGTTAATGCAGGTTTTCAAAGCACTCCACAGATAGCAAAGGGGGAAGTCCTTTATGAGGGTAAGCATACAAAATTGTGATTGTTTGAAGTTACATCACTTTTTCCACATATGCACGTGTTTTTCTCCCTGTGAAGGAAGAGCATCTTTCTTAGTGGCTGAGCAGCTGGATCTGCAGTGTTACTCCTGCTGCACTCTTTCTTCATATTACTCAACATTATAGACCCCATTTTCTGTAATTTATTATCTTTAAGAATGTGATCCAACCTTCACTGAAGCCAAGGTAGAAATGTGACTGGTTGAAAGGGCTGGAGGGCAGAAACTTGGCATCCTACTTGGCCTCACCCACTAGCTAACCTGCTTTTGCCTATTTCTCAATCACTTACTTATCAGATATCTTTCTCCTCATGGAAGCCCAAACCCAAAAGGGTTCTTGGGAAAAGGGTCACTGAACATATCATTACAAGAGGCCTGGTAGAATGTAACTTAAGTGGGGAAGCAATGAGCCAGCTGCACAGGAACACTTGGCACATTGATATGCAGGACACAGTCTAACTCCACAAGGACCTCAGACTGTGTGCTGGGGAGTATGGGGAATACAAGAAGAAAATAAAAAGAATGGGTCACAGATACAGAACAGGATGCATAAAGGCAGACTCGCTATAGGATATTACTAGTACTTACAGAATATGCCACTGTAGCAGATCTTTTTTCACTCTGTAATCGAGGAAGTATTAGATTATTTCTAGTTTAAAATGCAAGTGAAGTTTATGGCCATGAGAGAGAAATGTGAGAATTATTGAAGTGTTCCGAAAGACCAGGACATTTCCTGAAGGAGTTTCTTTTCCAGGCTGTATGGAATCCTACACAAGTATCCAGAAACTGTGGTATGTAACTGTTTGACCAACGCACAAGGTTTCCCAGGTGGCAAGCCTACAATGCATCACCCATTAAGGCCAATGGAATGATGTTCATTAACAACCACGAGCTTCTAAACCTCATCTGCACCTTAGAGCCCTAAGGCTCCAGCTAGCAGCTTGGAGCTTAGGGCTTAGATTTCCATCTCGATCATTTTATTAACATAGGAATAACCTAAAGCCGCTGAGCACTCCCAGTGAAGTCCATGCAAACAGTCTCTTAGATGTTTGCTTGAACTGACTCACACAAGAACTAAAGACCGAAACTCTGAGCAAGTACTGAAATAAAATCCTTCCCTTAACCATGCTTTTTAACAGTTTTCAAAATACCACTATACCACATCTTTTAAAAGCTTCGGTGAATAAGTATCTGACAAAATTTATTCTAAGCATTTTTTATTTATGCTATTTTTTTCACAGTATACTAAGCAAGTTAACTGACACTCCATTTGGTTAAAGCAAGGTGTTTACCTGTGCATTTACTTATTAAATATTAATTTATAAATTTCTCTAGATACTACTTATACCCTGTGGCTGCACCAGTCATGAACAAAAATTCACCTTAAATTTTTTAGCCTCCAGATACATCAGCTCTTATATCATCATAAACTAGTACCAGGAAATATCCAGTGTACAATTTGTTAATGTCATGAGCAGAAAAATTACACAGTACATTTTGCAGAGGCCTGTCAAAAAGATTTAGAACAGTTCTTCACAAATGCTAGACTAATATGCTTTAAAGTTTCAAAACAGTGATTTTCTTATCAGTGTCCACAGTTGGGAAAAAAGAAATGCCACATTACAGGATATTATTTTTTATCTTCTTAAGCTTAGAATGTTTATATCACTTTTTAAAGAATAAATCATACAAACCAGTTGATTAAGTCAATACCAACTCCCAGCAGCTCCAAGTTAGTAAGTCTATCATTACTCTCATTTTGACTAAATGGTTTTACATTGTTATGCACATAAATTGCTAAGCAGCAGAATATATACTGAAATTTATTGTAAAATATGTTATAAAGTGACACTGTGTGTGAGAGACAAACTTTAACTGCAGTAGAAGCAGAGCATTTGCAGCAACAGCAAAAAACAACAGAACCAGTTGTTACTTTCACAAAAAACCACAACACAGCAGTTTCTGATTAGGTAACAGTTCTTATGATTATTTTCCTGGTAATTTTAAGAACCATAGCAAAAACTGTTAACAAAAAGTCAGTCCTGTCCAAATAAAAGAGTGCAGTAGAAATAAAGAAGCTTGCAAGCACTGAAATACAAATGCACTAGAAGTCCCTTGAGCAATGGAATTGACATATCCCATTTCTCCAGATTTGTGTTTTGTTTTACCATGCATTTCACTGCAGTCCTCCCTACCTTGCACAAGTTAATAACCAAATGTGTCTAATAAGACTGAACTCTAATCATTCCTAAGCCTGGTCCGCCAGCAGATACACAATGAGTTTGATCGCACGTGTGGATGAAGTGTTCCCTCAGCCAGTTAGGCTTCCGCAGGAACACCACCTAGGAGCTGCATATTGTAACACATCCATACAAGACCAGCCATAATTACAACGGCCTGTTGTGGCTCACCACAAAAATTTCTGACCAAAAATACTAAAAAAAAAAAACAAAACCATTTTAAAATGTCACAAAAAATGATTTTTAAAACTCCACACATTTTCTTACCAAGTTAAATATAGTTTGACACTATTAATGGAAATACTTCTTTCTGATCTTCCTCTGCTCTGCAAATTCTGATGACAAAAACATGAATTTATGCCACAGGAAATATCTCGATTGCTGAAGCTGAATGTTAACACATTCATGTTCCAGTTATATTCTGACTCTGGTCATTCTCAAACACTCCAAAGAAAAACTCGGATGGCTCTTTTACTTTGACTTCTCAAAGATTTTACATAAAATACCTTTCATAAAAATGGAACATTTTGTCTGTTAAAGTCAGAGGTAGGTCTGCTGGCTTCGCTGGAACAACACCAAACTGCAGTGTTAAAAATGAGACTATGTATTTTCCAAAAAATAAAAAAGCCAAACAACAAAAAACAAACCAACAAAAAACAAACCAACCAACCAAACCAAACTTGCTTACCTAATTTGTCATCAGTCCTAAAAAATTATCTGGTTTTAAACAACCCTGCTTGTCCAGAATTATCCCAAAACAGCAACAGTGGTATTATAAACCTCTGGGAAAAAAGATTTCTAAATACAGAGCTCCTTTATTGATCATCTGTGGGAGTCTGTATGTAGGTTGCTAAACCCTTTAATTTCAGTAGCATTTCACGACAGCAGACAACCTGGCCTGTGTGCTTCCTAATGCAAAACTGGAAATCTCTCATACTTAATTCAGGAATCCACATCCTAATATATTAGCCTTAGTTATCAACACTCAGTATAGGTTGTACTCTAGCAATACATGTTTGCAGAAACACAACAAAGTTGACACACTTGTCCAATCTTCCACTTGTTTAAGAAGGGGGCTTAGCCTGATTGATGAGCCTTTCCAATATGCAGTATTATAAGTCACAGTAAGACACAGGAGTAACGCTGCTTGCTAGGAGGAAACTACTTCTATGTAAGAATACAACAATGCATCACATTTTAATAAAAAATAGAATATTTTTCTATGCTTTCTGTGTTTTTTCTATCCTTCTACAGACAACTAATATTATTACATTAATTTTAGAGCACTCATGGCCCTAATTAGTACACTACAAGCACAGAAGCTGCATTTCCTTCTCAAAATAAATACATCCTAATTTTAAACATGACAGAAGCGGTGAGTCTGAGAAATTAGAGAAAAATGTAGGTGAGGGAAACAAAAGTTCACACTACTGTGCAATACAATATCGAGATGTTAAAAACCTGTGAGATTGATGTTTCCAAATTTATTTCTTTTTATGCTTTATCCAGAAATCTGTTATTGCCAAGTGCTGTTCAAACCAGTTACCCTTATTTGTTGGCTCAAGTAGGACTTCACACCCCTGTGAAAATTTTAAAGACGTGTTCTTCGTGCCTGGGTAGAAGCACTGAAATCATTAGAATTAAATTTGTGTAAAAGTGGGTACATATAAAAGGTGATTCATTCTATTTGTTTAGACTTTGGCCTTCCACACTCTTCAGATCTCAAATGTCAGTTTGCTTTCAGTATGGAAAACAACCATCTGATGCTGATAAAGAGAATAAACATATCTGTGAGGCCTCCTACACGCTTTAATGTAGGTGGATGCTGGAGCTATGTGGGTATGTGTACTCATGAGCTTTATACCTCATTATTTGTCTTTTAATCTTTTTACTAATTTAATTGAGCAGCTTCATCTCATATTTTTGGCATTTGTTCAAAATACTTATGCTTCCTTCAATTAAATGTACCGTAAACCAGACCTACATAGCTAAACTGTACACTAGGTTTGACCCACTTAAAAGGCATCAACTCACTGGTTTTCCTTGTTTCAGTAAGCTAGAACCAAACAGGAATGACACTGGCAAGATAAAGCCTAACTACAGAATCCAAACAGATACTCATTATGTATGTATTTAAATATGAGATGAGTGATGCCTACTTAAGGAATGAGCTGAGAAGTTAAATTCCTCTATAGGCTTGTTGTTATTTGCCATGCAGGAGAAAATCACTGTAGAGCTCAGGAAGAGCTAATGGATATATCAGAAGCTTATCAACATTCTGAAAGACCATTTGCATAAAGTATACTCCAGTCACTATTCTCCCATTCAGTTTAAATTAGTTTAGAGATGCATATATTACTACTGAATATTCAGCTTATACTACCAATATGTCTAGTTTATGTCAGGACATATGGAGACAGGATGTTCCTGACATATGTCTGGAACAAGGAGGAGATATGAACCTGGCAGTAATATGATTGAAAATAGAATGACTTATGGGCCAAAAAATGGAACTACCATCCCCTTTAGCACTCTGCAAAACTACTATACCCCAGCTGCTTTGAAGGGCTTGGTTTTAAAAAACATAAGGTTCTGCACATATCAATAATATTCAACTCCCTCTATTTGTGCCCTTCTACTTTCTCTACTTGTAAAAGATTGTATCATTGCCACATTATTTCAGAAATTGCCCTTTCTGGTGCTTCACAAACCTGAACAGCTTCCACAAGGGCTGTTTCTCCCAGTTTGGCAAGTCCGTCTTCAGATATGTTCTCAACCCTATTTCCACACTGTCCCCAGTTACTACTGTAGTTGTTAGTAAATAATCTGAATTACCTATCACCTGGAATTGTTGGTCACCATCTCATGACAAGTAGTCTAGCATCACAACAGATGTCAGCACAGATATCAATGAGCAGACCATGATTTTTTTTCCCCCTATGGAAGGATTCATCTTCCTGACTGAGAAGAAAATATTTTTTCTAAACTCTTGGCTCATTCTCAGCCCCAGACCTTGTCATTTCACTTTCTGAACAGATGGTGTCATTTGTATAAGTAAGAAATTCTGCCTCATGTTTCCAAATTAATCTTACAAATATGACATCTGGCTTAATGAAAATAAAACAAAAGAAAAAGCATCCACTCAGACTGATGACACATGAGCATAATAGTGCAATAGAAAAGGAATAGGCCCAAGGGTTGAATTGGTGTTGTGTGAGCTGTAGTCATCAAAAATCTAAAAAAACAAGGGTATTTTCATAGGCCATCATCATGGAACACATAATGGAAAAAGACACGGAGCTGAAACAGTAATTGCTGAAACCTATGATTTTTTGAATCTGGGAGTACTTTTGTAATGAGATGGATTTTGTATTTGAACACCATACAGCTGAACTTTATGACATCCTCATCTTAAGCATTTGCAGTAAGATCTCTCTTGGAATATGTTGATTAAAAAATACTATCAGCTGAATGTATTTTGTCCAAACACAATGAAATAGTTAATACACATGACAGCATAAACATCCTTCCACAATTCCACAGAATTTGAAAGGACGATCTTTTCCAGGAGAGGCAGAGAAACAGACAGTAATAAAGGTTGGGAAGCGCAGACTGAGCTAGGCATTAAAGTCAGGTTTAGCAGAGTACAATGAATGTGTTTATACAAAGCAATGCCATGTAAAAAGAAATGAAATACCTCCAAATGAACTAACTCTAGTACTGCGAGCAGCGTGCTGCACTAGCACGGTGCTCTTCAAGGCAACATCGTAATTCACAGAAAGCTGGTTATCATGGGTATTGCTAAGCTAACGACATCCTAACCCAAGTCCTTAGATGTATATTAAAGGACGTTTGCCCAGAGCTGTCTTGTGCCACAATTACAGAGGGCTCTTAGAACACAGGGGTGAGTTTTGAGACAAGAGTCAGTCAAGACTAATTGCTGAAAGCTAGTTGCAGGAAAGAAAAAAAAAAAGGAGACCAGCAGGATCCATAAGTCAGAGTCATCTCCTGAAAAATAAATATTGAATACCTTGGGTCATGTCTTCAGCAACCACAAGCTGACACAGAGCCTCTGAAATTTCAGAGCTATGCAAAACACTAGTGGTTGGGACATGGTCACAAAATTAAATCCAGTGCTGAGCAGTTACTTCTGAATGTGTTTACCTGTGCATTATGCACTGAGCCCTCCTTTCCTAATTGTAGTAATCACCTGTGTACCTGCCAATCTCTTTCGTATAAGTAGGTTCTTTAGGCATTAATGTCCCCTTTCAGGAAACATTGTCCTAAGGGTGAGAAATAAACATAGATGGCCAAAATTCACAAATGTTCAGACTGGTGAAAAGTGGGAAAATTTTATCTTTGAAAAGGCATCTATGCATATTTAGTAGGAGCTAAATTGTACATAAATAAAAATAAAAATCAGATAAAAATAAAAATAAAGATAAAAATCAATTGTACAGTTAACAAGACTAGCAGGATATGTTTAGAAAAGGGAGTGGAGACTCATGCGCAGAAAACCAGGGATGATAAAGCTGCCAGGTAAAATAACTCACTGATTCTCAGACAGCCACATCACCTGGCTATGCAAGAAGTAAAACAGATGGTAAATGGTAATACTATTGGATTTATAAACGACGTATCATATTGAACAAATATGTACTGCGTAGCAAGTGCAAAGGACATCTAACCTATATTATCCAGGCTATAATAGGAATATTGGGTGTAATACAATTCTTAGACTTTGCAAATCCAAGTGGTCTCAGCAGAGATATGTGCACGTCAGTTGCAGTTGAAATCAGTAACTACCTAGCCGAGTTTATGCATGCTACACAAGCCCATGGAACAGACAGCAGAACCGCAATACAGACTTCCCAAAAATAACTACATAGTTCTGGGAAAAAAAAAAAAAAAAAGATAAATTTGATCCTATTGTCCTAATGGAAATCCTCTGATGGTGCATCAAAATGTTCCAAGGTATTCAGACTGCATTTAAAAGAACGGTTACAGCTTATGTACAGAAACTAGCTGACTTGGAAATAACACTAACTGGGGTAGGGAACTATATTGAGCTGGATGGTCATTTCAGATTTATAAAGTTCTATAGACATACATTGCATCGCATGCTCAGCTCCACAATACCACAGTTATGTGGTTATCACCCTCAGAACTACTTAATTCAGGTTGGGCTTGCTGGTGTGAATTGCTGTCATACCTAAGACTTCCACACAGATATTTCCTCCTCCCCTTCTCCGCAAGAATGCCTGAAAAACAATTGGTGAAACTTCAGAGCCTAGGCTAATTAACCTCTGGCATTCCTAATATCCTTGTCAAGATCTAAATGACAGCAATATACTAATTCTGTAAGCAAACATTTAAGAAAAACTTTATACAAGTCGGACAAAGCAGCTTTCATACAGGCTGAGCAGCTGATAAAACACTGGCATGGTACAGACAGAATGTGAAAGAAGCACATATTAAAAAATAGTAATGCATTACCAAGTTGAAGGTGGGACATCCAATCTTCCATACTAAAACGAGTCATTTGAAAAAAAGCAATGAGCACTGCAATAGCAAAATCTGCAGATGACAAAACAGTGTTACAGATAAACAAGATCAAATGCTGTGAGAAATATCAGAGGATCTCTACTAAGCTAGGGGAGCAACAAATAAAATTCAGGACTGTGCTATTCAAAGCAAAGATGGCCTAATCTAAACATTTTTTGCTTCTCAGTTAACTGTCATTCACCAATGATTATTGGGTTAAGAATGCTGGTCAATGAGCAATGATGTTTCAGAAGGCAAACAAAAAGCAAGAATGTTCAAAAAAAATTATAAAATCCTCGCAGAAAGCAATGATGCACTGTCACCTGCAAGACACTGTTCAGTTCTATTTATCTTGTTTCAAAAATTTAAAAAATTAACACTTGTAAGAGAAGCAGAGGAAGTTCAGCAAAGCCTCATTCTTTTAGTTTCATCCTTACCGTGTGAGCCAGCTGACAACTTTGGTGAGACAAGGGCTGGTATTCATCTGCAGAACACCTTTGGACAGCTCAATAATGCACACAATGTCTCGTCATTTGGGATCACAGTAGAATTCTTTATTTGCTTCATTCATTAAACTTTTCCCTGTGGACAAAGCTCCTCTCACACCACTCTACAAACTCTGCCTCTTTGCTGTGCCATGTGTCCTTTGTCAAAGCACAATGTACTTCACAGACAGCACAGTAGCCATACTTGCAGACCTCACACTTCAATTATAGGACTGCTTTAGCTTGTTTGATTCAAATAGAATGAATTCCAAAATTACAAAGCCAAAAATACATCACAATCTAATCCCCTTCCTTCTGATGCATACCACATAAAACCAGCTTTCTGTACCACAATTCTCCCACTTCTCTTCAAAGACACAATTATGTATGATCTGTAAAGTAATTGCTATATTTTTTCACATAATTCCCCCATTCATATATAAAAAAAATAGCAGGTATGTCAATAACTGTAGTCTAGTTATTTAAGGAAAAGTTGAAAAAAATTTAAGCAGATAATTTACACAAGTGAAGGTGTGGGCCCAGGATTTTTCTTCTCTACCTTCATCACCTCCCAAACAAAGAAGACAAAGAATCTTCCCACAGAGGAAATAAATAGACTTTTTCATAATCTCATCCTTGAAAGCTGTTTAAAAACACAATTATCAAAGGCTTTTCACAGACTCTTTAACACTACGTAGAATACTGCAGTAATACTTCTACAATGAGAACAGCAGCTGGGATGTTTAACGGAATCATAATATAGAATGGCAAATAAAAGTAAATAAAGCCAAATTTGTTGAGGGCAGTCATGGCACCTCTACCCAACAAGCACACTTTTCATTCCTGATCAGCAAAGTCCCAGGAGGTAAACTGCACTTCAAAGATGTCAGCTGATGACAGGTATCTGGGAACAGCAATCCTGGAAGATCAGTGAACAAAACAGCAGATTTGGGGCTTTCCTGCACTTTGATATTCATGATGGTTTTGCTTTTCGATGCTTGACACTGCCTTCCTGAGGTAAGTTGTATGTGACTACCTCTTTTGGCTCTGCTCAGCTTTGGAAAAGTGTCAGCTTTGTCCAGTCTGTGGAACTGCATTTTACAGAAGTTATGAACTGGAAATGGTACAGCATGGAATGGTCCTAATTAAATACCTAGACAGCATGATCTGTGAAAAAAGATTGAGAATGTTTATCCTAAGGAAGGAAAGAGTGAAGGTAAAATATAAAAACAAACTACAGATACTCTGATAACGCAAAAAAGAGGAATCATCTGTCCTTTGATGTCTTTGATGGATAGGCAAAGGAGCCATTGTTTTAAGTTTCTGAAGCAGTGATTAGGTTTAAGTAACTGGATAACCTTAAAATGTTCAGGAAAACTTTGTAACAGTAAGGCCAGGTTAAGGTCTGGTGTGATACAAATGCCTTGAGAGGCATCATCCGAAGTCTTTTAAAATAGGTTAAACAATGCAAATGGCACGTTTTGCCCTGTCTCTTATGACTGTCACTCTGCTACTAAACTGCAAGAACTTAAGACCTCTTTTCATCATTGAAAAATATGAGAATGGAGTGATAATTAGAGAAGTAGATTTATTCACCAGGAGTATGAGAAGCCAGGACTTCATGTGTTACGAATCAATAGAGCACAGAGTGCATGAGCTGGTTGGCACCTTAATTAAAAAAAAAAACAAAACAAACTAAACAAACAAAAAAAAAAACAGGCTTCAATGTAGTCCCTTTCAAAATGTCAGCACAGAAACAGTATAATAAATGTGTGAGCTGTAAGTACTGTCATAAATCAAAATTGTCTAAAACACAGAAATAAAAGAGCAGTAATAAGTAGCCAATTTTCTTTACTGAAAAAGTAAGTTGACCAGTACAAGACCAAGCTGTTTGTTTCTTTTTAAGCATAACTGAAACAAAACTGGAACAAAAGCTGAGTAGTAAGCAAGAAAAAACTGCAGGTGCTTCAAAGTTATTTAGGGTGGTCAAGTCCAGGCAGGACTTTGAGAAGTTTACAAGAGAAACCAAAGTAATCACCAAAATAGCAAATGAAACTCAATGTAAGTATGTACAAAATAACCCACATTGGACAGAAGAAAAAAGGAAGAGCATACTTTCATCATCCTAAATTAACTGTGTGAACTTAGGAAAATAGTCTGGTATCACTGTAGAAAACTCATTAAAGACTTCAGCTCAATGCTGAGCTGCGGTAAAAAAGCAGACATGATGTTTTGAAGGATAAGAAACAGCACAGTGAATAATACAGAAAACATTGTAATGCTTTGATACAAATCAGTGGTGGAGTCTCATCTGGAATGCTGTATGTGCTTCTGATTACCCAGTCTCAAAAAGGATAGTGCAGAACTAGGCAGGATTCAGAGAAGAGCAATGCAAATGATCAAAGGGATAGAAACATCGTATACAATAATCAGAAAGGCTGAAATATAGAATGACTTAGCATCTGAAAGGAACAGACTGCCCATGACAAACGTGCACTATGATGAAGTATGGAGGAAGCAAATAAAAGTTTTCCTTCTCCCTGCCTTTTGACACAAGAACAAAGTTATTAATTGATATGAAAACAGTACAAATTTAAAACAAAAAAGGAGATACTTCACATCTAACACACAATTAATCTGTATAAAGCATAAATGTGATTAAAGCCAAGTACTTGTACTCCGACATTTTCTAAATGTTATTAAGCAATTAAAAAAAAAAATTAAAGGACTTCAGAGTGCTAGCAAAATTTGGATGGAACAGTAAACCAATTAGGGATAAGGAGTAAGCCAAATCTAGGAGGCAGATTACCCTCTGCTTTACAAGCAATTTCTTGTACTTCCTCAGCTACCTGGCAATGGCCAAAGTTGACTGCAGCTTGCTGAACTAGACCAACCACTGATCTTACTACAGCCCCTTCTCTCCGTCTGCGAGAGATGAAGGAGGGAAGTGCATTGTACATCAGTTAAGACAGAAGCTGTTAGGAAATGGCACACCACCAGCAGAAAGAAACAGTGAAAAACAGTTTGTAAGACATTATCAAAATCCATCCATCAAAGTCGAATTTAAGAATGACAGGAATGCTAAACTAAAGTTGCTGACCATGGAAGGAAGAAGGATGCCTTGAACACAGCTATAAAATCTAGATAAATAGGGAAAAAAAGTAGATTTACTAAGGCAAAGATGTGGATACACAACAGGCAGAGGTCAAGTGCAGCTAAGGAAGCTCCTTCTAGGCTTCTCATAGCACCAACTAACCTATTTGAAGGTGAAAATGTAATACATTATGCTTTGTTTAAAATGGAGTATATCTGCATGACAGCAAAGGTATGCTGGCAAAGGCCTCAGTCGAGGCACACTTCCAAGCATTAAAACTGAGTTAACATGTTATAAACAGGTGGGAAAACAGGAACTCAGTCCAGAAGGTGACTCTAAGAGAGACTGTAGTTGACACTAAACAAAGGCACTTAGAAAACTAACTTAGATTTCAAAGTGTGCATATGAAGAATTAAAAGACTTTTAGGCACAACTTTCAGGGACACTACCAGGAATTACACTTTTAGGTCCCACTGGTAATCAAAATAAAATGGTAAATGCATATGTATCTTTGCAAATCTCCTCTTGAAAGGACTAAGATTCCCTTGCTATATATATCTGTGTTTGTTTGTTTGTGTATACATGTATATGTATGTATATATATAGGCAAAGCAAATGTGGCCACGACTATTTTGTGACACTGAGGGCAAATGGCAACTGATTGGGTCTCTGTTACTAAAGTGTCTTAAACTGGGTGCCTTAGACTGCAAAACAGACAGGACACAACCTGGGAATAGATGTTGAGCAATGTCAGCTCCGAAATCCCACCCACGAATTGCCTGGGAAAGGGTCCGCTGGCCTATCCCAGGGCACAGTGGCAGCTATTCCAGCAATTCGGCAGCAGAGAAGACCCAGTTCTAGTGCTGGGCAGATGCCCTAATACTGCTTGCTAGCACAAAGCCACTTCTGGAGCCCTGCCCCTCATTACCATCATCTGAGCTGTGTTATTCTAAAGTCTTGGTGGTATTTTTTCTTTACTACAGGAGGAACATCAAATAAAATACAATTCATTATTATTATTTTTCATTACTGCCATTACAGAAGTCCTAAGAGGAAAGATATTTTTCTTTCTGACAGAAAAACTTTCTCTTCCCCTCTAATGTGCTTAGTTCACACAAAATGAAACGCATGTGATATTCAGGTGACATCAGAGCCAGTACATGGCAACAACATAAAAGCCATATATGGAGAAGAAGGTAGACTGCCGCCTTCTACTGCGCAAGGACTTATGACAACATCATACTGCGGTATTTGCATGACTAAAATTAGGCAAAAAAATACTCTCCGTGAAAGGAAGGCAAGGCAGTCTATAAGCAGTAGCCAGAGGCAGCTTCAGACGTGTCAATTCAGCTGTGTAAAGAATGTGCCAGTCTCACTGTTGGAATAGATTCCACACTTAATATACAGTAAGAGTCATTAAAAATGAGGGGGAGTAACATGAAAGGGTGAGGCATATGGCACACAGTGTGCTGCCACAGCACACCGCAGCATACCATATATTCCAGATGATAGCGTGCATTAGAAAATGCATTTACACTTTTACTGCTGACAAGCACAGTTACTGCCAATTAATCTCTCTCTCGCCACCTCAACTTCTGTTTCAAGGTAAATTCCTAGTCCTAATGAATAAACAGGAAGTTTGCTGTAAAAGCTAGTAGGAACAGTATTTACTTGTTCAGGATTCTACAAGTGTTTATATTCGCCTAATTCAGATATGTATACTTATTGTCTATTTTAATACATTCTCCTTGTTTCTCCCCTCCATGTTACTGTCCTCAATTTTTTGTGTTATTTTGGAATAGCATAGGCTGGAAAATATCCATCCACCCACCCAATTTACTATTAGATTCAAAAAAGCTAGGTAGGTGTTTAAGAGGCAGAGCTCCTGTTTAGGAGAACATCTCATTCCTACTTCCAGGCCTCCTCAGAGCTCCGTATGAGGGTGTCCTCTGTAAAGCAAACAAGGTGAGGCATAAGCAACATCAGCCAATTCAGCTACTGGAGGGCTTTGTGGCACGAGTTCAAAGCTGACACCACAGGTGAAAGATTTACTTAGTGCAATGACAACCACATTCTGATGGTTCGGGGCCTAATCCTGCCACGAGCACCAACACAACTCTTACTATCAGCTTCTGTTGTAATAATAGTTGACCCTGGATTAGAAGTGATGTCCCACTGCTTTCCTGAAAACAAAATAGCAAGTATTGTTAATTCATATGTCACAACACTGGTAACCCAAAGGATTTGAACAAGTCCATCCCAAAACTATACGAAAAGGATAATATTCCATTCCAGAGGGACTGTACAGTTTGTTCTTCCACACACAGGTTGTATGGATTCATGTTGGTGACTGATTAATATTGATATCCCAGCCACACACACCATTTAAAGTATTCAAATGCAACAACAGGTCACTTTGATCCATTACACAAGAAAGTAGGTCTGAGCTCACCCAGGAAAAAAGGAGAAAGATCATGCAGAAACTTGTTTCAGTTTTGAGGCTGTTTGAATTAATATTGTGTTACGTACGTAGAGGCTCTGGATGAACATACAGCCACCAAATGAACTCTGACGAAATTGCCAATATGTACGCACAAATTTTCTGACATACACAGGTGAGCACAACAAGCAGCACAGAAAAAAAATTTAACTTACATAATACCTCTCAGAGTGGGAGAGTTTAATTTTGCCAGAAATCAGTGTTAAAATATTTCCCTTGAACAAATTCCAACCGACCTGACTAATACAAAGCTTGTCTGTACTACACTTCCTGAGACTGAATAGTCCCATTGATGACAATGGTACTATCCACACATTATAATACTGTTCACTATAGGGAATGCTATGACTCAGTTTGGTCTGCACTTTTTACTACATTTAACCATAAATCTTACTCATAGAAAAAAAATTGCATGAGCTTTAATTTAATAAACAGAAAATAAAAGTTCTTATTTTATTCAGCTAGTATGTAAAAGGCCACAGGAAATCTACCCACGCCAAGATGACTCTACACATCTTCATATTGTAAGTGATATTTTAAATTAACTTCCTTTGTGAAATTCTGCTATTTTGGGAATATTAAGTGTTGATATTCAAAACCAATCCACCTTCTAGGTGAAAAACCTTTCTTTAACAACCTACAGGTCTTACATACATTCTCTAAGAGGGAATTTTCTTCTTGGGCCATAATATAGATTTCTACAGATATACCACCTTTCTGCCTATCATTAATTAAAAAACAAAACCGAAAAAATTTGTCATTTTATTTCATTCTTTCCAACTTTTAAGGATGAAAAGATCTTATTCTAAGAATTAATTAGTCTGTTGCCTCTATACACTGTTTTCTGTTTCCACAATCACATTTCCCTCGCTGCATGAATAAACTCAACTACTTTTGCAGGAAGGCTGATGCAAAGTCTTCTTGCGGAGGGTAAGGCGATCAGAGGGAAGATCCAAGGCTATAGCGCTCTTCCTAAAATGTAGAATTATAGAAATTGTGTGATAGGATGAAGGTGGGGAAGGGACAGAGGGGAAATTCAGACAGGTTTTTAGGGCCTCAACCCAGCAGAACTCACATGTGCTTACTTCAACGTAATAAGCAACTCACGTGACTTCAAGGAGGCAAAAAACCAGCTTGTTGAATCAAAGCCTACAAATGCTTTTGTTTGGTTCATAAGCAACATTTGCTATAAAAGGAAAATGGAACAAACAGCAAACTTGTCTGTCTCAAGTGCGAAGTTTCTATACCTGATGCTTGTACAGGCTTTATTCGACAATCTTCTTTCCATAGTAACTCTTCAAAATCAATAACAATGAAACAATGCTATTAAAAAGCAGCTGTCCAAATAAGTGGAACCATCAAAATACATTCATACTACTTAACTTAAACCAACTCCTTCTTTATTGCATTCATCTAACTCTTTTAGTATGGGGACACTCATCAGTCCAAGCCATTAAAAGAGAAAAAATTGAAGCAACACAGCTGTCAAGTGAAACAGTAACCTAGTAACATCACTTTGCTCCAAAATAGCACATTAAAAATGAAAAAAAAAAAAGAAAAATTAGCTCCTCTAGATATAAATATATTCCATGATTTGTATGTTTTTCTACCTTTGAGATTGCTGAAAGTGTTACCAGACACAAGTGGCATTTACCCAGTATTGGGGATCAATGACCAATACCATAATCATAACTGAGACCATCAAAGGCAATTATGGAAATGAATCATATAATTTTAGCTAGAGGTGAAAGTCAATAGTTTAACGACAATAATATTTTCTTCTATGCAGTATTTCCCATATTTATCATGTGCTAGAATGGTTTATAAACAAGACAAGTATCCAGAATATTGCCATACAGCTTAAAGAGGTTGAAATATATCTCTGGAATGTTCAGGTCCAGAGCCAGACTAAACTGTTGTCTTTATGTTCCACTTAAGCCTTTGTGCTGATCCTTACTAAATTCATTCTGAAGAAGAATTTTAAGATGGTTTTGTTCTAATTGCAAATCCTCTTCCAAGAGAATGCTGATGTTGAAATCTTGGTCCCATTACAGTTAACAGCTGTAGCTCCTGTTGACTCAGTAAAACCAGGCTTTCAAACAATTTTTTTTAAAGATATTTCTACCTGTCATCACTAATTGAAAGATAACACAGACAATGGCTGCTAACACATCACAGATAAACAAGAAGATAAGAATTTCAAAACCCAAGACTTTGAAAATACAGTTTTAGTTTCACAGATGTATCACAAACAGAAAACATCTCCTTAACTATAAATGTTTTTTGCACCTTGAGATGAAAATACCAGTTTCTGGAATGACTACCTTACAGTGATCACACATAAAAATGTCATAAGGCACAAAACGGTAATTCACTCTGGGATTTGATGAACTTACCTTCTAAAAAAGCACAGAATAAAGTAGGCGGATTTTCCACTCTCAAAGAATCAACAGAAAATTCCTTTTCTCTTCCACTGAACAGTCACACACATTTCAGTCCCATTTGGATCAATGTGACTTCACATACATGAATAAGTTCAGTCTGAATGGCAAGGGTAAATTGCCCCAGCTGATACTGAACAAGATGAACAAGAATTCTGGTCTTGTAGATAAATTGCTGAAAAAGGGACTTTTGCAGGGCCAGTATAAGTTTGTTAAGAGTTTGGACAAGAAAGATTTGAATCAGCTTTACCACACATACGACAAACATTAAGAATATTGTCTTCTGATACTGAGATAATGTTTTGGTGAGATGTGTTTAATAACAGAGGACACTGGAAACAAAAACTAAGAACAAATCATCCCATTGTGCTTTGGTATAGTCCTGAGAGTATTGTATCACTACAATTATTTTAACTTCACAGACTCATTTTCCATTATTTCATTTTATTACCCAGTGCTTCAATGAAGTCTCTTTGTTCTTTAGTATGGCAAAAATTGGAAGCTCTATAGTAGCTATCTTCAGGTCAAAAGCACACTTCTTTAAGCCTCTTGTTCCCTTCATTTTGTTTCTTCAGATTGAGCGGTTGAAAACAAGAGCCAAAGCACACACACAGAGTTTACCTCCATGGTAAAAAAAAAATCCGGCCAAGAAGACATGTCCATACAAGAAGTTCCTCAGTCTATTCCGTTTCTGTTCCTTGGAATAGGCTTGCAATCTAAAGCTGAAACTCAATCCCAGCCATTGATTAGTGAGTAGTATCTTTGTAGTCCTTACCATATAAAGAAAAAAAAAAGCCAGGTTTTCTTGTAAATGAATACTGTATAATGCTGGTTTAGTTACAGTGACTGTGGCACTGTCACCTTCCTACTATGATCAAAAAAGTATGTTTTCCATTGAAAAAAAAAAGATTGTTTGCAAACTCTTCTTGGACAAACACATTGCAGAAAACAAACCCGCAATTGTTCCTCTTTTCATATCTTGCAGATTTCTGAAAGCTGCTGGGGAAAACTTAAAAGAAAAAGTACACAGCTGGGAAATGATACCAAATTCAGCAGGAAAACAACAATAAAAAACTCAAAGAGATTAATGGCAAAAAACAGGAGCTACAGATATCTGAACTAACTTAGTGTAGTATCTTCCCAATGAAACCTAAAGACAGTAATACTGAAGGTACTGGATTATTCATTTATACTTTCAAGACACAGACTACAGGTTCACTGTGAAGTTTGACATAAATTTTCTAACTGTTAATTTCATGGTGTTATTCACATGGGTAGCAGTTTGCAGAATCAAACCCATTCTCTGCAGTTTCACTGGAAAGAAACTTAAATGACAAAATCATAATTTCATTTGTGCAACATGTATTTTTAAAAGATAAATCAAATTACATAAGATAAACAATTAAATCAATTAAACAGATTCCCATAAATATAGTGCTTTCAGCTGATTAAACTGAGTTCATTGTTGCAACTTAGTAGGGTTAGTTTACAGAATAAAGTTGCAAGCAAAAAGTGATATTCGTCAGTAAATGGGACAGTAAAAGCAATGGAAACTTAAGTAAATGCTCATGTCCAACTGTATTCCGTATGACTACTCTGTATTGTGATTAGTATTTTTCAGCCAAGAAAGACCAGCAGAATTACTGACTGTAGAACAGAAACATCACAACTGCTCCTTCACAAAGAATGTTAAAAAAAAAACACACACACACCAAACTAAGCAGAGAATAAAAACATTTTTCTATACAGTTGTTTTTAACATCTTGTGCTTTTTATAACAACAGCAAGTTGTTATGGTTGTGTCATGGAATGTATTGGAAATTGATTTTTAAATTAATGTTATTTTCTTAGACGTATCTGCCCATATCCTACCGCAAGTTCTCCCTTCCCTAATACCATGCATTAAACCACAGAATTTGAGAGCAGGACTGATCACACTTGATTTTACCATTTAAGAATAAAGCTTATTGTTTCAGTAAGTTATCAGCTCTTAAACTCAGGCTGCTGCTGGAAGGAAAAACCCCGTCCTCTCTCAGCTGCAAATTCCTACAGGCCTTTGTATGTTCACATTCAGTGAGATCAGGAAACAGATTAAGGTGAAAATTAACCTCCAGATTCAGGTGAAAGCACTCCAGGCAACAATATTTCAGAAACATAAAACTAAATGTGAGTCAACAAACACCTACAGAAAAAAAAAAAAAACTGTATGTGGAGAACAGCAGCCAGCATCCTGTTTCATTTTATATCATGATAAAACTCTAACGTAAAACAGGAGGCAGTTCCAGACTGCCCCTTCATTATAGAACAAACCTAGACAACACTGTAAAACTAATGAAATAATATCAAACCTGCTTAAATGTCTCTAATTTACCCATAGTCCATACAGCATCGTTTTGAGATTTTTTTTCCCCACACTGCTTGTGGATCAAGCTTTATTACATACCATTCAAATGTTTTTGCAAACCTTTTTTCCAGTGAAGATACAAACAAGAAAGCGAGCCTTTAAATGTAAGATGCTTTTGGCCTTGTCTGTATTGCATTAGCGTAGACAGCTAGACCCATCTTTAAAAATTCAGAAACTAAAACCATAAACTTCATGTGCAACTGAGTTGCACCTTAAAAAGTTTCTGAGTAACAATTTAAGAAGACTTTAGATTGCTTCTGCACAATTAATAGTTACGGAACCTGAAAGTTGCAAAAAAAAAAGCACTTAATGACTTTTGTATAGGATTTCTAAATCCCTACTGAGTTGTTCCATGATTTTTTTTTTATTAGAACTTTAATTATTTGTAGTATTATTAGTTCCTAAATTTGAAAACCCTGAAAGCTGGCCCTGCAGGATTTCTAAGCACAATGAGACAATATCCATAGATTATTTTTAACAAATAACTCCACACCTTTGGAGCAAACAAAAAAAGTTATAAATCACAAAGTGCTGAAAATAATCTGGTACATACATTTTTGCAATTCCTATGCTATATCTTTTGAGATTTGATATTCAAGGTAATGTAAGAGATCTTAAAAGTTAAACTCTTTTCTTTAAAAAAAATACAGAAGGATGGCTTCTTCTTTTGCTTACTACTACCTACAGTAACCCCAGAATAAAAAAGTCTTCATAGTAAAAAAATTAAATTTGTCATATTTCAGGTGAAAGAGTAGACTTTGCTTTTTTAAGACTGAAGATACATAAATATATATAGAATAAAACTTTATTTTAGAATTTTCAATTTCCATCAATTTTTGTAAGACTTCGCAGGCTGTTTTTATAAAGGCTTAAGAAGACAGCACCAGACTTTCCAGATTTCCTATAAATGGTCAGCATGCCTTGGTGCAAACCAAGTCATACACAGGACACAGTTCCATACATGAATGTATCTGATAATCTGGTACGTTGTTCACTGCTGCAAGACCCATTGTTTACATGGCTATAGATGCATTCTGAGCATTTTTATGCCTCTCCAGCCTGTGTCATATTATTGAAACCTGTTCCCAGGAGCCAATTTAGCAATACAAACACAAAATTACTTCTGTGTCCTAGAGTTTACAGAGTGCATCTTCCTGGGCTTCCACTGTGCTAATTCCTGATGCAACCAAACAGACTCACAATATGCTCCCTGGTCTTCTTGCTCTTTGAAGAGAAGCAAAGATCAAGAAACTCCCAAGAACCATAAAACCACAGTCCGTCTGAGTAAATCAGCATGATGACGGCTGAGAAAATACAGAAAGCATTATATAAGGTCTTGTTAATGCCAAGGATGTACAGGTAGCTTTGCCAGAGGAAAAATTACAAAATGTAGGCCTTGAAGCATACTAGACAAACACAAGACTACAGTGCATCAAGTTTGACACTGGCATAAAGTTCTTGAAGCCCTTTATAGGAAGACTTCAGTCCCTGCCCTCTACTCTCACTGTCCATCCTCCAGCCCAAGAAGTCTGTAGCTGGCAGCAAACATAAAAGGTATTGGTATTACCTCTTAGAACATATATGAAACCTGGTTTTATTCCTGGGTGTATTGCTCTTTTAGATAGCTGTACTCTTTCCCAGTAGAATTACTCCCAGTTCACATGCTCAAAGCAATACAGCCCCTGAAATAGCTGGCACTCTTACATGGTAACATCCACCCATGAGCCTCCGATATCCCTCCTCTTTGTCTCTCCTGCTGACACATGATGAATATTATACAATTAAAATGACAATCCCATCTTAGCCAATTTGGTTGCTTTCACTTCTGTTCCAGGAATGTTGTCCATTGCCCTGACTACAGACAAGTGGCATACTTAATCTGGTAACTATACTGGATTGTAAAAGAAATACTATCCAAAAAATATGATTACTGAGTGTTTAGTACTCAGTACCAAATTGTTCTCCATTTGTCTCAGTAGTACCCGTCTCATTATTTTAATGCCAAAAATTAATTCATGGCACACAAAAAATCTTAGCAATACATCTTTTTCATATCTTCAAGTCTCATTCAGGAAGCTGTAACTTCATAAAAAACCACAGCAGTACTGCTTTTCCAAACAAAAGCTATTATAAGCGATGTATAGGTAGAAAATGTTTACACTACCAAGCAGTGTGGCAATAGGAGCAGATCTGTATTTGCAAGCCTGGAAATGGAAAAGCAAAGAGCAGTAGGTATTTTTCCTGGTTTACAGTGTCCAGGAGAAGGAGATCCAGGTGATCAGGGATACCAGAGACATGAGGCAAACCCAAGAAGTGTCAGTGTTCACAAGAGCCCCCAACAAATGAAGATGTTTTGGCACCCAAAAAAAAAAGAAAAATAGGAAAGAAAAAAAATAGGAAAGAAAAAAAATAGGAAAGAAAAATTAAAAAAGCAAGAGAGAAGGTATTACTCAGAAGCAAAAGCACAAGGAAACTCGTGGGAGGAGCTTATAATTACCAAGAAAATAGTGGCATGGGTAGTCCTCTGACTCAACAGAGAAAGAGGGAAATGCTGGACCATCAGGGAAACATTCTTGGAAAGCAAAACTAAGGCTACCTAATAGAGGAGATATTTCAAAATGTCTCTCTCCTTCATTGCATCATTGAAAGGCCATACTGAAAAGAAGCTATCAATTTCCTCTCAGATACTTCTTCAGTCTGTCATCCTGGGCTAAACACCATACAAAATAGATTGTCATGGCTATCAATCCCTACAGTATAAATGAAGAAGTATAGATTTGTAAAAGTCTGCATAGAGTTATTATTTGGGTGAAAACCTCCATGTTAATCAGGCTTTTGTGATCTAATCTTTATGGACACAAAGATCTGCCTTTCAACAATCTAAAGCTGAAGAGCTTAAGTTATCAGTGTAAATAAACTAGATAAAACTTTCTGAAATGCAGATTTCAGCAGGACATCAAGTAATTCCTTTGTTAAACTTTTCTTAAACTGCAAGTTATTTTCAGCTAAAAGAAAGCATCCAGTCATCACAGCAAAGGCTCAGGAACAAGTTAAAGATCAAATAGCAAGTTGAAAAGCAAAAAGCAAGAGCATACTCCTACTGAGAAGACAAATTCTACTAAAGTCTGAGCTCCTTAAAATGGGCAGCAGCACCTTTCATTGTGCTTTTTAAATATAGTTCATTAAGACTTAAAACTGGCAAAAAATTACACGCCTTAGTAGTCCTCCAATTCTGCAGATATTATCTCCACAAGTAATCTGCTGAGTCTATTATGTCTACTGGAAATAGAGCTGCTCAATTGTTCATTTCCCTAAACTGTTCATCTGCTGTCAGTCTAAATCTCTTGTGCAATATTTGAGCCTTCCAGTTACTGTAACAGCAGTTTTAGCTTTCAGAAGGCTTCCCCTTCCTCTTAAAGACTGAAATTTGTTTTGCAATTCAGTTCATTTTATTTATAAATATTTAATTTTCATTTGCCTCCTTAAAATTTGTTCTGAGTGGATAGCAACATTAATTTATTATGAAGTGTATTTATCTTTCTGTTCCTTATTAGTGCTCAAGAGGCTACTGCCTCTACTAAGTACTCTGCTAAACAAACTTCTGCAGGCCGAATTCAAACACATGAAGGAAATGAAGCATAAGTTTAGGATACAGTTCTTCTTTCATGTCCCTCTGCAATCTCCCTCAAAAACACACATCCCACTGGAGTTCAGAAACAGCATTAAGGCTGGTGATCTGAAGACAGGAGACATGATCTGGATTAGTTTTAACTCCACAGTTCCCCGTAAAGATTGCACCAACATTATTTCCAGGAATAACTCAAAGTGGTGGTTTCAGGGATTATAAACACACACCCAAAAATAAGAAAAAGGGTGAAAAAATAATCCATCTTTCAAATTAAACAAGAAAGTCTGAGTCATGGCTTGTAGTTGTTATCCAGTATTAGTTTATAGTCATTGTTATTCCATATTACTTTATATTAGGTTTACCCACTCTTCATGTCTCTGTGAGACATGAACACAGCTGAACAGAGAGTTCAAATTGAATTTGAGGGTGTTTAAAAAAGCAGAAGTGAAGAATGAAATGAATAACACATGAAAAGTTTTAAGATTAAAAAAGGAAAAATTCAAATCCCTAACACACAGCTTGTCAGCGTGTTGGCAAAAAATTGACAAAGAAATAAGGGAATTTTTAGGCCATCTGTGTATCTTATCATGAGAACGGGTGATGACATTTTCAACACACCTTCAATTCAAATAGCAAATATTCTGATAACATAAATATCCTGAAAACCCCAGATAGGAACAGCACAGCATGATTTCAATCTGTTTTGACTTATGTGCATCACTACAGTTTCATAGAAACAGGTCACAGTTAATGGAATTTTATTTGTCATTTTAAAACACTTATGATGCAACTTTTTGGCCGGCTACCAAAAACTCTCTGACCTCTTCTCTGTTAGAGGGAGATTAGAGGGAAGCTAGCAACTGGGCATTTCCAAGCATATCTGCATACTTTTTCCCCTAAGATCAGCATCACAACCGCTTTACTTTGTATTGGTAAGTCCACAAGGTGAATCAGATTTTCTCATTAATACTAAATAGTTTGGGAGATGGGGAGTAAAAAAACATAGCAGCATTTAATTCAGTTTTGAATTATGATATCAGAAATCATTGGAATGCTAAATACCTTGAGTACAATAACTGACTATATCAGCCTGAATAAAAAACATACATTATACTTCCTACTGTTGGCTTAATGTAGCACAGAGAAAAAAATGAAGTAACACTGCAAACATTTAAAAAAATATTAAAAGAATAAGTGCTTCTTACTCTGCTTCTGTACAGATAAAAGGGCTAGATAATGTATGTTGGGGTTGAATGAAAAGATATTATGCTCTTAAATCAGTAGGAAAGTATATAGTCAAAACTACCTCTACTGGCGCTCCTGAAATGTCATGATGATCCATTTTATATAAGATGGCCTGATATTAATATCCGTGTGCTTCAGATAAGACAACTAGTATTTTGAAAAGTTCATGCTGGTCTACTAAAATAGTAGACTGCAGTTCTTCCTATCACTAAAATACCCATTAATCTGCCACGCTGTGATATTTCAGACACATAAACAGGTTTCTGGTTGCTATTATAATGGACTTCAGTCTGAATTTTATAGTTTATAAAAGATTAGGTATTGCTCTAACACATTCTCTTCTTATTCCCAGACAAAACACAATGCTTAGAACTGCCAGCAAGGTCTTACAGTAACAGACACACTTTTTCAAAATATTGTTCACTACATATGTCTCTGGGCTTTAAGTTTCCTGAATTGGAACTAATCCAGAAATTGATGTCTACAACATCAGCTTTTGTATTAATAGTTTTTAGATACTAGACACGTACAGAAGTAAGTCACATTTATTACAGAAATTTCTTGGTTTATGTGGGGTTTTTGTAGCCACTGTTAGAGTACTACCAAGCATACTATTAGCAAAGCTTTGTAACAGTGAAAGCCAAGAACCATAACCAGACTTCTCAGCTATTTCTGTATTCTGCTAAAAAATGTGGTTTGCAGTAAAATGCTTACTTTAATACCCACCACAATTTTTAAGATGGAAGTCACTACTATATGCTTAGTACATTACAACTAAAATCATACCAGATTACAGCTTAAAAATACAAATCAGTATTGATCACAGTTCCTTATGACCCAGTACTAAAACTGAAAAAAACTTATTTTTTTTCTTGATGGTCATAAGTATTATTAAAGAAATAGAACAGTATCTTATAATCTGCAGAGTTCCAAAATGTTGGAAGAGTTCAGATCACTGATAAAAATGTGACTGGTACAGAACATTTCTACTACTTAAATCTTTATACATTTGTATAAGATACTGCGTGAGCCATTAATCTCTCAAAAGGTGGCTACCAGTGACTATGCAGTCAAATAATTAATAAAAATTAGGATAAAAATTAGATAAAATAGATTGATTCATTCCTGTGGGAAACAAAGAGCGAGCAGAAAAAAAAATTGATACTATCACTGTCATATATTAGTCAAGTTGGTTAATATGGTATCAGAGGATCACTTCCAATAAGGAAGTGATGAAAGCTAAAAACAACCTACAGAAACTATTGGTAAGACAATCAGCTTTGAACAGACACATGATGTAGTGTATTTGAAGGAGCAATTTCAGACATGGAATCAAGCAAAAAGGAAGTAAGAGATTCTTGCAAGAATAAGTGGTGACATATATGGAAATGGGAAGCCATGAAAATAGGAGACAAAATAGGAGGTTTGAGGGAGGCATACAACAGAAAAAGGATCAAAGCAGTGATAGCAGCACAAGAGATTACATGGAACTTTAAAAATACCTTACATTTTCAGCATTGACATGCATGGTTAGATCTGTATAAGCATACTATAGGTAGGATTTAGATGCTTGATTTGGTGCCTACATTCTAAAATTAGATACTCAGCATCATCACTGCTACTTAACCCTGAATATCAGCGCATTCAACTTCTATTGCTCAAGCTAGCTGATATGTCTAGTACTATCTTAATTTTAATCAGTTTCACTTGTGTTCATATCTATGGATAGTTCCACATTCCTTTGCTTCCCTCAGCTGTGACACCCTAATCAAGGACCTCCTCAGAAAACCAGGCTGAAGACAGACAGCAAGACTACTGGCAAGTGTTCTTGCTTAAGGCTTAAAGGCTTAAAACCTATCTCTCTTTACTCCCAGATGTGTGAGCTAATCTGTAAACTGATTTTATTTTGCACTCCCAATTAATATTTAATTATTCCACACAGTACATAACACTTTCAAAATGAGACACTGCTGCCATCCCACCTCAGAGCATTTTATAGCCAGGATACTTTCCTGGAAGATAGGAGACACTGATTAGAGATCCCTCAGGCAGAGAAAGGAACCAAAGGCAAGCCTGCTGCCTTTTAACTGCTGAGCTAGTGCATAGCATGAGTTGGGAGTGGCAGGTAAGGAACACAACAGTAAGAGGTTTTGAACAAAAAAGGCTATACAGCTAATTTCAGGAAAGGGATCCTAAGCTGAAGGAGACTACAGTTTCCCAGTTGCAGACAATGACACTGCTTAAGGCACTCCCCCATCTGAAGTTCTTTTCAACATCTCTCCCAAGCAGCTCACCATTCAGTTTGTTGGGATTTGCCATATAACTCTCCTTTTCAAAGGGGCTACCTAAGCAGCCAACCTCAATGATGTTAATTCACTAACATGGAACACCTAAGCACTGCAAAGCTCAAAGCTGCTGCAACTTGTGCTTTTTTTTTGTGGGTGTAGTGCCCAGTGAGTTAGAGAAGAGATCCAGAAGCAACGTGTCACTGCCAGAGTAGGAAAGCATGTTGATGGCTGGGGCAGCAGCACAATTCTGGGTGGACACTAGGCAACAGAGTTTAAAAGTGAGTAGCCCAGACTGAGACCACTGACAGTAATGCAACAGAAATTCACAAGGAAATTGAGTGAAGAAAACCTTTTGGATATGCAAACAGGAAAGTTCAGAGAGAAAGAAGGGCACCGGCAAAAAAAGTCTTCTCCAACTCCACTTCTCCACATGCCCCTGTTGTGTTCCTTTCTTCCACAATTTCCAGTCTTATCACCAAACCTCCCACAATTTGTATGTCACACCAGCTGTCTTCTTGAAAGTTACCGTCTTTCCACAGTCTTACAACTAATATGCCTTCTCTCATCACACTAATAAAATTAACATGATTAACCATTAATCATTAAAATAAAACATTCTATGTTTATCTCTCTCCCTGAACATACATAAAATTATTTTAGATTATTTGCAACACAGATTGTAATTTCCCCTAATTAGGGATACTAGGTTAGATTCTCAGTTGTGATATGAATCAGTACATTTCCAAGAAACTATCTGATTTACATCACATGAGTATCTTGCTTGTCTAATATGCATCAGGACATTATGCAGGAATGCAGTCCACATGGCATACATGTCCATGAACTGAGTGATACATCACACACATTCCTTTCAGATCCGAGATGTCAGAGAGGGTGTCCCACAACACTGCTATATTTGCACCTGTTGGGGTAGGTGTGGTTGAAGCATTACTGCAATAAGCTTATTACAGATAAACAAGCAGGAAGAAATTGCAAACGATATGGCATAAACCTTTGAGGTTTCCACAGGCCATTATAATCCAACACAACGCACTGTTCCTTTGCATTGTTTTCCTTTTTCTTTCTTGTCAGCACATCTCAAGGAGTCTCCCATAACACAGAAATGCTTGGTACAAAACTTTTTACATGTCCTGAGTTAACATTCCTCTGAGAACTGCCCAATCATTTCCAGGATTAGATAACATGTCGTGCATGTGAAAGTCAGTTTATCTAAGAAAGGATGGGAAGCACACGGACACTCCATTTACTGTACTAAACCAAACAGTGCAATCCTTCACATGACATGGTGGCAGCTTCAATCTTCCTTCTTTCTTCCTCCCCAGATAAGGACTGCAGCTACTGCACTTCCTAGATCCCTCCTCAAGTTCTTAAATAAAATAAAATAAACACAACAACAATGAAAAAAAAACAACTGTGAAGCACTGCAGAGGTGCTGTAGAGCACTTAAGTTTTTTCATGCTACATAACTAGGAAAGAATCATGTAGAGTTCCTTGAAAATGTTCAGACCTCAGCAACCAACAACTGTTCTGAAATGAATACCAGGCTCAGCAGCACTGCACAAGATATCACAAGCCTGTATGATCACAGGTAATTATTCATACTTAGTGCGATTTGAGCTTTCATCACAATACCAAAACTGTTACAGCTGCATACAGTAGCTGTAGCAACTGAATGTTTAGTCAAGAATACGTACACTATCTAAATGTCTCATCTGAAATGTGCACACGTATAAAATTCAGCTGCAAGTTAGCAATATACATAGTGAAATTATACAAAAAAAAGAGCAGCCTCAATGCCAAGGTACATAAACCAAGGTTTATCTTGTTAAAAAAGTTATGATTCCTGTTGACATGTGGAAGTTCAGGCTGTTGCAATCCAAAGGCGTGTTTGCAAGTCTAACATTTATAATTACACAAACATTCTCCCACCCTTAATGTCAAACACACTGAATGCCTTCCTGACAGTGAGAGGCTTTTCAGCTGGTGAAGAAAACAGCATTATTTAAAACTATTATCTATCTACATTTCTAAAGACAATAGAGTTCATTTTTGTTCCATCTGCTACTCTACTACAGCCAGATGCTACAATAATGGGTAGGATATTTAAATACCAGACATCTGTATGAAGATTCATTTATAAACTGCTCAAAAACATTACTAAGCTAATACACACCTGTAATAAATGGTGAACTGTTTCTTACAGAATGCAGTGGTTCAAAGTTTACTTATGCCTATTAAAAGTATATTAATTTTGAACACATATATGTCAATTATGCAGACATTAGTCCTTTGCAAACTGCTTACAAGTGAAACAGTATAAAGTTCAAACTAAAAACATTAAATCAGCTATAAATGGGTCTGTCTCTTCTAGACAAAGCTATTTTCACTTTGGAAGGCAACAGAGTAAACTGAGATTGCAAGGGACAGGCAAGTGAAAATTCTGGCACTAACCCTTTTTGTGACTTTGGAAAAACTGTCCTAGGTTTTTCCATCTTCTTTTGTCTGTCTGGTGTTTAGACAACAGCAGTCTTGGATTGGTACTCAGGCCTGGAAGAGATTACTTGCTTAGGCTTCTTGTACAACCAGTGGAGAGCATGACATAAATCTTCTGATACATTTAAGACCTTTTCTGTAATCCTTTGAGCATGCAGAATATGGGGTTTAAAATGGAATCAAAGTAATTGGTTATACTTCTATTACTCCAAAATAAAGAATTTAGATACATTATTAACCCCTGATATAGTCTGGTGTGTTTTTTTCCCAATAAATAGAAAGCAATATCGTGCCATTTCTGAAATCAAATTCAAAATTAGAAAATGTGGGGAAAAGGTTGTAACACAGAGTGACTAGATTTGACTTACAGGCCTACCAGTAAGTAGACATTTATTTAAAAAAAAAAAAAAAAAAAAAAAAAAA
>JAOQGH010000019.1:15093105-15127458 GCA_025769975.1 Gallinago jamesoni
TATAATTTTTTTTAAAAAAAAAAAAAAAAAAAAAAAAAAAAAGAAGTCCCCCATACACCACACGGAAAAACTCTGAGTGACAGTAACACCAAGATCAAAGTAGCCGTAGAAGCCACGGACATTGTTGACACTAGGCATATTCACAGGTTTCTTAAAGGAGTACTGATTTATTTTTTTTTCAGAGCAACTGATACACATGCTCAAAATTAAAATATGCAGCATCATACTGATTATAGTAGTCTTCTACCTAAGAAGAATAAAATTATAAATAATAGTTGCTGTTACATTATTTAGTATTCAGTTAGGTGGCTTTTCAATGGCTGTGTTGAAAATTTCGTGTACCAGCTGCAGGATCCGCAGAGATCCAAAGCAGCCTGAAGTACAGACCCATACTTATTTTGCCTCGTGGGGCTCCCAGAGCCCTGCCTTTTCTTTCTATAATCAGTAGACCAAACTAGTCTTTCTAGAAAGCAGGTAAAAAGGCCAATATCCACGAGGAGCTGAAATGCTGCTTTGAATGGAAACAAATTCTCAGTAATAGGGTTTCATTGAACCATAGCAACAGAACAGCTGTGGATCCTCACATTCCTCATGTTACCCTTTGCAAGAGTCAGTGGTCACTGCACTCCCTCATGGTCTCAGGTTGGAAGAACTTCTGCTGTACTTCAGGAGTGACAGCCACGGAAGTTTACTGGCAGGACTGCTCCCTGATGGCTGATTTAAAATAAAGTATCAGCAAAGAGGAGAACTCTAGATAGAGTATCCTCCTAGTCCCCACGCAATATAGCAGAAAGCAGATGCAGGTGGGTACTATCATGTCAACTCAAAAATGTATATTCTCCTTTAACATAGGCTGCTGTAGCAGTAGGGACAGTGGTAGAAAGGGTGAGAGATACCACCACTAGAAGAACCGCTCCAAAATTTTTACCAGGCTTTAAGCAGTTTGTGTCTCACTACCACAGCTAAGACACCCTTGCCCTAGAGTAAGGAGCTAAAACCGGGCACAACTGCATCAGTCCAGATCTCAAAGAGTTTTTAAGCAACTATAAACAAGCTGAAGTGATTCTATGCATTCAGCATAAAAAAATGTTTCATGTTGAATCTACTTTACTAGCTAACAAGTGAAAGTCAAGTAGCTCTTAAGCATTGGGCTGATAATGCAACTGTTCTCAGCAAAAGCAAACTGCAGTAATTCTTAAAGGGCAAATGAAGTGCTTGGTGGCAGGACAGAAATAGGACTACTGTTGAATTTGGCTGTCTTTTCCAGTTCCAGTCTAAGAACATACCGTAGCTTAACACTATGTTTCAGCATTCGTTAATCTGATGAGGTCAGTTTGTTGAAGTTAATTTTTATTGCCCTATCGCAAATAAAAGGAAATGGGAATCATTAAGTCACCTTTCCTGATCATTCCTTCAACACACCTAGCTTCCTAGAGGATAAGCTACCCTCTGCTGGAATAACAGAGAATTTACAGGCAAGAAAACTTCCTTAAAAACTTATTGCAGTCCTTTAAAAGCATTCAGCTGCAAATACAGTTTGTCATTTGCTGCAGCTGGTTTTTATGTCAAAGATTTTGCAGTCAGTATCCTCTTAATGAAAGATAACTGACTCACCTTACACATGAATCATTTGCACAAAATTAGCCTTTTTTCTATGGGTTTAAGTACATTTTCCTAAGAACCAAGGTGCTGATTTACACATAGTATCAAGTAGCTTGTCAGTTTGTATTCTTTTTCCTCATCCCGGAATCTTTCAGAAGTCAAAGCTTAATGAGATGTAATTCACCCTGTGCAAGATTTGATTACATACAGTAGTTACATAGTGTACAAAAAACTTTCTGAATAATTTCTGAATAATTTTCCTTTATAAAAAGGAAAAATCTTCCCCAAAGAGCCCAGCCTTGGGATTTATTAGGAGAATTCTTCCACTAGGCAATGAAAGAGCCATGGCATTGTGCTACTAATTGTTAATCCAGCCTGACAGCTGGAAACACTTTCACGCCCAGCCCCATAGTGGGCAGGACGGTACAAGAAGAAAATTCTATTAAACTTTCAGCTGATCATAACTCATATCTAGCCTCAAATCACATGCCTGAGCCAGCCTTCATGCTGCAGAGGTAGCATACCGCCTCCTCATATACTATAAAGGATTCTGCCCACTTTCCAAAGATGGTCCAAGTACTTTCACAGAAGAAAAATGTCGCCTCAAAATTACTCGCGGTCTTCTTGAAATGCTTCACCAGGCCAGAAACAGAGAACACAATTCTTTCCTGAGAAAGAAAACTTTCCTGAGAAACTTCACTTTCTTTTACAAGGACGTGATGAAAAAAAAGCCAAAGTCAAGTATGACAACAAAGAAAGGAATGCTACAAAACCATATCATGAGTTAAGCCACTTCTGTGACTGTTAATCTGGTTGCAAAAATCACAGGTGCCTTTGGTACACAGCTTTTAACACTTGATAAAAGTTTCAACTTTCCAACAGAAATGCACGGCTCTGTTCTTTCTTCAAAGCTATGGAATATGGCTGTTTAACGCATCTCAGGGCTCATTATCACACCTCAAGAAAAAAAAAAATAACAGAAGACAGCCTGTTGCTTTGTTGAAATTTCTGGCACACAGATACCACCACAGAATTACAGCCAGAATCCATGGAAAGAGTATTCTGATCTCTCACAGAAAATCTGCAGAACATCTAGGCTTGAATAGGACCTGCCAGGTAACTACCTCCTGTGCAAAGCTGGGTTATTTCTCCTTCCACCACAGCCATTGATTATTGTACCTCATCACAACAAAATGAACCATCACACACAGCCAGCTGCAGAAAACTAAAACAATATCAAAATTTCCAATTACTAATATTTACAAATTATATTCTAACAATGCCTGTAAAACCTATCCAGCATGTGTTCTAAAAAGATATTAATTTACTACAGTGAAGGTGCCACAGTTTGTGCCCAACAGGAATTTAATTGATAAGATTTTTTTTCTGCCTAGTGTCTGACTTAGCTGTCTACTTATAATTTATCAGCTAAGACCTGAATTAGACAAAATTATTTTAAGGGCTCTAAAGTGAGAAAATGTTTTGACAGCTAATTATTAGTGCTCTTCTATGAAATTCCCTTTTATGATGCTGGCCTCTAAAAGGCAAATTCTAAAAAAACAACAACAAAAAAAAACCCACAGAAAAAACAGTATAAGCAACAGTTGAGGAAGAAGTTCTTTTAATCTATGCTGCTCCAAAGAAATGGGTTGAAAAAAATAACTCAAAAGTATTTTAACGGTTAATGCAGACTCCATAACTGCTAAAATAGAACTATGTATTGCTGCAGTGACAAATGTTATTACAAAGGAAAAAGTCATTCAGTGTACTATAAAGATTAACGGCATCATTTAAACAGGAAAAAAACCCCAAACTTCAGTAGCATGATTGAGTAATATGGAAACCATGACTGTGGAGTAAATTATAGAGCTGTATTTTTTGGCAAGATAGTGTCCTACTGGAGTGCTGAGGTGCCTCGCGTGCCAGTGCACCATCAGATCCACTGGCAGTGGCAGTTTCCAGCTCTCTCCTAGAGAGTCACGCAAGGAGAAGAGCAGTGGGGGCGCCTGCTCTTGCTCCCCAGAGAATTCCCCCGCCCAGGGAAATCCCCCACTCATCAGGATATTTTATCAGGTACAGCGGAAATGTGCCAGAAGGACTAGTAATACTGCTAGTCATACTAGTAATAACCAGAACTCTTACAATAATTTTAATAAAGCTCCTATCTATGATGATTTTATAGGAAAATATGTGGGCAGGAAAATATTACACACTTTAAAATATAAAATCTTCTATCTACTTAAAATGCTACTTCCATTCAAATGACATTACAGAATTTCCCACTTCCTTTTAAATATTTTTCAACTTACTCCTTGTCTATTTTTTCTTTTCTAATGATTAATTAAAGACTATTATGTAACATTTTGTTCAGTGTATTTCCATTGTCTATTAATAATGATTTTATTTTGGCATATAGAGTTTAGTATAATGGTTGTTTTTTTCCTGAAAGCTGAATTCATAGAAGCACCTCCAGAAATTCCCATCAATTCACATGCCTACATGGGCATTTTGGTGTTAAAATCTCAGTTATATACAGCAGAGAAACCTCTGTGCAATTAATTTGTTTATATTCCAGCTGGCCCTGAGGAACACAGGTAAGATTTTGGAACTATCACCTGGCTAAAGGACCTTTATAAAGAATATCACATGGCGGGTGAAAGATGCTGAATAAATAGGAGCCTCTTACCACACTATGGAAGAGAAAAAAAAAAAAGTCAAGTATTTTAAATCTTTCACTGAGCTAGAAATATAACCACATCTAGTTAACAGCTCAACTAATCAAGCTATAGGAGTTGACTCATGTATTTCAGTATTAATCTTCTAAAAGTTGTAACAAAATTCAAGTCAGAAAAAGTTTACTCTGAGGCAAGTTAAAGTTTATCCTAATCATTATAAGTGTCAATGTTTTCTAATCTCCTACTTTTTAAACAAAATTTCCACTTTAAGTCTCCTCTTTGCTCTGAAGGATAAGGCTTTTGTGTGATTATACTTTCCATCTTGAGTAGGAGTTTTAGATATCAGGAACATTAGCTCAAAGGAAAACTCCTGGAAGTTCCTGAATTTTTCTAATGATTCTAAAGTTTTAAAAAATGGGTAGATACAGTAAGCTCACATGCAACCTGTCCCACAATTCAGTAACTGATTTCTATCACATGCTCTAATTAAAGAACTGTCTCCCAAAACTGATCATACTATCTCTGCACTCAAAACTATACTTCTGTTGTTTCTTCATTGATTTTCCTGACTTTCCTGCATTTTTAATTAGTTTTTTGGATGTATTCATTATGGGGCAGAACCTGTAGAATGAAAAACAGCTTTCAGTCATTCACATACACACACATGTATACATACCCACAGAGGATCTGAGCACCCTCTACGATAGATTGAGGCTTCTGAAGACACAGTCTGTTATGAAAGCGTCAAAACACCTCATAAGACTGGATCTGTTGATAGGAAAAAAAGGTGGAAAAAAAAAAAACCAGCAACAAAACACAAAGCATTTTCTCTGCCCTTAGTCATTAAAAACCTTTGCACCACTTCAGGGAAGCAAGGTAATTCTTTTTCCATTCTAGTAATGGCTGCTGCACCTGTGTTAATTTAATCCCACTTTATGGCCTCTTAACACCAGAGCACCAAAGTCTCAGCGCAGGAAAGAAGGGCTAATCAAGAAAGCACATACAGTTACACAACCCAAATTCAGCACCTGCTCTGTACCTGGATCAGCTTTCCAGGAACAGCTGGAAAACTGTTTAAAAGAGAAAAAAAAAATACAGCCTTTGTGCTGTGGTTTCTTTTGAAAGTATTTTGAAGTGCTTATAATTTGCTTCTCACAATTCAGCAAACCTAATTGAGCAACCTCTACTCCCACGTGTAGCTCTGTGCTTTTGACAGAATGGTTTTCCAATTTTGTAAACAGTAAAGAGCTGTCAAAACTGGCAAAACATAAAAAAAAAAAGTTCTGTTTATTTTATCTGAGCAGACTAGTCTGCCACCACTATTATCATTTACCTTTGTGTTATTTCAAAACCAACAATTTTTCCTAAAACTGCATTTTAGTTTTCAAAAGTTAGATAACAACACTAAAAAGTTGATTTTTCTTTTCACGTCTGTTCCCATGGCATTGAAAAATGAAACTCTTTGTTCTCTTTCCCACAGCACACACTTTTTGTTTCTCATATATTTTGGCCTTTCAGTACTTTTGCTGTCAGTATGTCATGATATTACCATGACTCTACTAAAAGCTAGTATGCCCACAAGCATCACTTTCACAGGCTTATAAAAACAGGCTTATAAAAAGAAAGGGGGGGGAAAGACAGTAACACTGAAAAGCCATCAGGCTTTTATAATATATTTTGGCTTCATGGCAAAGAAGAGGTTCTTGTAAAGATACAAATGTCATGCTGCAGGGAACAGGTTCTGTGTCCTTTGTAACAACTGATGTCACCCAATGTACCAGAAATGGCATTAGACCAGCTGGGTCTGGGTGTCTGATCCAGAATGATGGTGAGAAACTTCACCCCTGACCCAGCAGCACTAGCGTGGATCACTAGGACCTTCCCCTCCAGCAGAAACACCCATGCCTGTACCTGCTGTGGTGGTACATTTTTGTGGACTTTTCTGGTCTAGGGACTTCACCACTGCTGCTGGGCTGCAAGCTGCCACACAGGCATTGCATAAAAGCAACTGCTGTCCCTCCATCAGAGGGAAGACTGAACCTTGATCTCGAGGCTTTGCAAGCGTAACGCAACCATGTCACAGTCAAGACAAAACAAGTTCTTGAAACAAACATACAAACACGTCCCTCGAACGTTCATACACCCTTCCTGTGTTTAACAACCGCACGAACAGGGGCCCGATACAGGCAGCGCATCAGGAGATCTTCTCTTCCACAGAGGTCACGTTTGCTCGACGCCAAAGGACCCGCTGCTGCGCTGCGCTGCGGTGTCACCCGGCTGCACCTGCGCTTAGTCTTCGTGACAGACGGCCCAGCCGCCGTCTCTCCCAGCTGCAGAGAGACCAGGGCGACCACTCGCCAACCAGCGGCCGGCGAAGGGCTCCCTTCCTTCCCTGGGACGTGGAGGTGACAGGACCTCACCCATAGTGGGGACCGGGCCCCCACGTCCAGGCCCCCGCGCCGGAACATGGCGGCTCCTCAGGGAGCGCTGCCCTTTCAGGGAAGGTGCGAGGCGCCCTCCCTGCCACCCCGGACAGCCCAGGGGCGGCCCGAGGGGGCCTCCCGGACACGGCCAAAGGAGCAGGTGCCCCCGGCCCGGCCGGCACCCGCCGTCCCCTCGCACACACCCACACCCCCCCCCCGCCAGCGACCGCCGCCAACGGCCGCCCCGCCTCGCCAGCCCCCGGGCGGCGTCGCCCGCTCAACCTGCCCTCCGCGGCGCGGCCCAATGGGGCGAGAGGGCGGGGAGGAGCGGCGGGAGCTGCCCCGGCCGCCCCCGCCCTCCGCGGCGAAACTCGGCGGGTAGCGCGGCGGGGCGGCAGTGAGAGGAGAGCCGGCTCCCCGCACCGCACCGTACCGCACCGTACCGTACCGTACCGCACCGTACCCCACAGCACCGCCGGCCCGGCGGGAGGGGGATGAGCGGCGGCCACTGCGCTCCGGCACCTTCCCGCGCCGCCCCCCCCCGCCGCACCTGGAGCCGCCGCCAGCCCGCCCAGGGCCGCCCCAGCGCCGCGCTCAGCCCTCCCCGCCGCGGGAGCGAGAGGCGCTGAGGGAGGTGAGGCTCGGCTGGGCTGGGCTCCGCTCCGCCGGGCTCCGCTCCGCGCTTGGGCCGTCCCGCTCCCCCCTGGGCCGGGCGGCGGAGCGCCGCGGTCTCGCGGTCTGTGCGGGGAGAGGCTGCCGCTGCCGCACGGCACCCCGCTTCGGCTCCCTTCTAGGACACCTTTTTTCCTTCTTTCCCCCCCCCCGCCCCCCTTTTTTTTTTTTTTTAACTAAAACACACCGCTTTTTTTTCTTTTTTTTCTTTTTTTTTTTTTTTGTTAAAATTTCCCTTATTATTTTTATTTTTGTTTTTGCACCTCTCCCCTCCCTTGCTCTGCCTTATCTTTTTCGGACCCGCTCTTGGCAGTGCGGGCATCATGTCCTTCGACCCCACCATCATGCCACCTGCGAACGGCTCCGCCAACGGGACGGCCAGTGGGGCCGAGGGCGGGAAGCCCCCCACCATCCCCACCGTCATGTTCATCTTTGGCGTGGTGGGCAACCTCATAGCCATCGTGGTGCTCTGCAAGTCCAGGAAGGAGCAGAAGGAAACCACCTTCTACACGCTGGTCTGCGGGCTGGCAGTCACCGATCTCTTGGGGACCTGCCTGGTGAGTCCGGTCACTATTGCCACTTACCTGCAGAACCGCTGGCCAGGAGGACCGGCGCTGTGTGAGTACAGCTCCTTCATCCTCCTCTTCTTTGGACTCTCTGGCCTCAGCATTATCTGTGCCATGTCTATAGAAAGGTACCTGGCCATCAACCATGCCTATTTCTACAACCATTACGTAGACAAAAAGCTGGCAGGGCTCACGCTCTTTGCCATCTACGCTTCCAACGTGCTGTTCTGCGCCCTCCCCAGCATGGGGCTCGGCAAATCTACCTTGCAGTACCCCTCCACTTGGTGTTTCATAGACTGGCGAACAAAGGAGGCCACCCATGCGGCGTATTCCTACATGTACGCTGGCTTCAGCTCCTTCCTGATCATGGTCACCGTGATCTGCAACATCCTGGTGTGCGTGGCCCTAATTCGCATGCACCGCCAGTTCATGCGGCGCACGTCCTTGGGGACAGACACCACCTCCAGCCGTTTATCTGACTTTCGCAGACGCCGGAGCTTCCGTCGGATGGCCGGAGCAGAGATCCAGATGGTTATTCTGCTCATTGCCACTTCCCTGGTGGTGGTCATCTGCTCCATTCCTCTGGTGGTGAGTAATGTTGTGCAACCCTCCTTTTCCATCACCCGCACTGCTGAGTCTGTCCGCCTCCTAGTTAGCCTCTGCTTGCAGGACGGACTGCTATTTAGCTGGTGCTACAAACTGTTACAATAACTTAAAGGCTGTCAGCATACGTGCATGATAAGGGAAAGTTGTGTTGATTTATGCTTGCAAGAGAAGAAATACACTTATTCCAAGTATCCTGGGCTCCTTTGATTGGTTAAAATACAGCACCAAAAATTCTTAATAATTTTTCCACTGTTCAACTGGAATCAACGCAGCAAAAATCTTACTGAGAGCTAAAGGCACTTTAAAGTTCGCGTCCAAAATTAATTTGTGATGAGTGAGGTTTGGGTCTGGCCTGCGTTTCTGGATGTTTATTGTGTTTTAAAAATGTGCACGCTGTTGCTGAAGGGCACAGCCGCCCTTGATGTGTGGAAGGAGGAGAGGGCTCTGTTCACTTGGCACCGGCAACACAGAGTGCTTCACACCCAAAACCTGAGCCGAGCTTCCCCTCCTGAGGGATTCACCCATCATCTCTGGGGCAGATCCCACACAGGCATCCCTCCAGCAGCTCCCTGCTGTGGGAGGAGTGAACTCAGTGGAACCACCCGTCAGGGTAATGCTCAGTTAAATGAGAGCTGGAGGAATCTGGCCCACATAAACCTAGAGATCATACCAAAAAGTCAGACAACGTTACCACTAACCATTTGCTAATTTTCTGAAACAGCTGATCCAATTATAGTAATTGAATTGACTATGAAGGATCCACTTATTTCTATTTCTCCGTCTTATCTGCAAGAAAGACCCAAAAAAAAACCAACCCCAAGAAACACCAGCTGGAGGCTCAGTTCTTGTTTGCCACCCACCGTAATAAAACTTGGTGAACTTCCCTCCTTTTCTGGCTCAGAGAGATTAAACAAATAGCTGGCTTGCCTTATTTGCCACCTTCCAAAACACAGCATAGGGAGCCAAAGAGCGGTTGTCAAACAGAACGTGTTTTTAGAAGGATTGTTTAAAGGGGTTTTATTGTCAACAGGGCCATCCCTCTGCCATGGCGGGGCTACGGTGTGTGTGAAACACAGCTGGCCAGCTGGGGATGCAAAACAAATAGCGTGTACCACAGTAAGGAAGTTTAGAGAAGTACGTGTCAATAGGACTCGAGAGGTCGGGGAGTCCAACCCCCTGCTTCAGAGGAGCTGCAGTCACAAGGGTCAGGCCAGTTTTGCCACATTACTGACATAAACAGGAGCTAGTGAAGTGTGGCTGTGCTGCGGCACCAGCGCCCCGGCTGTCCCCGAAGGACATCTCCTGTCATTGTGCCTTGTGCTGGGACACTGCCAAGCACAGTGCTGTGGGTTCATTGCTGAACATGCCGGAGGATATCGAGAGGTGCTGCTGAGCTGCACGCAGGGTGTCTCCAGCAGCTGCACGTTCCTCCTCAGATGGAGGAACCCCGCACCACCTGCCATGCAGTCCAGCTGCAGAATCTAGCAGGGGTAAGCCGACTTGCTGCACCAGTAGGCATCAGGTCATGGGGTGGCCAAAACCCTGACGGTACCGTGGGTTGACAGTACTTAATTTGATTAATTTAGTATTATAACAGATACTTCATGACAGAACGATATTGCATTTTCAAAAGAGAGGCTGGTGAATGCAGAGAATGTGTTCTGGGAATTAAGTACAGTGTTGTAATGAGGTGCAGGGTATGGGCTGATGGGCTTCAGCAGTTTCAGAAAAAAAGCCAAACCTTATCCCATGGAGGAGCAGCTAGAGGAAGGCTGAGAGGTCTGAATGTAAAATGAAGTTGTTCATATCCTTTTGAAGCTACACAGTCTTTTACAGAATATGAGGAGGAAAAAAAAAAAAAGGAAAAATCAAGAGGGAGGGGTTGCCAGAAAGGGAACCTGATTCTTGACAGTTAAAATTAATGAACCTGGGTGGGGCAAAAGTTTTATTATTTAAACAGTAACTAGTGAAAAAAATGTATATAGCAGAAGGTATGTGAAGGTGCAGGTAATGAAGTTGTGTAGCTCTCTCAGACCTTGATTTCACTACTTATAAAAGCACAGTGTTACCTGGGGAGTGTTCACGTAAACTAGCTTTTCCCTGCTAGAGCGGTATGTATTTTCTGTACCTAACATCAGGTAAGACACTGTCATTTCACTTAGATGGATGACTAATAAAAAAAGGAAGCTTTCTTTTGAAAATGAAACACAACCACATATATACACATCATCACGGTGTCCGGTGTGGTTAAATTTCTTCATTGTTAAGTAGCTTTTGTAAGTTATTTGCCTCCTCCCTGCAGGAATATGCTATAGCCACATAACGTTTCGTGGTGCCATGATACAGTGCTGTGTTTGCCGCTGCACTTCAGCCCTCTGGTTGCAGATGGACTGAGGCTGAGGAGCAAGATACAAACTCATAGATTCACCACCCTTTATGCTGTAAATCCCTAGAAGTAGCCACTAGCAGAGACAGATAAATAACTAATTTAGACGGTCATTTTCATTACTCAGAGGAGTTTCAGGGGGCTCTCACCGAGCGAGAAGCTCAACTGTAACGGGACAGCCTGGCAGTCACCAAGAGCATGCAAGTGCTAAGGTGGTGGTGATGATATGATCCAGATGCGCGAAGCAAGCTCAGAGCACAGAGTTCTCTGATGAGCTGACTTCCTACTGAAGACTTCATCTGAATAAACCATCACTTAAGTCAAAGAAAAGTGCCTTCTGAAAGAGGGACATAAACCTCTAACTTTTTAGAATGAACACTTTCACTACATAATAAAATAGCAGACAGAGGCAGTCCAGCAGGCTACATTTATTTGGGTTTAACAAAAAATTGTCAAGTCTTAAAATACTAAACGGCCCTGAAATAATAGGAAAAGGCTTGTCTTGGTTTAAGAAGTGGTTAAAGAACAGTAAGCTCTAACAGAGAACAGCAGTTTTTAGTAATGACATGCTCCGGCACTCGGTTTGCAAGTAGGATTGTTTAGTGTCGTAATGATTTATTCATAAAATCAGCAAAATTTTACAGTGACAACAAGTGCTATAACAAAATTATGGAGGATTGTGCAAAACACTGAATGAACTTGACAAAACTGAAGGCTGATCAAATTTATCAAGGAAAAAAAACTGAATTAAAAATATTAGTGAAAGGAAAGTTTTTATATAACCTGATGTCTCAATGCACAGAAAGTGATGTGAAAAGCATGAAGAATCTTCTGACAATAGTTCAAAAATTAAATAAGGAAAATATGTATATTGTGTGCCGAGTGTTGTCTGCACTCCATACCGGTTATCTCATCTTTTAACACACTGTGAGTTTTTAGAAAGTAAAATTGGGTAGAGTTAAAAGTAGTGAGTTATATGAGCAAAGACTTTGTCAAGAATAGAGTAGAAATTATTATCTGGCCCTTAAAAAAGAAACCCTAAACTCTTTCAAGAGTAAGTAGGCACACACTGTTCAAAGTCTGTAACTCACTCCAACAGTCTGTCAGATACTCTTACAATTTTTAAGTGCGTGATCTTTTCCTGGTCCTGACCACTGAACATTGTTGTTAAATTATGGAGAAGTGGAAAATAAAATACAATGTTTCAGGGTGCACATGTGGTTGATTGCATGAAATAATCAGGAATTTCTAACGTAATGTTTAATTGATCTAAAAGTTTGGATTTTCTTTCGGGTTGATTGGGTTTGACTTGAAATACCAGGACTGTCCACAGCCAACAGCAAGGTCAGAGATGTGATTTTTGAGCAATGGAGTAGACACCAAGCAGACACCAAGCCCTTTAGGGGCAAAGGTTATTGGCTTGTAGAGCCGAAAAACTTGTTCCTGCTTGCTGCTGTTCGGTTTTCAAATTTATGCTATCAGTATGTGGGGAGATTCTGAGGGCACCTAGAAGCTATGAAGACAATTACCAGGGTGACTGTAACTGTACAAATCACTTCATAGTACTTCATAGGATTAGAAAGCGTGATTTGCATCTGTAGTTAGTAAAAAAGAAAAGCACTAAACAGCACACAGGGCTCTGATCCTGCAAGTGCCTATCACTGGAGCATGAGCTCAGGGTACCTGGGAGCTACGTGCTTCTTAACACCACTGCAAACAAACTGCTAGTGCTTTCAGGATAGGCTGCCCGAATTCCACGGCTACAAAGCTAACATGCAAAACTCATTCTTTTGAGATTTGAATTATTCTAGTTTGGTGCCTTCTTTAATTAAGATTTCCAATTGCACAAATTCAAGCGTCAGATTAGCTAATTTAGTGGAGGGTTCCACTTACTCTGCACTTACTTAGAAGGTGCAAAGCAATATCCTTTGTCATGCTACGTCCTGCAACAGAAGGCTTGTACCCAAAACAGATACATCTCTTGCTTGTTGTTCCTGTTCTTGTACTTAATACATTAGTAAATGCTGTTTCATAACTATGTAAAGAGATGATAAAACTGACATTCCAACACAGATTTGTTTTTACCTTAGGTCTGAAATGATAAATGCGTTTGATATTCTTTGAGGGGCTTCTAATATGGCACATTTCTGGGAAGTAGAAAGAGTTTTGTACAGTCCAAAGTTTTCACTAAATACCTCTAATTAACCTATACAGGCCATATGTCTGTCAAAAGGAAATAAAACATAGATTACATAAAGCAAGCTGCACTGTGAAATTAGCACTTGTCGTTTTCAGCCACAGGGTCAACACTTAAAGACATTTTTGTCTTTCCTTAAAGTGTGCCAGGTAGACAGAGAAAGGTGAAATAGGCACCTCAACTTCATACGCTGCTTATCAAAAGAACAATCCCACTATTAAATCACTGATGTGTAACTATATCTACAAGTTTAAGAAAAAAAAAAAAGAGCAAAACAAAAAACAACTCAGGTCTCCGAAGTTGGACTGCGTGCTTGTTCAGCTGTCTTCGAAGTGTGCCTTCTGGTTCTGTGATCTGGATGAATTTATCAGGAAATACCCCTCCCTGATACACCTCCAATCTTCCCGATAGTAAGGGCATTTAGTCGTGAGAGCGGCTAGAAGGTCTCCGCTCCCACAGCACTGTCCTCTGGACTCCTGGCTCTCAGGGCACCTGCTTCTCCAACAGTCAGCTGGTGAGATAGATGCATACGCCGGCATTTACAAACTTCAGGGTGTATTCCCCTGCGTAAGGAAGTCTCAGTACAGAAAAAGAAAGGGAGCATGTGGAAAGAAACGTCTTTATGGCGAGGGTTAAATCCCCCGTGGAAAATTGACCTTTGTCTGTTAATACACTTGACCTCTTCCCATTCTGGGGTGGGGGGGGGGGGGTAATCTCACACAAATGGCCAAGTAGGTATTTCAAGAACAGGTTTTTTGACGACAACACAAGACGTTGTGTCAACTTACTTTTCAGTTTTCCCAGAGGTCTGGGAATCCCGACCGCTGCCTTTCGGCTTCAGTGCCGGTGTCGCCGGCGGCAGCTTGACTGGCCCACACTGGTCAGTGGGGCCACAAAACTTCTCCCCACCTGGCCCGTTTCCATGCTGGCTGGCCTCCCGTGGGATGCAGCTGCGGGGTCAGGGCAGGTGGCAGGGCTGCCGGCAGCCTGGCTGTGGGGCAGGACCGCGGGACGCCCATCTGCGGGACAGACGTCCGTGGGGCGCTCTCCGTGGGACACCCCTGCCACCTAGTGGTGTTCGCCGAGTCCGGTGAGACCGGCTTCCACGGGGGGCTCCCCCCCCCGGCCCTCCTTCGCCCCAAGCAACAGGCATGAGATTTTAATTGAGGGCATTTTTAAGGAATCGTCAACGAATTCCAGCCAAGCTGTAGGTATTTAAAAATTTTGGCCTCTGGCAGGGCTGGTCTTCTCTCAGCCAGGGATAGATGGCATCACCGTAGTGACTGGATATTGGATAGGAGGTTAACATAAAAAATAAATAATGAAAAAAAAATTTAAGGAAGTGAAGCTTAAAAAAAGAAGAGTCCATAAAAATAAGTTCAATATGCATAGGAGTACTCTTTGAAGTACTTGCATTGCATGTTGGGCTTAACAGAAAAATAAAAAGTCAATAAATTACTTGTCAAAAAGACATCTGCACTACTAGAAATCATTAGGAGAGTAACAGGATAAAACTCAGATCATTATATTGCTGTATAAATTCAAGATTTTCCCATATTTTGAATTTTGTGGGGAGGTTTTGTTACTGATAAACCCAGAGAAAAGTACTGAGACAGACAGAAAATACAGGCTATCATTGATTTGGCAGTTGGTTTGAGAGGGACTTTGTGCATAGTACTTCCCAAAAAGGACTCTCCATTATTTTAAACATACTTAATTGATAGCTTTGGAGCACACTCAGTCTCTGAATTCTGACAAACTGAATGCCACCACGTTGCCCTGCTGCAGGAAAATTTCTCCAAACAAAATTGTCAAATTTTTCACCACACATCCGCTTCATATGAAGAATAAAATGATTCAAGGGGGCTGTTCTAGTTAGGCTCATTTATTTAAATGCTTGTCTATTTCCTTTTCTGTAACCTCCTAGCTAGGCAAGACCTGATTCATTTCAGGAGTCAAGGATGAGATTTTAAAAACCTCCTAATTTTGCTGCTTTATTTTTATTGTATCAGATGATAAGATAATCAAGAGGTTTCTTTTGACCTGCCTTAAGGAATCTGATAAAAACAGCATTTTCCACAATCAGTTCTTTTCAGTGGCTTTCGTAGGCTTTCCTATAACTGAACCTAATCCATAGGTCTCGCCAAAACAGAGAACAGCTATTTGAGACTGCTCAAGGTACTGCAGCGAACAGTTGAGGGCATACAAACAATCCCAGTAAGGGCAGGTGCCAGCAAAACGTATTTCAGAACCTGGGAATCAACAGCTCTGGACTTGTTTCTGGAGTCCGGCATATTGAATTATAATCTGTGTTTCAGTTTATTTCTAAATAAACGATTACTAGACCTCTGCTAGAGGAACTGGTGGGCTAGGTCTCTGCAGTGGAGTCAGATTATCTCTTTGCAGGTAGCATAAGACGTGAGGTCTACATCTTTGCTCTCGCGTTCCTTCAAGAAAAATGAACTTTTAAAAAATATCAGCCAAAAGTTGGAGGTTCAAGGATAAATTATGAGCAGAAGGAGAGAGAAAGAGCCATTCCTTTCCTACCTGTGGCAAAGGCAGTTTACAGCAGACTCTAATTTTTTTTGGTGTTTCCAAAAATAATAAACTCACAGGTGCCAGTCTGGGATGCCTGGCTCTGCTAGCCTCTTCTCATGTTGTAGCTTGCAGTAGCCCATCTAGATCTCTGCTTTGAAATGCAAGCTTTGATTTCCTGACAAAATTGCATAACTGTGTTGTTCTCTTCCCCATCTCCTCGGACAGGTCCGTGTCTTTGTGAATCAGCTGTACCAGCCGGACCCGGTGGAGGACGTGAGGCAGAACCCTGACCTGCAAGCCATCCGCATTGCCTCAGTAAACCCCATTTTAGACCCCTGGGTCTACATCCTCCTCCGCAAGACTGTCCTCAGCAAGGCCATCGAGAAGATCAAATGCCTCTTCTGCCGCATTGGAGGGGCTCGGAGGCAGCACTCGGGGGGCAATTTCAACTGCGTGGACGGCCGCAGGACCTCCTCTGCCATGTCGAGCCAGTCGCCCTCCTTCATCTCCCGTGAGCTGAGGGAGATCAGCAGCACCTCCCAGACGCTGCTGTATCCCCCAGAGTTGAGCGAAAGCAGCGTCGGGGGCCGTGTGCTGCTCCCGGGCCCTGGTGCCAGCCTGGCCCAGCCTGACACCACCTCTGTAAGGACACTGCGTAGCTCAGAGACCTCGGACTCTTCGCAGGGGCAGGACTCCGAGAGCGTCTTCCTGGTGAACGAGATCAGCTCCAGTGGGGGGGCCAGCTCCACCTCCAAGGGCAGCCCTCTCCAGGTCACCTTTCCCACAGAGACATTGAATTTGTCAGAAAAGTGTATATAAGACAGCCGTGACAGGCGTCAACCCTGGGGATACTTCCTGCTATATTGGAAAAACTGGTGCAATAGATAGGTGTCTGGCCTATTTGAGGGGAGAGGGGTTCAGCTGTGCTCCAAAGGGCTATTTTTCTCTTGCCATGTGATGGGTACGTTTCTTTTAGACTACTGAGGACTGTGTGGAACAGACACTGCGCTCGGGCCCTGCCATCAGAAGTGGTGCAGGGCAGGTCTGATGGGACTGGAGACGTGAACAGCCTTGTCGTGTTTGGGACACAGGAGAGCTACCACGCCTCTGAAAACAGAAAGACCCATCACTTTTCTCTTTTCTTTCTTTCCCTTTCCAAATCTGGTAGAACTGTGTTTTTCCTCCCCATGGTTGCTCAGCTATCAAGAGTACTAGCTTCTCGTCCTAGAGCTGAATGTGAGGCAGCTGCTAGGAACTGGACGCAGCTACTCTTGAGAGCAGCCCAGGGCAGGATTTTAAAGTGTCTCACTAAAGCATGAAAATGTGAATTTTTACCATTGTATATATATCAGGACTGAAAATATTTAAAAGTCTATTCTTCTCTATGAGAAGGTTTTTTATTAATACAAGGTATATAGAAACGATTGCCAGCCTTCTCTTCCCCCAATATTTCCTGCTGATAAGACATTATTGATCTAGATTTGTTGTCCATACTAGATTCACAGCTGATGAGGTAATTCTCTGGCTGAGAATACATAAGCACTTTCTGAGTGAAATGGGAATATCTGCGCTATTTAGATAGAATAAGAAAACACATCCTTTCAGTTAAAAATATTCCTTTTCAGTATATGTACATACTAAAGAGCCAGGTTTTATTTATGTGCCGAGAATGTTTCTCTGTGTAACGCATCCGCGCCTCTCCGAGTACTTTGGCCCACACTCTGCACACAGGTAGGCACACAGTCAGCATCGCCCATGAGAGTAGTCCCGCTGCTGCCAGGGAGACTCCTTGCATATAGAGTTAAGGACATATAGAAAGTGCTTTCAATATCAGGGCCTAAAACTTTCATTCCCTGGTTAATAGTCTTAATATTCACTTTAGTTAAAGCATCACTGATGTAATAAAGGTATTTTTTTCATAACATTTATCATTTTACTTTAAATAGTAAATAGGATTTTATGACTGTGTAATCTGATACTCCATCAAATAAATGTACAAAACCATGGAAGCAGAATCTTCATTTAAAAGTATAGGTTATATAGAAACATATCCTGGTCTTGCAGCCCTTGATAATCATTTGTTCCTAGAGTTTTAGTGGCAAACACATCACCAAAGCCAGCTGTTAAGCACTGACAAAAAGGAGTTTTGTGTTTTATGTTGTAAGGGTTAGATCTGGTTCCAGAAACACTGCTTATCAAAGTAATTCTGTACAGATATTTGGAGGATGTTTTGTCAAATACTAAGCATGTTATGCTGCTTAAAGTGTTTTCATGTGAAATGCTTTATTGTAATCTTGAGCCTTATGTTGGTATGTTTATGCAATTGTACTGACCAAAGTAATTTTGGAGATCATGATTAAATGGAAATGTTCTGCTTGATCTTAGAAGTTTATACAAGTCTGCCATTCACTGCCAACTCCTTACCTTAACAACCCTCCCATCTTGGAACGCTTTGCACTCAGCTGCTGTCAAAACACACTTTGTTCTCTAGGTTTCCAAAACACCACAAAATGAGCACCGTCAGCAAAAGGGAGCCATCTTAAAAAATGTCCCCAAGAGCACCAACATGGAACCATGACAATTTTTCATGCAAACAAACAAACAAACAAACAAAAATAAAAAACTACACTCAGTTAAGCCTCAGGCCCGCTCTATTATTTTCCTTTAACAGGGGAGCAGTTGAGCTCATTTGCCTTGATACATGTAGAAAGTAAAGTCTCTACATAAATACTTGCAGCAGTAGCTGCTTTTCCACCAGTCAAGCTGGAGAACAGCATTACTCAAGTTCCTGATGCAGCTGCAGATAAAGATCTGCCTGAATTCTTTGCAATTAAACCACTTAACTGTGGTCTGTTGCTTACTAGTGATCAACAAATAGAATACACTCATTGTAGCTCCTGAGACAGGAAATCACACGTGGTGGGGTGGGAAGGTGGGACTGCCACCTGCAGAGACAACCAGTGCTGGACCACACCTTCCCAGCTGGCCCCAAGCAGCACACAAGAGCAATGACACAGTGATCTACAGCGTATGATAGGTACTGAAATAAGCAGGGACTCACTATTACCATTTTAAATAGCTTTTATTTCATTCATTCTTTTATAGTTATTCTTTTTATTATTTCTCATCATTGCTGGTGAGGAGTGGTCTGGAAGAGCTTTAGGCAAGAACAGACCATCTTAAATAGCTGACCTTCTAGCTTCCCCCAGCAAACATGTACCATAAGCCCAGGGTGCTCCTCCTGCCCACAACACCGCCAGCGTGTCGGCTGTGGGCTGGACTCAGGGCACACGGCATCGTCACCCCTCACTCCCCCAGTGACAAGCTCCAGGGTTCCCAGCCAGCCCATGGATTACAGGGTCTCTCTCCCAAGCAACGCTGGCATTGCCTGCCACAACCCCACAGCAGCACACAAAGGAGCACCCCACTCTGCTGCCTACACAAGCACGGGGGTAGCAGGGCTAAAGGGACTGGGCAAGTGTCCCCCTCTTAGGGTGACAGGCTATTATTAGTCCTCCCTACCCACTCAGCTTTAGCACCCTCCTCCACGCTGACCACAAGCACATTACTGAATTGTCTTCCTCAGCCTCCCTGAGCATAACAAGTCTCGTGAAACAAAGCTACAAGCTCTTGGAGATCAGTCTGGCACAGGGAAGTTAAAAGAAAAGGTAATTTTCCTGCTAGGTATCGTAAGTAGTTCCCATATGTTCTCACATCTAATAGCTCCCTTGCACTCCCAGCACCCAGAGATCCTGTCTCCCACGGCTGTATCCACCTTCCCCAGTCCTCTGTGTTCACAGAAAATGCACCAATTTGCCATTCAAAAATTTCTCATACCAAAATTGCAGCTACCTGACTGCATCCTGCTACTCCTAGGACTGGCAGTCCAACTCCCTCACTTCAAGCAGTTTGTCCTGCTTACATCTCCCAGACCACCAGGAAGTGCCTGGATGGTGGCACTTGAAGAGTTGCAGTCAATGGCTCAATGTCCAAATGGAGACCAGCGATGAGTGGTGTTCCTCAGGGGTCAGTACTGGGACCAGTAACTTTGTCAGTGGCACAGACAGCGAGACTTGCTGCACCTTCAGCAAGTTTGCCAATGACACCAAGCTGTGCAGTGTGGTCAACACACTGGAGGGAAGGGATGCCATCCAGAGGGACCTGGACAGGCTGGATAGGTGGGCCTGTGCAAACCTCATGAAAGTTTCAAGCAGGTCCTGCACCTGGGTCACAGCAAATCTGGGAGGAGAATGGATTGAGAAAAGACCTGAGAAGGGCTGCGGGGTATTGGTGGAGGAGAAGCTCAACATGAGCTGGCAATGTGTGCTGGAAGCCCAGAAAGCCAACCACATCCTGGGCTGCATCAGAAGAAGTGTGGCCAGCAGGTCAGAGGAGGTGATTCTGCCCTGCTACTCTGCTCTGGTGAGACCCCACCTGGAGTACTGTGTCCATCTGTGGAGTCCCCAACGTAAGAAGGACATGGATCTGTTGAAGCAAGTCCAGTGGAGGGCCATGAAGATGATCAGAGGGCTGGAGCACCTCTCCTGTGAGGACAGGCTGAGAGATTTGGGGTTGTTCAGCCTGGAGAAGAGAAGGCTGCAGGAAGACCTTATAGTGGTCTTCCAGTACCTAAAAAAGGCCTACAAGAAGGCTGGAGAGGGATTTCTTACAAGATAATGTTGTGATAGGACAAGGAGTAACAGTTTTAAACTGGAAGAGGGGAGATTTAGATCAGACACTAAGAAGAAATTCTTTACTGTGAGGGTGGTGAGGCACTGGAACAGGTTGCCCATGGAAGCTGTGGATGCTTCATTCCTGGAAGTGTTCAAAACCAGCTTGATGGGGCTTTGAGCATCTGGTCTAGTGGAGGTGTCACTGCTCACGGCAGGGGGCTGGGAACTTGATGGTCCTTAAGGGTCCCTTCCAACCCAAACAATTCTATGATATGATTATACTTCAGGCAAGTTTACTGTTAGAGCTACTAAATACCAGATCTTTCCACTCCTAGGCCTTGTTCTAGACCTGCCATCTTTACTGCTTCTGGAAACCAACTGAAGTCTAAGTCACCTGCTTTGTGAACCCAAATAATTCACTCCCAATCTCATATTAAATGAGAGGATCATTTAATAATGATATAATAATATATAATAATAATATATAATAATAATATATAATAATAATGTAGAGGATCATTTATCCTCTACAACCCTTGGAGCTCATGGAGTTGCAGCTTTTAGAAAATCATCCCTCAAAATCAGGCCAGCACATCTGGCAGGACCCAGCAATCACCTATGCTTATAAACTCCTCCCACTTCTAGAGTAGCCCTCTCTGGAGATACCACAGGCCAAGGACTCCAGTCCGTTTGAGAACATGATGTTAACATGATACTGACCTCCGATAAACACAAGGCTGTCTGCAACCTACCAATAAAGCAGGCCAACGTGCTTCTGCTTTCCTGCGTCCCAGTCTTACCTACTCTAATTATAGTTTTATAGCTATTATATGATCTCAAAATAAACTAAGAAAGTACCCGCCCTCAACTTTAGCTTTTACCTCCTTCCCCTTGGTTTGAGGATCTCAGGAGCACTTACCTTGTATGGCTAGTAAGTTTCCAATGCTACCTCTCTCATCTTGATCCCCAACACCACCAGATACTCAAAGGCAACTTTCAGGAACTAGAATAGTACAATAGATTGTTACATTTCCTTTTTCCCTGTCCATAACTACTTTTAAAATCCAATCTCTTATGGTATTATCAAATCAGAGTCACTATTGTGATGTCTAAGCCATACTTTTTTTACCCTCTAGTATTGTCAGAATGGACTTATTCTCTCTCAGCATGATCTATGTTTAGTTTTTTTAAGATGCTTATCTCCATCTGTAAGTGTGGCGTTCATCAGCCCTGGTTCAGCATTTGAAGTTAATTGCCAGTCAGTCACCTTCAGGTTCCTTTGTAGTCAATGGAAATAATTAGGCACCTTGGGATGCTGATTCAACTCCCTCTAAGATACTTATCTAACACAAGACATATGAATGGCTCTGAGGCTGTGTATTTCTTTCCATTGCATATAAAGGGATTCAAAAGTGAAAAATAATATTTAAAAGTTTAATTGTAGATTTTAAATTAAGCAAAATTAATCCGCCTAACCTACTGTTGTTGTTGAGATTTCCTCATTAATGACATTGCAACTCTTCAGCGTTTTAATATATGATGGAGGAAAACACATGGAAGCTACTACACTAGTGGTGATAAAGAATAATAAAATAAATTCCTGCTCGTAAAGTGGGAGTGTGTTTCATAGATATCCTATTTTTGATAACAAAGGTTTTCTCCTTCAGGTCTCTCATTTGGATACCTCTGAGAGGTTTCTTTTTTACTATCACACATTACCATGATCAGCAGAGTCAGAAGAAGCCAACTGGTTAAATAAGTAACATTCTAAAATGGTCAATGGTAACCCTTATTCTTGTTATAACCAGAAGAACAAACACGCATCACTGAGCAGCACAGAAGTCAGTATTTTATTCAGAGATCAAAAAAAATCCCATACATGCAAAACATGGCATGCTGTACAAAACCCTATGTTGAAATCATCAATATTTGAACTTCTTCCCAATTTGACGGTAACAGTGTCACAAAAACTTAACCTCCTCTACAGTGCTCTACAAGACACTACAGTCCCCACAACACCTAGGATTCATAACCCGATCTAATCAGAAGGAGAACACGTTTTGTAGCTGGGATGGAAACAACCACCCCTCAAACCTGGCACGGCCGTTCTGCCTGACGGTGTAGCTGCACACCCCACCACTCGCTTGGCCCAGCAGTCAGTAGGAATTCTGTGAATCATTTCAGTGGAAACAGATTCTGTGATAACACAGCCCTCTGGCAGGAGGGAGGCAGCCCTTCCTGTATGAATAAATGCGTTACACTGGCACAAGAATAAAACACAGAGAAAGAAAAGGTGCGTTGGATTATAGCTGAGCTCCTTCAAAATGAGAACATAACTTACAGCTTCTCACACATCTCCTCTTCTACCCAGAGAACCTTGCTTCTTTGAAGAAATCTGTTTAAATCCTTCTCATACTAAGTCTTCCTACGGCTGAATAGACCGTTGTTAGGAAAAACTAGATTAAGAAATTCCTCAGCTGGGACAATTTAAACAGCCAGATTTTAACCAAATGCCTATTCAATAAGCATTTAAGATCTATTTCTGAATTCAATGAAAATGTACACAAAAATACAGCAGGGAATGTTTTATATTTCTTAATATATTTTGGTTGCTGTAATTATAGTTATTTTGAATACTCAGATGTTAAAAATGTGTGCGCGTGTGCAAGCACAGATCTAAAAATTCACATACATACAAAAATACATTCGGAGATCTTAAAAAAATTAATGAAAACTTAATAAGTACAACACTGCAACTAAGTTTTTGAAAGGGATAATTAATTTCTACAAAGACAATAAGTGTCCTCTTAAAGATATTAAACTGAAAGTATGATCTGAGATAAACCGTATAGTAGAAAAATTATTTATATTGCAAAAATCACTACACTTCTCAAGCAACATTATTTTCTTTTCAAATTGCTATTTTGAAAATATGTACGAAAAATGAAGATGACTGATTTCAAAAGGTTTAACTTGCTTACAAAACTATTATTCAAATATTTTCATAATTCGAAATATTGTCAAAATCAAGCAGATATTATGTGTTCCAAATCCTGAATCAGCTGACCATTTTTTCCAGTCCAGGTAGGAGGTGACCATCTCTACCATGTTTCTCCAAGACACTGAAAGGAGTACAGAGTGCTCGGTACAGAGCACATCAAAGAAACAGCCTGACTTCATTTCACTGAACTGCCTGTGTCAGGACCAACAGCCACCTTCCCCTAAAGAAAGATGAACCTTCAACAAATCTCCTACTCCCAAGTTAACACAATATGAATACCCACCACAGCATCCAAAATCCAAAAAAGATAAAAAGGGAGACTCAGGCAACGCTGTCCTAAAAACTGGTCCACTAAATGCATATTTTAAATGGCAGGTCATAAGAATTAGGAAAAACAAATTGACTCCCTTCATCAGATTAACCTCACTAGAAGAGAAAAGGCTAAACGTAATAAACTGCAGATACACTTATCTCCAACTCCCACCATTTGACTTCTGATCATGACTGTAGCACAACACTCAAGGTAAGTTTCAGTCTCAGCTGAATGTTCTTTCTTCTGGTAAAGCATTTAGTAATAACTAAGCATCCAGGGGTGTTTGGTTTAGCATTTCCTTTCATCTAATCAGAAAGTGTTTAACCCCTTCACCCATGAAAGCAACATACAGCTTTCTACTGATTTCATTTGACTCAAATCAGATGCCAGATCTAAGCACATACACACAAGCAAAACAAAAATCCATCTCTGCCTTACAGGAAACTTCCTCATAGAAAAAGTAATCTTGATGAAAACAAAGACTTCTGATAACAGACAACAGTTCACACTTTAACTGGAAGATAAATAATGTTATCCAATAAGGATTGAAATAGATTTAAAAAAAAAAAAACAACAAAACACCTTCTTCTTTTACACTGTGAACAAAAGCTTATTAATTACTGGGAAAAGGTAGGCATTAACTTGTGAAATTATGAAATACATAAAGATGAAAGCAGTTGCTAGAATGTAGTTACGCATTTAAACATTACATTTGTACATACAATTTTTCGAATCAACTCTTGGATTTCTTCTCCAAAAATACGGATGGAACAACAACTCTGGTCGTTGCATTTTCAATTCACAAAAGAAAAGTAACTTCAAATTCTTCAAATTTTGTAGGCTCTCACACCGCTTATAAAACAAAACCAAAGCAAGCCCAGTACAATAAATAACACCAGTTCTGAAAACCATGGCAACCCCTACAGCCCCCTATCGGGCTCTGATGAAAAGGGTTTCATCAGGAGTTGTAGGACAATTCTCCTTTTCAGTAACAGTCTCCACCGTGCCTGAAGCAGACACAATCACTACTGTTTTAGCTGCTGAAAGAGCCTTCTCCTTCTCTGCAATGGCAGCACACACCGCCACAATTTCATCACTTTCAAAGTCATAGTCTGGGATCAATTCTTGTGCAAGCTCTTTCTCATTTACCAGTGCTTGCACTGCCTCCGTCTTTGTTGCCTTCTGCTGTTCATGCAGTTTTCTTGCCCAGGAAAGGTCCTCTTTCCATACTTCAGGGTTCATTGGAAAGATATGTAAGGACACCTGGAAACTTCGGATTGCCTATAAACAGAACAGTGAAGAAACAAGGATTAGAAACTTTAAAACCTACATATTTAATCATAGAAATTAACAACAACAAGAAAAAAATAATGACATACATCATTCAAGCAAAGACAAAAGTGATCTCACTCCAGTCTGTTTTTAGTAGAACAATCCTCCCTCAGATGTAAGTTCAACAGCAGCATCAACCCCTAACTACCATGCACAAAACAAACCTAAAAAATACATGTAAAGGTAAAAGCAGAAATAATTTTTGTTTTGATGCTTTTCTATCCCAATTCTCTCCTATCATCAGATGGAAGGCAAAAGCAGATGGGTATGGTTTAAAGATCTACAGAAAAGGGATGACTAGGATTTGAAGTATCACCAAAATTACTGCTTTTAAATTAGCAAGCAGTCATTTCACAATCAGACCTAATACTACAGCAATCATAGCCCCTTGATAAGCAATTTCTGTAATGTGTTTGTGGTTGCAAACACACTTACCTAAACAGGCAAAAGTAGACAAACTCCCGAATTGGAATTGCTCTAACATAGAGTTCCGATAAACTTATAAGTGATGTAATATTAATACAAGTAAGTATAGTTGATATTGTTTCTCCTGTCTTTCATCTCAATTGGGAGAAGTCCCACAAATATGAATACTCAACACAGAAGATGTTAAATATAAAAAAAGGTGACCATCTAATCTAACAGATGTGATAATTTGAAGTAAGGAGAGATCGTTACAACACTGGAAAAATGCTAGACCAATAATTACAACTGTATGGTAGTTACATTAACTCTGAAAAGGTCAAGAGTGACCTTACCTACTCAGACTTATATATACGTACAGAGAGGCATGTGTGTATTTCACTTTTATGACTGTATGGTCAATTATGGAAGTAGCCACCTGAATGACCAAACTCTCGTGTGACAACATACAGAAGCCTTCCTGCAGGGTAGGAAAACAGTGATGATATGGATTTGGGTTATATTTGAGAAGAGGTCTAGCAACTTGCATATATACCATCAAATTCCATATCCTGTTGTAATTTATAAATACTTACACCATACAAATTAATTTGAAAAATAACAACATTTCATCTAGGTTGGCAAAAAATGCCAATTCATCCTCCTACTGGCATAGATTAATATATGGACTCTGTATGACATGAAAGCAGCAGACAGGAGATACAAATCAGATTTTGGAAATGCTGATTATGCCGTCAGTATTACTGCTATTGTAATAGGCAGCCTTTCAGTTCCAGGAAAAAAAACCCACACATAATATTTTATTATTGGTCCACAGCCAGCTCTGAAGTGTAGGAGCATGCTGAACTTTAAACAGGAGTGCAGTTTACTTCTTGCAAAACAGCATTGTTTTAAGCAACTTTGCTAGCTTTTCACTTCCAGGGCTAGATTAGCTACAAATAAGCACTAAATGCTCTTTTTTTTTTTTTAAATATATTTCTGTTGAAAACAAAAATATAAACAAACACTATCTGCTTTAAAGCTTTCCATGAAATAGGCCCCGTAATTAAAACTTGTCTCTATAGTTATGGTCATGCACAATAAACAACATTAAATACAATAATCAAATACAAGGTCAAATTTAATAAGCTTAGAAGCTGCCCAGATGATTCAGACAATACAGCATAAAATTACCATCTCTGTAAATCTATCAGAAAAAAGATTCTGTGACAGTTTTATAAATAAATCATAAAATAATAATAATACAATAATAAAGTAAATTTTAAGTGCTGCAAAATACCAGAGGGATTCATTTTAAAGCAGCAATGTAATACTGAAAAATACAGAATTGTCATTCACATAAAAGTTCATATTGCCAGTGTAACTGCTTCCACAGTCATTAATATTATGACAGAAGAAAGTAACAGTGCTACTTTTAATTCTCCCACTGATGAATATACAAGTCTTCTTTTCCAACTGTCTGTCCGGCATTACAGGAAAACGTGGTGGCACTAGATAAACTTGGTATTTCTAGCATCATTTTAATGGGCAGCTGTGGTTTTAGAGACCCTGCACGTAAGGACTATGGGATTTTTACTGGTAAAAAGAAACAAGGTTGCTAGGAGTTGCTGAGGTTCTCAATAACTTTTTTGCCTGGGTCTTCACTGTCAGCACCTCTCCTCAGACCTCCTGAGTTGAAGATCCAGGGAAAAACACGGTCTATGAGAATGAAGAACCACCCTCTATAGAAGAAGAGCAGGTTCAAAACCCTCTAAGTAACCTGAAGGTATGTAAGACCATGGGACCTGATGAAATCCATCCACAGGTCCCGAGGGAGCTGACGGATGAAGTTGTAAGCCACTTTCCACTATAATTGAAAAGTCACGGCAGTCTGGTGAAGTTCCCACTGACTGGAAAAGGGGAAACATCACCCCCATTTTCAAAAAAGGAAGACCCAGGGAACTACAGGCCAGTCAGTCTCATCTCTGTTCCAGCAAGGTCACAGAGCAGATCCTCCTGGAATCTCTGCTAAGGCATGTGGAAAGTAAGGACGTGATTTGTGAAAGCCAAAATGGCCATGGTCATGCCTAAAAATCTGGTAGCCTTCTACGATGTTGCCGCAGCATTAGTAGATAAGGGGAAAGCAACAGGTGTCATCTACCTGGCCTTATGCAAAGCGTTTGACACTGTCCCACATGACATCCTGGTCTCTAAATTGTAAAGTCATGGATTTGATGAATGGACCACTCAGTGAATCACGAACTGGCTGGATGGCCACACTGTAAGGGTTGTGGTCAACGGCTCAATGTCCAAGTGGAAGCCAGAGATGAGTGGTGTTCCTCAGGGATAAGTACTAGAACCAGTGCTGTTTAACATCTTTGTTGAAGACATGGACAGTGTTGGACTGAGTGCAACCTCAGCAAGTTTGCCAACAACACCAAGCTGTGTCACACGGTCAACACACTGCAGGGAAGGGATGCCATTCAGAGCAACCTGGACAGGCTGGAGAGGTGGGCCCATGCAAACTTCATGAAGTTCAAGCAGGCCAAGCGCAAGGTCCTGCATCTGGGTTATGGCAATCCCTGGCACAAATACAGGGTGGGAGAAGAATGGATTAAGAGCAGCCCAGAGGAGGACTGGTGGCCCTTGGTGGATGAAAAGCTCAACCTGAGCTATTAATGTGTGCTGGCAGCTCAGAAAGCCAACCATATCCTAGGGTTGTATCAAAACAAACATGGCCAGCAGATTGAGAGAGGTGATTCTACCCATCTGCTCCACTCTGGTAAGACCCCACCTGGAGTATTGCATCCAGCCCTGGAGCCCTAAGCACAAAAAGGACATGGACCTGTTGCAGAGGGCCACAAAGAAGATCAGCGGACTGGAGCACCTCTCCTATGAGAACAGGCTGAGAGAGTTGGGGTTGTTTAGCCTGGAGAAGGGAAAGAGAGATCTTAAGACCTTTTGGTACCTAAAGGGAACTTAGAAGAAGGACGAGGACAGACTTCTTAGCAGAGGCTGTTGCAATAGGAAAAGGGTAATGGTTTTAAACCAAAAGAGATTTAGACTAGATATAAGGAAGAATTTTTTCATGATGAGGGTAGTGAGACACTGGAACAGGTTGCCCAGAGAGGTTGTAGATACCCCATCCCTGGAAACATTCACGACCAGATTAGACAGGGCTTTCAGCAACCTGATCTAGTGGAATGCAAACCTGCTTATTGCAGGGGGGCTGGAACTAGATGATTCTTAAAGGTCCCTTCCAACCTAAACTGTTCTATGATGCTCTAATATTTTATTGGAATTTAAGTCTTCGTTCTTGCACTGCTCACCATGACAATAAATGACTAATTTTACAGAAACCTTTAGCATTGAAATACTCATGAAATTTTAGTATATTTAAAGACATCTCATTCTCTGCTTTAAACAAAGAAATAGATCCAATTATTTCAGATATGTTCACTCTAATAATTATATATGATATAAGCTGAATGGTAAACATCTATTTTAACTATAAACTGTTATGCTGAACTTTTCTATACAACTTTTCAGATTATTTCTCTTTTTCAATAAAAAATTTCTCTCTGGAAATTTCAGCAACAGTAACTCTTCTGTCTTCAAGAATGCGGTGAACAATTAATATTTGGCAGTTCTTACACTTATAAAACCATTTTATTCAGAGGTTCTGGTGCTCTCATGTTTTAGAGAAAAGACTTGAAAAAGAGAAGGCAAATTTCCCAGATATGAAACACATCACATCTGCCTTGTGATTTGCCTTACAACTATTGGAATTTGGTCAAATTCTAAACCCTAAAAAGTCTTTGTTCCTATTTGGTAGGTGTCTATGACATGATGCTAGCATAATTCTCCTGTGCTGGAGGTTCTCCACTGCAGAAGATTTATGCAGCGTGGATGAAGATGCATCACCCTCAGGAGTGACTCAGCATAGGCGTTCCCTGGACCACAGTGCCTGATGAGTGGCATGAGAGGCCAGAGCCAGGAGGTGGAGAGCAGGAATTTAATGGCCTGTGGCAACTGATAGAAAAAGATCTCCTCAGTTTCTTTGGGCCCAGACACACATTCCTGTTCAGACCCAAGTTTCAAATAACTTACCATCAGCCACTATGTTGATTTCAAGTTTCTCTTCAAGGACCCTCTTCCTCACTTCCCAGTGAGGTACTTCCCTCTTCCTCTTGGTAAGTTACTCCCATTTCCTAGATCTCATTTTGCACCAACTCACTCCTTCCCAGCCCTCTTTCCTCCCAGTGCTTCCAGCTTGTCTGACTTTAACCTCAGTGAACATCCCTGCAAGGCACTGCACCACGCTCTGCAGAAGTCACTGCTTCAGGCTGCCTCCACCATAAAGATCTCTATGCTATGGCTCTACTACATGCATGGACATAATCCTGGATGGCTGAGGGAACAACAACCAAAAAAAGAATTCTATCCCATCCTAGAAATTCACATATTTAGCCCAAGAAAATAAAACCTGAACTGACATGACTGCTCTTAACTTCTAAATCAGTAAAGTCCTGGAGGATGGAAAAAAACATTTACCTATTTCCAAATTATACTGCTAAAATTATTTCAGAGAATTTTTTAAAAAATGGTAAAGCAACTTTCTCCCCAGTCCTAGTTTGTACTCTGCACCTGTTTTAGCTAATACTTTTAATTACAAGGTCTAAATGTTGAGAAGGACTTCCTCATCATCGTTAAAATCTCAAAAGTTCTGAGCATCTGACAAGTAACAAACAGAAGGCAGCAGCTCAGTCAGCAGGGAATGCTTGCAAGAACTGAGTACTCCTGCTAGAAATGTAGGTCATTTTAACTTTTGGAGACTTGCTTGACCTTCCGCTTTTTTGACTGAAAATAAAAATCACCTCTGAGTAGAAGACATTTTCATGCATGACAAAAATGCCACCTGGTGCTGGTTGCCCCATGACCATGTCCTGCTGGCTTATGAATTTCTTCCAGGTGCAAGTCATTGTCAGCTGGTCTTTTTTTTTCTTTTTTAATGCTACTTTTGTTTTGCTTTTTTGTTTAACGAAAGCACGGGGCTCACTGTCTCATGGGAAAACTGCTCTAATGAAGATATGAATATAAAATTGTTACTACGTAAGTTGTCATCACCAATGCAATAAGCATAATTTGTAAAAACAAATATTTACAATTATATGAGAGAAATACTGAAAGGCTGACTACATTTCTACAATTCCTACACTCACATTGCAAAGTTTACTCAGGTGTACTACTGCAAATTAATATGTAGAATGTAAGGAATTTCTGCTTTTACAAAAATAAAGTTCTGCCTCCTCACATTTAAGCATTACAGTTGAATTACTCTATATAGTAAATTCAGAAAAAAAAGCAAACAGCCTTTGTAAAAGCTAAAAAGCGGGTAATTTTTCTCACTCTTTCTGTCACAAGCTTGACAAAACCAAACTAAAACATCTTTCTTCATTTGCAATAAATTAATAGATTACGCAGCTCATAGTTGAAATTATGTTTGTTTCAAAGCTGTATTTTAGACCTGGGAAACTTGAAATTAAAACACAGTAAATTAGTTTTTCCTAAGAAAAAGTTTATCATTCATTGTGAAGTAATAAAAATATTTACAGCAGACCATTTGGCAGGATATGGTCAGTAAAAACAGACATTGGTGGAGGAGAAATGAAACAAAGAAGCTGCTTCTGAGAAGGGTAATAATTCCCAAATCTCAGACCTGACTAAAAAGCCCTGAAACTTATGCTTTAACTTTTCTTTGCAAGACATATGATGCAGTGAAAAATTAGAAAGTAACAGTAATGAAAGGGTAATGGGAAAAGCATAATTATGACTTGGATCACCTGGTCAAGAAGCCTCTACAGGTTTAATAATTATGAAATCATTTAGCATTTTAAGACCCCTCCAATCTTAACCTTTTAAGATTCCTTAAAAATTACTTGGTTCAGAACTAAATTATGAACATTATGTGCCTTTTAGATTAGCCCCCTACATTCTCTGTAAATGAGAACAATAAGCCTCAGAGACAGAAAGGCAAAAAAGCAGAAACACCCAGTACTGAAGCACCAGAGACACCACCAGGAGCTTTCCCACCCCTGTTTGAGTCCCCTGCTCAAACAGAGACAGACAAAAACATTCAGAGGGGAAACTACCTGGTGATAATCACTCCCCCCTCCCTCTTCACAGACTGTAAGGTCAGTATAACAATTACAGCAGCACATATAGCAGTGTGTTGTTTCGGGTGAATAATGTGCTGTGATGCAAATCTCTGATTGTTCCCACCTAAAATGCTTTGGTTTGCATCAAGGAATAGTCTCAGAATACATGAACTAGATCCCTTTCTGATTAAGCTCGACAATGCACTCCAAGAAAGCGCCTGAAGTAAAACAAAATTAATATAATGTAGATCCAGACAGGACACACCATCTACTCTTATCTTCTACACTGCAAAAGCAATGGAATGCCATCTGTGATGTGATGTGATGCAGACATGCATGGATTTATATTAAATATTTTGTATTATGATACTGCACCAACATAAGGTAGCACACTACACATATGTAACACACAGAGTTTCTCTTATATTGTTCTCATCACTTGCTGGAGGTTTCTTTGGTTGTTTTTTTTTGTCTTCTTTTGGTTTTAATTCTGCTCCTTGCTACATTTTAAAAGGAAACTGGGTTTGTATGATCTGTTAGCCTCCCTCAAAAAATCATAGAGCATTTTTTTGATCTTGAAAATTTTTGGTAACTTTGCAAAAACACACTAGATTAACAACAAAATTATTTGTATTGAACCAGAACGCAGCTACTTCTATTAGAAATAAAATAAAAGCGGTATCTTTTTTTTTAACCTGAGACTCACAATTACTTTTCTAATGGACTTTTGTAAACAAGTCTGAATTAAAAAGTTCACCCAGTATGTTTCCACACTAACTAGCAGAAAACTTTTATACTATATATGTTATGCTATTTACAACAGTATAGGCTGTAGGCAGAGGGAAGAGTCTCCCTTTCCGTCATATCATGGAGCCAAGACAGCATCATGGCATACAGCTGCACCTAGAGAAATTATGTACTCCAGCTGCTGCAGAGCTTTCCAGCCTTTTTGCTGTCTTACTAAGAAAAGGAGCAGCCTCAATCTCCATTTGGGGTGAAGGAGCAAGAAGGAAGCATGAATCAGCACACGATTTGCTGCACCTGAAGCAGGAGCATAGGAAATAGGGAAACCAAGGTAATAGAATTTTATTAACAGGCATGTACAAAACTGAGCCTGAATATCAACTGGGAATTCACAGCACCTCATCTTTGAACTGTGGCGAGTTTCTCTGTAGTAATACAGTACCCAGAATGTAGTATGTGCAGTTATGTCAACATAATTACTACATTGCATAAAGCCACCACATAAATATAGTATATAACACAAAAGGCTTTGAGCTAGGCAGGTCTTCCAAAAGACAGCAACAAAACCACACAGGAAGCATTTCTGAAAAACAACAAAGTGGAGGGAATACTGGAGATAAATAACAACAACTTTTTCCCTTGCTTAATTTCAGGTTACATACATAACATTCAGTTACCTTGGTATTTCTGTACTTTCATTCTCTCACACACTATTCAGAAGATGAAGTTTACAAGTTTAGCATATCAATGTTGCCCATTTTCCTACCAGTGCTATCTCTCCCAATCCAAGCTGGGCACGTCCCAAAGTCTGCCAGGCATCCCAGGAACGTGGGTTTCTCTGAACAGCCATTTCTGCTGCATGCACTGCTGGGAACATTTCATGTAATGACATCAGGACCTATGACAGAAAAAGAAAAATAAGAGGAGCAGAAATAAGCAAAACTGAAAACAGATTTAAGTTTTCTGGGAATACCCAAGCAAACACCATTATTTCAGTAACTAAGGACAGGTTCATTTCACCTAGTTTTTTCTAGCTTACAGGTTAGCTGTCTAATCACAGAAAGTCATCAAGAATCACAGAGAAATTAAAAAACAATAAATAAGCAAGTATTGGTGGAAAATTCCTGGGTTATACTTTTTCTTTTTAACGGAGGAGCGGAATCTAACAAATCCAGTAGCAGTGTGCACGATATAACTATAGAAACAATCCCAGTAATTCAGCATGGAAACAGCCCTGAACAACTACTATTGTATTTGGAAAGTAAGCATTCCACAATAGCAAAACCTAACTTAGACATGAAGTCACTTACATTTAAAAAAAATAAAGTGGTTTCCGAATGTGGAAATCTCTTTTACTCAGCAGTACAGCTTAGGGTCAGCCTGTCACCATAGTATGCTATTCCTTGCACTGAATCTCCATAACTAAGCCTATAAATCATACTTAACAACACATAACAAGGCTCAAACCTCAATACCTTGCTGTGTTTTTCCAAGACCACCATGAGATTGGCACATTACCTGAAGACCTGCATCACTCTGAGATCATGATTTCAGACACCCACATGCTATGGTGATAGATACCAGTGTAAGAAACAAATGACAATTGCATTCCTACAGCATGATGAGAACGACAACCACATGAGTAAGACTCATGTGTGGGAAACCACTTTCATCCCAACTGACCCGCAAGCATGATGAATAATATTAGAACATATTAGACTACTGCTGCAGTGCAAAAAGCATTTACTTAACCTTACTGTTCTATGATATATTAAATAGACAAATATGAGTGTGGATTCAGGATTCAAATGCAAATTCAAATACAATAGTGCATTCATTAACACAAAGCACTTGCAAAACACCGGGATGAGTACAGTGTAAAAAAAAAAAATCTTTACTACAATCTCTGTACCCAAGAAATGGAGGAAGTACAGCTGCCAATAAACCCTTTGGATCCATACTCCTGCTATTTTAATAGGAATATTTTCTTTTCTAAAGACTAGTCACTGAATTTCACTGAATTTTTTTTAGAGTTGGAAGGGACCATAGAGATCATCTAGTCCAA
>JAOQGH010000019.1:15127481-15151057 GCA_025769975.1 Gallinago jamesoni
TCTTCCTTGCCCAGCTCTCCAGCCTGTCTAGGTCTCGCTGGATGGCAGCACGGCCCTCCGGGGTGTCAGCCACCCCTGAAGAAACCATAGAGAAACCATAGTCCTATAGTTTCTCTTTAATTCCCTTTAATAGCCTGTACACTGGAATTCAGAAGTACCTAAAAATCTTTAAAATACAACCCACAGTTGTAGATCATGTCATTTTTTGTTGTGTTTTTTTTTTCCTCAACAGTTATATGTATTTTTCCAAGACTTTCTGTTCACTGTGGTTTTCTGTGCAGTGTCCCTCATCTGCAGCAGATCTGTGCACCAAATCAAACTGTTAGAGGTGGATAGGTATATACCCTACAAACATTAAGTGATTCTGCATATCAAGTAGCACTTACATTCACCTCTTAATGTTTGTTCACATAAAAGAAAGCAAATCCAAGTAGACACTCACCTGAACATTTTAATGCATTCCTTTCTACTGCAACAACAAATTCCCAAACATCTATATAAGTATTTAAGAAAATCTTTTGCAGCTTTTAATAAATTTACTGCTTTGCTTACTGATTTGTGACTTCACTAATAAAAGATAATTATTCCGCTTTATTTTTGACCATTGTATGACCTAATTTAGATAGCTGCTTTAAAAATGCTCTTCCAGACCATAGTGGTAATTCCTGTGCTCCCGGTAACTACAGCATCAATTTCTCAAGGTACATTCAAACAAACTCAAACTGGAATGTCTATGCATTTTATCCAGCACAGGTGCTTTTCTCAGCCTTTAAGAAAGTGACCAAGCTATATTTGTCAGTCATTATAAAAGAATAAACTTATTACTGCACACTGTTTTCCTATCCTTTTGTTTTCAGGTGAAGAGACGATCAAAATGAAAATACAAAGGGAGACCTGAATGTGTGCACCCTTACCTTGGGTTACTATGTGTGTGATCGTATTATTGGAAACTGAACCAGCAAACACTCAGTTATTCTACATCTGGAAAGTCATGGTGCAAAAGGAATAAAAAACACTGCCAGCACGAAGCTTCCTTCTACACAGCTTTGACAAGAGGAATTAAGTCCTTTTAGAGGGGCAGCCCACATGGAGAAGTCAAAGCCAGACAGGAACCACCTGTGCTATAGCCCCCTTAGTCATACAACTTGCTGTCACTTGCTCAACGTGTAGTCACATCACACACTGTTCCCCCATAACACGCATTCTAGTCTGGTCTCCACCCCACTGATATGGTAAGGACCTGCAGGATTATTGTCATTCCTACACACGTGATCCCTGGACAGGGTGTGTCCAAAAAGGGGGAAGGCAGGTAGTAGATCATGGGAATTATACTGGTGGCCTTCGCCAAAACATGGATTTTCATCCTGAACTGCTAATTCCAGACAGCATTTCCTGCACAACATACACTTTGGTACTTATACATACTTGAATAATATAGAATAATAATCCTGAGCTCTGCATGGCAATGCAAGATGTGAGGCTTATTTTCAAGGATGCAGCTACTCTGAAACACTTTCACTGCATTTCAGATCTTCTTGCATAACTCACCACTAGTTTAAACACATCTAGAACTGAACTACTTGGCTCCTTCCCACATCATCTTACTTCCGTTTATCTGCAGTGCTTCTATTACCACAACAGTATCATTTTTAATTTTCTCTTCTTTCGCGCAAATTTAGTCTGCACTTATGCCTTGTAGAAAAGCAAGGTTATTTTGCTACCTGCAAAACTGTTTTTTATTGTCTTTGTTATGTTCTCTTTACTGTCAGTTTTCTTGATCCCTATGTGTCACACCACAGTGGACCAAAGTCCATTTAACTTAATCAAAAGTTAGAAAATCAATGTCCTGTTCAAAGTCTTGCTCCTACTTTCTACTATATACAACCTGATTTTCTACTCTCATTTTAAGAATTGATATCATTTGTTTCCTTTTATTTACCTCTTTTCGAATAACTTACTCTTATTTGCTCCATGATAGCGTCAACACAATGGTCTATTTTCCTGCTTCTTACAAAGATGCCCCTAGGTCTTCTTTACTTCTGCTCCCGTGCTTGAAATACTTGAGCTGAGCAGGAAAGCATTATCTCTTCATTCAGAGGCGTGAATGAAACACGAATCTGGAAGCCCACAGCAGTCCTATGCCCAATCTGAGCAGAAGGCTCGCAGATACTCTTACCTTTGCTCAATTTTATTGCGTTGTCACAGTCATTTATTTTCTTTATAAGTTTGTCTACACCTAAGACATTTAAACTCAGCCACTGTTTTGGAATAGTTATTCTGTAGAAAACAGAATAAAGAGAATACACCCCCAAAGGCTCCCTCCAAAGTAAGCATGTTCTCTTCAAAACTGTAAAATGAACTCTGTGCAGGGAGTGTTGGGAGCTCTATTGTGCTTAATACAACAAACTCTTGACCCTCTTTTAATCCTTTACAGACTACTTCAGTACAATTGACTCTGAACTGCAAGCCACCAGCAGCATAAATCCAGACCTGCACACAATTACATTACTTCATGAGTAACTTTGTGCAATTTTGTTTCATTCAAGTTACAATCACATTATTTTCAATGTGTTTTGGTGTTGGTTTTTTTTTTTTGACAGCAAAGATAATTATCACCCTCTGCTAGTTACTTCCTGCAAAACATTCAGGTTACTAGTAAAAGCACGAACAAGCAAGCATTATTTTAAAAAGGTCAATGGTAGCTACTAAAAAATAGCTACATAAAGCTACATGTGAGCTACCTACTCACATGTAACATTTCTTTTTTAAACAATGCTTACTTTTTAGAGAAACTATTTCAGCTGCATTTGGATATTTTTCAATGACTAGACAAAAAAAATGATGCTTCAGAGAAGAATTATGTATCACTGAAAAGTCCACTTAAATGCCTCTTCCTCAATGTTTTAGCATCAAGTTATGTCTTTAGATGGCCACATATACAGAAAAATGGACAAATACAACCTTGCATTTGACAGCATGAAGATATTAAAATTATGTTGGGGAAAACCCTCGTAAAAGAGACAATCCTACCAGCAACCTAGGTCTTCAATCTATTCTGAAGCAAGCTATGACAGAAAAGGGCTCTCTTGCCAGAATTACCTAACATAAAGGAGAGGATGTGTGTGTTTGCTTAACAGCTGACACACTAAGATTTTATTCCTTTCCTGTTGCTCTCAAATGAACTTCTCAGATGAAATTTCTTTTGTAAACTTCATTAGTAGGATGGTTCTCAAGGTTCACAGTTAAGTAATCTCATTGCATATTTATTTTCCAATTATAATGATAACACTTCATTAGAAAACATTCTTTAATCTAACAATTAGAAAAAAATCTTGCAAAAAAGAAAAAGCATCACAAGACTCTCATGCATGCAGATATAAAAAATGACTACAGGGAAATTTCTTTACAAAGATGTTCCAAATCCACCAGTAGGTGGATTTTCAGAACTTAATTTATTCTAACATAGACTTACCATTATTACATGCATTAAACCAATGAACATCCATGTCACTACAATGACTTAATTTAATAAATCTAGATTGTTTTGTTTTGATTATAAAAAAAATAGAGACAGATGAGAAAAATTAGAACTCAGTGGCAAAAAAACCCAACAATTAAACATAGCAACTACCATCAGGAGACTGACCAAGTATTAAAAATCCAGGCAGGATAATGACCCATCCTGTCCTACCCACAATATTTTGGAAGTGTTATGAATCTGAGTAAGTCCTGGTTTTAGATGAGCTCACTGGCTTTAAGCTGAATCACTACCTATAGATACATTCCAAGTTCAGTGAAACTGACCCAATTCCTTCTTCAACCCAGAAACCTATTTCAAAACACTGATGAATAAAATTCTTCCTACCCATAAGCATTTTGCATTTATCCATGCTGTAAAGCAATTACTGCTGTACCACACAGCAACGCTTTTTGCCACATAACTGTCCAGAGTTTACATCAATGTTTTGATGGTAAACTCTTCATATTACATCCCACTTTAAAACAAACAAACATTTAAATATTAGCAACAACTATTAGGTGATTTTTTTATAACCTACACTTGGGATTGTCAGTTTGGTTATGTATTCGGAACCTTATCCTCTCTTAAGCAGGAAAAGGGATGGGTGGAAGCTGATACTATTTCTTCACTGAGTTCAAGATAGGGAAATGGAATGATTTGAATATGAGTGTGGTAAGACTATGGTGACGTTTATTATAGAAATTAGGAAAAAAATAGAAGAAAAAAAGAGAGACATACATCTGAAATCCCAGTCCTAATCAATGAATGCAAATTGAGAAACTGAGGATGCAGGGTTCCACAGAACCTAGATCCTCAGACAGCTGACAGCAAACATTCAAAGAGCCAATAAAATAGAGATAAACCTGGTTGGTTTTTTTTCATTTGTATTTACCTGTTTCTACAAACACCTATAAACAATTGTATTGTGTACTACAGGAATCCTGTCATAGTTGCACCGTGTGTTTGACAGTGTTATCTGAGCTCTGAGGTGGAAGTACCACCACTGAACCAGCAACACAAACCAGCTAAATTCTCAGGAGTGGTGCAGAATAGCAGAGTGCCTGATGCCCAAGAGACTGTTATTATTTTATATATATATATATATGTATATCAGTGTACTAAATCCTTTGATACCTCTATTCACCCAAGAAAGAGTCCTATGTGGTTCAGCATACAAACCTTCAGACCCAAATTCAAAGAACTTCTCAAAATCTGTTCCTCCACCTTTGTAATTCAAAGCAGCAATAAAATAATCCAGTTGATGTCTGAGAAAATTAGCCCACAATGAATTTCAAGCAGTCTGAGTGACTGCATTAATATAGGTAGTCTTCATACACTCTTTTGAATTTACTTACGATTTGGTTTTTTGAAACAAAAGTCACAGAAATTAACTTCTTGCATAAACATTTACTTGCTCATCACTGTTCCTGCAATGGGGGAGCAGTTCAGGCTAGTAATTTCTATTACTAGAAATAATATATATACTACAAATATATATATATGTACTTGTATATATCAAGTACATACACTGAAATATCTTGCATGCAAAGAACCATGCAAGTGCACCCCTAACCTCTCCATACATCATAATAATCTTTTTTTAAATGGATCAAAGAGTAGCTGAGAGTAAAAGAAAAATGTCTCATCAACATTGAAGCAGTTGAGCAATTCCACAATTCCCATATGCTTTCCTGGAAACATGCTTCCTGCAAGTGTCATTGACAACTGGGAACTTTAAACACTATTTCCACTCTTCAGAAATACTGAAAGACATTTGTCCTACATCTGTTAAAATACCAATCTTTAAGAACTTACCATAAATATTTACAGATTCCCACTGTGTCGTTAGCATATTTTTCTGAGCTGCATATTAAGCAACTGGGTATTTAAAATGCTAAGTTTGCTGCTGAGAAAGGTTATACTAACTAGGAAGCTGGTATACAACCCAACACAAGACTACCTTAATAAATGTAACAGGGTATACAAAAATTCAACCCCATGCAAGACACTCCATGCAATGTTAACTCTCAAAAGAAATTACTTCCTGAGGAGACTTTTCCTCACTGAAAAAAAAAAAAAAGTTAGTATAGACCATAAAGAATCTTTGCATATCACACAAAGTCGTTCTTAACATGAATCACCTCCTCTAATATGTGACTTACATACCAAGACAGGCAGATTGTCACAGACCCAATGCTGGTCAAGCCTTTGCTGGAGTTGGTGTACAGTTCTTCCAGATCTGGAGCCATCAAAGCTTTCTCATTTAGCTACACAATAATAGCTGCAGTATTTGTGCTGGTATGCTGGACTGGAATAATACAGTCAGCTTTAAGACAGTATCATTCAAATATTAACCACAATATTTTTGGAATGAATTACATATTCCTATTTTGGCAAAATCAGATTTGTACAGCTCACATTAGTGCCTTTAAAAGGAGGAATGTATCAAATTACATATTATACTAATCAGCTTCCAGTAAGCATAAGTCATACTACAAAAACCATCTGTAATAATTACTTGCATGTACTAAAGAGATGTTAGCCATTTAAATATTAGAGGCTGTGTTAAAAAGATCCAGGAAATAATTTTATAAATGCGTATTTTGTACATAAACTTCTCAAGTGTTCTCATTCACCGTGTAACAGAAGTGTTATGCAATACCAGAAAGTCAAACCAAAGAGAAACAGCACAACTGCTCTCCTCTTCCAGACAGGAAGCAAAGGCCTGGGTTTCTCTCTTCTTTCAGCCTTCATTACTCTCCAGTGGTGTCATTAGACAAGCAAAGATACTTGACAAGATGAATCAGTGGCACACAGCTGCTTTCTTGGGTTCCCTTGGCCAGCAGGAAAGCCATGTGCCTTATTCCTCCAACTCACCTTTGCCATATGGCTGAAACACAGGAGCTGGGGTGCCAGGTAAGCAAGCAGGCTCTGCAGCCGGAGCACTGATTGAAGGATTTTGTAGTAAGAATCCATTTGCATAACTCTCTGCATCACAGTTGGATCCTGGTAAGCTAAACCTGTTCTCCTGTTATTTCCATTGTAAAAATACTGAATTTTAGGATCATTTCAATTAAATAGAGTACGTTTGGAGAGCTAGCTTAATTCCTGCATTCACATAAGACCATAGTGAAGAACCATTACAAGAAAGCAATTCACTAATTTGTCCCACTGAGCGTAACTGTCCTTTTCAACAGCTTTCTCTTGCTTTTAAATCAAAAACAAGTAATGCTAATTGCAAAATAAAGGCTACTTCCAAAATATCCTGTGTTAAGGAGCCAGGATCACAGAAATGAGCCATTTCTTTCCAACCTAGAAGTTCAGTATATATATCACCGTAAAAAAAAAAAAATAGGACCTACCATTTTCACATCTTAAAACATTGCTTTATTAGTGGATTTAAAAACTAAACTTACAAATTAATAGATACAGAAGTTAAGAACCTTTACATGAACCTGTAAAGTTGCTAATTATAGTAAAATTATATTATTCTGTTCCTTCCAATAGTACATTAAGATTCAGAGGTCCTTGGGCCAAAACTCTGGAGATGCTAAAAATTTATATGACAGCAGAAAGCAATGAGAGAAACTTGTTGAAGAAAAATCTTTCAAGCACTTCTAAACACAGGGAGGCTGGGAAGCTTGCAGGAGGCTGGGAAAAGTATAATGGAGGAAGTATTGCTACTTGCTTGTAGTATTTGTATGACTCTTTCCCAGCCACCCGTTTTGGAAGTTGTCAGGATACTATAGGGCCAGGAAGATCAAAGAATGGTTTGGGCTAGAAGGGACTTAAAAAATTTCTTCCTGGAGTCTAATCTAAACCTACCTTCTTTCAGTTTGAAGCTGTTACCCCTCATCCTATCACTATATGCCCTTGCAAACAGGCCCTTCCCATCTCTCCTGTAGGCCCCCTTCAGATATGGGAAGGCTGCTACAAGGTCTCCCCGGAGCCTTCCCTTCTCCAACTCCCTCAGCCTGTCCTCATAGGAGAGGTGCTTTTTTTTTTTTTCATTTAAGCTAGCATTGATGTAAAGGCATCTAAACACAAATAATTATTCACACACCCCTTACCAATTTTTTTCTAAGACAGTCTATCTGGATCCCTTATATACATATGACATGTTGACAAAGCAATCCAACAATGTACTTCTTCCGAAATAATTCGGGAAGAAAAACCTTTACAGCCGTAAAGTATTTCTCAAACTAAATGCAAAATCAAGTTACATCAAAGCCTTCTACAGCTATGTAAAACAAAAGTCTCCTTCAGCATTACTGTATTGAAATGAGTTTATGATTATTAAATTAATTCTTTTGAAGAATCAAACTTTCTTCACAGACAACATGACTGTGAGGCGGCAATGTGATAGCATTTGGGAAAAAAGAGTGCAGGGGGCTTTGAGGGGGTAGTTTTGAGTAGTTTTGTGGAGGTTATTTTTGCAGGGTGGTAGTGGTGGTGTTTTGTTCTTTATACAAGGAAGAATTACAAGTAACAACAAAGACTATAAAACTAAACAATAGAGCAAGATTCCTAAGAGCTATGTACCACTTTCCCTGAAGAACCTTGATTTTACTTTCTCTTTTCCTTTTTCCAAACTTCAAACAACGTATTTTTCAGCCATATTTTGAGTAGCTGCCTTCCTAAAAAAAAATTTTCCCATTCTAATCTGTTCAGCTGGTTGAAAGAAACCATCCATTTCTTGTTCTCATCCTCAATCCAAATTAAAATCTGAAGAGATGGAGACAAAAGCTTCTCAATCCAAACAAAATAATGGATTCTGGCACTTTTGCCATCTAAGCCACGCAAAGACACATAGAAATTACAAGCTGATCTTGTAACTTTAGTGAGGCATTGATTGCTGCAAGCCTTTTTCCTCAAAATAGCTTAAAAATAAAGGTTCAGATGAAACTGACATCTTAAGTATATCCTGTTTAATGGTCTTTTACAAGACTACATTAATCTGTGTAATACCAAATATGAAAACAGATTGGAGCGTTTCTTTTTTGTACAGTATCCCTGTTTAAAGTTAATAGCACTCAGCCAAGACTTTAGTAAGAACAAGCAGATTTTTAATGGTCATATTTGCTAATTTACCCCAGTAAGGTTCTTCCCAATACAATTTTTTAATATTTCAGTTGTTTTTTCCACATCATAACATCCTAATTCATGTCTTAGGAAAGATGTTGTTTACTGTGATTTTCTGGGATAACAGGATTACTTTAATCTCTGTTAAAAGATACCCTGTTGTGTTGGGGAAAATGAAAAACCTAAATTGTGCTGTAGTTTATGCACACAACTACACAATGTTGTACTTCATCTGTTCAAAAGCACGCTTGCTTTTTTAATTTCTGAACTGATAAATAACTGTAATGCTTTACCTGTGATTTCATCTCATAAAGTGTAGCATCCTCCGGAGTTAACTGAAGTGCTTCATCCCACTTGTGAATAGCTTCTCGGTACCTGTAGTTAAAACAATATTACAGTCTCACTATATTTAAAGATACTGGATATTTCTATTTATATCCTGACACTGTCCTAAATAAAGTGCCACAGCATCTCATTAGCATTAATGATTTTTCTAACCACTTCCCTGTAAGGCATGATGAACTGTCTTCAGGAACTGGCTATTTCTTCTTCTGACCAAATGGGATGCCAAGTACAACCGGCCTTAAGTGAATTTACACAACAACACAGGAAACTTACAGCCAAGCATCAATTTAAAACTTGAACTGAGTCCAATCCACTAGTTGTCAAAATCACCCTTAGTCAGGCATAAAGAAATATAATCTGGGCCCAACATGCCTTGCTACAGTCATAACTGAAAATTTCTTTTCAGGCTAAAACCTAAGAGTCACTCTCCTGCATTTCTGTACTGTAAGATCTCAAGGACATCTGAGTAATTTTGGTATATAAACATAAGAAAGAAGCTGAAAATAAACAGATGTGCTGAAATCACTCAACTTTGGGAAGGTATACAGTACCTTCACAATATCTTGCAGAAGAGTTGACCAAACAACACTAATAAAAAGTAGGTTTCTGTCATGGACAAAGAGGTAGAACTTGGACAAATGCATACTAGGGTTTTGAACCATACTGAAGAACTGTAACAGCACCATAAGACACAGTTACAGGAGTGCAGGCTTCCAGCCCTAAAACTGGCCTCAGATTGACGTTAACGAGTCTGTGGGATGCCACAACTTCTTTGAATCTGTTTCCATACATACCTTTGTTACGGAACTGTGTAGGAACCCTTATATTTGTATTACTTTCACTATAAGGGTATGAAAGCAGTTACTCTTGATAGATACACTAAATTTTTAATATAGTATAGATGAAACTAAAGTAATTTTCCCATGCACTTCATATGGAAATAGTTTTTATCTTCTAACACGCCCTATTCTTCCTTCCCGTTCCCATTTGTCAGTCCTCTGGCTTCTATTACCCCTCCAGGTTTTCCAGAGCAGTCAAATGAAGGCTTCTGAAAGTTCTGAATTTTCTGAACCAATTGAGAATAGAAGAATAGATTGGAAAAGCAATGCAAGCCCTCATTATGATTCAGGTATCTTTAGTTTGCAAATGACACTGATAAGTATGTTGCTTAATTTGAGTGCTAAGCAAAGGATGCTTCAATAAATTCTCACATTTTCTCAAATTTTAGCCACTGCTTGTGATCTCAGTTCATGTCCCATGTCAGGTCTTCACAATAAAGGAAACATCAACACATTTTCTACATATGTTAGCACAAGCTTTAAGCCACTTTTTAGCTAGCAAGAGCTACCTTTTGTGTAAAAGATCACAGTTTTGTCCGAGACCTAGAACAATAAAATCTACATGAGTAAGGGATGTCCTCAGCCCAGTTGCATGGTGTCCTGGCTATGGAGCAAGGCACAACATAGTGAGTGCAGCAAAAAAGGTTAGAAAAAGACAATTTTGGAAAATAGAGCAAAAACAGTAACATCAGTAACCAGAAATGGAGGAACAGAAGTGGCATTCTACAAACAGAAAAATAAAAGATACAAGCTGCATTTCAGACATCTTTGTTTTTACTTCTGCGGAGGAAACATCAATGATCAAAGTGTCAATGTGAATGGGACAAAAATACACAGCAAGAACACGCTATCTCTGATGCGAGCAGCAAGTACAAGCACATATTCCCCCAAATACTGCTGGGTTTTGTTGCCAATTTGTCAACAGTCTGCCAACAAAATTAAGAGAAAAAAGGTTGCCCATTCACAGAAATGCCGTGCTACGTGTGTTGTGTATGAACAGTAAGTTTACTCAACTCTGCCTGTGAGCCTCAGAAAGCGTGATCCAAGAGAAGTGACGGCAGAATGTCGGCATCGCTTTCCCAGATCAAGAACACCATAGAGAAGGGCTGGAGAAGGAAGATTTGTCTGCAGGTACAAGGTGAACTGCCTGCTCAAAGAGACTGACTGCTGACTACTAGTTTACAGTGTGGAGATACCCACATGGCTGTGAAATATTGATTTCACAGTGCATGTATTTCCTTAAGAAGAAAGCCTGATAGAACACGTCTGTTCTATTCTTTCAAATACTCAGGAGAAAAGGTATTTCCATTCCTGTTGCAGGAAAAAGTAAGGACACCATTCTTATTAAGAGAAACTGAGCTGTGTTGCTTGCTCTAATAATGCAAATTTGGAAAAAGATTACTTTCTATAAAGATAGTCCATTAATCAAAGAATTTTCTACCTCATTGTTTTTGAAGGAAAAGATTATATACCGTATTAAAAATCAAACACCTTACTGAAAAGGTCACCTGGCGATATCATACAGTTGTAAAGTCAGCGTTTCAGTAAATGTTTTATGAAAACTATAACCCTTGGCTAAATAACAAGTGAGCTAGCACAGGGGTAGTGCTTTAAAATTAATAATTAAAGAATAAATCATTTTAGTGTCTCTCAGCATCTTTTTTTTTGAGCCGAACTGTACAGTACCTTTACCATCATTAGGAGGGAGAACTAGTTTTGAAAAGGAAAACTTCAATATAAATATGACAATTCCTTTGGGTTTAATCAACCCAACTTTAATGAGCATTCCATTTGCTATTTCCATTTCTTTCCTTAGGAAGTAAAGAAGCTCATATAGAGTTGAGTGACTAGCAGGTAACAGCTTGTACGGATCAACTGAGCTGCAAACACTGCCATTGTCATGGCTGGCAAAAATATAGTAACAAATCATAGCATAGTGTTCTTCCACTGAGGTCTCACCTGAATTTTTTCCCATATACCTGATACAGAAAGCAAACACTTGTTCAGAACACATGCTATGGCTCAGCTGATGCACAGCAACATGTGTCTGAATCTTATGTCCCTTCAGAAAAAGAGATGTGAAACCTAGCACTTCAAAAATTAAAATAAATTGTATCAAAAATAACATTTCAGAAACAAGAATGAGACTCAAAAATCACAGATCCATTAACTGGTGTCGATGCTTTCTTCAGAAACACCTGAAATTTATCAAAGTGGAGATTAATCGTAAGCACTTGTTGGCTGGCGGTCTACTGACTGGAAAGCAGCTTCGCAGATAAAAGACCTGGAGGCACTGAGGGACAAGAAGATGAATACAAGCCAGCAATGTGCTCTGGTGGGAAAGAAGCCCAACAGCATCTTGGTCTACCTTACCATCACCAGCAGGTCTACCTCAGCTCTGATGAGACCACATCTGGAGTGCAGGGTCCATTTCTGGGCTGCCCAGTATGACAGACACAGATACACTGGAACGAGTCCAGCAATGGGCCACAAAGATAATTAACAGCTTGGAGCATTTGTTATCTAAGGAGAGGTTCAGAGTGATGGGACTATGCAGTATGGAGAAGACAAGGCTCAAGGGCAACCTTACCAAAGCGTAAAAATATCCAATTTGGAAGGGGGGCAGAGAGTAAAGAACCAAACTCTTCTCAGTCGTGCCCAGTGACAGGACAAGAAGCAATAGGCACAAACTGATACACAGGAAATTCTTTTTAAACATAACTCTATCGTTGGAGACATCCAAATCTCAACTGGACAACATCCTGAGCAACTTGCTCTAGTTGACCTTGCTTTCAGCAGGAGCTGGAGTAGGAAATCTCCTAAGGTTCCTTAGGATTATATTATATTAAGGCATCAACAAACTCAGTGATATGTGGTTCAAGAGGAAATATGATTAGCTCTTGGCTAAATGAAAATAAAACTTAAGTAAAATATGTTCTTATAACAAACAGACCCATTAATTTTTAGATGTCTGGGATTATTATAAAAACTTATCTAATGTAGCAGTAAAGAAATCACAGAATACTAACAACAGGCATATCTCGATTTTATAGAATATCAAATTAGTATTTCCAGCAAAAATAAAGCCCTAAGCTGTATATTGTAACTAAGTATCTAAACTGTAGCAATCTAAGGCATTTCAAGAAAAGACTATCATACTTTAAAGTACAGAATTACTATTTACATGAGAATAAAATCGCCAAATGATATGGGGTTGGAAGGGACCTCTGGAGATGATCTAGTCCAACTCCCATAGAGATACAGTATACTTAATTTTATCTACCCAAAGTGATCTCAGTAAAATAGTACACCTCACTACAAAAAAAATCATACAATTATAACCAGAACTTAACTATACATGTATCTTCGTTATTGCTATGCCATAAAAAGGAATGAATTATTAAGAACTGGATACAGCTGGGATGGTTTCACTGTAGATTACTTGATGGATCTTGCCAATTTTTATTTAACAGCATATGAAATCCCATAGCTCCCCTAAAGTACTGAAACTGCACTCTTCAGACGTGCTACTTACCATCTGGGAACTATACAGACTTGGCACATTTTACTACAGCTTGCTAAATTTTTGAAACAAACATCTCATGCTTACACTCCACTTTTTCAACACCACTTCTGGGAATACAGCATCTCTTGAACTCTTTAACAAAATCATTAAAACAAATTTATATTTCCACAAAAAATATTTAATTGAAGACTTCTGGTTAAAAACCCAACAAACACAAAACAAATGAAACAAACAAAAACACCAAGCAAACAAACAAACAAATCACCAAACCCTGTTCAAGTTACACAGAGAGCAGTTTTTGAATTGTATACACATATATATATAATACTAAAAACCACTACTACAGATCATGCAGGATCTTGAGTCCTGTAGCTTTACGCCAATGGGCTTGCCACGGTCGATGCTTCAGGAACAGACTGGGACAGGGCTCACAGTGACACTGAAAATACCTGAAGGAAGATACACTGAGGTGATGAGATGGCATCAGACTCAGACAAAATGAGACAGGCCTGCAGGACAGAGGCAGAGCACACTGTCAGGAGAATGGATAAGGCAATATAGCTCCTGGGAACTCTTAGAGACTTGAGGGGACACTCCTACAATCAGATGTTGCAGGAGGATGGAGAAAAACAGAGAGAGAGCTAAGGAAGGGAAAAGGAAATCAATGTTTCAAAAAGAATATGGCCAATTGTCAAATACTCATATCATATCAAAGAGGATCAATGTGAATGATCTGTGGCCACCAGAAACAACAGCTAGAACAATTTTAATCTAGTGTACAGTCGAAGTCAGACTCTGGCAGAAGCTAGAGAAAAAGAATACTAATAAGTAATTACAAAAACGAAAAGAGAAAAATGAAAGAGAAATGAAAAGCAAAGCACGAGCTGGTTACAGGAATGGACTTCTTTTTAAGTTGGGAGATGATGCTGGATGGGACTTTGTGGGAGAAAAGATTCAAAGAACTGATGAAGGAGGAAACTAAAAAGAATAAAGAAGAAGGAATGTAACAAGTCATTTTTGTGTTAAGTAAGTTCAGCAGCCTCTAACCCAGCTATGTTTTTACAGTAAAATACTTCAGCGGCTGGAGGTGGGGAAAGAGGTTTACGGCACTTTAGAGAAGCATCTAGAGACGATCATTGAGTAGGACCAGGCAAAAGGAAATTGTTTGCATAAGTGTGCTCCGAAAAATCTCCATAGTTAGTGCCATTCAGCATGTTTAACCTCACTGGTAACCTTCACAAGATTGGTAGGTCTTTAAACACCTGAAGTAAAATAGTAAATGTACAATAGTAAATGTCTAAAGTCTTGGGAACTCTACAATTTTATTTGTTTTTTTATTGCAGACAGTTCTGACAGTACTGATGAATCATTACTGAAGCTTAAAAGCATAGCTATTGTAGTGGTAAATAAAGTCCCATATGTTACTTCTGATTCTGCAGGGAGAAAATGAAAACCAACTGCTTTACTCTACTAAAACTTCCAATAAAACATTTTCATGTAACAGTCTAGTTTATGTATAGCCACACTAATCACCACAGGTAACAAGGTGCATGACAATTCTTCAGTGGCACCTGACCATATGCATGTTCCTGCCCCGCACTAAAGGGAAGAGAAACACAAACAAACTTGCTGCAACCGCCCTTTAAGTAGGTAAACAACATTGAGTTGACCATAGGGTAAAACAGCATGCACACAGCTAAAGCAGACCACTTCAAAGTCTAAGTATTCATCTGTGTTATTATTCTTGCACATATCGGGCCCCTCAATATCAGGTTGTTGACACCTCTACACTAGTTGTGCATATAGTGAAACTAAGACTGATTTATACAGCTGAATCTTTTCCTATTTCCAGCAAAGTGCTGTTACTAGTCAGTTGAATATGCCACACAAAAAAAATAGCTACACAAATATTTCAAAGAGACTTATCTCACTGAAAAACTTCCACAGAAGAACAGATGGGAAGTACCATTTAATCACACCAATCACACCAGTTGCCAAAAGCAACTACCACCTATCATGACACTAAACTACAAGATCAAGGTTTTCACATAAGTTCCACTCACCATTTCCCCAATTTTTATTTCAGTCACATGTATAAATAAATACGGACACTTTTTATCATTGCATCTACTGGGCAAATACAGTTTTGAAACTACCTTTGCCAAAGGACGGGTATGAAATCCAATACTGCAGAAAGATGATCTTGTTAGTAATACCCAGAAAGCCACGAAATCAGGAATCTGGTACTGTCTCTGACAGAGACAACCTATCTCACATGGGAATAACATTTAATTTCCTTACATACCATCCTCACTCACCACTACTTTACTATTATTTTATTGAGACCCAGGAATGGAATATACTGTGGTAAATAATTTTAATGACAAATGGCAGAGGAGTTAATGCAACAGAGTACTAGATAACAATGGGGAGTGAACAGTGCCTACACTTGACAATCTGCCATAAGATGTCTTTCACAAACATATTTTATATTGAACTGTGAGCTGAGGGCCCTGCTGCCTTTGACTTATTTTACACCTTTCTTTACAATCTGGTGAATCACTAATTCATGGTGCACTCCACTCATATACTGCACTTATCTGAAAGACAAGAAAATATTCAAGACTAATGCAACACACATTTGTGTGCCAATGAATTCTCTTGCTGCTAACTGAAGATCACTTTTGTTTCTGTGCCTTGTACACTGGTGCCACCAGTTGGCATGATTTCAGGGCTTTGTCCTCCAGGAGAGCTTTGGAAAGCATGTATGCACATACGCTTGTGTTTATTCTTCAAACAGGAAATAATTACTTCAGCTGTGACTAATACAGAATTGTACAGTTGATGGAGAAGCTCTGGTTGAAGCAAGACCCAGGCACATTTTCTTTATTAAAAAAAAAAAAATCTTTACATTCAGGAAAAACCCAAACAAGTTCCTTACTACTAAATGAAACTTTAGTTAAATACGCCGATCACATGCAAAATTCTAGGAACTGGGAGCTCTACAGTTTTCTTTCTAGCCTTGTTGTAGAATCTCCCTAGACCCGGCACTGCTACTTCATCTTTTTCCTCTGAAAACATTGATCTGATATACAATTTGTATAACACAAAGGAATCTGCTTACATGTAATTAGATTACATCATGAAGACTATCAGAAGCTCAAAAAAATACATTGCTAATAACAGATTTCCTTATCTTTGCAAATGATCCTACAAAAATGCTCAATTTTTGTAATTCTATTTGAAAAGCTCAGGCTAATTTTAATTATTTGTGGTTGTATTGAGAACTTTGTAGTGTAATTTTAAAGTGAGAATGGTTAATAGCAGTTTTCTCTAAAAGCTGTTCACTTAGACACTAAGATATTAATCAGAGTAGGGGAACAAAATTGGAAAAATTTATTATACTTCCTTCAATTAAGTGGTGCTTTTGCTGGTTTAGTTTTTGCCATGAAAACCACAAGACCCTACTGTCTCCAACTGCATACCTGATTAACATTAGAAATACTAACAGATAGACTCCAGGGAGAAATATCTATATTTTTACCATGTAAAAGTTAAAAACTAAAGTACAGATAAATGTTTGACCTTAAGGAGCAGTCAAATGAAATAAGCTACTTCTACCTGTACTCTATTAACATAAAAGTGTCAAGTAATTACCAACTAGAACATAGAGAGGAGTGTAAAAACGCACCATGAAAGACCTGAATTCACCAGACAGTGCACAATATTTGAGAACTTCTTTACAGATAGACAAGCCTTCTACCTGTGTTTCTCCAGTATCTGTAGTTGCAAATTATAAACCATACCTGTTTGTCTTAAAAACATAGAACAATCATTTTCTATTTAAAAAAGCAGCATTAATAGACAAAGGAAGTAATGTAAGTAATAAGAACAGACCATCATAAGCTTAAAAGTTTCAAAAAAGAAGTGATTGTATAGTTTCAGAAAAATCAATTCACTATTCTAGTATCGTAAACAAAAGCTGCAAGTTAATATAGATCAAGTATCAGATATTGCAATAGTTGTAATATTTTAAATATTCACAGTGAGGTAATGTATTTTTATTGTTGAAATAAAGTTTTAATTACAAAGTTTTGTCTCCTCAAAACAGTTTCAACAGTAGTTCCTCTTTACACAGCAGGAAGTAAAAACATAGAAGAAAAACTGTTATGCTGTATTTGAACCAATTTAGAGGTCAGATTCCAGTCTTGAGAATTACTTGTTTATCTAGTCTTTAGAAACATAATAGTAGAGCTAGTACCATCTGTTTTCTTCCTAGCTGAGTGGGCATTTAAGCCTTTTAACTTTTTAATTACTTGTCCACAGATGGCTGACAGCTCCGTCTCTCTTACTTCATGTTATGATGCTACTAGTTCCCAGAAATCAGTTATAGAAACTAGGGCAAGAAGTCAAAAGCTGTGAAGTGCATCCAAAAAAAGCACCAAAAAGTTTTGGGATTTAGATACCAGTATTTCTCTTTCTCAAAATGGCTTATTGCTGAAATATGATGCTCAAAGGTAGGGTACCAACAGGGCAAAACATTTTTGGAGAGATGATACACAAAAAGCAATAGTCTGCTCACATTCTATTCTGAGCAGTTCCATTCCATCCAGTTGACATTCTCTTGTAATCTGTTCTGAATAATGTAATTCTCCTTAATTTTCTTTCCCTATACTACTTCTGGTCTGTTTACAATGCTTACTGATGGCAACACCACAGAGTAATAATGACAGAAGTTATATGAAAAAAAAGAGAGAAAGATAGAGGAAACACGTAATTCTTCATGGCATTTTGAGACTTACTTTAATGAAAAATGAATTAAAATTGCCCTGTAACAATAAGTAGGCAGTTACCCTATAAACCTCCCCACATAGCTGAAACGAAGTACTGATGTAAAATGACTATAAAGTACTAATGCAAATACTAGTCAGCAAAAGCCATCAAATTTTCTGAAACAAAGGAAATACAGATGTGTAATAAAGACTACTATCGACCTCCAAGAGCGTAATACACACATACATGGATTGTATAGAGAGTGGATGTCACCATCTAGGACTAAGGGAATGTATCAGACACTTGTAAATCCCAAGATGACTAACATGCAAATCATACACATGAAAGTGGCAAGAAGAGTGGGAACTCTCACTACCAACTCTGCGGAGACAAGGAGTGGTGAGCCTCAGTGACATTGGGCAAGAATGTTCTGTAAAGGGACTGATGAGGCAAGCTTGTGCTTCCATTTCCATGACAGAGCTAGTCAGTAACTGACAACACTGCTGTATTACTACTGATAACCAACCTTGCCAGATCCCAACAGACTCAGACTGATGATCTGTGCTGGCAGGGTGATCTTGCTGCCACACACATAATAGTGCCTATCAAAAGAGAGTGACAGCAAGGACTGTTTGAACTGTCTCCTCCAACTTCTCCCATAGCACAGCATGAGATGCAAAATAAGACACTGAAGATTCAGCGGATGATTAATATTTCAGATTTTTTTATTTACATTAATTGATGCATAGCAATACTTATGCTATTTAGTCCACAGCATCCTATGCTTCTGAGTCCTAACTTCTGAAATCAATTCTTCCTCTTCTTTTATGACTCTAATCCTACACTTTATCATCTTTAACATTTTTAACATCTACAAAGAATATTTTGAGTTCTGGAAGGACTCCCTTTCCATTAAAATACCCATAGATTTACAACACAATTTCAGAGAAGGAAATAGGACAACAGACACTAGTTTGTTGCAGTAATGCACACAGCTCTAACACATCTGTGAACTGGAAGATCCCTTGTTCTGGAGAAAATTAAAAGAAAAAAAAAAAGGAAGTAATCAGAATTTGATAGCTTCAGCGTTACATCTGGAGACAGAATCCACATCTCACTTAATTGTAAAAATAAACCCTTTATATGCCTTACTATCTTCTTTCTTTAAACATCAGGTTGATCCTACTGGTTAGATAAATGTAATTAAGTCTGACTTGCAAAAGCCTTATTATTAACTCTCTACGAATCCTCTTCCAGGATTTAACAAAAGCTACCATCCACAAATCTGCGAGTGTCAATGAAACATAGTCATCTTGGCAGGGGGTTTTTCAGCTTTACTCAGTATTTAAAACTTCTCTCTCTCTCTCAATTTAATGTTAGAATGTGATGACAAAAACTAAGTAACTTTGGCACCCTCACAATCAGTTAAAATACATTCAAAAACTATAAATTGCCCAGCAAAAAATGCCAGGTTAAAGATTTCTCCCATGTTTATGCAATGCTCCATATAATAGTTGTTTATACTAGTAATTTACATAAAACTTCCTTAGGTTTTATGACAGCAATTTATTCTGTAAATTAATTTAGGACATTTTAATATTTATTATTCTTATTTTAGTATTCATTTCTTTCATTCCATATGTCAACAACACTTCTAAAATTTTTTTCAGTAATGCTTGGAATTCCTTTCTCACTTTGAATCCCACAAAAGAAATAAGCTACTAAAATAATTTCTGAAACCTCATTCATTAAATTCCAGCCACAATACAGAAGTATTGGAATTCTGCCACATTTTTGAAAGGCAAATACAAATGTCTTAATATAAAGTTGTAGTGTCATTCCAAGTGAATTTTCAAAAGTCGCTCTGCACTCTCCTCACCTCAGATCTACTTTATTGCCCCTGCTTTGCACCAGTATAAAAGCTTTGCTTCTTAAATCCAGTTAACAATCTAATCCAGGTTAAGAGTAATGTTTGCACAGGTCAGTTTTAAAACACCAAGCTGCTCCCCAGTAATTCTACCTTTGGTTACAGAACACCAAGATGACAGCTTTATTGAGGCCGCAATGATAGTGCTCTATAGTAATGGTTTCACATGATAGCAAAACTTTAACATCTCAGGCACATACATGCATGTTGCAGAAGTTCACAGTCCTTACTTTAGGACACAAGACAAACATTTCATGATTGTCATGAAACTGAATGCGTTATTAAAAAAATGGCACCTAGCAAATAGCTTCCTACCACTTTCATACAGAAAGCTCTACAAACAGATTTTTCAATTTGGCAGTGAGAGAAATATCATCTAGCAAGGGCTGACTACAACAAAACTTATTTTCTATATTGGAAAATTTTTATTTCAATCTTAACATGATCCTACTCCTCAGAATGCTTTATACAAACTTTTTCTTAATTAAATTCTTATTTAAGTCCTTATTGAATTCTTAATAGATATTAATCAAATTCAGATCAGAAATGATCTTTGAAGACTGAAAGCTGAAATAATTCACTGAACTACTACTCCTTTTTACAGCATGCAATACTTCAAATAATATGTCCACAAAAATAAGTCATGCACGGGTAATATCAAGGAGGGTTAACCTTCTGACAAACAGAAGAGTTTAATTGACAGACTAGATTAAAGACAATTAAAAACATCTATGTCAACATCCAAATCCACTGAGGGTGAATTTATCATCCTCACAAGAGCCAACTGCCAGGAAGAGAAAAGCTTGTATTAAAGCTTCCAGACAAATACAACTTCCTACAGAGAAGTCTAGGCTGCAGAACTCATTTCAGTAAGACATGCTATTTAACATATTTAACAGGCGTCTTCCATTTTTAACAATAAAATAGGACTGTGGAGCCAGCTGAATACAAGCCATTATTCATCACGAACATCTCTCATCCAAAGAACCTATTTAAAAAAAAAAAAAAAATCTACAGCTATGAACTTCACTTTGTCCTAACTTATTTCTTAATTTTTGTAGAAGACAAAAAGCTTAAGCCACAGTCTATTATAGTAGATTTCAAAAAAAATTGTCAAATGCAAAACAATGTTTTTTAAGATTTGCCATTTGGTTGCTACAGCCAGTAAAACTCCAGACGCTGACAAGAAAACATATCCAATACACACTAAGAAAGGCAGCCTGTAAATTTATCAGTTTAAACTGGCTTCAAAATAGCAAATTTCAGTTCTTCGCAGGAACAAAATTTCTATGATTGTTTTTCAGAAAGCACAGAAGAGGGGAGGGACGCATGATCTCTGTCGTTATGTGGTTTTAGTGTAACAGGCACCATCCAGAGGTAGAAAATCTTTGACTTAAGGCAATTAAACACTGTATTATAAAATGGAGCATGCTATTAAAAATACTGTGATTCTTCTGTTGAGATTGGAATAAATGCACTGCACTTGTTGCACAAACGATCACAGTAAGAAAAATGTACAAAGTACGCCCTGTTTCATGCATGTCACACAGTTTACCAGAAGTATTTGGCATTATATTAAAAATATATTGCCAATATATTGGCAATATATAGTTAGGTGCCAACACCTAACTCCTATTAAAAAAAAGCGCATTTCAGTTATGTACTGCTAAAACTAGAGAAAGCAACTGCCCCACATGTAACAGAGCACAGTCCCTTATGAGCTGAGTAAGAGTAATTTGTTCAAGGTCCAGTGATAAAGTGAGAGAAGAATTAGACTCATTCTCAAGGAGATGAGCATTTTTAAAGGGTAAAAACTGAAGTGTCTGGTCTGCATATGGAAACATGTTCACAGGCATCCATTTCAAATTATCAGTGCAATACAGTAACAATAATTCACAGGCAACAGCTAGATGACAATACCACACAAATAAAAGAACTTGTCTCCACTTCCCTTGCTGTTTGGCCGCTTATCAAATGCTCATTTTCCTGTCTATTTTAGCAATAGCATTTGTGAACCAGATCAGAACCAGCAACCAGAAAGCGGCTGTTTTTCAGCTGGCTTCTCCAGTCCTGTGATGAACTGGTACTCCAAGCTGTCTTCCTCCAGAGTAAAGCAAACAAATGGGACCACTGCAAAGGGGTGGAAATGAGACGCCAGGAGAGTTGGGTCGCATTGACCTCAGCTGAAATTGGGTTAAACAGTGATGAAACTGCAGCCTTTGGATTGACAGCCAAAGCTAGGTAGCATGCATACCATGCTTTCAATTAACTCAGCCCTGAAATAATTTAGCAATTTTCTAAAAAATGACTAAATAGTTAACTTCCACATAACTAAATGAACATAACAAAAAGCAGTAGAGAAAGTTAAGATCCACAATAAATTAAATTTTTATTAATTTGATGACCACATGGTAGTCTACAAGACCCTACAAGTACTATTTCTTATGGTAGTACATTATGTTGTGAAATCAACTCTTAAACAATTAGCAGTCCTATAACATCAAATATTTCCACGAAGAAAAAGGAGAATGTACTACTCTTCATTTTCCTCACTCGCTATTTAAACTAACCATTCAAAAGACTTGACTGATCAAGAAGTTGTTCCTAAAGAGTTTTTATTCTGAGCCTCTACTGCCAAGCATCCTTTCAAGTTTAAGTGTACTTTCTTGATATGTCATAAAATGTGGACAAATGCTATTTAGGGAACAAGAAAACAAATTGATATGCATACATAAACCAAGATCTTTGTAACAAAACACACTGCCATACCCTACTTCTTTAGAAAACTCCTGAAACAAATGCTGATGAGCAATTATGATTATTCCTTAACTTCAATAAATTTTAATTTTAGAAGATATGGACAACAGGTGCATATCATGTTCAGTGAAGATCATGCAAGGAATACTGAATTACTGTTTAAAAAATAAATGCTATGAACCATAAAGACTCTTAAAACAAAGAGTGTGGAGGGGAATATTATCTTCATAAGCAACAATAACTAGGCTTTGTTTAGGAGCAACTGGACAAAGGTATTAAATTAGGGAACCACTTTATTTTTTTCCCTGCAGCATCCTCCACAAAGAGAAACAGTATTATGAAAAAATAATTCCTAAATACAAAGGTTTTATTATTCAAGTAAAAGCAGCTAGGTGTATTTTACTGTATATCTGGGCAATAAATAAAAACACAAAACTGTAATTTCAAAAAATTACATATGATCATATTTAACAATATCTAAATCACAATAGCTGTCATTAATATAGGGAATCCTGGACACCGTGACAGCAGTACTTCAGTAGAGCAACTCTTGCCAGTGTCTTTCAAGCAAAGGATGTGGAAAGTCCCCAGGGTGTATTTCTCTGTAAAAACTGCTTAGATTATTAGTGTAAATTATTAGATTTTGCTATTTTTATTATACTATGTATAGATACAATAGGATTCTCTACATTTAAAACCTGCATTATTAGGATGTCTAACTGAAGTTATGGGAAAAATCACAGAATCACAGAATCACAGAATTGTGGTGGTTGGAAGGGACCTCAGAGATCATCGAGTCCAACCACA
>JAOQGH010000019.1:15151157-15162325 GCA_025769975.1 Gallinago jamesoni
TTCCAATGCCTGATAACCCTTTCAGTAAAGAAATGTTTCCTAATATCTAACCTGAACTTTCCCTGGTGTAACTTGAAAATCTCTTAGCTCAAGTCAGAAAAACGTTCTTTAACTTGTAGATAGTTTAAATTTTGCATTAAAGTATTTTAATTTATCACTAGCCACCATCTACCAGTACAGACCTGCCAGCAGAAACTGGTTTCTGCAGGATGGCAATAGTGCTGGTTTAGCTGCCACCATGTCTATTACATTAAAAGCTGGTCCCCGTCCCAGACAGCTAGTAACAGGCAGCAAGAGAAGAGGAATGAAGACAGTTTCAGGGATCAGCTCTGAAAACAAACAAGCCAATTGCAAGAGAAACTCCCAGTGGAGCACTTAATCTCAACACATTTAGAGGAAATGAAAATGTACCAGGTCCACTCTGCTGTACACTTGTATATAATTTACAAGGCTAGAAATATGCCAGCACATGTGCTTTCACATTTTTAATTAATTGTAAAAGCACAGCTATGATGAGTGATAAAAATTAAATGTAAAACATTGTCTTAAGTAACAAAAATAAAAGTAATAAAATAACAATATTTATTATTTTTATATTATTTATTTTCAGCCCATTATGTTATGCAGTTCCTTACGGGTCCTTACGTAGTACTACAGATTTTTTCTGGGATTAGATGCAAATATTCTATTGGTCATAAACAAAAGCTGCCTGGGAGAAGTGCTAGGAATTAAAACAGAAGCAGCTAGCAATGTAAAGATTCAGAAACTACTAATTCCTGCCCTACTGATTACTAAGAAGAAAATCCAAATATTTTTTTAATGAAATATAAAAATCAGAGGCAAGTATACATCATTTTCCAGTAACTTCACATGCTTTAAAAGGATAGAAGAAAGTAAATGTCAGGCATGACCCTTCTATATAGAGATATTAGTATATAAATAAAAAATGGTACACACAGTGATTAAATCTGTACCTAAGAAGCCATTTTCTTTCATGCACCTTCAATTCTAGTAACATACACTACATATTTAAATATGAGAGTATTTATAAGTAAACAGACACATTTTCAAAGCATTCATTTAAAAAAAAAAACAACACTACATAGTGTATGTCCAGCGAATACAATAGCTTTTCACTTAGGAAGTTCTGCAAATTGTACTTCATGCTTAGAAGGAATCGACCCCCTAAACTTAAACTCAAAGACAGATAACACACAAGCCACCCCTTTTCTCCAAACGGGTATTAGCAGTTTGGCCCCATCCTTCCCACCTCAGTTCAGATACCTGGCCTCAAGCATCTACACAAAGACTCTCGTCACCCTGTAGCCTCGTGGGCTGGTGGCACAGTCACAGCACTGGGCAACACTCCTGGGCGGCCCTGGCCAGGGCTGTGGCCAGCCAGCACCCTCCCAGCTTGTCTTCAGCCATCCTGTTCAGCAAGGCAAGAGCTCCACAAAATGGTCACGGTATCTGCATAACATATCTAGAGTTATCAGTGAGCACCAGGAGCCTGCAAATTGCAATTTAACCTCTTAAACGAGCTGAATTATGCTAATACCTCCTTCACCTCACACGGTGAAGAGACCTTGAACAAACATAGATTCACATCTTGACAGCCAACGTGCCTTCACCAAGGGCAAATCCTGCCTGATCAGCCTACTGGCCTTCCCTGGTGGAGTGACAGCATCACTGGACAAGGGAACAGCTGTGGATGTCATCCAGCTGCACTTCTGTAAGGCCTTTGATACAGTCCCACAAAACATCCTTCTCTCTAAATTGGAGAGATATGGATTTGATGGGTGGACTGTTCGGTGGATGAGGAATTAGTTGGATGCTTGCACACAGAGAGTGGTGGTCAATGGTTCAATATCCAGATGGAGATTGGTGACAAATGGTATCCTTCTGGGATCCATATCTGGACCGGTACTGTTTAATATCTTCATCATGACATAGTGGGATTGAGTCCACTCTCAGCAAGTTTGCAGACAACACCAAACTGAGTAGGGCTGTTGACACAATCAAGGCACAGGATGCCATCCAGAGGGACCCAGACAAGCTTGAGAAGTAAACCTGTGTGAACCTCATGAAGTTCAGCAAGACCAAGTGCAATTTCATCCGCTTGTGTTGGGGCAATCTCCAGTATCGATACAGGCTGGAGGATGAAGGGATTGAGAGCTGCCCTATTGAGGAGGACTTGGGGCTGCTGGTGGATGAAAACGTGGATGAAAAGGTGGATATGAGCTGGCAGTGTGTGCTGGCAGTCCAGAAAGCCAACTGCATCCTGGGCTGCATCAAAACAAACGTGGCCAGCAGGTTGAGGGAGGTGATTCTACCCCTCAACTCCACTCTGGTGATACCCTACCTGGAATACTGCATCCAGCTCTGAAGTCCTCAGCAAAGGAGGGACATGGACCTGTTGGGATGGGTCCAGAAGGGGGCCACAAAAATGATCCAAGGGCTGAAGCATCTCTCCTATGAAGACAGGCTGAGAGTTGGGGTTGTCAGTCTGGAGAAGAGAAGGCTCCAGGGAGAGCTTACTGTCACCTTTCAGTACTTAAAAGGAACTTATAAGAAAGATGGGGACAGACTTTTTAGCAGGGCCTGTAGTAACAGGACAAGGGATAATGGTTTTAAAGTAAAAGAAGGTAGATTCAGAACAGATACAAGGAAGAATGTTTTTATAATGAGGGTGGTGAAACACTGGCACAAGTTGCCCAGAGAGGTGGTAGATGTCCCAACCCTGGAAACATTCAGAGTCAGGTTGGACAGGGCTCTGAGAAGCCTGATCTAGTTGTAGATGTCCCTGCTCATTGCAGGAGGCTTGGACTAGGTGACCTTTAAATGTCTGTTCCATCCCAAATTATTCTATGGTTCTATGATCTTGGCCTAATGTTATAGAGGATGATATATAGGCTTCAATTAAATTACATTTTCTACTTAAGGAAAATAAATATGTGTATATGTAAATGGTTCCACAGTCTACAGTTGTTCCATGAATATTCCTTCTGTTTCTATTTACAAATGCATAACTACATAAATATGCACACATTCAAATGCAGATGGATACTACAATGTAACAATTCAATATCGTCAAGTAACAATAATTCTAACAGAAGGATATTATATAAAGTTTGATACTATTCAAACTCTGCGTACAGTTTTAAATAATCTACAATTCTTGCACTCAGAAAAATCTGCACTAAATTAGTAACAGTTTCAAAATTGAACTCCTGCTTTGCCAAATAATAACCAGTTCCTGGAAAATAATGTTTGCCAGAACAAAACGAACACAGCTAAATAAAAGATAGATTGCAATTTATACAAAAAGAACTTCTTAAACATTCTACAAGAAACTTCCTCCTCCATGAGAGAAGACATCTCCAGGAAACAACAACTCTAAAAGTAAGTGAGGAAAAACAATAAAGCTAGCAATAAAAACTAACTTAAAGAGAAAATTACCATATTACTTCCCATGGCAGTTTACAGGAAGGTGTTAAATGCTCTGAAACACTCTCTGTACCTTTTTTTTATTATCCTGTAGGAATGTTGAGGCCTGCAAAACAAACCATATGTTCTGACTAGTAAGAGAGAAGCTGCAACATGTGCTTTTCCCAAAAAATAGACGTAAGTCCATACTTGTTCAGAGCATGTTCTCTATGTCAGCTCACATGTTTTCTGCACTCGAGAGTTACAGTTTACACACCCTTAGTCTCATCTTAGTGAGCATATGACGTGTAAGGCATTCTCAAGGAAGCTAACAGCCAGTAAGTCTATTATGTATACACACAATAGGCAGTAATGCTAAACACTGAAAAACATTAATAAGTGATCAAGTATTTTGATGAGAAGTCATGAGCATTTTAATCAAGCCCCTATTTGTACTATACAGTTTCACTTAGAGTGATAAACCTACCTATTTTCTCTGTATTTTTTGACCTTAGAACACCCAACCTAATCAGAGCTAATAATTACTGAGATAAATTTTCATTTTATTTGGAGAACAGTGGTATTGGTCATTCACTCTGAAATGAGGTAAACACTATATGGAATGGCTAATTTTTCCTGGTATGCAAATTATGTCCAGGACTGATACCAGTTATTTTCAGCCTAAAAGGAACAGCAGGAGTTCTACTCGCTACTTTCTCCTAGATTCATCATAAGCATTTTCCAGATTTTCCCTACACTCAATTGCACAAACCAACTTTGTAAGGCTTTCAGATCACTCTTATGGAAGAGTCAACATTCCTGATGCAAATCAGCAGCCAAACAGCTCCTATTCTAGGAGCCAGAAGCGAAAGATAAATTTGTAGACTCCCAGATTACCTACTGAGTCAATCCTTTTAAATTTCTAACTTCTAAAATACATCTTTGCTTCAAATGAGGTCAGTTAATAGACAAGAAACAGGAAAAAGTTGTAGTGAAGACTGCCCACCATGGGTGCATCTGTATTTTTAATGGGATATAATTACAGAACGGCCAAGATTACAACGGACCTCTGGAGATCACTTAGTCCAAAAAGCATGCTCAAAGCAGGGTCAGCTAAAGCAGGTTGCTCAGGTTATTGTCCAGTCAGATTCTGAGTATCAACAAGGATGGCAAGTCCACACCATCCTCTGGTCAATCTGTAATCTGTCATCTGTAAGGCTGGCCAAGCATGATTTCCCCTTTGCTAATCGATTTGAGACCCACTCCCAATAACCTCCCTGTATTTCCTGTGTTTCTATGTGGTTTCCAGCATTATTTGCTCCATCACCTTCCCAGAGGCAGATTTGAAGTTGACAGGGGTGTAAGTCCCTGAATTCTCCTTCTTAACCTTCATGAAGATAAGCAGTTTACTTTCTAGCAGCCTTCAAGAAACACACCCAGTTGTCATGACCCCAGCACTCATTGATGCACCCCATCAGTTCCATGAACTTGTGTATGTCAGGTTTGTCTAAATTTCCTAGTCTAATCCTCCTCTCCACCAAGGGTAAATCTTCCTTGCTCCAGACTTTCCCTCTGGTCTCATGGGCCTGGGGTTCCAGAAGACAAGCCTTATCAATAAAGACCAAGACAAAGACAACATCAAGTACATCAGCCTGTTCTCCATCCTTTGTCACTAGATTCTCTACCCCATTCAGCAGAGGACCCATACTTTTCCCGGTCTTCCTTTTGCTGCTGATGTGCCTGTAGAAGCTCCTCTCACTGTCCTTCCCATCCCTCAAGAGATTAAACTCTGGGTGGGTTTTATCTTTCCTAACCCCCTCCCTTCATAATCAGACAGGGGCTCTACGGTCATCCTGGGTCACATGACCCTGCTCCCACCTCTTGTATATTGCAATTTTATGATTGGATTTTGTCAGGAGGTCCCTGACTTTTCAAAATTTCCTCCTCATCAGGACGAACCATTCTTGAGTTTGGAGGAGATAACCTGAAAAAAATGCAACCAGCTCCCCTGAACCCCTCTTCTCTCTAACATACCCCACTTCTTCCAGGCTACTCTATCCGGCAACTCTGCCTGTTAATGCTGAAACGTTTCTGCCAAAGGTAGCTCTTGGATCTTCTGGGAAACCTTTTTATTAACACTGTACTATGTAAGTAACATCAGTATTATGGACTGAAAGGCACTTCTGACACAATGATTTCTGCCATTTGCCACATTGCATCAAAATGAATTATCAAGATAATCTGAAAGCAATGTTATTACTTTAGCACTTTCCTAACTCAACAATCATGAGTTTATTATCCTCTTAATCTCTAAGACATGAGTAAATTGAACAAATACAAGTGTTATAAGAAGAAAACAAAAAGGCTTTCCAACTTTATTTAGAAAAAGGACTACCCTTCTGCTCATCTGTTAAATATATTATTTTTTTGAAAACAGGTAACTTACCACTACACTAAACAGACTTTCTATTTAAAGGAATGTGCCTCTCACCATCTGAAACTGACATCTAACAGTGTCTAATGATAAAGACAAACTCAATTACAGCTTATATAGTTAAGGAATCATAAACTACACATGTTGAAGTGGTGCTGGACTATTAGCACAAGGGGAAAAAGTCTCAACTACTAAAATGTGGTATAAATAGCGCTTCATAGAAGATTTTTTTTTTGGAGTTTAGAAAATTAAATTAAGTAGTTATCAAAAATTAATTCCCCTAGAAGACTTTCATGCAAATTGACCTATTATCAGGTCTGCTCATAGCACTTTGATTTTTCCTTATTTAACTAAGGAAAAGCAAAAGCTAAAGGAAAGAAAGAGTAGAACCTTATTAATCAGTCAAATTTACACATCAAATGACAACTACCATATTTTAACAGCCAAAACTCAAAGAGTGCTCCAATCAAAAACATGATCTTCCCAAACCAGCAGCCCCTTCAGAGATCGAGATTTTTTTTTAGTGTAATATGGAATAGTAAACAAATATCATCAGAAGGGAGAGTAGTATTAACTTTTAATTCGCAAAATTGAAAAAAAAAATTAAAAGCAAATCAGTAAGAATCTAAGCCCAGCAGTTTCTACTTGCAAAAGAAAATGAAGTATTTAGATCAGCATTTTTTGCACAAATTCGGGGTCTGTTGAGAGGAACTCTGCCTCCACCTACTGGGCCAGCTACAAAAATACTTGTAGTTTGAAAATAGCACAGGGAATCAGACTGCAGAGCCATCTATATAAACACACATCTCAATTACACTGAAGATACTCGTTTGACAGACCTCCTTTTCTCCTTACTGTTAGGTCTCTACATGCTGTATGTTTGCAGACATTATATTTCATTGTTTAATCTTGCCTAAATCCGTTCTTCTGTGGTTGGTCCATAGCCAGAGACTACCTACCTACCAGTCAAAATACACTGTAATGGCAAACTGTTGCGTTCAAAACCCTGAGGCTAAGCACATGAACTTTTATGCTTTTGGACTGTGCTGAATTTAAAACAGTATCAGATTATCAACACAAAACATCTAGCCTTGCGTACAGTTGGGGCTTTTGGTCACGGGGAGAGCTGGTGGTTTTTTGGGGGGGTTTTGTTTGTTTGTTTAATTCCAGAGTATATGGGCATACCCATATTGGTGTCTCAAGATGGATAAAACACCAGCATTTTAACTTTCATATAAGCAAACCCAATTTCTGCTCCGGAATATTCTCCATTCATTCCACCAACAGACAATATTCGCTTTCCCAAAAGACCGTGTTTAAGTTTTCATGTTTGTTTAATTGCTCCTTCCACACATGAAAAGACAACACAAATATGCCACTTCTTCCACATACCTTCCTTTTGTTTCTGTTCTGACAGTGAGCTCACCGACTCACTCATCTGCATAACTGCCAATTGATCAAGTTTCTAGGTCAGAATTTCCTAAGCCACGAACAGATGCATTGGGATAATTAACCTAATTCAAGACATGTTTCTGTTAGTCTCCTCATCTTTCTTCCCATCCCACAAAAAGACTAAAACATGGATCAGAAACAGTTATCCTCAGCACCATTTTTCTTCTTTGTCTCAGTCTTGGCTTAACGGGTTCATGCACATGCAGTAGAGCAGGTACAAATACTCCTCAAGCAGCTCCCACAAAAGCTGAAACCCCACGCAGGGCTGCTGCCTCCAAAACAGTTCACCCATGCCAACTCAGGAGTTTGCCAGAGGGCAAAGAAAGCAGGCTGTGCAAATCCTGACCCCTAGGAAGCCCACTACTGCTCCCCCCCAAGAATCATTGAGACTCGCTTTACAAGCACAAGTGAATCCCACCTCACTCATCCACAGAGAGGGACTTCCTGCATACCCAGAGACAAACAAAGACCGCAGTGGGGGCCTAATACCACCATTGCCTTCCCTTACCAAAAAATATGATAATGGACTAGCAAAGCATAAAGGTGGTAATCGCTACTCTAGCTAAGTAATAGTGGATCAGCTTGCAAAACTCACCTTTCACCACTGATTGATGAACTGAATCAGGATGTGGACTTTGCCATGCGCATTACCTCAGAGTCTCTTTTCCATAAGAAGTGGAGTTGAACTTACTACTTTCTATTTCTTCCCTTTATTTAGGCCCTTGTTCCTTTCCAAGCCTCTAGTCTTTCAAGATCCCTTTCTCCTCTCCAATCCACAAGTAACACCAGCTCAGATATCACTTTAGTTACCCTCTAGTGCTCGTTCATATTTGCTTTACTTCTGAGTTTCTTCAATGGAAGAGATACCATCCTTTTACATAAATGCTACATTACATAAATCCAATTTAAAACTTTTAATTATTAAGCTTTGACCTTTTAGGAAACAATCTACATTAAGTATTTAATTATTTATGTGAGTCTGATTACGTTGCACAAATGTATACTCAAGAAACAGACCATGTAAGTCTGAAACACAATCACAGCAACCAGTTTCCACCAGAGAGTATAAACACTCCTTTCAGTCTGCACCCTCAAGGTGCCTGTAATTGGATGTGAACTATTCCACCTGTTAGAGTAATAAAAGCCCCTCATGGCATAGTTATCCTCTAATTTATGTGAAATATGTTGGGTTTTTGGTTGTGTTTTTTTTTTTAAGAGAAAGATCTGCCTGAAAGCTTTGTTCCCTGACAGCACCGTACCACCATTATCGCTTTAACTCTACAGAGTGCCCTGAAGTAACTGATGGAAACTACAGTTCCAAGCTAGAGCTTCTGTCAGGCCTCAGATATAAGTGTTAACATGAAGGAGTGTGATAAGCCTCCCAATAGCTGCATTTAAATTTCTTGTTACTTGTTAAATTTCTCATACCTGGTATAAGCCATTCAGTGTTTCTCAATAGCTCTTATAAGCGCTTCTGATGAGATGTAACTCTCATTAAATTCACAAAAAACATTTCTGTTGCTACTTACAGATGAGTTAAGCCTTTGTATTATTTTCTAACTGACAGATAAAGGAAAGCTCAATCTCTATGACCAACTTAAGCTATTAAAACCACCAAAGTAAATAGGCAGCTGTCTGTATCTCCCTGCCATAAACCAGATACACGACAGATTATTTGCTGAAAATATGATTTGCTAAGATGCTCATTCAGGTAAAGTCAGTGTACAGATTTAGATGTAAGGCATTCTGAAAATTTTAGGGGGACTAGTCTCAGAACTGTTTTCCACCCCTGCAAAGAAGATTATCCAAATTACACAGTTAATATGTAATTTATAGTCCCTCTTTCCCTCTTCTAGCCCTCTCTTAACTCCAAAGGTACTTTTTGCTTGAAACATAATAGGACAAGGGAACCACCTTCACTGTATCATTTCAAAATTGCTGAACTCTCAAGACTCAGTATGGGTACCAGAATATGTTCAGAGCAGCCACCTGAGCCTGACTTTCTAAAAGCATTAGACTTATTAAGAGTGTGTTAGCTGCTCTGCATTATTTGCCTAGGCACTGTACACATGGAAATAAGCTTACTCTTAATAAGAGAAAAGACACCTTTAAAGGAGAGGAGAAAGCTACCAGAGTTGCTAAAGCATTGCTTACAATGTGGCTGATCTCACTGTATCTTATCCACCCTTTCAATTTTTAGATCCAATAAGTTTCTATCTCCCTCCTTCCATCACTTTTTTTGTTATGTGAACGTACAAAAATGAGATGTAATACAGACTTCATTTCACAGCTGCCAACACCAACAAAGGAAAAAACGTATTTAGTACCAGACAGTAAGGGCAGAATGAAAGCAATGATCGGTATTTCAAAAAGAAAAAAATTGAACACAAATGAACACTAACAAGGTACTTAATGGTTAGAGAAGGTATTCAAGTATTACTCAGCACTTAATCAGTCAACAAAAAAAGATAACATTAGTACCTCCTATTTTCAGCCAAATTTGCACCTTCGTCCTTCAGCTCCTTACTTTTCTTTACACAGTCTTCCAAGAGAATTTCCTTTCTTCGCTTAGTTGCATGCACCCAGTTTGCATCATCATCATCAGCCAGGTCCTTGTCATCCGCTGCTTCTGCTTCAAATTGCTGGGAAGTAGCTTTTGAAACTTTCTCACCGATCTTTCTTTTCCACCCAAAAGAAGCCATTTTGAGAACTAGAGAGAAAAAAAAAAAAAAAAAAGTTAGGAAATTCAGCTTTTAAGTACACAGAAGGAGGGACAAAAAGGCACCTCTCTCATCCCGACTCCAGAACAATACTATGGAACCCCGGACCTCTTCCCCGCACAGACTCTGCCCACGGGCTCCACCAGCGATATCTGTCAGGCCACTGGGTCCATGGCGAGAAAGGCCCCGGGGGCCTGGACACTGCCCCGCAGTGCTGAGGGCCCAAACGTCTCCGGCCCGGCAGCCAGCGGCGGAGCGGGGTGTCGCCCCCGGGGCCGGCGCTCGGCCCAGCGCAACCGGCGGAGAGACGGCAGCGGCCGGGCAGCCAGCGGGGCTGGGGGAGGACCCACCGCCACCGCCGCCGCCACCCTCCCCCGCGGTGGAAGCCTTGGGCCGGGGACCGGTACCTGCCGCACTCCTGCGGGCCGCACCGCCCCACAACCCCCCGCCGGCAGGAAGCGGAAGGGCGGGGCAGCAGGGAGGGGAAGCGGAAGCAGCGGCCTCTAGTATCGCTTGTGGGAGCGGAGGGGCGGAGGCCGGGTGGGAGGCGGCGCAGGGAAGCAGTGAGGGGACGGCGTCTTGGCAAGACCATGGGATTAAAAGGAACAAACTAGACCTAAAAGCAGGAACTTTCAGTGGTCTGATAGTCCAAAGAGTTTGGCTGTACCGCACGAATCAGCTAAAAACGTGCCCTTTAGCTGAACTTGTCCAATTCCAGGCTGAAAAGTCACCCCTCTAGAAGTGGGGACGCTGCCAGCGCCTGAGGGCCCTCACCCACTGTGTGGCCAAATCAGACACTGGATTTTCATTAGCAGACGAGGGCGTTTCACACCCATCGGCTTCATGATATGGAACACGATGTGCACCAGTAAAAAGTTGATAGTAAATATGCTAAATATGCTAATTTACAGTGTACAAATAGATGACTCTTTGAGTGCTGTGCCTGCTGTCTTTGCAGAAATACCTCCCGGCACCCATTTATAGAATCATAGAATCATTTGGGTTGGAAGGGATCTTAAAGGTCATCGTGTTCCAACCCCCCTGCCGTGGGCAGGGACACTTCCACTAGAGCAGGTTGCTCAAAGCCCCATCCAGCCTGGCCTTGAACACCTCCAGGGATGGGGCATCCACAACTT
>JAOQGH010000019.1:15162425-15191757 GCA_025769975.1 Gallinago jamesoni
CCTGCTGGCCACACTTCTCTTGATGCAGCCCAGGATGTGTTTGGCTCTCTGGGCTGCCAGCACGCACTGCTGGCTCATGTTGAGCTTCTCATCCACAAACACTTCCACGTCCTTCTCCTCAGGGCTGCTTTCCAGCCATTCTCTGCCCAACCTCTGTTTGTGCCTGGGATTGCCACCATCCCAGGTGCAGGACCCTGCACTTGGCTTGGTTGAACTTCACGCGATTTGCACAAGCCCACCTCTCCAGCCTGTCCAGGTCCCTCTGGATGGCATCCCTTCCCTCCAGCGCATCAACATGTGCCACCGAGTTTGGTGTCATCAGCAAACTTGCTGAGGGTGCACTCTATCCCAGTGTCCATGTCAGCGACAAAGATGTTAAATAGTATTGGTCTCAGTACAGACCCCTGACAAACACCACTCATTACTGGCCGCCAATTGGACATGGAGCCATTGACCGCAGCCCTTTGAGTGTGGCCATCCAGCCAGTTCCTTATCCACTGAGTGGTCCACCCATCGAATCCGTGACTTTCCAATTTTGAGACCAGGATATCGTGCGGGACAGTGTCAAATGCTTTGCATAAGACCAGGTAGATGACATCTGTTGCTCTGCCCTTGTCTACCAAGTCTGTGACAGCATCATAAAAGGCCACCAAATTTGTCAGGCATGATTTGCCCTTGGCGAAGCCATGTTGGCTGTCTCCAATCACCTCATTTTCCGCGTGCCTTAGCAAAGATTCCAGGAGGATCTGCTCCATGATCTTGCCAGGCACAGAGGTGAGACTGACTGGCCTGTAGTTCCCCGGGTCTTCTTTGTTTCCTTTTTTGAATATTGGGGTTATGTTCCCCTTTTTCCAGTCTGCGGGGACTTCGCCAGATTGCCACGATTTCTCAAATATGATGGAAAGGGGCTTAGCAACTTCATCTGCCAGCTCCCTCAGGACCCATGGATGGATTTCATCAGGTCCCATAGACTTATGCACCTTCAATTTCCTTAAGAGGTCTCTAGTACTGCGGGCAGTTCTTCATTCTCAGAGCCCCTTCCGTGACTTGGGCAGTGTGGTTTGAGCCCTTGCCAGTGAAGACTGAGGCAAAAAAGTCATTTAGTAGCTCAGCCTTATTTCTGCACAGAACTGCTGAAAAATAGCCAACACTTCAACTCTGTGTGTTACTTACTGGCTTGCACAGTGGGTACACAGTGGGGACAACAGTGAGCGAGGGAAGGCAGGAATGGCACCCCTGTGCTACCCACAGCTCCAACCACCCCACTTGGAGGGACAGGAAACACTGCCAGGAAAAACAGCCAAGGCTGAAAAGAAGGAGCTTTCTCCTAAAGGGAAGGAAAAGACAGGCTATGGGGTTTAAAATTGCTCCCAAGTCAGACACTGAGACACAAGACCCATCCATGGCAGCACAGGGGAAGAGCAGGGCAGAAGAAAGGAGAGAGAAGGCGAGTCACCACAGGGCAGGTGGGTGGAGAACCTTGACCTCCAGCGTTCCTTCCATCCCAAATTCCATTTTTCTTTGTTTGTATGTTTTACAGAAAAAGGGTTCACAAGATGTAGGGTAAAACAGCCACTGACAGCTGGGCACCACTGGCAGCCCAGCCAGGAATCTGTGGGAAGCTGTTGTCACATTGCTTCTTATTCTAAAATAGTAATTGCCACTGCTTTAAAGACTAGTGTTGACAGCCCTTAATTAACCCTTGATTAATTTATAACATACACAACACTAGAAGACAGCATGCATGCAGTTCCAAACAAGATGGTTCAGTATTTCATGTTTACTTAGGTTTAAACTTTTGAATGTTTAAAAAGTTAATACAGTTACAAACAAGCATTTTTGCCATTCAGCTTTGTCAGAAGAAAGTAACAGAGAGAGTAGGCACATCGTTTAAGTAACAGGACTTCATTATCTTACAATGATAATCAACTGGTAAAATAAATTTTATTTCCAAGTTTGTATTAAACACTCATATCAAGACAAACTTTTTTCTTTTTTTAAATATTGCAACACGAAGATGATTTTTTATCAATTACCTAGTGTGTTATATTCTACATGGACAATGGGGTTCATCCAAAAAGTTACAATAAAAAGGCCAGGTAATTCAACATACTCCAGTGGGAGTAAGCTTGGGAACAGAGAGTAACAGACTTGACCAATTTGTGTATTTGCATAAGCTGCCTCCTCAAGATCCTGGCAGCCCTCTGCAGGGAAATTATTTCACATCCCACTGGCAGATACTCCTGCGAGACTAGAAAAGGCCTGCGAGAGCAGCAGGAACACATGAAGGAAGCGGATTCAAGCAAGATCTACAAAGTGAAGGAAAGTCACACAACAGACAACTGCTCCAGGTGCAACTAGGTTGCCAGTGCCCTCTCTCTCCCTCCCCTACCCCCTATAAAAATATCAGTTCAATCAGAAAACTTCTGGCCATCAAAACTGATTTATCATACCAAAAAAATGTACTTTATTTAAAACTACAAGTGTAGCAGTACTTCTGCCAGAAACCTACTTTAGCCTCGATACCAAAACAAAGGAAAAAATCATGGTTCTGTTGACTCATAAGAGGGCCAAAAAAGTAATTAAAAATTAAAAGCTAGTTGCACCTTGACACTTTGGTCAGCATTACAAGGAGCAGATACCATTTATAAATATTTAGTTTAACATATGTGAGAGTGATCCCAAATCAATTCCAGATGAGGAATTACTACAATTAAAAAAACCTGTGCGTTTGTTATTTGTACAAGTGCAATATTTAACTACTTCAAATAAAAGGGTAACAAAAATGAACACACCAATTTATTCTGTAACATCAGAACCAGTTCTTACAAGACAAAAAACAGGACTTAAAAGTAGGATTTGCAGCTGGTCCCTCACGTTGACATCTCAGTCTCAGGCGTTTAAATCCAAAGCTTTAAGAAAAACTTTCCACTTTCAGATGCAGTAGTACAACATTGTGTTAGAGGGACCGTGTGTGACACTTGAGGATAAAGAACTGAAGTTGTAACTTGTACCCACACACTAGACAGACCACACCACTGCCCAGTTCAGAAGGCAGGTATAGCAGTTCCAGGACTTAAAGCAGCTTTATGTTTCTCCAGATTCTGTGCATGTTTGTAACAGATGAAGCCAGTTGCCCTGGATTAAACTATTCTTATATCTGTAGCTAGCAGTTTGCCGTGGTTGAAGTCTCAGTCACTGGCAAGGATCCCCATTCATTTTTATAGCCCTAGTTTCACTGTTCATAGCAGTGACTTGATTTCCAGTGTCTCCCTGGGAGAGTAGCTTCTGAAACTGAGTAGGTAATGAAGTTTATTTTGAAGAGAACATTAATTCTTGAATGCAAAATTAAGCATTTAATGACACAGTTTACTGTTCGTGTCTATTAGCGATAGATGAAAATGAAACTCTGGCTAATGATATCTAATTTACAAGAGACTAAGTGTTTTTGTGCAAGTACAAGCTGTGATTTTAACATCTAAGGTTCAATTTTCTTCCTGAAACATAGCAAAAACAAAAATGCAGGCAGATTTACATTATTGGTAATTGCAATTTACTGTTGAAAACTTTTGGATTATTAGCACTCAAGCTGTCATGATCAGTTTTCAATGTTCAGCTGAAATGTTGTTCTATTTGATTTCACAATTAATTTAAATAGCAAATTCTGCTGTAAAGGTGGACTAGGAAAGCCTAATGTGTAGTTTGTTCTGCAAAGTGAATTCTATGTAGCATATACTAGCTTGCAATGTGATAAACAGTTGCAACAAAATATTAATATATATGTTAAAAAACTGTCAATTTTAGATTCTGGAACAGCATGCAACAGCCCTTATTGGCTCTGCTCTTAACAACATGCAGATGTTCCTAAGGAGAAGGGTTCTCAGCCTGCAGTAGCAGCAGGGAGCTGCTGTGCCAAACCATGCCAAGGTAAAACCACAGATCAGGAGCTTGTGGACAGTCCTCCTTCAGAGAGCCATGTTTTGTTTTAGCCTGTGGGGTGCCAAGTCACCTCAGCGTTAAGTCTCTCACCATTGTTGTGGACTCGACTGTTCTACTCAGCCCACAGAATTTCACCCATAGTGCATTACAGAGCACCCACACACATTTCAAACTGTTTGGATTTGCATGCATTTAATCAAATTTATCAGTTGTTAAAAGGAGTAGATTGTAACACATTAAGCTACTCTGTATCAAATAAGGGGAAAGAAACAACAGTTTTAACACATTACTGTTAGAAGATGTTGCTCATTCTGACCAATTGATGCACAGCTCTAGATGGTGACCAATTAGTCACACTTAGATCACTGAAGTAGTAAATGTACATTTACTTATAGTGCATCAGATGTATTATCAGAAAAAAAAACCACAAACAAATCATGAAGGTCCATCTAATTTAAGTGTTACATGCAGCCTAATGTGCACTCAATGTAAAATGTGATGAACGCTGCCCCAGGGGCATGCCATTTCCTGTACCTGTATTACGCTGTTGGACAGCAGACAATCAGAATTCACTCCAGCTTCAAAATAATATACTTTAACTGTCCATAATCATTTCAATCCCAATCATTCTGTGGCTAGCTTTTTTCAGCGCCTTAGTTAATCTAACTTGATTATAATTGGAAGCATCTGACTATGATTTAGGCATGCTTATTGCTATAAAAGAAACAAGCCCATCTTCAAAATTATTGTGCAAGTATTTTAATAAGATTTGCACACATCTCAAAAAATTCTATTGTATGACTCCCTGGTCTTGGAGTTAGGTCAGCTGTAGAAGACTCAAGCGAAGAGTTCACTGATGAGGTAAGGGATGTATCTGCAGATTTTCCTTGTGCATCAGCATCTGAATCTTTCTGACAGGATCTATAGTTGCTCACAGAACCTGATCTCTGTGGAGTCGCAGTCCCAGACTTTGCTTCGGTAATTTCATCTGGAAGGCATGGGGAGAAAGGAGGAAAATTAGGTATCAGTATCAAATCTGTTAGTTATGGAACAGCAGACACCTTCCCCTTCTCACACTTCTACGTCTCTTTTTTTATTTTAAATCTCGACTAATACATAAACAGCTTTTGCAAACTGTATATATTTGATAGAAAATAAAAGCTTATACATACAGTACACAGAAACAAGTGTCCTTATGCAAATTATTCCTGTACTGTGAACAGTGTTCCAGAAATGTTTACATCTGGTTTATACCAGCACTCACCATATTTTTCATTAATAAATGTCAGCAGCTAGTAGTTCAAGTTAGGTTACTTAAACAGGATAGCATCCTAAATTTAAGTCCAATAAGAGCTCAAACACTTTGTAGATGCTTTTTGCTAGCATCTAATTCAGCTGTATTCTATTGTTGTTTTCTTTATATTTGGTTATTTATACTTTGTTATTATTTGTGTTTTTACTGTAATTCATTATACATTTGGGCTGCAGTAGGTTAACTTCACTTTCTGTATGAGGAGGAAATACTTTCATCTTGGAAGTAATGTTCTGCTGAAGTACCTCTATTCTTATCTTAAATACTGAACATTAGTTTGACTCTCACCTGGCAACAGAAAGTTTATTTCCGGGAGAAACTAGTGAACACAGGAGAGACTGCCTTTTCACATCAAAGCTACTTTAAACTACAGTTTGATAAGAGGAACAGGGAACAGGTAACTGTGGTGGACAAAAAGGGAAGTCAAATCAGCTATGCTGTTGGAAGTGATGGCAAATCCATGCCCCTATATAGTATGTTCTCAACAGTTGGAGCCAGTAGTGCAGCACACTGCCCTCCCTCAGCTGCCTGGCTCTAAACAGCCATCTCCCCTCCCACAGGGATGCAGTTTGTCCTGTACTGCAGCAGGTCAGTACAGGAAAGCACTTAGTTGCCTGTATTAAGTGCCACCAGATCCAAGCAAGCACTTCTATTGTCAGAAGGAACCAGGCAAGAACTGCACTGCCAAATCAGATCAAATTAAACTGTCACGGGACACACACAGCCTTAGCCACCCTGTACTGTAATCCAGCCACACTCCAGTAAATCCTTTTTCCATCCATGCCACATGTTTTCCCTTAGGCATGTCATCTACACCACTGACTGGAGGCAATTCTGCTTTAGCCTACTATTGCCATGAGCAAGCTTTCTGGGCAGTCTCTATTGGCTCCTCCATTCATTTTTAGGAAGGCCACGAGCCGGGATTTGTATGCTGTGTTACTGTCACTATAAATACATCTTTCTACAGGTTAGATCAATGGTTTTCTAGACTTCAGTTACTGCAAGCATACAACTCCTGTCTCAAATTTTGTCTACTGCCAGCATTGGTGGGTTGACTCTGCTTGACATCTAATACCTCAGCACAGTGGGGAAGAAAACTGGAAGGGCAGAAGTGAGAAAACTCACAGGTAGAAATAAGCACAGTTCAATATGAAGAAGGAAGAAAAAAGAAAAAAAAAAAAAAGTGATGCAAAGGCAACCACTTACCACCTCTCCAAAGGACACTAATGCCCAGACAGACTAAATACTACCTTCCCAAACCCCCATCCTCTCAGTTCCTTTGCCAAGCACAACATTATATGGCATGAAATACCCCTTCGGTCAATCTCGCTCAGCTCTGCAGGTTATGTCCTCTCCCACTTCTTGCTCATCCCTGGCCTGCTCATTGGGTACGACAGAGCAGGGTAAAAGAAAGACAAGATACTATGCAAGTATTGCTCAGCAACAGCCAGAACACTGGTGTGTTATCATCACTATTTCTGTCACAGATCCAAAACATAGCACCTTATAGGCTGCTGCGAAGAATTAACTCCGTCCCATCCAAACACAGTACAGCAATGTACAGTCCAAGTCAAATTTAAATGCCTACATACCAAGCTTTAAAATTATTCACAAGTTTACTTCAGATCTAAATTAATGCTTAAATTTGGGGGTAAGTCCAAGGGCAGTTTAGGTTAATCCAAACCTTACCTCTCAAGGCCTGTTGCCTTTTGCTAGTGGTATTAGTGCTGGTGCAGACACAAGATGGAACAGTTGATACAGCTTAAAAGCTATTACTTAAAGGATGAAGCAGCTGAACATCTGATCATAGAAACACCAGACCATGAAGGAATAAAGAAACACTAATACAGATCTAGATTGGCTTAAACTAATACAAGGCAACACTTACTTCACTTCTAAACAAGTAAACGAAGATGTTTGCATTTAGAATTATTTGCTGTATAACTCCATTAGCTTATGCAAGTCTTCACATACCATCAATGCTACGGAAGTCCAGTAAGTATGTCCTGCTGTCCACCTGATACAGCTGTAGACTCATTTTGGAATATGCACTTGTCACTGGATTCTTTCTTCGAACACGCAGATAGTATGGATTTACAACCTATTACAAAAGAGATTTGAGTTAGTTAGCAGAACTGCTTGAGAAGCACTGCATATTGCTTTTCTCATTTCAGCTCACTGGTATTAAACGATTTCAGGCTTACCTGTCAGGAGTTTTAGGGTTTGTTTTCTGGGGGCTTTGTTTGGGTTTTTTGCTTGGCAGCTCCTCCTCCTCCCCATCCCCCCCACCCCCCTCACACCCCAAAAACATTCCTACAGTCCCAATAGAGAAGTTAGATGTCAGCAAGAGTTCTTCCCCATCAGCATAAATAGCCTACGCCCAAAACACTTCCTCCACAGCAAGCACAAGCAGTGAGCACAGGCACATGAGATCATTTTCTAGCACATTACAACATGGTTTCAGACTTCTGGGCTATGCAGAACACAGGTGAAACAAAAAATTGTTGTCTGCTGTAAAGACCCTTTATTCTTTTACCTTCCATTCATAATCCAGTTGTTTAATTGCTCGACAAACTTCAGCCATGATATCATTTGGTCGACTCTGACTCCGTATTCCCAAGTGCCATTTGGCTCTTCTTACACCTTGGTGTTTTGACTTCTGTGGATTCAGCTCATCAAGAGTATGGCGAGGACGTGGTGCTTCAGCTACTAAAAATGGCACTCTTTCAGGATGAGGGCGAGACAGATGGTGATCATCAAGAAACGAATCCGGTGGGCTTGTAGCCAAGTAGAAGTCTTTGGCCTCATTCATTATTCTTCTATTATCTATAATGAGGTGATAAGCAACCGCTAAAGGGTCCTGATGATTTCGGCTGTACAGACAGCTTAGCACTTCCTCTTCAGTGCATTCGAACTTCTCACACACTTCTTTTAAGGCTTCATCATCAATCATGGTAGAACTATATGATGGGTCTTCAGGAAACAAGTATTTTGGAAGGTCCTGCTTAAACCATTCATGCTCCCTAGATTCCAAAATGAAAAATAGTCCTAAGTATACATATGTAAAGCAAACCTTTTTAAATTATTTTTAAAAATTATTTTTTGTCTGTACAAAAAGAACCACAATTGTCAGTCCAAGTCCCCTTCTGTGCAGCATAGGCAATAAAATAATACCTAAAGGAAAGTAATCACCACCTTGACAAGATTTTGCTAGACATTTTTCAGGAGACTGAAACAAAAATCCTCTTTCCTGTAAGTTTTTCGACTACCCGAGCTTCAAAAATATCTCCGTATAACTCAAACAACTTTTTTTATAAATAGTATATTTTTTTACTGCTACTATGCCAGTTTTGAGATGTTTTTAAACTGAAATTCTTATACTATCCACTTGAGTTGTCCCTGTCAAAATAAACTCAAAATACAAAATTAAGAAATGTTGATGCTGTATAACTTTCTCGTAGATGCTTAGACACAGATTTTTGAACATTAAATTCCATCACAAACAAGCTTTTTGATTCAGAACACCCTCAGCGGTCTCTTCAAGACTTAAAGACTTGAGGGAAACTATGGAAGTGCCAGTCCATACCTCTTTACTACTGTATCCATGGGCTGGTATAAGAGAGAAAAGGAAAGATATCGAAGGAACCCAATACTTACATTGCCCAAGCGTGCAGAAAAACTATAGCTGTCTTGTGTGCCTAGAATAAGCTCCTTAAATAGACAAAAGGTATGGCACGATATTAATTTTGGAAATATTCTCACTTATAGTATGAAGACTTGCTACAGATTTAAGAGCAGTTCTATGGATGTCATGGTTTAACCCCGGCCAGTAACTAAGCACCACAGAGCCTCCAACTCACTCCTCCTGGTGGCATTGCTGGGAGAATCAGAAGGGTGAAAGGGAGAGACTAATTTGTGACTTTCTCCACAGCTGAGAAGCAGGCTCATAAGAACAGAGATTCTCTTTGAATTTTTGAAGTTGGATGACCTATCCACCCACAGCTGGTGCCTCCATATATGTCCAGCTCATTATGACCATGATGTTGGTGTATGCCATCAGCGCACGTCATACAAACTTTTGCCACATAGACCAAGTACCAGCTTTCATGCAGGTCTTTGGACCTGGTTTCACTGAATTTTTTTTCATTGAATTTTTATTTTAGAGTTGGAAGAGACCATAGAGATCATCTAGTCCAACTCCCCTGCTGAAGCAGGATTGCTTAGAGCGTGTTAGAGCATGTTACTCAGGACTGCATCCAGGCGGGTCTTGAAGATCTCCAGAGAAGGGGACAACCTCCCTGAACAGCCTGTTCCAGGGCTGTCACCCTCACTGTGAAGAAGTAGGTTGTCATCCAGATTGCTGTAGATCACCTCCACCATAGCTAATTCACTCAGATACAGGACACCTCCCTCAATGGTGGTCTATTTGCTCAGGGAATTTGCAATATTTTCTTTGACAGGACACCTGCCTGTCACACTCAACAGAAGTCACCCCCAAAGACTTGAGGACTCCTGCCCCTTTTACAACCCCTTTGTCAGTGGCAATACCCCTAGCAAGGGAACCCAGCTGCCAGGCTTCCTTACCCTCTATCTCCTGACTATTTGCCCCAATATCACAGTACCAGATTAACCAACTGAGAATTTGCTCACCTGGCTGACAGCTGAAGTCTTTTTGCATACCACACAGCTTACTTAGAGATAGGGATCGAGTGGTTTCTATTTCATTTATGATTTCAGTCACTTCCTCCTATGATGACTGCTGCGCTGCAGCACAGGCTGCCTCTTCTGATTCCCTCTCCTGCTGCCTCTGAGGAGAAGCTTCTTAATTCCTTATTAAATGAGTTGACTTCTGCTTTGTTTCTTTTTAACTACAGGGGCAACCGATACAGTTAAAGGCCGGGTCGTTGGCTTAGCCACAGTGTCTGTTTTCAGATCCAGTGACCCTCTCTTCTCCTCGAAGGGTGCTGGATAGTATTCAGCAGTTTTCAGTAGGTGGAGGTCAGGTCCCAGCACAGGGTGATAAGTTGTGCTCTCTGGAATAGCCAGGGCGTTCACCCCCCGACCCCAGCCCCATTCAGGACCGAAGTCTCACACCATTTGAGGTGACAAGCCTTCTAGATACCTGTCCATATTCTCTCACATGCCTTGCCACCCACAACCACATTACCATGGGGCCTGAGTTTAATAATTAGAGAGAATCTTTAACAAAAATTGTAAGAGAAAAAACCAAACACACACAAAGAGAAGAAAATAAAACCACTTCCCAGTTTTATTGCTGAGCATGGCATCATATGGATGGAATATCCTTCGGTCAGTTGGGGGCTGTTGTCCCAGCTGTGTTTCCTCCCAACTTCCCATGTGCCTCCAACCTACCCAACTGGTAGGGCAGTGTGAGGAGCAGAAAAGGCCTTGATACTGTGTAAGCACTGCTCAGCAGTAACTAAGATATCCATGTGTTATAAACACCATTTCCAGTACAAATCCATCACAAACTACTATGAAGGTATTTAACTGTCCCAACAAAACCCAGTACTGTGGACCAATTAATATTCATTGTGGTGGGCCTCTCCCCTTACATGTACCACCACCACCCACCCCAAAGAATTAAGTTATTCAATTAAACTCAGTTTTTTCTTTAAATTTTGAGGTGACCTGTGTTATGGCTAATTAGACAGAACTGTAGAGGATTCAAAATCCATCCATGATCTGTAACCAATATTTTTCTACATCTTTTTCACACCACTTCTCTTCCAGACCTATTTAACATGGCTGAGATAAACTAAGTTCCTACCAATTCAAAGTTTTACAATGCTTAATTTCCACAATGCTTTGATCTCTGCAAGGAAGTACTTCCCATTGTAATAAAGTAGCAATGGGTAAGTGCACCATGTTTTTTGTTCTACTGAAAGAATATGAACATTGCCACCTTCCTAATTTCCAACATTAAAAGTAGTAGCATTTTCACAAATGTAGTATATCAAAGATGTCTCCTTAGAGTTTCTTACAAAGGAAACAGGAAAACCTAAACTGCTGCATGAAGTAGAGCTCTATTAGCTACCAATTTTTCTTTTTTATTCAACCCCCCTGCACATTTGTCAAAGCAGTCACCTTCTCATATCACTCATCACTTATCACCCATACACAAATTCATGACAGGGTATTGAAGCTACGAAGTGCTGTCTTGCCTGTGGAATATTCATGGTCTTAACAAATGATGTTTCAGACTCTGAGAAGTATGCAAACCATTCTTCAGGTAAACGTCTTTGCTATAGCAGTCTTAAAAACTAGAGTTTCTCTGAATTTCTATATGTACTATACATAATTGGTTTTCCATGACCTCCAGCAGATACTTCAATGGCCACCAGAGATCCAAATCATCAAAAGTTGAATTTTTCATCTCAGTCTATAAAACATGGACAAGCTGTATGGATGGTTTCTTTGTTCTGTGCACTGAGATTTATCATTCCATCATCCTGTGATGAGACATCAGTTAGTGTCTTACCTTATGTCTCTGATTGTTGCTCTCTTCATTGGATCCACTTGCAGCATGTGCTTCAAAAGACTAATTACAGATGGATTCAGGTACTGAGGGGTATAAAAGATACCATCACATATCTTCTTAAAAAGGGTTGGTACATGATCATCATCAAATGGAAGTGTTCCACACAACAATGCATAGAGAATAACCCCACTGCTCCAAATATCGACCTCTGGACCTGCATATAACCTGGGAAAAAGTTAATTATTAGTGATTTGTGTTTAACACATTTAAAGACATTTTTTTTCCCACTACTTTCTGACGTATCACAGTAGTTAAAGTCATATGAACTTGGGACAACTAATCTGCAACTACTATAACATTTCAGTTCTATTCCATGCCTCCCTTAAACTTCACTGTTCTTTCCCTTCAAATATATAATAGGACACAAGTATGTAGTTTTCCTCTCTATTGTATAACAATAATCAATAACTGCAATTTAAGACAATGGCAAACTCAAAGAAACTTGCACCTACCACTAAGAAAATCCATGTTATACATTGGTACCACATGCTTAGCAGAATTTGTACTAAGTCATCTATCCCCCAAATCTGTGAGGCTGCAAAGATTATATGGAGTTGCTGTATTCTTTGCTACTGCCTGAATAAAACATACATTTGGCCTTCAATGACCAAGAGGTAATATTAGGGTAGGTAGCTGAAAGCAGCAGGTTTGACAATGGAGTCCAAAAATACCTGGGGAATTTACCTTCACATCAAGTATCTACTCTGCAACAGATACGTTACTGCTATTCAACTTCACAGTAGACTTCGCCTGTATTTTCATCTGTACCTCTACTTCCAAGATCTGAGCTGTGATATTTTTTAAACCAATTCAGGTACTTTTACACACTGGATTTGGGGCATCATACATCACCTCTACCTTACAGGAACTATTCAAAGCTAGTTCGTAGAAGCCTTAAACAGTCATGAAAAATTATCAAGACAAATAAAAGTTCAGCCCACAGTTTCTCAGTATAAAGCTTGTCAAGTGCACTAGTTTTGCAGCCTTTAGAAGCAATCAGAAAAGCGACTGAAGTACATGCGTATGTGTACCCAAAATAAAAGAAACTACCTTCCTGAAATTACTTCTGGTGCAGCATAGTTAGGAGAACCACAGCTTGTTCTTAAAAATTCTCCATCTGACATCATATTGGACAGACCTGAAAGCGTATAAGAGTAATTACTAAAAATTCTGGGAGCAAAATTATTTCACACTGCATATACCACCTAGAACAAATCACTATTAATTCAAATTAGAAAATTAACTAGTTTAGTAAAGAAATAACATTGTTTCAAACTACTAATTTTTTTATATAAGCATACCACATAATCCTCCATTTAGTTTACCGGAAATTTGAATAACATCAATCCACAATTGCACACAACCTAGAAATGTTTGAAAACATACTCATTGCAAGACAAAATTCAGTCCAATTTAGATGATATATGCATGATAAGAGAACAAAGTTTCTTTAAGGGAGGTAGAGCAGCATAACAAGGTAGGATTTTGGTCATTAACAAGAAAGTCTGAAAAACTACATTTGCTTCTAAATGCCAAAGTGGAAGATTCTACCACAGAATTTCCTAAAACTCTGTAAGAGGGATACAGAGTAACAGAACTGAGAAGTACATGACTTCATCACAATTTAGACACTTAAATTGCTCAGCTGGTCCCTGAATCACTGCAGTTTAGCAGTTTGATTTTAGATATTTTGTCAGTAAAGTGTACTTTTAAACTAGGCTATCTTCATTCACCAGCCCTCAGCATAATCTACTATAACTAAAGAACTACCACTTGTAGAAAAGCTCTGGAAAATACCTTCTACTTTCCTCACTGGAGGCTGCATGACCAAGACTACCATAAGCCAGAGAAGTCAGTCTCAGAAAAGGAATTACGCTCTTTTACAGGGGGAAGGAGAAGATGAAAGAGTACAGCTTGGCTAGCTTTCATATTCTAATACTAATCAAGATCACCTGAGTGCTACAGCTTTGCTGATTTTTAAAGTTACAGGAAGATATTTCTGTGAGTTACTATATTTCATTTCTTCACTGCATAAGCCTTTTCACTCATTTTCTACACCCAGTAAAATAACACAAGAAATCAACACAATTCCCAGTGCCCATACACTTGAACACCATACTTTTAAAATATCCTTAGAATACTCAGCATTACTTAGCATCTTTAATAAGGGACCTCAAAGTCATTTGCAAGGGCAGGCATTACCCACGACACATACAAGAGATACATCATGATGATACAGCAGCATGGATACCTTACTATGCTTATTTAGTGATTCCTGATTTTCTGATTCAGATAGTTCCAAGAACTAGCTGCCAATCTTCTCAGCAGCTGTGTCACAAACACCTAGTATAAACAATTAAGCTTTCTGATTAGTCAGGCAGATATATAGCAGAAAAGCACAGGAGCTTGCAAGATTAGCTGTTATTTTACTTTTTATGTATTATATTTTCCTTCAATAATATCTTTGGAGTTTTTAAAGTGAACTTCAGAACAGTTTAATAGGAGAACCAGTGTATTTTACTACAGCAATGTGGGTCTTAAACATGATGAATTGCCCTTGCATTGTAATTCCAAGAGAGCTAAGCATCTACATTTTATAGATGGTGAAGCAGGCAATAGCAATGAATTTTGAAGCAGAAACTAGGTCTGTTCAGCATTTCAAAGAAAATATCCTTAAGCAAAACCAAACAAATCAGTTCACAATCTCAGCAATCACATAAAATACTTGAAAAGAAAGACTGAGAGGAAAACAAGTCCTACATATGTGGAAGAACATAATTTTGCTTTACATTCATACTCTTGAGGTTCTTGTGTTATGTTCCATTCCCAGGATATTCAAGTATACACATTGTGTTAAATATTTCCCATAGTAATTAACAGGATCTAAATAATACCAGAAATGCAATCAGATATGAAATAGCAATGCTCACCAAAGTCAGCTATCTTGGCATTCATATGTGCATCAAGCAGTACATTCTCAGGCTTCAGATCTCTATGTACTACCATATGCCTGTGACAGTAGTCCACGCCAGAAAGGATTTGCTGGAACAGACGTCTACTTTCCTTCTCATCAAGCTAAAAGAGACAAAGGCTTTAAACAATTATGAGGCAGAGGAAGACAACTTGTTTTTCATTTATATGAATTAAAGAAGATTTTCCTATGACCTATAGTTATCATTTACAGTTTTGATACTCTATACAAAGGATTATCAGAACTTGTAGCAGAAAGCTTCATAGCTCTGGTGCACACAAAATTATGTAAACTCTATAATGAATAAAACAAGATACACCCACCGACTAAGAAAGTCACTGAAATTTCTCAAGCTCTCTTTCGAAATTGGTTAGATATTACACACTCAGTAAGCAGAAACATTAGCACCCAAACATTAACTTTACATAATTGAAATATCAACGAACCTTAACATTTAAGCACAGCATAAGACTTAAGTTGACAAAAGCTGCTGACACATGGCATAGAAGTGATAAATTTTAGATGCTATTCATGCTACTAGCAGCTAGCCCTGAACAGCAGACTTAGTTGGGATTTCCTACTGCACTAATCCATGCCAAAGTTTGTTCTAACAACTAACTTAAAGTATCCTGGCTATCTGGTTTGTCCAAAGCAACTCAGAGCTTTCACAGAAACTGTTCTACTAGTAGAAGAGGGTAATAAGGGCACAACAGTAACTTTCCAATAATGGTAGCTTTCCAATAACACGTTATACTGAAGAAGTAATTTTCAGCTACTCTAGCTGAGTACATATCATTTGCGCTCAGTAATTGTAAATTAACCGATCAATGGAGAGGAAAAATGCTATGACAAAGTCATACCTGAAGATCTGAAAGCTGTTAACATATAACCATTTTTATTTTCAGAACAAGATGTAGTCATAATATATTTTAATTACAAACAGCAAAATTAATGCTGAATACATAAAAATAAACCTTTGTTTAACAGGTACCAGTACCCCCTGCTCCCAGCCCCTAATAATGTGGTTAGCACAGCTAACACCATTTTATGAAGAAAGCAGCCATTCTGTGACTGAAAGAACCATATATTTGTGCTCTTTCAATTATTATCAGCCCTGAAGATCCTGTGAACCACGTAGACAAACTAAACAGATTTATTCTTCCCCTCCCTACTGGCCTCCAGGTTCCTGGGTGCCAGGCTGATCATCCCGTTCCTTACCAGCCTTGAAGGTCCCAGGCACCCTGCCAGCCTGGTGGTGTTGATGACCCCTCACAGAGCAGGGAAGCGTAAGAGAACCCAAAGCACTGTCCATGAAATCAAGCAGTTACAAGTCCTAAATGGGAACCTGGACCAGAACCACTGCTGGACAGTGAGACCTGTGACCCTCCACAGTCAGAGACACCCTCACTGTCCTCTGCTTCTTCCCAGGATCAAGACAGCAGTTCATATTCTTTCATAGAATTTTCAAGTCTAGATTGTGAATGTTATATTGACACAGTAAACCATGCATTAACATTTGACCTGATCTGCTGAGGGTGTGGGTGACTAGAAATCATAAATTGAATAATAAATTCTGTATTACACTACTTGTAAGTTGTACTACATTGATTCTGCTTGTAGAAATCCTGTACCACTCTACTCTTAAGTTTTGTGCTACACTAATCATAACGTCCTGTTAAGAAAATAAAGCTTTAATTACCTCATTCTGCCAAGGATCCCCCAAAAGAACCTGTCTGTCCCCTCAGTGTCAGGTGACACGGGAACATTGCAAAAGCAATAACAGAATGCAAGCCATTGATTTGTAGAGTTGGACTACTTCTTACCCTTCCATTTTTACAGATATAATCAAACAGTTCTCCTCCTGAAACATATTCCATCACCATGAAAATGTCAGTTGGTGTACTGATGACCTGGTACCTGATAAAAGAAGGTATCCGTTAGTCTACATACTCAGTAAAAGATGCTAGTTACATTTAGTTAAAACCAAAGTCATGCAAAAATCAGACAGAAGCATACTTTAAATATTTACCATCCAGTTTACAGCTTCTGGAATGACAGTATTTTTCAGAAGCTATTTCGTCTGCTTTCATTATGCGATGCCATCATTGCTAATACTAGGAGAAAACTTGTTTTTCCCACCAGCAGCATCAGCCTTTGTACTTTCAGAGGACTAAGCTTAGTTCGAATTATTTCTATGAAACTATTTACAGTGCTGCCTTACAGAGAGCTTGATGCAGTGAAAAAGGAATTCAAAAGGTCCTTGAAAATTGTGTATTTTTGAGACATTAGCAACCATAACATGCAGAAAAGCTGACTCACCATAAAGCACACTTCAAGACTAGAAAAAAAAATGTTGTTAATAATCATAAGTATCATCTTTTATGAAGAGACCTAAATTCCTCATAAGTATTTAAGAATACTGGCACTCTGGTCATTATATTTTATCACTCTACTTAAATTGAGTTTCAAAAAAAAAAAACCACATTACAAACCTTTGAAGTTTCAAAATAACTAGTTTATGGCCAAACTTCCCACTGAACAGATTTTGATTTTCTTCTATATATCCTTACCTAAAATTGTTTCATATCATAGCACCCAAAAGAGATTGACTTTCAATGGAAGAAGAAAAATGAAATCTAGTAACACTGCAGCCAAAATTCTGATGTTATATTGAGAGGAAAGAGGTAGCAATTGGGTGAAAATAAATGTTTCAACGTACTACACTTAAACTTGTGAATATCCAGATTGTAATAAATAAATGAATAAATAAATGACTTACATATACGCTTCAGAACTTCTGTGTTCTTCAAATACTAATTCAAAGGGTAAAACACGTCTTCTACAGCTTACTGAGGAAAGTTACTATCATTGAACTGCATAGACAGCAATGAGTTTAGACTATCCAGGTGAATGTGTGCACATGTATGTGTGGGTATCTATTCTAGTATTACACTGTAACACTTCAATAGCTTAGTATTACACTGTAACATTTCAATAACCTCAATACCCTTCTGAGGCAGCTACTCATATGACATCTTCAAAGCTAGTTATATAACAACACCTTATAGTCCAAGATGCTTCACCTTTGCCAGTTTTTTCTAATGCCTTGGTAGCTCATGTACTTTAACAACAACATTCTGAAGCCATGGCTAAGACATTACTGCAGAAATAGTATTTTAATCCAAAAGTTACAGCCTTGCTTCTCTATAGTCAGCGCATTTTTCTGGTTATGGAATAGTGACATACCTATAATATAAATAAGGTTATCAAACCACACAGCATAGGTGACCAGAATGCAAAAATTGGCAATTTTATGTAGGAAACAAGATGCATTCTATTGCTAATGGTCAAAAACTAAAAGAAGAGATGCTCCAAAAGGTCTTTAAATAAAAGCATGGTATAGAAAGAAAATCTTACTGCAACAGGCTTAACGCTGTATATGCTGCTAAAGTCATGTATGAAATTTTTCATAAAGCACAGCAATGTTCAAAATTAGACATTGTCTAATATGTAATATTAAACTGAAGAAATTGGTATACTTTTATCCCAAATAACTTAAGCTGCTACCTAGCAATTCCACAGTCTGTTTCCTAACAGTACGTGCAGCACGATCCTAAGGTACCTGCAAGTCTACCTGCACAACAGTATCAATTATATCTCAAATCCTATTCACACATTGGCTAATAACCCTTCTGCTTTAGAAATGTAGGCTTACCAAATTAAAAGCTGGGGATCCATCAAATTTTCTATCATCTCTTAAATCTTGTCCCTTCTCTCCACATACAGGAGAAAAAAAAAAACACAACAAAACTCTCCCCAGAATTCCCCGAGAAAGAAACTGTTAGCAGAAACTTGGTAAGGTGACTTAACAGTTTAGCACCATGGCAAGTATACACTTCTGTTCCACTTTCTCACTTGATGCACTGACACTTCCTATTTTGTTTTGGCTACACTTACATCCTTTGGACTCGTTTATGAACTCTAACTGGCAGCACTAGCAATTTTGCAGCCAAATCAGCTCAATAGTCTCCTGAAAAGTAACTCACTGAAGAAGTTAGTGAGTTGACCTTACACCATACAATTCAGCTTCAGTCTAACAGCTGTTGCCAAATTAAAGGGAGTGTACAAGGATGGCATCTGTCAGTAGCAGCTGGACAAGGACAAGTCTTAGGACAAGACTGCCAACAAAAAATGCTAACACCAACACTATAAGTAAGACAGTGAAAGTCACCCACGCTGCAGAGATGCAGGTTAATTTTACAGGAAATTGAAGTTAAAAAAAAATCAATGGCATTTATAATTTATTTCCTCAGACCAGAGATGAGGATAGTCTGGGATATTTTGACTTGTACTCTGTACTCCACTTATGAACTATTGATCAGCTAACAGATGTAAACAGTCACACTGAAAATACCATGTTTAGGCAAGCAGCTATGTTTAAGAATCCTTTTATTTAAAAAATGCACATCCTTAATTCAGAAAAATCTTGCCATCTCCATTGGAAAACCATAGACCACTGACCAGCAAATCACTAAAGAATTATTTTGGGTAAGAAAACACCATAAACTTACTACATAAATGCCCTTTACAATCTTGTTCTTAGTAACTCATTTTCTAAGCAGAAAAACCCCATCAAGTACAACCAGAAAAAGAAAACTGAAATAGCAGATAAACACAGAAATGGATGATACTAGAAGTATCTATCATGCCATTATCTATTACGTACAAAGAATTTGTAAGCAAAGATCTAATGGTAGTTCTCTGGCCTGCAGTGATAAGTTCTGTGAAAATGCGTTACAGAGGACACTGAAAACTGTTGCATGCTTGGAAGCTGATTAATTTCCTGACAAAATACTGCTAACAGTATTGCCCCTTAAACATGTCTCAGATCAGTGAGAGCAAAACCAGAATACTTAAATATGTTTGATTACAGTAAGCAAAACTTACAGCTTAATTATATGAGGATGCCTGAAAAGTTTGAGGTTCTGAATCTCCCTGCGGATCTTTCCTACAACATCAAGGCTGCGAATCTTCTGTCGATTCAGGATCTTCACTGCAACTTTATGTCCAGTTAATTCATGTTTGCCAACTGCAAGGAACAAGGAAGTATTTAGTCAGTGTTTTCAATGCTCTGCAAAGACATTAATTTGCCCATTTTGACTGTAGCCAAGAAATACATACATAAAATTCCATATAATCCCATTATCTTCGGGGAGGCTGAAAAACAGGTGGCACATCATTTCTTCTGCTCTCCCACAATTCTGTCATTAGAAGATGAACGAGCTATGTAAGAAAAACCTCAAACCTAACCCTCAGAAGTCTTGTATCATGACTAAGTTTTTGCACTATTACAAGCAAACAAAGCATATCTGAAACATTGTCGGCCTTGCTAATTTGCAAGACTATTTTCTCTCCCTCTGTGAGGCTCACCAAGCTTTTGGCTCACTTGGTAACCCACTCAAACGTATTCTCCTGCAGCAATTCTACTTTCTCTGCAAGAATTGCTCTTACTAAAGAAATCACTGCTATCCTTCCCTCAAAAAGGTTGTTTCAGCAATTACTCTGAATTTAGCACTAAGAGTATCTGATCAGTTTACTTGAAAAATAATTATATTAAAAAAAAATAATTATTACCCTAAATAAGCTCCATAGTCTGTGCAATAAACACCAGAGCTTTATTATATAAAAAAAGCTGCAGGAAATGCTCAGAAAAAAATCCAGTAGTAACTATGAGAAATACAACCTCATACATTCCTCAGTTTCTTTCCTACTTATAGGAGAGTTTAATTTTTCTTTCATCAGAGGAACTCAAAAGTGTAGAATACTCCCTAGACAGTTACTCCCCCCCCCTTAAAGTCCTTAATTTTGCAGGTGCTATTGGAAGTAGCCCCAACAAAGTTGCTAAGAATGTTTTTCTTAAACCCACATCACAGATAAACCACAGAAGGTAAGTATCTCTCTCACTAGACAGCTTGGCTATCTGCACTGGTTTGTGTACGCACTGATCATTACTACATCGCTTTCATTCACCACCTGGATTTATACCTTTTGAAAGTAACCTACGTAGTTCATCCTTGTCCGCTTGAATGAACATCGCTAACAGACCTGTGCTCAATACATTACTCAGAAGCTGTGACAAACAGCAGCAACCCACAAAAATCTTTCTGCGTTCAACAGATAACTTGGGTATAATTAGCAAACACCTATCAAATATGTAAATCTCATCAGCAACACAATTTTTTCCTGCTGGCTTTTGACTCTATACTGAGTTAAAAACCAATCTAAGCAAGAAGACATCCTTAGCAGAGAAAGTGAGGTAATGATAAGCATCTGAGATATTATTCTTACAGCAAAAAGATAGCCACTGTGTTAAAAAAAGCAGTTTCTCTAAACTCCTGTAGGGGAGTAGCTGAGTAGTGGATTACCCAAGACCCTGAACTGCTGCAATACTATGGTGAGACGCCTTTTGTACCCCCTGCAAAGTGAAGAAACATATTCCCCTCATCTAGAGGAGCCATTACCTGAAAATGTCCACAATAACCGAAACACTGGACAGACACACTTGCACCGCTGTGTGTTCCTGCACAGGACAAAGCTCTTATCCATCACAAGCTCTTAGACAAATCACAAAACATTCCTAGGAAATTGTGTAGAACTGTAACATCATCTCAACTGTGATAATTATTTGCTTTCAACCAGATCTACAACTAAAGCGATCACATCCCCTTTGTTTTCTCCAATTCAAATGTGATTGAAATTTTAAAAGAACCCAATAAATTGTATCACCTATGCTCAAACCTGCGGGGGTAATGAATCATTAACATAAAACATCAGAAAAGCAACTATTCCTATTCCTTTTGAATTATGAAGTCTTTGTGTATCAATAACGTGACCTGACGCAAGCCAGAGGCATTTGCAAAAGTCTTCTTTCAGCAAGTTAAATTTTAACATGAATTTTTGTTAGTAAGAAACAGGTTCTTGGAAACTAACCAAAAAATCCATTGGACATATGAATTTACATCTTCCTTTGCTTTACAAAGTACACTTAAGGTGTTTAATTTAGTAAGTAACATATATATTTGAGCAATTCTACACCTTAGTGTATAAAAATTCAGTTCTGAAATGCATTTTGTTATAAAATTTCATTTACCAGTGATTTTGTTTCATTTCATCTGTCAGTCTACCTTAGATGAAAACTGGAATTTCATTAGAACTCAGAAAAAACATTAGAAAGTAATTTAGTAGCTACAACAATCTCTGTTCCATATGCCTGGCACGTAAGAGTTTTTCAAAACATTTTTCATTCAAAGTAATTAAACAGTAACATTTGCAGTTGACTGAAACCAATTCTAGCTGTCACAGCCTTCAGGATTGCATGCCTCAAGCCTTGATTTTATTCATTGACTGGGAGAAAACAGGATTTTCTACTTCTTCAACTCTGTTTGCCAACTTTGAATAAATTATTGTAATGAAAACATGCTGTGGTTTAGTGAGGATACAAAAAGATCTCCAAAAGGCTGTTCACTTAAGACATTTCAAATTGAATTGCGATTTTCTTCAGTAATTTTTGCCTTCCTTCTATAATTCAATTTAAGATTATAGCAAGCCTACATTTTGTAAGATATGAGTTTCCAATAACCATCTACTTCATCAAATAAAACTGTTTTCTTGGATATGGTTCAAGTTATCTGTTATCAGTAAAAGAGAAGACACTAACTGGTAACAGATGCTGACTACTTTTGAATTTGGCATCAAGACAGAACTGGAAACAAGACTTCAGATGATAATACCGTGTAGAAAAGTAAGTAGCCAACGTCACCTTTCCGAAAGCAACTTTGTATTGCCTCTTGATAGAAGGTTTACTTCTAATTTGTGAGCTGAACTGATAATCCTCAGTCAGGTAACAGTCCTTCAAAATAATCACTGCTAAAAAAAGTTCACTTTACAGATTTAATATTTTCCAATATTTCTTTATCCTCCAATAATACCAGTTGCCTTCAAGCTTTACTATGGTTATGCATAGCACCAAGACTTCCAAGCTAGTGACACAGAGTGTCAAGGCAGAAGTGACTTCTTTCAACTGTTGGAAGTGCAGGATCAAAAGCCTCTGAACTCAAGTTCAGCAGATCTTCAGTTGGAAAACTCATTACAAGGCGATCCAGAATAAACACAACATTCTTATGAAATACAGGCACCAGTCATGAAGTTTGTAGAAAAAAGCTGAACAAGCATATGTTGTATTTAATGAAATATTTCTGCAACAGGCCAAAAACCTAATCTGAGGCTTAGAGAAAAGTGGCCCTCAAAAGTATGAGCTAAACAAATGTTTTCATTAACAAAAAAACCCAGCCCATGAGTTCATGCTGCACAAATGCACATTGCTGCACAACATTAGCTAGCAAACTGTTCATTTCCTTCATTGCCCATTTCCAGGTCTCTCATCATTGCCTTGATCAAGGAGACCTATTTACATCAGTTTTGCAGTCTATATAGATGAGGGTTTTAAACCCAGTTCTATAGACTGGAACGATTCTTGTATATCTACAACCTTATCCTTCATTTTCTCAGTACAAATCACTGGAAGCCTGACTAATCTTCCTTTTATTTATAAGTAACTTTATGTCAAAAAATATCTGGAAATAAAAGTTTGAATTTGGTTTCAACAGGAGACATCCGCAGTGTTTTGGTTTACTTTTTGTCGTTTTTGATTTTTCACATTTAAAAAATTGACAGAAATAGACATAGCTGCTGGTAAAGTTTAAATAAGAAAGTGTCTGACGTAACTGATTTAGGTTCAGTAGTCTCTTCTACCCCACAGCACTTGGCTTCCGTGGCATTTTAGCTTTGCCTAGATACTAGCTAGAAACATCCATCTCCTCTGTGACTCTCCATCTGAGGCACAGCCAAGTGAATTGAGTCAGTCAGTAAGCAGTTAACCCAGGCTAGTACAGCCAGATGAACAGTTAAACTGAAAAAACACTACATCAGTAACAGCAGCAGGGTGAATTCATCTGATAGATACCTTTACAGGACACGTTTAACAATCATAAAGTAAAGCAAAGGTTTCCTGGTTCAATCTTTTCAGGCTGCCACCACTGTTAAAATTAAAGTTGCCCTTTCAAGAACCCCTATATCACATGAGCTCAAGGAAAACCCTAGCTGAATTTAAAAAAACTGAACACATTTATTGCAGTTTTTCCCTTTATTGTGAATTGATGAAACCATATCAGAGTCATCAGAGAAGGAAAATTATGAGGATTACAGGAAAACAATCACAGATATGGTATTAAGAAAGTGTGCTCAGAAGGAAAACCAGTGCATTGAAGATAAAATATGTCCTTTATTAAGTACAACTAAATCAAGACAAAACTAACACAGTACATCACCTAGGGACAAAAAAAAAAACCAAACAAACAACAAACCAAACCTCAAAACAATTTGTATATAGGAAGATGAACGCTAACACTGGCTTCCAGATCTTAAATTCCCAAACCTCTTAAGGAAGGTTTTGCAAGGATCTTTCAGAATGATGCTGCATTTCACCACAAGGTGATTTCTCCCCCATCCTTAACACAAAATATGTTCACAGATGCATGTGTAGACTCTTCACATAATCAATAGTCACTAAGCAACCTAAACTAATTATTTTGTTTGATGTTAGGTGTTCTTTTATAAGAAGTAAACTGCCAAGTATTTTTTCCAATCAAGTGTTTCAAGCTAACTGTACTTCATGAAATTTTAGTAAGAGTGATGTTCAATAACATATTAAAATTATAACAGTATCTCCACAAATTGAACTCTTGAAAGATGGTCAATTTCAGACACAATTTGCCAATAGAGGTAAGAACAGCAGCAGTAGTGCAACAGCACTCTGAAATTTAAAAGCATACTAAAAAACATTTATGTGTATGGCAACCTTAGCTTTGTCCAGTGCCCTGGGGAAAAACAAACAACAAAAAACATCTTTGATTCCTCTTCTCCCCTCAACCATGTAGTCCTTCCATGAGGAAAGAGAATCTGATGCCTGCCTTCTGCTTTATCTCATTTCCTCACTATTTAAAGAGGTGCTAAGCTCCCAAGGAAAGAAATGGTATTCCAGCTGCCAGCCATTGCTCCCAAGTGGCTGGGGGCGTCACTTCATAAGCCTGCCTTGAAAAAAGGAGACTCAAAGGGCTCTACTGTTAAAATATTTTTTGCCGCTTTCCTAGATATTTCTAGACACGCGTATACTATTTTCTATACATCAGTAATGTCTTCACAACATGCCAACAGCTGGAAGAGCTTGTGCAGAGAAGACACAATAGGAACATCTACACTAAAAAAGGTATCATGTTAAAAGTCAGTTAGCACATTAGATACAACAGGATAATCTGTCTTTTTTACTGGTTATGATCAACCCATTACATTAGGCAAAAGAACCCTACCTTATTAAGGCTCAACCTGAGTACAATGAAACTCCTTTGTGAAACAATGTTTTCAGTTTGCATACCCCCCGCATTCGAGCAATTTTCACGAACAACACAGGAGGGACAGGGTAAACTCATGCACTGCTCTTTGCCGCCTGTGCTCGGCTGCATCAAAATAGCCCTTAATTTCTCTTTTATATCTGCTAGGCTTCAGATTTGCAGCATGTCACCTGCACCCCTACTGGGAAAAATTTATAAAGTCTGAGCTGAAAAAAAAACAAACACAAAAAAAAAAAACTTTAACAACCACTGGTCAACTAGACTTAGCATAGACTTTCCACGCCTGTGTGTCAGCTGTGTTGTCAGGTAATCCAGTAATCCCCGACTCGCCTTTTTTATGCTGATTTCTCCCCTTCGCAGAGGAAGGAAGAAACCTCGCCTGCCTTATAAGGCCATCAAGAGCTGGTATTTGTGCAGCAAAGTGCAATGTACAGGCAGCTCAAACACTAGGACTGCCCCCTTTCCTTACACACCCAGCGCCGCTTTACGTAAACGCAGCATCGTTAACCTCCAGCAACTATTTCCGTAAACACACAAGAGGAAGCCGTTTCTCCCCGCCGCTGGGCCTACCCTCGGCAGCTTGCCCCGCACAACCCCCGTCCCCACAGGTCCTCACCACCCACCACACAGCCCCTCGCCCCCCACACCGCCGTCCGGTTCCCCACGGAGGCGGAGCGGGGCCGACCCTGCTGAGCCCACACGCCGCCCTCCAGCCAGGCCTCGACAGCCACCCAGCCCCAGCCGCCCTGAGGTGACCGGCAGGAGGGACCCCGCTCCTCCGCCCGCCTAGCTGAGTGGGCCGTGCCGCCCCGCTCCCCAGCTCACCCTTGACTTTGCCGAAGGTGCCGACCCCCAGCGTATCGCCCAGGATGTAGTGCCCGATCTTCACCCGCCCGTGCTCGTGCTTCTGTTTATCCGCCGCCGCCATCTTGAGCCAAGGGCCGAGCCTGCGCATAGCGCCCGCCCGCGCCGGGCCGGGCCGCAGCGGCGGTGGTGGGGGAGGAGCAACCACACAAGGGCCCGCCCGCACCGAAACCCGGAAGCGAACGCCCCTCTGCACCGCCCTTCCCGCCCTCTCAGGGACGAACCATTGCCGGCCGGGGCAGGGAGAAAGAGGCGGGGCGGGCCGGCCCAGCGGCTGCTCGAGGGGGGGTGGTGAAATAGCCTCCCGAGGCTGTGGAGCGGCGGCAGGGGGCGGCAGGGCCGTCCGCCCGCCCGCCCGAGCGGCAGTGGGGGTACACTGGGCACCGGGGGAGAAGGCGGCCGCAGGCCTCGGACCTCAGCGGCTGTGGCGCTTTCCTTCAGTGCCGGCGTCGTGCGAGGGGCTGGGCTGTGGCCGGTGGGGCTGGAGGGGTATCGGCTGAGAGCTGGAGCTTCCCCGCCTTGCCGACTAGCCCCGCCGCGGGACCGGTCACTCCTGGCGCCAGAGTGAGGCGACGCAGGAAAACACACGCCCTGTAAAATGAAGGTCTTGCGCAGAGGTGGCCGTGGGGTCTCCATCGGGGGCTGGTGGCCAGCAAACCCAGTTGGCAGCGGGGCCACGCCGTGCTTCCGAGCCAGCCCAGCTGAGGAGCGGATAGGGGCCTCTAACAGTTCAAGATGGAGCCATCTTCTGTCGCCGTGTGTCTGCTTCCCTCCCTGGCGATGGCATAAGCAAACACCAGCCCAGCCCTTCATTACAGTGATTCAGGAGCATAAGCTGCCAGGAGGTCCACTCTTACTAAAAAAATGAGTATTGGGATCCTGTGACAGAAAACAGATGCCCTTAAAAAATAGACCTCTGGAGTTTTTCCAACCAACCTTGTAAATTAAGTCTGTGGGTTCTCCCTCCCCTCCTCCTCCCTTCCTCTTCCCTGGTCCAAATCCAGAGCCTATTATGGAAACGCAAAGAGAAATATGACCCTCCTAACTCCTGCAGCCTTGACGAGATAACCTGTCCTCCAGCTTCTCGTCCCACAGCTCATTTGTTCATATTGCATGGAATGCTTTCCTTCCATACGTGCGTTGTGCCAAAGACCACATTCATTTATTGTTGACTATAACTGGATTATTTTGTATTCGCTTTCCAACCCTACCTCCAAAGAAACAGGTGAACCTGGAGGAGTGACAACTGGATGGGCATTTTTCCATGGAGAGATCATTGACTCAAGAGGAAGGTTACGGGCAACTTCCGTTCCTTCACCACCTTTCACCGTTTCTCCACACTAAGTGAATAATACCAAATAAAATGCGTTCACTTGCCTACCCTAGGCATAGCTCCTGAAAGTGTTTGCAAATTGATAAATGCATTATGGAAACAATATAAAGATTTTTCAATGTGCAGACCTCAGGAACTTAAAAAATTTAATCTAGTAACAGTCCTAAGTCTGATTCAGAGAGCATTCAGTATTAATTATGGTACAGTCACTAATGTAAGAGAAAGTTGGAAAGCAGAAATTCTTGTCCATGGAAAATCTTTTTATTTTAAAACATCCCCATGCCTTAATGAGCTAAAAAATGAAAACTCATCTATTCATTACGATGGAAGAAAAATTCTGAAATATTTAATAGGAAATATAAAGATTTCTTTTAAAATTTTTGAAAAAATCAAGTGATTTGTTCAGCCAGTGCCAAAACATAGGCTGGTAAACAATGTAGGGAATATTTATAATATTTACCCTATTAAATTTTGAATGACATGAAATTAAAAAAGTATTTTAAATGGTAAAACAGTCAAGGAAAGCTAAAAAAATACATAATTACTATTGGAGTAATTTAGAATGTTAAATTCAAACATTTTCACAAGGATCATCTTTGAGGCAAAAATGTGAGGACATTTCAGCCTGCACTAATTGACCGGTATAAAGCTCTAATATAAATGTAATAAATTAATGTTAAAAGATGGTATGTAATGGGGGAAAAGTAATTACCAGTGTGTGTAGGAATGGCTGTCTGCAAGAGTACATGACTTGACTGGGATGAACAATCCAGTTCTAGACACGGGATCAGGGGAGAAGCCTTAGCCGTAGGCCCAAAGCCTTGGCCTCAGGCCTGCAGCCTTAGCAGCAGGCCTGAGGATGGCATTGTCCTCTCACTGATCCCGCGTATTTTAGGGTAAGCATGCTTTTCTAGCCTTTGTTTAAGTTTAGTAAAACGGAACTGTCCTTGGGAAGCAAGGGAGTAGTGTTGTGTGTAAGAAGCAACTTTGTATAAATTATATGACAACTTAAGCCAGGTGGACGAGAACCAGTAGCCAATCATGTGAAGGTCTGCTAGCGTGTGTATCTGCTGTTTGCCTATATAAACTCTGCTAAAACTTCTCAAAAAGGAGAACGACCATGCTCATATTGAGACTCCATCGTTACATGGGGCCCGACTTCCCACTGCGATTATCTGACAGCTATTCCCTTGAGAAGTACTAGAACACAGTAGTTTGCTATTGTGCTGCTTGATATTGGTGAAAAGAGGATTAACATATCTCCAGGCCCATTCTCCTGGCTCTCAGGGGTCTTCTGTATACCATTTTAAGCAATTTTCCTTCCCAGAATCATACTCTTCTACAAGGAAAGGGTTTTATACAGTAAGAAATACTGCAACTCAATAACTTTCTATCAATCATGTGACTGATATCTAAAGAGATATTACCTAGCCTAGGTGTAAGAACAGCTGCAAAAGCTAGGAAGAATAGACGGGGTATTGCTGCAAGTCATCTGTTTGAGACACTGAGGAGGGTCTTGACACCTTGTGCTTGCTATATCAGTATTCTTAAAACATTGTATTTAATACATCACGCTCAGCTTTTGCTGTTGGAATTTGTGTTCAAGCTCGGGTAGTCCATTTTGCAGAGGTGGCCACATGACACCTCCACTGTGGAGCCAGCACAGGAGGCAGTTGCTTTTCCAGAGGGGTTTTGTCTTCAAGAGCCCAAGAGCCCCAGTGCCTCTGTCTGCCGTGGGCCACCAGAGCAGGCTTTGGCAAGAAGGCGGAGACTTTTCCCTCTCAAGCCGCAGCTGGGTCAGGAGTCTCGTGGGCGGGAAGTGCTGGCAGTGGCCTTCAGGCCAGGACTACAGATGGCCAGCTGGCCCAGGTCCCTTGCCAGCCCG
>JAOQGH010000019.1:15212561-15323179 GCA_025769975.1 Gallinago jamesoni
CTAGCGGTATTAAAGGTGGGGGGATGTTAGTGTTGATGGCTTCTACTTGCTCACCATTGGATCTCTTTGGCCTCCTGAGTGGCCATGACTTGCCAATGTGCACTCAGTTCTTGCCATTTTCTCTTTGGTGTGTTACTCCATGTGAATACACCTCTGAATACACTGCATGTTTGTTCTGCAGATGCCAGGTACTAATTCTGTGTTCCCTTTGCTCCTCCCAGAAGCATGTTTTGCCCAGCTGCGGGCCTGTGTCTCTGCTGCTGTTTTCTAGCCTGGTGTTTTAAGACATTGCAAAAATCACAGAATTCTAGAATAATAGAATGGTTTGGGTATGAAGCAGCCTTTAAATGTCATCTATTCCAATGCTTCTGCAATGAGCAGCAACGTGTTCGCCTTTAGACAGCCTGCTCACAGGAGACCCACAGCATGGCAAGCCCTCTCATCTGCTCTACAGCATGAGGGAGAAATGCTGGACACTTCTCTTTTACCTTGACATGGGCTGCACTGAGAGGTTACCCAAACCATACAGTGACAACTATACCAACAAGAGCTCACTGGCACTTCTCATTTAGCAGTCCCCACCACGATGTCCACCTCAGCACTGCAAACCACGCAGGTGCAGACAGAAGAGGCCTGGTAACATCTTGCAACATGCACCTCTAGAAAGACTATTAAAGCTGCAGGTATGCTATGTGGTAGCATATACAGGTTTTAAATATCTGTAGACAGTTTACTAACTTTTCTGGTCTAGAAGGCTGCATTAATAATGCTTTTTTTAAAAGAGTATGCATTTGCTGTGGTTTCAGTTATGACATTTCAAATTATTTAACGTGATATTTTGGGTCAAAAGAGAGTGAACTGGGACCAAAATTGCATTTAATCTTGTTTTGTTATGGTTTCTTTAGCAGGTAGTGCCAAAACTAGTGTCAAAACCTCTTGAATTACATGCACATAATGCACCATTCCAAACCAAATCCTCTATGGCCTCTTTTCCTGTGGGCTTTAGGACTAATTGTTTTAGGAAACAGACATTTATTGCACCCAAAGATGTTCATTCTGCATTCATTATGAAGTCATTGACCCAATAGTATGAATTCCCCTATTACTACCTTCCAAAACTTCACCACATCAGTAATCCTACTTACCGCTTCTTGATTATTCTCTCCATCCCGATCAAGGAGGACAGTGGTACAGCCTGAAAAATACATTTTTATTTTTAGTCTGTGTTTTCCACCCTCATGTTCTGTGATGCTTTTCTTTTCTATAACCCTTTTATGCTCTTGCTATTTTCAGAACCTTTCATGAGGTGTCATTTTTCCCCCTGAACACCTTATCACATCATTCCTATGAGACTAGTAGCTAAGTAACTTTGAATCCTGTTGACCTGGCACATCCCAGCTCTCTGAGATGCCCATTGTATCAGGGCTGTGCTTGAAGGCAACCTCTTCAGCCCTCCTAACTTAATTTCCAGGCTTCATGCATGGATGTGCCAGCCCTTACTCCATCACTTAATTTTGCATGAGCCAGTCAGCTGATGTTAGCAGTCTAATTTACTTTCCTTATTTATTGCATTTGTTCCTTTAATTTCCTTTCTGGTATTTCCAGGTGTATTTAACCCTAGCTATATCTACTTTTTAGATGTCATCAGTCTGAACTGGGTGCTCATCTGCACCTGTGCTTCACATAATAAAGTCCCTCCTCTCTATCTCTCATTTAGGCACTAGGACTCTGGATTTCTGTGTATTGCATGTGGAATTGACAGCATTTCAAGGAATGAAAGGTCTTGATCCTCAGCCACTGGCCTAACAGCCAAAACTCGGTCTCTTACATTTACCTGCATCATTAGTATGAAGATGGGCCAAAATGACAAGCTCTGACCCTGTAGCCTCACACCAAGGCGTTGCATGATGCCTGCTGCCTTTGCGCCCAGCAACAGGCTTTAATTTAGTCTCACAGGCCCAGTTACTCAGCTCTAATAACAGAACCTCCTGCTGGCAGCAGCTGCTCCTTGCTGTCTTTTACATTCTCTGCTGCCTCCAAGGTGTACTGTGATCCCAGCTGTAGAATGGGTCTTACCTAGGAAATTCAAACAGTCTGAGGAGGTGGTAGTTTGCAGAGGAGTGCCACACAAGAGAAAGGTGTTTCACCTGCAGTCCAAGGGGATCTATCCTTGCTTTTTTGGAAAGGCTTGAATCAAAGTAATTCTCTTTGCCTGGAAATAAGGTGAGCTAGCAGCATGCTACATCTTCTTAACCTTGTACAAAGAAATGCTGAGGAGCAGTGTAGCCATGCTATCTGGCAAACACAAGTTGTAACAGGTTGAGCAAGAAAAGAGAAGGATCTCTCTGCAATGAATGCAGTGTGCTAAACACACTCTCTACCATGCATCCTGAAGGAAAAGTTGCTGCCGTACAAAGCAACTGGGGGAAGGGAATCTAGATTCAGTCGCTGTTCAGCCACTGCTCTCCTTCATGCACTTGGCCTTATGACAACCACAAGGCTCCAATGGAAGAAGATGCTGACTTTCCTTAATGAAGATGAAGCCCCTGAATTATCATGTGAGTTCAGTTCTCAAATGCTATATTTTTCTTTCTGCCTGCACAGTGGGTACAAGTATACTTTCTCCAAGTCCTTCATTTTATCCCAGTTAGACTGCAGGTTCTTAAGGCTGTGTTTCTCTTTCTGTCTCTGTGTATATATAGAGAAAAATACAAAATAATAATCTCTCAAGAGAAGTTTCAAAGGCCAGCCCCCTACAGGGCAGGCAACAGTAAAGGCACTGTAGTTTTGAAACAATGAATACGACCTCAACATACACACCGGTTCTGAGGAGGCAGGGCAAGGGAGCAGCACAAGTTAAGTTTAAAGTCTGAGGTACATATGAACTATGAGATCCTGTCTTTGCTCAGTGATAGAGCACAGTAATCGTTATTTATTGGTCTAGAAAGTATAAAGATGTCCCAAAGTACCTGGCTCCTCAGTCTCAGGAGTTTGTTATTACACTTTGTTATCTCAAAAATTTAGGTGCATAAGTCATTTAGTTAGAGGTTTTGTTCTCGCAAGTTTATCGATGTTGCTGTATTAGTAATGTTAGAGAACAAAGATTTGCGGTTCCCTTCATACCTAAAAAGAAGTTTCCTGAAAAATTAAGGAAAGTCCTGACAGCCTTTTAGCAGCTAAATCAGGAGATAAAAATATATCAAGAATAAAGCTCCAAATCAATTTCCCAACAAGTTCCTCCCCATGATTTTTGCAGAGCCAAAATTAATCAGCAGCCACCTGCTGTCCTAGAGCATCCCTGGAGTGTGGGTGTCCTCAAACAGGTTTTTCACTGCCATCTGCTGTCCTTTCAATGGTGTTTTAGCTTCTATGACTACACCTCAAGGCTTGCGCTGGATGGCATCAGACAATTTCGAACCATCATCAATCAACAGCAGCTCTGAGTTTCCCAGTATTGTATGTCCTTGCATACAGTGGTGAGGCAGGCCATTCTCCTGCAGTCCCTGGAGGTCCATAGTGGTGCAGATCCCACACTGGAGCAGATGTGAGTGCCTGAAGGAGGCCCCCGTAAAGGGCCCATGCTGGACCATGCTCATGGCAGGACGTGAGGAGGTGGATGTTGTGGTTTGGCCTCAGACGGCAACAAAGAACCATGCTGCAAATGTAATGCCCATCTGTAAGAAGGGCCAGAATGAGGATACAGGTAACTACAGGCCTGTCAGTCTGACCTTAGTGCTGGGGAAGAATACAAAGCAGATCACCTTCAGTGCCATCCCATGACCCACACAGGACAACCAGGTGATCAGACCAGCCAGCATGGGTTTATGAAAGGCAGGTCCTGCTTAACTAACTTCATCTCCTCCTATGACAAAGTGACCCGCTTGGCGGATGAGGGACAGGCTGCTGATGTTGCTTACCTGGACTTTAGAAAAGCCTTTGACACTATTTCCCACAGCATTCTGCTGGAGAAACTGGCTGCTCATGGCTTGGATAGGTGTAGTCTTTGCAGAGTGAAAAACTGGCTGGAGGTCTGGGTCCAGAGAGTGGTGGTGAATAAATCCAGTTGGCAGCTAGTCACAAGTGGTGTTGCCCAGGGTTTGGTATTGGGGCCAGTTCTTTTTAACTTCTTTGTCAATGATCTGGACAAGGGGATCAAGGACACCCTCAGCAAGTTTGCAGGTGACACCAAGTTGGGCAGTAATGTTGATCTGCTTGAGGATAGAAGGCATAGTCTCCTCAGCTTGCTGGTACCCTAGAAGTAACAATGCTAAGAAAGCAACGCTCTCTGGAAAGCACTAGAACTTTGATCTCCCTATTAGTACAGAAATAAGATTTTTTTCCCCATGAACAGATTTCAGACTTTTGCCAACTTTCCCACAACCCATACAGAGGGCTGATGCCTTCACATGTTCATTAGAATCATAGAATTGTCTAGGTTGGAAGGGACCTTAAAGATCATCTAATCCAACTATCAACCTAATCCTGACAAAAATCACTAAACCATATTCCTACGTACTACATCAACCTGTCTTTTGAGTACCTCCAGGGATGGTGTCTCAACTACTTCCCTGGGCAGCCTATTCCAATGCCTGATAACCATCTCTGTGAAGAAATGTTTCCTAATATCCAATGTAAATCTCCCTTGGCACAACTTGAGGCCACTGTCCCTTGTCCTATCTCCTGTGACTTGGGAGAAGAGACCAACCCCCACCTCTCTACACCCCTCCTTTGGGTAGTTATAAAGCATGGTAAGGTCTCCCCTCAGCCTCCTCTTCCTCAGACTAAACAACCCCAGCTCCCTCAGTCTTTCCTCGTTAGACTTACTCTCCAGACCCCTCACCAGCTTCGTTGCCCTTCTCTGGACCCACTCTAGCACCTCAGTGTCTTTTTTTGTGGTAGGGGGCCCAAAACTGGACACAGCACTCGAGGTGAGGCCTATGTCCAGTAAACATTAACCTGCTTACTTCAGGAAATACCTGTGGCAGTGTTCTCTCCCCAATTTTCCCGCCCTCCCCCATGCTCCTACTTGGATTTAGCAGTGATTTAACAAAATCAGTAGTAAATGTGACAGTGTTTTAGATTCGACAGCAAGGTACACTCAATTATTTACTGCAGAGGACAGTCAGACAAGCTGTCAGGGAGACCCTCCTGTTGAGTCACAAGGTTCAGAAAGGAACACAAGGTTCAGAGAAGGGTCTGGGTGTGGCTGGATCCAATCCTAATCCCAGACTTGGTCAACGGTTTATGTCTAAAGGATTATATATGTGCAATCAACCCTTTACGTTACTTAGCTAAGATTTCAAAGTTTAGCACGCTATTAGTCACTTACTGAGAATCTGTTGTGGAAAGGAATCTCTCAGCCTCGAGAAGCAGAACCTTAAGTGAGTGTCCTCACAAAAGTGGAGCTCCTGGCCTGCAGCCGCTGCCATACAGGAGAGCTCAAAGGGCTCTCGGGCTGTCCGCTGTTTATACAGTGAGATAACTGACCTATAGTCATATTCTCATGGGAACAAAAGGTCTAGGTCCCCACTCCAGACAGTGTTTTGGCTGTGTTGCCAGCCATCCCCCAAAGTCCGGGTGCAACTTACCCCAACTGATGTTATGGCCACAATGGCCATGGCTCGAGCAGGAGCCAGGGAGGGAGAGAATAGGGGGAAAACCAGGGAGAGCACACCACCACACTTGTCATCCTTTCAGCGTGAGCCAAGATTCACAGTACTAAAAGTACTGCTCCCCGACAATAAGCAGAATTCCTGCTTACAAGTTAGAGAGTGAAATAAAGCTCTGACCCTCAAGTCCAGCTGGCAAGGATCCTTTTCTGTCTATACCCTGTCACACCACCCAAACACTTCTCTTGCCTTTGACAAGCCTTCAGCTAATACACTTTTGTACAAAAAGGTGGAGACTTGCTGCACTGAATAGTATGAAATGGAACAGTTCCAGATGTAATTTAGGCCATACCATCTAACTGTGCCTTATCAGTCTGAAGGATGCAAAACTCAAACATATTATGGTCTGTGTCCCGCAGCAGTTCTATAGAGGGGCTGATCTAAACTGCCAGCGAACACTATGAAGCTTCAATTCCAACTGGTAATTCTCAAGTTAAGATGCTTGTAAGAAGGTATCAAGATAAGATTATTTCTATACTGAAAAAACACTGAGGCAGTCCACCTTTCAACGCTTAAGAAAACACTAGAAGAGCTGCAGTGCTTCAGAATCCATTTCCAGTAAAGTCCAACCACGCCTACTATGACTGACACATGAGCTACCCAAGCTTTTTAACAGGTCTAACAAACCAAAATTAACTGATTTCCTGCTTCTTACCAAAAACTTTAAAACAGTTGAAAATGCAGCGGCTGTCAAATTTCTCATCCATAAAATTAATTCTTGCTGCAGGTAGAACTCCCCCTGAAGTTGCTGAAAGCCACTGCAAGTTTCCATCAGCTACCTTGATACCTTGTGTATTATACAAGTGCTCATTTCTCAGGCACATAATCCATGCTGAGGAGCCAACAGATAGCATCAGCTTCCTACACCAACCTCCCCAGACTGTTTGCACAACTTCTGTCCCACCTACAGCAGATCTCCGAACCCTCAGTGTCTGGCAGTACGCATGCTCCAGACATGGGAGGTTCTTTTTGCCCCAGAAGCAATGACCCACTGAAGAGCAATACTTTTGTGCAGGCCTTTCAGAGCCACAAAGCAGTGAAAAATGGCTGAGATTGGAAACGCCTCTCTAACTGCACCAATATTCCACTTGTCTTCCAGCTGAGTTCTTTTGAATAACACTTACAAGCCTCTCCTTAAGGTCAGCACAGAGATCAACAGTCCTTTTCAAGGCAGAGCTGGTATAAAACAAGAAGTCAAATAAAGTTGACTTCTTTAATGTCTTTAATGTTCTTTAATCTTTAATGAATCACTTCAACGCATACCATCAGGAAACTGTGTGTAAATATGTATTTTCAAGAATCCTGCATTTCACCGAATTAAAACATATAAAAAAGCTGACATTTCTGTATAAGACCATTTATTTTAACAAATAGATGAGTCTTTATGATGAACTGGAGGCTGCAACAGCTGCTCTCTTGGGCTTCGGTGTAGTTCCCTCACGGAATCCATTCCTAAAAGCAGAAATAAGGTTACCAATCTCCCGAAAGTACAATTCCTGCTACAGTTTACTTTCTGACAAGTAATGTTTTAGATCAAACTCACCATCTTTTTTCAGCTTATCTCAGCATTGCACTGAAATCACTATGGACGTCCTATGTTCAGACATGTTTTGTAAGAAACATCTTACTAACAAGTGTTTGGAATAAGCAGTATGGTTTTCGCTCTCTTCTGTGGAAGTTTTTTTGTCTTCTTCAAACAGGAATATCTCAGTAACTGAGTGAACACTGCATCAGATACAGCACACCTGCTGAAGGCACCCCATACTTTTTGTTCCTACTAAGCAACTCAGCAAGATATTTCATTTTGGAAATGCAAGTTGATTTCTAACATAAACCTTCTATGCCTCCAACTGCACGCTATGACAGGTATGACATGAAAAGTCACCCCAAACTCAATTTTGGATATGACATTTCTGCTTCAGCAACACCCAGCAGAAAGCAGCTACAGGTTTTTTTATCCTCAAAAGAATATGCAACCAGTTGTGTTAGGCATAATTATTCATTATATATTTAAGAAAAGCCATACCACTTAAGTGTAGTAAGTGTACTGGGCTGCATGAAAAGAGCATGGCCAGCAGTTCAATGGAGGTGATTCTGTCCTACTCTGGTGGAACCCCATGAGTAGTGCACCCAGCTCTGGAGCTTCCAACATAAAAAGGACATGAACCCACTGGAACAGGACCAGCTGAGGGCCACAAAGAGGATCAGAGGGCTGGAGCACTCCTCTTATGAGGATAGGCTGAGAGGGCTGGGGTTGTTTGTTCAGCCTACAGAAGGCTCCAGGGAGACCTTGTAGCCGCCTTCCAGTACCTAAACTGGGTCTACAGGAGAGATTGGGAGGGAGTCTATCAGGGAGTGTAGCACTAGAACTAGTAGGTACTTGGTTTGAAACTCAAATTATTAAACTGAGATTTAGATTAGATATGAGAGGAGCTCTTTACTGTGAGGGTGGTGAGGCACTGGAACAGGCGGCCCAGGGAAGCTATGGAAGCCCCATGCATGTAAGTGTTTAAGACCAGGCTAGATGGGGCTTTGAGCAACCTCGTCTAGTGTGAGGTGGGAGTTGGAACTTGATCATCTTTAAAGCTCCCTTCCAACCTAAAACATTCTATGATATAAATAAAAATAGTAACTTTGAACGATGAGTTTTATAATTAAGCAGTATCTATGCAAGGTTCCACATCACACAAGCTTGTAATAAGATGTTATACCTGAAGCGGCGGTAGACCTTCTTCAGGTGCCTCATGCGACCAGTACCAGTGGTGTTGCGTCTTTTAGCCTTTGCACTCCAGTTATCTAAAACATACATCACAGTTACTCATCTGCACCAAATAATCCAAGTTGCACATTACATTTATATAGCAAAATTATTCAATCTGATAGTAGCAAAACCCCGAAGTAATTATAAATTAAATCAATTGCTATGTAGTAATACTGCATATTAGCTTAAATACAGTTAAATCAGCATCAATTTGAAAAAAAGCTCCACAAACACTGCAAGGCAACACAGTATTCCTCCTTGGTTGGAAAAAAAAAAAAAAGTTATACAACTGAAGACAAAGAAACAGGTTTTTTAAACTCAAGTCAGTTGTGAGTGGGTTACTTACACTTTCTCTTACGCTTTGCAGGGTAACCACATTTCCCACAGGTAGACTTCTGCAGATGGTACGCCTTGGACCCGCACCGACGGCACAAGGTGTGCGTCTTATTTCGCCGCTTACCGAATGACGATGTTCCCTTCGTCTGAAAAGCATTTCAAGACACGGCGTGTTGGAAACACCGCTAGCACTTGCAAGTCACGTAACTAAACAGAACAAGCTCTTCTAAAATCAACAAAAATCCTTTAAGTCCAATAAACACGTCGGAAGCAGACTGAAACACCACGTTTCGTCTACCGGGAGCCTCCATTTCCAGAGACCATTTCCTTACAGAACGCCCTCATGGCACACTCACAGCCGCCCCGCGAAGCCACGGTGTGCTTTATCTCCCATTCCCTGCTCCTCTCCCCAGCACGCACCGCCGCTAACAGCGAGCCTCTCTCCCCTGAAGGCTATTCCCATCATGCAGACCAGCCCCGCATTCACCGCAGGACACTCCGGCCACCGGAACGCCTCTTGCTACGGGATCCGCACGGCTGCCTCGGCTACGGGAGGAGCCCCGGCCCAAGCATGAACAAGACCCCACAGGTGCCCCCGGAGAAGCTCGGGCGGCAGCACGGCCCCGCGCCTCAGCGCGGCCTCCCCGCCCGGGACGAGAAACCCCGCTTCCCCCGCCCGGGCCTGCAGCGGCTCCAGCCGCCGCCAGGGCCTTGAGGGCCAGGCCCTCAAGGCCCCGACCCCACAGCGGCCGCCCCACCGCGCCGTCCCGCCGCCGAGCTCGGCCGCAGCAGAGCGCGGGACTGTCCCGCACCCCAGGTGGGGCCTGCGGCCCGACGGGGCCCGGCCCGGCGGCGGATGGCGGCGGATGCCCCGCGCCCGCGCCCAAACACTCACCATCTTGCCCGGCCGCCAGCACCAAAGAGGCCGAGCTCCGCCCCACTTCCGCTATGTTCGGACGAGTGCTTCCGGGGGAGCCACCGCCGCTTCCGGGCCCTGTCGTTCCCCTCCCCCCTTTTCCCCCCCCCTCACCCGATGAGGCTCTCGCTGTTGGGTGCACGCCTCTCGCCCGGGCCCGGCCGGCTGAGACAGACCGCACCCCCCGGTGAGACCCTTGGGGGGGAGGTCTGAAAGGCGGGTTGTCGCCGGTGGCACTGGCCCAGAGTCGGTGGGTGGGGTGCCGCGGTGAGGCCGGGGCGCGGCTGTGGGTCAGTGTGTCTCCGCCCGGCAAATGGCCGCCCGTTCTCAACTCTAGCGCCGCTACTGTAGCGGCGGTGCCGCTCTTCAGAGGTGCCCGCGGCTCCCCCTCAGGCTGCGGAGACAATTCCTCGCCCTATTTACGCCTTCAGTGGAAACTTTTTCGATGAGGGAAATTCAGGGGCAGAGTCCTCTCGGCTGCGATGCATACTTTCAAGGTGAGCGGCCTTAAAAAACAGGCTGCTCCTTCTGCACTCTCTGCTTGTCCATGTAGTGTCCCCCTCTGCCTCCCCACCCCCCCATCCCTTGCCACGTGGCGGTTGAAAGCATCTCAATGCACATCATTAGCCCAAAATCGTGTTTTCTTCAGATGTACTGATGAAATTCTCATGTGCCAGCCTATCAACAACCTTCCATAGACTTGCAATTTATACCCAATTTTATCACAGAAGAGCTAATTCAAGGGGAAATTACGTGAAGAGACAAATTGAAGAAATATTTCTTTATCTTTTCAACAGTTCAAATCTTCAACATTGTCTCAAACGAGGTCAGAAATTGATGATAAAGCCTGTTTCGCCCTGATTCTACAATCGTATAACCTTGTTTAACAGCTCTTGATAAAAGTATGTGTTTATCTGGCCAGCTGGATCTCACTTCTTCTGGTTTGCTGGCTAAAAGTGCAGTTATTCCAAAATACAAAAGGTTTGGGCCTGCCACGAGCCAGCAAACTGTGAGGAAACCCCCTCCCCATGCTACTCCCCCTCCAATGCACGTGTGGACTGTTGAAACCCTGTGACAAGGAGCTTGTTGTCCAGAAACAGGCATCATCCTCTGGCACAATCCCCAAAGCAGGGAAGCTGTGTCCAACTGCTGCATTTTCACCCTGGGACAAACCAGGCTCGTATAGTTGTCTCACTGTTAATTTATCCTCACTTGTTTAATGAACGTGGCCTCTTGCTGAATTCCTTTGGTGCTAATTTGCCTGCTGGGGGGCTTTTGACCTCTGCTAAGGTTGAGGGATGGCGTGAAAAGCCGTTTTGACTTTAGCTGTATTGTTTCCAGACACACAAAGTTGTGGCCCAGGCTGTTCACTCAGCTCTTTCTTTTTGATTGGCAATTTCTATCACCAGAATAACACCTAAGGCACGGGTCTTTGCTTGTATTCATTTCACCGCACCTGAAAATCCAGGCATTTAGTCCATCCATTCTGCTGTAGTTAAAGAAGAGAGATAAATGGTTCCAAAGAGTAAATCATCCCATCTTAAATTAGGTGTCTAAAGTAAGCTGGAAAAATTGTCCTTGGGAGAAACTCTTCTCCTTCCATTAATTCTAACAGGAGCGTAGACAGCCCCCTTAGGCTAGGCACATAGATGGCTGAAGTTAGGTGAAATGAATTTTGCCCTGGCTGACCTAAAGAAAATATTTTTATAGCAATTCTGTCTTCCTTACCAAAAATCAAAAGAGAAAATTTGTGTCCTGTGGATGAAATGCCATACAGAAAAAAAAACAACATCCCAATTAACTGAAACAGTATGAACTCCAGGCTGGACTGGAGTCACATTTCTCCCAGCAGCCTTGCTGTCTGTCTTTTAACTAGTGCCTCCTTTCCTTTTCCTTTCTCGTTAGATCTTAGAAATCTGGAAGATGCTGTGAAGACATTGGACAGATGCCATGGCAACAGCCTCCAAAGGAAGTATATTGGTTTGGCTGCCTGCAAGGGTATGCTGCCAGGGGAATTATTCTTGTCCTTTATGGGATAAAAATAATCTTGTTCATTTACATGTCTTCAAACCTGTTAGGAAAGAAAGGTTTTTGGTATCGTCATGCAGTTATCTTTAGTACTTGGGAACGTTGGGTGCTTTTAGGGTAGAGAAAAGGCAGACCTGTGGTTGACCCAGGACCATGCCACAAGCTCTTAGCCCCTGTGCAGGTTGCAGATGAGTACAGAGTCAACCATCCATAGTGAACTCCAGCCTGCTCAGAACCCACAGACTCATGTACTGGCAGCTGCTGGATGGCGCCAGCCTAAATTCAGCACTGGCTAACTCACCCTTCTTTTATGCATAGGAAGTAGTACAAAATTTAGAAGGTGACGTGTCTGCATTTCAAGGCTGCCTTTTTGCTGTAGGGAACAGCAGTCTGTCACTGCAGCTGGTGGCCCACTGCCACTTCCGCACAATACTTTTGGTCCAGCCAGGTCCAGTGATGGGAGAAACTCTGTCGTGCCAGCAAACACAGATACTATTAAGCACCTAGACAAGGGTTTATTGAATACCATGGAGGTGTGTGCCTTTCTAGCACCATGTTCTGCAGCCTGTCCAGTCTGACTGGGGATTGAAAAACTGAAGCAAAATGCAACACTGGATATGCTCATCCATTTCTTCTTCCATGCCACTGAGGAACAAGCCTCTCTTGCTCCAGCTGATCCCACCAAAGGCCCACAGACCTTCCTGACCTCCTTGCTCTGCTCTGGCACTTTGCTGGGGAAGAGAGCCCAGTCCTTCCCACAGCTGAATCATAACAGCCTTACAAGTAAGTCCAGCTGAGGGACAGGGACAATAGAACAAGGGCTGGCTAGGCAGTAGAGAAGAAGGCTGGTATAAGCATCAAATAACCTCAGTGGCATTTATTTTGCATAGGTTTGGTGTCATGCTACTATGTCACACAGTCACCAGGGTGTAGTACAGCCATACAGTCCCTGATGTGACCATAGTGGAATTTGCTCAAAAAAAGAGTAGTTGTACTGCTTCTACAAAACTTGAACACTGCTGGAACAACTTGTGTGTGACAAATGCAAGACTTGATATTCAAGTGGTTTCTATATAATGTCATCATATGGCATCACTTACTTGTGCACATGTGTGGTGCCCTTTGCACAAGTTGGGGGTGACTTCAAGGGATAGGAAACGATAGAAGCTAACTGGTGCTTGATGGCAATTGTCTTCAGATGTGCAGACAATCTGAAGTCTTTATTTCTAAATGTGATCTTTTAGATCAAAGGAATTCCTTTCAGTATCCTCCTTGATATTGATCACTTTGACCTATGTAACAATGTCTCAAGAAGGCTGCAGGAGAACTGAGAAATTAAAGGACAACCTTTTCATGAGAATCAGTTTGGATGCCTTTGTTTCTGGATATCATCTTAGATTTGCAGAGGTAGACACCTTGGCTGGAATTAGTGGGGAAGAAACTACACTGAATGTCTTTTACCAAGCAGCCACAAGAAACATAACTTTAGTTGTATAGTACCCAGATTCTTCTGTCTGAAAAGAAAACTTCCATGTGTGAATTTGACTAGAAACACTGGTCACCACAAGATGACAGTATAGTTCAACTAAAACTTTTCTCCTAAACAACTTGGTAAAAACTCTCTAAACAGTAACAATAAATTAGGTTAATAAATTGAAAACAATATTATCCATACAATTCTTAAATCTCTATGACAGTAACAGAAAGTATGAGCCAACAGCAATGCTTATGAAAATGGCTGTTGCATGCTGCTAAGAAACTAATGATTATAATACAAAAGGCTTTCTATTTGCTTAAAATGAAGATGGGTGGAAAAAAATTAAACTTTTTTCACTAAGTTACAAAATTTCTTGTTAAAATATAGTGGAAATGATTAAAAAAAAACAATATAAAAACTCTTGCATAACAAAGCTTATACAATGTATAAAATACATCTGATACTGTTGCTTCCTGTAGCCAGCAGTGGGTGGGAAGGGAAGAGCCCCTTTATCACAACTGCACACTCTTTCCGTGCATTCACACTCTTCTTTTTTTTACATAAAATCCAGCACAAACTGACCTCTTGTGTAGCACACTGAAATCAATGCCAGAGTTTAATAATAAAAATCAATTCTTCAAACTCTCTCTAAAGAAAGTCTCCAAGTGTTTTACTCAGTACTGAATTAGAATTCTTCATAGTCTGTAATCCTTTCTATTTATGATGGCATGAATAGGTTCTGCACAGCAGAGGTAGCTACAAACCTGGCACACACCCATTGCAGAATGCAACAGCATGATTCAGAATTTTAAAATTTCCTTAGGTTTTTTGGTTGGCTGGTTGGTTGGTTGGTTGGTTTTAAATGCTTATACTTAGATACATTACAGAGTTACAGTGCTTTGTTGCACCAAAGGGCATTTCACTGCTGGCCTCAAGCTTGCAGAGGTGGTTTCATGGCAATATGGTCTGAGCACTGGAAGGGGTGCACAGGAGAAAGCAGCCATTTTCTACTCAGTTGCATAGCAACTAAATATTCTTGTCTTATATTATTTTGATAAAAAACAACCTGTATTGATCTTGTTTTGTTTGATACTATTGTCTTAAACCTTTGTTGCATTATTCATGCACAATTATGTACACACACGCACCTAGAAAAAGAATTTTCACTAAAGATGCACAAAAAGCATTTGAGCCACCACAGTCTGGAACTGTAGTTTGCATAATATTCTAGGTGGGAAGGTCCAGCTTCTAACCATGTTCCCTTTATATTGCAGCAGAAAATAAGAACATTTTTGTGTCAGTCCAGAGCAAAACACTTCATTTCCTTCAGATGTTTCTGGACTTTTTGAGAAGAGGGTGGGCAAATGTTTCTCTGAAGTGGCTTAGGTGTAGCAAATTTTTCAGTGGCAAGTCAAATAGGCTGGATGATCTTCTGAGGTTCCTCCCAGCCATATTTATGTGACTTTACAAGAGGCCTCTAAGTATTAAGACATAACTGTGTCTCCCAACTCCCTGGCTGTCATGTTCTTAGACAAACACATTTGACCAACTTTATGCTTGGGAAAAAGGCCAGATCTTCATGAATTCTGTGTTTAAATGTTATCTACTTTTCCCATTCTAGTGGTTGGCTAAATAAATGGTACAAACTCGCCTTATGCTGACAGGCCTGCATGTTAAACATCTGTTGTTCCCCAGGGTAATGTAGGTCTATGACTTGCTTATTCTAAAGCACATTAAACTGAAAAGATTATTACTGAATGAAAGAAAAGCAAATGTCACTTAGTCATATATGCATATATATATGTATATAAAATCACAGAATCATAGAATGGGTTGGGTTGGAAGGGACCTTATAGATCATCGAGTTCCAACCCCCCTGCCATCTGCAGAGACACCTTCTGCTGGAACAAGTTTCTCCAAGTCCCATCCAGCCTGTCCTTGAACACCTCCAGGGATGGGGCATCCACAACTTCTCTGGGCAACCTGTTTCAATGCCTCACCACCCTCACAGTAAAGAATTTCTTCCATGTATATCTATGGATACATATCTATATCTATATATATCTCTAATATAAGTTATATATTCAGTTTAAAACCATTACCCCTTGTTCTGTCACTAGAGGGCAGAATCACCTCCCTAAGGCTGCTGGCCGTGCTTCTTTTGATGCTGCCCAGGCTGTGGTTGGCTCTCTGGGCTGTCAGTGCACATTGCTGTCTTAGGTTGAGCTTTGTGTCCACCAACACCCCCAAGTCCTTCTCCTCAGGGCTGGTCTCAATACATTCTCTTTCCAAACTCTATTTGTGCCTGGGATTGCTGTAACCCAGGTACAGGACTTTGCACTTGGCTTGGTTGAATTTACATGAATTTTGCACAGGCTCACCTATCCAGCCTGTCCAGGTCACTCTGGATGGCATCCCTTCTTTCCAGTGTGTTGACTGCACCACAAAGCTTGGTGTCACCAGCAAGCTTGCTGAGGGTGACCTCAATCCCATTGTCCATGTTGCTGACAAAGATGTTAAACAGCACCAGTCCCAGTACTGACCCCTGAGGAGCACCACTCATCACTGGTTTCCATTTGGACATCAAGCCATTGACCGCAACTCTTTGGGTGCAACCATCCAGCCAGTTCCTTATCCACTGAGTGGTACATGCATCAATCCATGTCTTTCCAATTTAGAGACAGAGATGTCATGTGGGACAGTGTCAAATGCTTGGACAAGTCCAGGTAATTGACGTCAGTGATATCTCTATGCAGGCACATACACAGGGATGGTACACACTTAGCAGTACTAGCAATGTTTTATTTCTCCATTTTTACTAAAAAAATTACCGAGACTTGCCTGATTCATAGCCAGACACAGTCTAGATCTAAGCCCTGGCTGAAATTTGCTAACTTGGAAGCCAAGTGTCTAAACATAACTAATAATGTCAATTCTTTTATACCTCCAGATGCTCTGGTATGAGTGGTACATGGGAATAATCTTTGGAAATTAAATATAATTTCAACTGGTTGGAAAAAAAATAATAAATCTTTTCTGCAGAAATATTGAAATAAAAGGTTTTGCCAGAAATTCAGGAGAGGAAGCCATCTTAAATTTAAAGATAGATTCAAGCAGTTGGCTATCTTACTCTCTCAATTTCCTCACCTTTTATGGGGAATTCCACGCTTGCCTAGGTGTAACTGCTACCGTGTTCCCTCCATGTGTTACTCAGCTGTGCTTCAAGTGCATATGTAAATGATTTTATCTTTATCAAAAGTATGCAAATGATTTTATTTCTCACCAACCATTCCTTAGAACATGACTTGATGTTATTCTCCTCCCAGAAGACTTCTGGGGATCTGGAGAAATGCACATGCGTGTCTTAACAGCGCCTTCCGTCTCCAAAGGTAAGCAGGTAACTCAGTTTTACAAGTCCCATCCATGTTTGGCACCTGTTAGTGTTAAAAGCTCTGGTATAGCATGTACATAGCACAGTGCATTTTCAAATTTTTCTTTTAGGCTGTAATTGGAAGTGTCCAAATGTGTGAATAAATACAAAGATATGCACCAAATGTGCATTAGGTAAATATATGGTGTCTGATTTTCTTTACTTCTCACAAATATTTACTGTTCAAACATTTCAAGTTTTACTTTAGATCTAACATTCAGGGAAAAAAATACATGTGTATGCAGTGAAGTGGAAGGTCAGAGAAGGAAACATGGGAGAAAAATGGGGCACTTATGTTTAATCTGAAACAGTAAAATAAGCCTAATATATTATTTGTTATTTATTTAATTTATCTCACATCTTACTTCAGGCATCCTAAAGAATTTACATTTCTCTTGCTCTGGGCCTACCACAAATGACTGTGTTCTGTCACTTCCCTAGAAATAAAAATATAAGCTCACTTTGAAGTAGAAAAACCCATTACTTGTATGGCACTCTACCCTGAACGAAATTGTGGGATATGCCTTTAGTATTCAGGTGTGAGACACAAACTGTAGGAAAAAAAGGCTTTGCAAAGAAAAGAAGAGGACAAATGTAAGTTATATATTTATTGAAGATAAAGCCTGTTTCCCTAATAAAATGTTTGCCTGCCTTCATCAAAATCACTGTTGCATTTTATTGTTTTCACCAGCTGAGAACCTTCCCTAAGCACAAATGCTGTGCTAACAAGGGTCAGCTCTTGTTAACTCTGAAGTTACAATCATTATCTTCTGTTTATTCTGGAACGTGTTTTTCCTGTATCAGGCTTTTTCAGTTTTCTATTTATTGGAAGTGAGGCATACTGGCTCCATCAGGGAATTCCCCTAACTTCCATGCACAATGTCCCTCTGCTATTTCACTTCAATAAAAAGGACAAAACATTGCCTGGCATTATTTGTGTGTGCAAAAAGGACACAGAAAAGAAATGGAATTTTTTTTAACTTTTTCTTATCTGATCCAATGTGGAGTCCGTGATGCTGTGGCCACAGGAGCTGCATTGGACTAGCACATGGAGCACAGCCAGTCTGCTGGAGGGGACACAGGGAGATGGTGTTCCTGGTCTGTCTGCCGAGGCAGCAGATATGCAGAAAGGTTTTCCAAAATATTCAGTTAATTATCTCCTGTTATTGTGATTGGAGCTATGCCTTAGCACCTTTTTGCCTCTGGGTGGAACAGGGCAGACTCAGCTTTGCCAACACTAACAGTCATGGTGGAGAACATGCCAGTACTTACCAAGTTATATTTGGTTTACCTTGTTAGTTAGTAGTCGTTAACTAATTGCTGTAAATTAGAAATGTTTTTTAGTTGTGTTTGAACATATGTTAGGGAGAGAAGTAGCGTCAAGAGTGGCTGCTTGAGAGGCGAAGAATGCCTGAGGGAATGTTGCACTGTAAAAAGGGCACAAAACTGTGACAAGTCTAAGCCTACTTGTTCTATCTTACTGTATTTTAACAGCAGAATAAAATGTGGTAACCCTCGAAGCAACAATATTGGTAATTGACTTTTTCTGCTGAGTCTCTCAACCATTTTACAAGTTTGTTATTGACTTCAGTTAAAATGGAACACCAGCGTTTCTCAAGGTACAAAATTTTGATGCATTTTGTATGTGGCAGTATTTCCACGCCCTGGCTTCATTTCTGCCTTCGAAGACACAACATATGGTCACCAAAAATGGGCAGAGGTGTGGCATCTCTTGCCACAAGCCCATACAAAGGAGGAAACAGGAGGTTCCTGCTATCACAAGCCTTATATTTTACATTCTTTCCTTGGAATGATCAGTATTTACCTCTTTTTTTGATGATTCATAAAAATTTCAAAGCCATTTGCTAGCTCTAAGAAGTCTGGACACTGCTGTTTGCTGAATACTTTTTTCTAGTTAGTTGTTCCACAGAATCTCTGTCCATGTTAGAAACACCATCCTTTTACTCACTCTCAGGATGGTATTTCATCCAAATAAGTACAGAATGGGGTGTGTTTACAGGCTATGTAAGAACAAGTGCCATCTCCAGAAAAGCAGATTCTTTCAATGATATTTAGTGATATTGTCTCCACTACCAGATAAAAATAATTCATATTTAGACAACTTTAAATCTGCATTTTCCCTACTAATCAAAATTGCTACATACCAGTAATGGCATGGCAGAAATTGTCTGAGATTTTTATATCTGGAAATAAGAAAGTACATCATTAATATGGGAGATATGTATTCACCTACATAAAAATAATAATACTATATATATATTACTGAAGTGCTTTGACCCTGTGCTTCAGTGCTGCTTCTTTGAACTGAACTGCAAGTACAGACAGAAGCCAGAATAACTCAAAAAAGGACATCACAGCAATTTTTAGGGCTTATAAGCTTGCTGTAGGAGAAGTAACAGAAGTTGAGCACATCTAAATTTCCCCGGAGCTCAGGCGCATCTCTGCAATTATATTAGACCTTTTTTATTAGTGATATGTGTTTTCATTTATTGCAGTCTGATGTTTGTTGTACACAGAGCCAACCCAAAATTAGGGAGGGAGAATGTCAAAGCTGTGTCATTTCTGTTTCTGCACAATGCTCTGCATCTGCATTGTCTCTGAAAGTTTGCAAAAGCTTGCTTTATTTGTTGAGCTTTGGTTCCAGATGGAAGATATCTGCAAAAGCTCACTCCAGAAAGTTTCACAGTAGCAGTTAGGGTTAATTACTGACTTCTTGAGTAAGCTGACAAAATTTTAATGAATTTCCGATGGTCCTAAAGATATTGTAGCTCAAAAAGACATCCTAATAAGATCTGTTTCTTTGAAGTCTTGCCTTCATTTTCTTCCCTAACTCTCCTTTCTAGAAGAAAAATCTTTGTTCTGCTTATTGAAAAGCAATTTTTAGGTTTCAGTTTCAAGATAGTTGGAAATTTTCAGAGGCAGACAGATGGATTTTGATGAAATATTTTTGTTCAAAGTTTGTGGTTTGAAGCATTTTAGCTTTCCAACTAGCTTTTAGCTTTTCCAGCCTCCCTCGATCTGCTGGCCACATTTCTTTTGATGCACCCCAGGGTGCAGTTGGCTTTCTGGGCTGCGAGCACACATTGCCAGATCATACTGAGCTTCTCATGAACCAACAACCCCAAATCCTTCTCCTCAGGGATAGTATCCAGATATTCTCTGCCCAGCCTGTATTTGTGCCTGGGATTGCCCTGACCCATGTGCAGGACCTTGTACTTTGTCTTGTTGAACTTCATGATGTTGGCACAGGCCTACCTCTCAGGCCTGTCCAGGTTTCTCCAGATGACATCCCTTTCCTCCAGCCTGTCAACCACACCACACAGCTTAATGTCATGGGCAAACTTGTGCATGGCCTTCATATTTACTATCTATTCTTTGGTTGCAGTCGTCTCCAAAGACAGATAATCTGAACCTTTGCAATTTTTTCATCCTGAAAGTGGGGTTTCTCAGGGAGGCAAGTATTAGTAATGGTAGAAATAAAAAATATATATTCAACTTCAATGAACACCTAAATCAGGCCTGTCTGGGCAACTGATGGTTGGTTGATAGGATGGTGAATTTGTATGCCACCATCCTGTCCTGGAGAGTCCTGTGAAGTCGTGAGCAGTGAGGTGGTCTAGATATGTGATCTAGGATGACCAGTAACCAGAAGAGTTTGTGCAAGGTGGTGGTTCACTGGCGCTTGAGCAGATGTGGCAGCTGGCTGCATCAACAACCAGAAGACTCTCCTGCTGCCCTCACTCCTTTCACATGTCCCACCTCTTTTCTCCCCTCTCGCTGTCATGGTTGTATGTTTTTTCCAGGTTGCTAGGTATGTTGTCCCACCAGAGTTTTTAATTCATTAAAACAGCACAAAATCACCCAGATAATTTTGCTGGATTTATTTTCTGTTGTGGTAATATATTGAAGTGGCTCTCAGAGAGGACCGAAGTGAACCAAAGCCAGCACCAGGTGTGCAGAGGGAACACATGGTGCAGACTGGAAGTGTAAGCAGGGAAAGGTGTGGTAAAAACGGAGTAGTAACTACCATTTTGGGCAGTTTCAAGCTGCTAAATTTGTTCACCATGGTTTTTGTCCTAAGTTCAGGCTCCAACTCTAAAGAACAGTAATTATTTGTTTGCCCAGTGATGACCTTTGTGTACACACAGGCTGAAATGTCTATGCTTTAGACAAGTCTGATTTATTACCTATATGCTACTAAAGGTCTCTGAATTTTGAATTATAATAACATGATCTCTTCTTGTCCAACCCAGTTCACTCAAATCAGAACTCTCACCACCTTTGTTTGGTTGGTTTCTGCAGCATATGGATTCCAGTATCTAAGGCAATATCCTTCTACGAGGTCCCCTGAGAAAAAATAATTTGCATTACAGTTAGCACAGCATTAATGCTATTTGATGTATTTCATAGAGACACATCCCAAGCCATTTTTTTTTGTCATTAATCCTTGAAACATAACAAATACATTAAGAGCAAACCAGGCAATTAAAAATTGTAAAAAAAAAAAAAAAAAGAGAAAAAGAAAGTGAGATGGCATTAGCAAATAGAAACAAATCCGAAACTCTCCAAGTCAATTTCACAATTTAAAACCATAATGACAAGATGTTCTTTCTCCACTCAGTTGTCACTGGATCCTCAGCATTTGCAGCAGTCACAGAGCACAGACTGTTTTTAGGGCCATAATACATAATAAACTTGGACAATGAAGACACAAGACTATTTAAAGCTTGGTAAACTATTGAGTAACCTTAGCATCAATCCTATAAAAGGATGGAAGTCTACAGGGAAATATCACTGATATAATTATATTCTGGCTGACCTTAGTGTGAAGTAGAATACAGACAATATCATTTCATGCTGTCTCCAGACCAAGCAGGATATCATTAGCCCAGCAAGGGAAGCATTGCATTAATCATTCTTGTGCTAGAATTACCATTTGGTGCAAGACAAGAAATGCCTTACCTTATGGCTAACCCTATGTGTCTCTCAAACTGCTCCTCTTTTGCTTCCCTGAAACATAATTTTTAAGCCTAAAGACGGTTTATTTCTGAATGGACAGTAGAAATGTCTGGGAAAAACTTAAAGTTGCTATGATAAAACGCATTTTTAACTGCAAAATGGTAAGTTGATCATTGCCCTTTTCACTAACAGTAAGGTAAAATCAGCCCCATCTTCTCTGTAAGTTATACTCTGTTCCTCACTACTGTAGTCAGGGGAAGTAATTGGGGAGCTCCCTCAATCAGGCCTTTTATTATAATTTGTGTTATTGTAGTCTATCCGTCAGACTGGGAATGTGCTAAGTGCTGCACTGTCTCTCGTCACAAAATTACAGTGTATGTATATTGTCATGCAACTGTACATAGACTTGAGTATCAATAACACACAAAAGTAAGAAACTATCTAAATGGTTGGGAGCCTGAATGCTAAGTAGAAAAAGGTTACTATAAATACCCTACAAAATGAAAAATGAATCAATCATTTACAGTCCTACTGTTGTAGAGGAAACTGAACGTCCATCCACTGGAATCCACTAAGGGGCCATGGGACCTGTGGACTTGCAGTCCTAAAAGTGACACAACTCCAACTCTAACCTCCTTCTTTTTTGCACCTTCTTGGTTCAGTCTCTTTGCTTTTGTTACTGCTGAAGTCAGGATCAATAAAAAAGCAGGATCCTGTTTCCAAATGGAAGAAGATAAAGTCTTTAGGCTGAGGTGCCTGAAAATGTGTGCTAAAAGGACTATTATTCAGCATCTGCCAAAGCAACGTTTCTGTCTTGCTGAAATGCATCTTGCAAGAACACATTCCATCAATATAAACTCATTTGAATATGATACCCCTTACCACCCCCCCATACTTTCTTTACTAGCTGCATTTGGCCTCTTTTATGTTTATTTGCATGTTTTGTTTGTGAGCAAATTATAGTATATCTTTATCTTGAGGATTATTATAGTTAATGATGTCCTTACAGAAAGTGAAGTTGTTATCTAAGCCATTAAAACAGCTAACTGCAAGATGAAGACATATGTCTGGAGAGATAAAATATTCTTCAGAGTTCCCATATTCTGGACCAGCTATTAAAGGGCTTGACTTTGTTTTAATCATTTCTTTCAAAGCCAAATGACCACTGACAATGTTCCACAAATCAGTCATAAAACTTAATAGGAGCATCAGGATTTCAATCAATAGCAGCAAAATATGTACAGAAGCGATGAAAGAGTATGAATTACATTATTAGAGAAGTTCATAGTTGCTAAATGTGAAAAGTTGCAAAGACGGATTCTGGCTTACCTAAATTGGCTCTGGGGTTGGTAACTTCTGTGGAATGGACATAGGCATCCCTTACATGGATGGAATAATAAGACCCAAAGTCTAGGCACCTTCTTAAGGAAAGCAGACCTTGCCAACAAAGTATGGGTTTTAAAAGTCACCATGGATGGTGACTGGATGGATGGATGGATGCTATGACACCAAGCATTTGTTTTTCTGAGGACTGTGTTAAACTGCTCAGAATAGATATTGTGTCTGAGATGCGGTATTTGAAGAGTTTTCAGACAGAGGAGCTGCTTTTCCACTAGGATAAATGAATGGAAATTTCACCAGCCCTGGCATTTGCTTGCTGTTACTGGAATGGATCAGCTCTGGGAAGTGAAAAAAGTCAAGAGAAAAAATAAGAGGACATGGGAGGGTGAGGAAAGAGAAAGGGAAGTGCTCATAATTCTGTAAGAGCATTCTCATGGAAGGCCAGCTGTTGATGTGTCATTGAAAGTAGCCTGTGCATGACCTTTTGAAGTCTTTTACACAGGCACGACTGAGCCAGAATTGTCTAAAACTCACGTTCAGATACATAAGCTGATTTCCAGTGTGCGAACTGGACACAAAATTCAGCACAACTGCAGAAGTAGAAGGTTTGTGATCAGAATTAAACCTTGGCAACCTCAGCTTAATTCTAGATCAGCTTTTCCTATGGAAGATGGGGGCTCAGCTCTGGTGTAGTGTATGTGACACCAGAGATGACCTGGGATCTCTGAAAAGTTTTGTTCAGAGGAAAGAAACTGTGAAAGAAGAGATAAGGAAAACACGATTGTTCTTCCAGTAAATGCTCTTCATAACTTTGTGCCAGCCCTAGACAGTACATCCAAGCCTTGATTTATGTGTCTTAAAAACACTGAGCAGCTCCCAAAGCAGGCTCTGTCCCTGGAGAGGACTAGATGGGTTAAGATGAAAATTCCTCGGCAATATTCAGCCTTTTTAGGGAAAGAAAAGGCAGAATAGCAAGACAGAGTGAGAGGAGACGTACAGTAGCAGACAGACTGACTGACTCCTTTGGCTGCTGAATTGAGTGGAAGTGCATTTTCCCTGGTAATTGCTGGATATCTGAGTATTTAATCTAACATGAAGGTAAGACAATTGCTTACTTAATTTGTACTGATGAAGTGAATATGGCAAGTGCAATGAAATATTAATTTATATGGAGAAATACTTAGATGAAAATGTAATATTGCAAGAAAGAAGAAAACTAAAGAACAACAGCTTGCACAACAAAGCTGAGGGATACCAATGTGATGTGCTCCTTTTTTTCTTGAACTGACCTGTGTCAAGATTGCAGAAAGTTAGAACAGTTGCACAAGCTAACAGAAAAAGCAGAAAAGCAAACTTACTTTGCTTTTGCTCCTTTTTTTTTTCAGGTGCTGAGGATTTTTCTGTTGCTGGAAGTTTTGGGCTTCTTTCCCATTTTTGCCAGGTGAATATTTCATTAGTGGATCACATGCTGAAGACCTAAGCATGTGTAATTTGATGGACAACTTCTGGCGTGTGACAGAGAACAGGGCTTAAAGGGACCCCCAGATATATATTCCCAGGAGAGGAGGCCCTGTTTGGTGTCAGCGCTGCCGCTGCCATCGGTGGCAACAAGGAGTGAGGCACCACGGTGTCCCTTACCTCTGCCCAGAGGAGTCAGCCACCCCTCCCCGGGAGGAGAGCACGCAGCGGTGGTGGGAGCCACAGCATCCCACACCCAAGAAACACAGCGCAGGTCGCCCCCAGCCAGCCCCGATCCTGGGGGGCAGGTTGCACCCTTTAGTGCCCCCCATGTGCGAACATGCTGTTGGAGAGCTGCCATGGCAGGTCTGTCTGCTGCACACCATGGCACACACGGTGCCCCTTGGCAGCTCCCTGCCCATCTTGGGACGCGGTCTGAGCTCTCCCTGCTCTGCCCTGGGCAGCTGGTCTCTGGAGCTGGCACACGGTTGCACAAAGTCCTTGCTGATATTCAGGATGGGTGAATAGTTTCTTCTCGTGTTCAGCAGCCAGAAAGCCTGAGCAGGAACTGGTTGTTTCACATGACAAACAATTCCCAATGGCTTTAGAGGGAACATGTTCCTGCCCCTAATTTTTATTGAAGACTGGCTTTGCTGTTTAGGAGAGTTTTGCACTAATGCACTAATGCTTGTGGATGGATATCCCTGATGATTTTCTTCCTTTTTTTTTTTTTTTTTTTTAATGCAAAAAATACTTTTGGTGCAGCCCTTCTCCAGTCCATTGCCGCTGGAATTCTTTTGGACCGTGGTCTGAGTGCGACGGCTGTACTCAAAAACAGGTATAGATAGACATATTATTTTTTTTTCTGTACTCATGACTTCACAAGCATATACTTTTTTTCCCCTAAGGTAATTAAGGAGTTGCTATGTCTTTAAAACCCCAAGTCAGGTGTCAAGACAAAAGCCCCAGTAGAACAAGAAGGACAGATGACAAAGAAATCGGAATGGAAATCCTCTAGCCTGTCCCTCTATGTTCCTTTTCAAAACTATTAAATTAATGTTGTAAAATGTGATATAATATTTTTTATTCTGGTGATAGGTCCAAAAAGCTCAATTGAACTCTTCTCTAAACTGAGACATTCCTCCCCTGATGCAGGCTTGTACCAAATCCATTGATTTTTCATTAGTGGAGTCACATCTTAAGGAAAGAAAACTTGGTTGCAAAGTAATATCCTCAATGAAAACAAGTTGATGATTTTTACAATGCAAGTTTACTGATGTGCAAGACGCTTGCTTTTGAGTTTCCTTCTCATTTACTTTGATGTTGCATCAATTAGGGAGGGATTAGTCAAAATTAAAGATGTGCCATGAGACTAATTCTTTTTAGAAGCAAGAAGTAGCTTACTTTATGTTAGATTTTATCATCTTCCTTAATTACATTGTTTACTTCGAAGAACTTCAGTAGATTCATATCAGGGATGATTAGTCCTATTAAAAATGTAAAACAGAATTGAAATGTGTCAGCAGCTTTCTCTTGGCTTCAGGTACATACTAGATTATTGAAGAAACTAACCAAACTTATGCATCAATCTAAAAACCTTATAGATAAAATATCAATTAAATTTAGAGTTTGCTACCATATTGTGTTAGTACCAAGTGTAGTTACTCTCAGAAAAACTAGTAATGTCTCATTTCCGTACAGCAGCAGAGTAGTAGCATTGTCTTGACACCAGTAAACTCTCCCTGTTTTGCATCTGGATTGTTTAATATCTCTCTTGATTTGCATTCAGATTCGGAGACGGACAGTGGCAGTTTACGGCCAATATAGGGGAAACCCCTGCTCTGGGGATGCCTTTGAAACAAGACCATGCACCCCCACGAGGGGATGCCCAACAGAGGATGGCTGTGGTGATCGGTTCAGGTGTTTCTCAGGTATCATTCAAGATCTTTTCCACCATTTTCTGGTCATAAGATTAAGAAGGTAACTGTGTTATCTTTGAAATTTAGTAAATGGGCAATGGCTTTACAGAACCCCTGACCTACAGATAAATTGGATTTAGCAGGATGTTTCATTTTTTTCCAGCCTATTATGCATGTTTATAATTTCACCTGGAGCTTTGCAAAGCTTTGAAGATAACATGCTGTAGCCCTGGTATCCTCTCTAAGTCATTCTGCTTTCCTCATTTGCCTCAGAGTACAGTTTTTTTCATAACGAGGAGGCAATTAAGGAATGCAGCCTTAGATGTGATTGTTTGAAGCTGTGCTAGGCTATGTTCAAGTACCTTGGAAATCACTTGGGTCACAGAAACTAATGGCCCCTAAGCCAGTGCTAGTATCCAAGCAGCTTCCATTACCTTCACAAAAAAAGCACATTACCTCAGTAGTTAGATGTTTATCACAGAAGAACATGATAAACATATTTTGGTGCTACCAGTGAGATAATCACGGTTAATCATAAGTGATAGGGTCAAAGGATGAAGGCTCAGGAAATATATCTAAAAGTCAACTGTTTTATTAATATATCATAAACCTTGAATGTCAGTGGTTCCCTCAAGTGTACTATACACTATTTCTTTATGTCTACATTTACTGTTGTTTCACAAGCCCTCCTGGGCACAGACTGTTCATTGTGGAAGCGAACAAGCTAATTAAAGTAGTAATCGAATGGGGCTTTTGCTTTGAATTTGTGTGATTTATTTTCTAATGAGCAAACATTTCTTTCCCTGTGCATTATGTTCTGATTTAGGTCAGTGCATCAGCAGATCTCTTGTGTGCAATGGAGATCAGGATTGTGAGGAAGATGGTGCAGATGAAGATCGATGTGAAGAGAAGACGACTGTATGTGATATTGATAAAACGCCTCCGAACTCAGAACTTACAGGAGCAGGGTAACGTTCTGTGCCGCGCTCTGTAGTACTGATGCCAAATGCATTTACATTTTGGCCATATTTACAAGCTCTGGCTCTACAGAGAGACTTCCTGAGGCTATGGTAAAAGGTTCCATAGACAAAAGTGTCCAGTACAACTGCCTGCATCATGCCAGTGGCTCAGTGCAGCCAGGATGTACAGGCTCTTTGACCTGAAACACGGACAAAGAACACAGCTCTTTATCTTTCGTTCCTGCTATTTAAAAACATCTTTTAATATGTGAAAAGGAATATCAACCAATAACACATAATCATCAGGATAGAAAAAATGACCCAGCAATATTTATTCTTTTTTTCATTCTATTTATATATCTTATCTGAAACCTAGCAAAATAATTATCCTAAGTTTCTGTAGCATAATTGCATCACTTGATATGTGATATAATTCACATATAACACAAAAGCGTTTCGGAACGGAGGCCCTGTTTTTTCTGTGTTGCATTGATTTCTGGAAAAATAAACCTTAACAAAGTAGTTTGTGATAGATATGAACATCTTAATGTTAAGAAATATTGATATGTGTTCATTTTTGTTTTCCACATTATAAAATGTTGTGCATGCTGCAGTTCTTCAGGTATAGAAGTCTATCAGTTGATACCTCTTTTTCTAGATTAAATCAGTTCATCATCCTAATCTGCAGATGCAGCATTCAGCTATAATGGTTCTGCAATTTTCACCTTCTGTAAAATAGTTCGCTACCTTTCTGTCTTAATCATCTTTCATGTATTTCTTCTTGTAGCTTTGATGCCATTACTGGTGAGACTAGGGGAAGAGTCATTCATACAAAAAGCTTTGGAGGACAATGCAGAAAGGTCTTTAGTGGCAATGGGAGAGAATACTACAGGCTGAGTGAAAGTGTTCTTGCTTATACTTTCCAGGTATGTGTCCATTAAACACAGCTTTATATTTAGAGTCATGATTAAAACTAGGAGAATGATGCAAAACTTTTTAGGATCTCCTGGCAGGTAGGTTTCCCTGAACACAGCTAAACAACACCTGTTCCCTCTCTACAGTCACTTATTATTTTGAAATTCAAACTGATGTAATCTTTAGCAGTCTTGCTAAAATGGAAGGAAAAAAAAAAGATTCTTTGGATGCCATTTCTAATTCTCTAACAGTTTTCTAATTTCACAGATTTCTAATTCTACACAGTCTAGGTGTAAAGCCATCTCCTTAGCATAAATAGTGTCCTGAATCACCCCAAGAAATCTTATGTGCAGAGGGCTTTGGGGTGGTTTGTGGAGATCTTCCAGAGCTACGCCTTGTTTGAAGTCACTTTCTCAGAGATTTGGTTTGTCTCACATTTATCAAAAGCATGCCAACCAATCCTCATTGTACTTTACTTTATAATGTGAATACTTAATATACAAATATATTAAAAGTATGTATATGTAATGCTTTTCCAATAGTGTTGAGTACGTTTTATGAAATCTGAAATGGATTCAGCCTGAAAAACACATTGGATTTTTTTCTGCATCAGGACTTGCTCTACTCTCTAAGTTATCATCTTTAATATCCTTCTTGAGGCTCTTTATACAGAATTCTATCTTTCATCTTCTAGGTTAAAATTCAGAATGATTTCAGTTATGAGTTTTTCAACAGCAGCTGGTCTTATATGAAACACACAGAGCGCAGTGAAAAATCAAACAGTGGATACAGTCATTCAAGTGATAATTTTCTACAAGAGAGTCAAAAGGTATGTATAAGTAGTCACTGTGGCTTAGTATTTTGCATAAACATTTCACCATTTTTTTTCATATGCTTTTATAGTGAGATGCTAATATTCATTTTATCCATATATTTTTGGCAAAAAGTGCATAATAGGAAAAAAACCACACATAAAACCTATACAAAGAGACCACTGATTTGGCTATAAACTATGAAGGATTGGCTGCTATTTTTACTTTCTCCATTTTACCTCTTAACTTCTTTACTAGCCTCTTTACTAACAAAGAGGTTAGTAATTTATTTATTTACAAGTTATTTTCCTCCATGTTTGAGGAAGAAAAGCATAATCTTTTTCTCATAATTGATTAATCTTTTTCCATTTTGTTCTAATGATTTACTACACTTTTTTTATATATTACCTCTGTCAGTAGCTTGGAAGAAAAATATTTAAATAATTCTGTGCTTAAAGCTAGTTTATTTTATAATACACTTTTCAGTAGTGAAACTCCTTTAAGAGAGAGATCTGGTGTCTTAAATAGGCAGGAGGTCACAGTGCGTATGCCTTTGACTTTTTAAAAAAATAGCACTAGATAAATAATTTGAGAGTAACTCCAATTATGAATTATAACATCTGTCTTACAGAAAATAAAATCAAGTAAAAAATTTATACATTTTATGGCCCCCAAGCTGTCAGAGAACAAGCTCATTTTACCACACTAACAATGATGTATTTTGAGACTTAGCATAAAAAAGTTCAAAAGCACCTTTGAGAGGCTGAGGTCACCATTATTTTATACACATACAGTATTTTTTAATCCAGCAGCATCCTCAAAATGGCTAGCATCCTCCAAAGAAAGGCTCCTCTGCACAAAACAGGGTGCAAAGACAACTTCTCTAGTGCCTCTGATTTGCTTTCAGACAAGGTTTGTTAACATGCTACCCCCCGGCTGCTGGTGTTGGAAAACACCATTAGCTTTGAAGAGTGATGTTGTTTTCCTTCTTGTTTTTCCTTATGCTGGCTTTCAGATACACACGAGGAAAAGAAAGATGATACAGCATTTATAAATGACAGTCCAAAAGATATTTCTGAACTTCAGGATATTCTTTTTTGCATTCACTGAGTTGCTTAGACATATCTGACAGCTCTGTAAGCCTTTTGGTTAGTAGCCAATATAGTGTGCATGTCATCATCTGGTGAGTGGGAACCACCCTGATAACGACATGGAGCATGATTGACATCTTTTCTTTCCCCCAGAGTAAGCAGCTGATGGTTATTGAGAACAGTGTGGAAGTTGCTCAGTTTATTAACAACCGTCCAGACTTTCTCACTCTTGCGGAGCCTTTCTGGAAGGAACTGGCCAACCTTCCAGTCATCTATGAGTACAACATCTACCGAAGATTTATTGAACGTTATGGGACTCATTTCATACACTCTGGATCTCTAGGAGGACATTACAAACTTCTATTTTATATGGATACTGACAAAATGAAAGAAGAAGGTAGAGTACTAGAGTATTTGTTACAAGACACAAAGTGAATAAACAAGAATTAAAATTTCTTTGCATGTTCTCCCAGCTAATATCTAAACTCAAGTAAGAGACTTCTACTAGTCACCACATTCTCTTCACAGGGAAAATAAAGACGATTAGAAAAGTGCTCAAACCACATTTAGTTCTAGGTCCACATCTGTGACCTGCAGAGCTCAGGGTAACAGTTTTGATAGTTGGTTCAGGACATCATCAGGCTAAACTTAAATTCTGCTGCCAGTCTAATTCTTGAATAATGTTAAAGCTTAAAAATTACTTGGAGATGAAGGTTGGGTAAAACTGTAAAGCAGGATAAGTTACAATCACAGCAAACACTAGACTGATGTGTATGATGGTACTCAGTGGGGAGAAGCATTGTAGGATTAGGGATTGCTCAGAAAAGGGATGAAAGAAGCAATAAACTTTTTCCATATACACCTCCCATCTCTCAGCTTCCATCCATAGGTTTTAGCAACGTGTGGAGCTTCCCACAGGATGTGCCCTCTAGTTGGCCTCTAATTTAGTCATAATACTTCATGCTTCTTTTCTTTCCAAAACACATATCAAGCCAGTGGGAAACTTGGAAATTACTCCAATGCACTTTCTGTGTACAGTGTTGCTAATGGATCAATCATCTGCAGGTATGAGCATAAAAGACATGTACGAGTGCACCGAATCAGGCTGGAACTTATTCTTTGTGGAAAAGAAGGAAGTAAAGTGCTCCAAACTGGATGAACTGCTACAGACTTCTTCAGGTAAGTGTTCCACTGTGACTCGTCCAGTTGACACGTCTCCCACTTTCACCCCCTTCTACATAGCTGTCACAACGAGGAGCTGGTGTTGATAGCTTTGTTGAACTCTTAACACACTGAACCCAGATGCCAAGTGCCTAATTTAAAAGAATCTCCGTCACCCATCAATCATTGCTAATGCTTTCCCAGTAACTAGTACTTTTCTGGACAATCTAAATCAAGGCTGCCAAGACACTGGCAAATCCAGCTACTTCTTATATATTATCCACATAGTAATAAGCTCTTGATCCAGGCACAGGCAGTTGATCTGCATTGATGAGTCCTTCCACTGCTTGCCAGTATAGTTTTTGCATGTATTGTTTCCATTTCTATTTGTAAATATAGCAATGCTGCTATTTTCTGTGTTTCCCATCCTGGATCTACAGGAAGCAGTGGTAATAAGATTAAAGGAGACCCCTACGTAGAAGGAGGAAGCCCAGGTACTGTTGCTGGCCTTAGTTATCTAGAGCTGAATAATCCTGCTGGGAACAGTCAGAGATACTCCTCTTGGGCCGGATCAGTGACAGACTATCCCAGAGTAATTAAACGAAAGGTAAGGCTATTTTCCTGAAGCAGACATGAGCAGATGGGATCATCCCAAGGGGAGAAATGATTAAGCTATAGCTGGTGGTTAATCAAGCTGTAGTCTGCAATGATTTTGTTTTCAGATCACTTTTTAAAAGAGAAAAAAAATTCACAGGAAGAAAATTCTGTTAATGTGATCAGCTGCATCATGAGTCTAAGTCCTTTGGCAGATCAATACCTACAATCTCACAAACCTTCAGTGACTTTATTGAAGGTCTGCTTAAGAAGAGAGGGTTACCCTAGCATTGGAGAAAGCCTGGATTTCAGATAACCCCTTTCCCAAAACGTGTATTGCCAGGTCTGTGTGGCTTCCACTCAGCTTGCTAACTTCTGCGTATCCCTTTTATGCCTTCTCCTTCTCTCTGCACCCATAAGTTTGGTGTAACTGGAGGTTCTGGAAGCCAAACACTTCTAATTAGGCACGACCATATTCCCTGCTACCTTGCCTAAGTCCCTTTTGGGAACTGCCCACACACTGAAGAATGGTATAAACCCAAAAGATCTCTGACAGAAAGTTTTCAATTAAATGTAAAACCACAGAATATAATCATTGACACTGTCTTCCATAGCATCCTCATAGGAAAGCTCAGGAAGTATGGGTTAGATGAATGGACAGTGAGGTGGATTGAAAACCATCTGAAAGACAGAGCTTAGAGGGTCATGATTAGGGGCACAGAATGTAGTTGCAGGTCCGTAACAAGTGTTCCCCTTGTTCCCCTTGAACCCCTGTTCCTCAGGGGTCAGTACTGGGTCCAGTGCTCTTCAATATATTCATCAATGACCTGGATGAAGGGATGGAATATATCCTCAGCAAGTTTGCTGATGATACAAAACTGGGAGGGGTGGCTGACACACCAGAAGGCTGTGCCACCACATAGCGAGACCTGGACAGGCTGCAGAGTTGGGCAGAGAGGATGCACTTCAACAATGGCAAGTGTAGGGTGCTGCACCTGGGGAGAAATAACCCCATCCAGCAGTACAGGTTGGGGCTTGACTTGCTGGAGAGCAGCTCTGCAGAGAGAGAGCTGGGAGTCCTGGTGAACAACAGGATGATCATGAGCCAGCAATGTGACCTTGTGGCCAAAAGGCCAATGGCATCCTGGGGTGCATCAAGAAGAATGTGGCCAGCAGGCTGACGGAGGTCATCCTGCCCCTCTACTCTGCCCTGGTGAGACCACATCTGGAGCACTGCGCCCACTTCTGGGCTCCACAGTTCAAGAGGGACAGGGAACTGCTGGAGAGGGTACATGAGGCCTTTTCAAGAGGCCACAAAGATGATTAGGGGACTAAAACATATCTCCTATGAGGAAAGGCTGAGGGACTTGGGTCTTTTTAGTCTGGAGGGGGGAACTGATCAACACCTATAAATACTTAAAGGGAGGGTGTCAAGAGTATGGGAATGGGGCCAGTCTTTTTTTCAGTGGTGCCCGGTGACAGGACAAGAGTTAATGGAAGCAAACTTGAACATAGAAAGCTCCATCTAAACATGACAAACTTCTTTACTTTGAGGGCAACAGAGCACTGGAACATGCTGTCCAGAGAGGTACTGGAGTCTTCAAAACCCTCCTGGACATGCTTCTGTGCAACCTGCTCTAGGTGGACCTGCTGTGGCAGGAGGGTTGGACTAGATGATCTCCAGAGGTCCCTTCCAACCCCATATCGTTCTATGATTCTGTGAAAATAGACAATAGGAATGTAAAAAGTTTTTGCTTATTGTTACCTTCAGTCACAGCTCAATGAAACACCATAATGTGTTGTTTAAATGTCCAGCTTTTATGGCTGGAAATAGCTGGGTGGGGATTCAGATTACTGTACATCGGTGGTCCGTGTTACACTTTTATCTTAACTGTAATCTCAAGACTCAAATATTTTTAAACATGACTAATCTGCAGCTAGCTTTTAGGGATGCTGTTAAGCAGAGCTGACTTTTCAGAAAAAGGCTAACTTTAAATACTAACATAAAATTTTAGCTAGCTTGCAAATCAGAGCACCTGTCAACTCATGTGCTGGAGCATCACAGGAACATACTTGACAAATTATTTTACATGAAAAAATGTGCTCATAAACTCTTATATCCCAACTCTAACTATTTAATATAAATGTTTCTCTACTGTGTGTAGCTAACACCATTGTATGAGCTGGTAAAGGAAGTGCCCTGCTCCTCAGTCAAAAAGCATTATCTAAAGCAAGCCATTGAAGAATATATGGTTGAAAATGATCCCTGCAAATGTCAGCCGTGCCAGAACGGTGGTGAGCCAGCCGTGGAAGGAACTCAGTGTGTGTGTTACTGCAAGCCTTACACCTTTGGAGCAGCCTGTGAGCTGGGAACTCTTGTGCAAGATCAGCCAGGTCAGTGCTCTTTAAACTTGTGAGAGCTTGGAAATGGCGAAGCATGCTCTCCTCCTTCCAGAGTCTGTCCCACTGCACGACCTCTATGAGGGGCTGCTTGGGTCAGATGTTGCTGCAGACATACAGTCATGCTGAGCCTGAGCCTTTGCTTAATGTGTCCAAACAATACTCAACAAAGAACATGTTGGGTTTTTTTTTATTATTGTTAAATGCAGTGGACAATACTAGCCACTCAAAATGTAACCTTCTATAAATAAGTTTATATACTAAAAAAATGAATATCAATAACTTAAAAACCTTTTGCACTTTATTTTTTAAATTATTTATATCAGATATAAGAGTCTAAGAGAATATAAAAATAGCTAATTTACAGACTCCATAGAATTATACTCATGTAAAAGATGACTTTGGGTAAGATTAGATCATTGCAATCTGGAATTCTTTATAAGGTCACAGTTTGGATCATCACTAGATCTGAACAGCGCATGCCTTTTTATTTTTATTTTTCTTAAATCACAAACCTGCAAAGTGTTTTATATGTGAAATATTCCCAAATGTTGCATAGGTGTTGTTGATGGACACTGGAGCTGCTGGTCTTCCTGGAGTCCTTGTTCAGGAGGAAGGAAATCGCGGAGCAGAACCTGCAACAACCCCTCCCCACGTGGCGGTGGGAAGGCCTGCATAGGAGAGCAGCGTGAAAGCAGACCATGTGAGGATGAAGAGTTGCAACATTTTCGGTAAGCTGAAAAAAAACCAAAACCACTTGGACCATGATTGCAGGAAGATTTAAAAGTTTATTTCAGAAGGGTGCACAAACTATTGAATTCAGGGAGCAGATGACTTACTGAGCTTTTGTATTTAAGTTGAAAGCAAATGAAATTCAGAAGCTGGGAATCTGATACAAGGTAAGACTAGAAGATGGGGTAAAAGCCAGTAAACTTGACACCATTCTACTTAGCACTCTTCAGACAGCCCAGCAGTGCCTGACTTAAGTATAATTGTGATGTAAATGGAATGCATAATAGTCTTGAAAATGGGTTTCACTGAGAAGTGTAGAATTTTAAAAGAAAGGGAGACTAAATTCAAACTAAATCATACTTTGATTTGCTTCATAGCTTGATTGAACCGCACTGTTTTGATTTATCCATAACTCCTACAGAATTCTGTTCACCTCCTCCTCTCCTGGAAAATGGATTTGTTCAAGTAAGTTATTTCTAGTAGTCTATTATCTGTCCTATTCCTACCTGCAGTGTCTCTATTACAGTTAATACAGATGTTCACTTGCAAATTTGTATTTATCTTGGTAAGATTATATCAGAGATACTGTATAGCAGCTCTCTCAGCATTTCTTCCTGGCTGAAGTTTACATGAAATTAGACAATAATTCTTATTATAAATAAATGAAATAATAATTAAAAAAAAAAGCCCCCCCTCCCCCCAAAATCAGAACAAAATCTTTACTTTTCTGGACCATGGTACCTACAGAGAAAAGTAATTGATTTGTTCTTTACGCTATAAACATATTAAAAAATTTCTGTGCCACATGGGTTACATATTAAAGCATAGGAAACTGGAGAAAAAACAGCACAGATAGTAAACTGTCCACGGTAATCCAGCAAGTCCATAGCAAAATTATAAACAGATTTTAGGAATCTTCACTCTATAGCCTGTAACTCACCATTACACTTCAACTTTTTGTTTCCTGGTGAGACAATCATGTGGCTGACTGTAACTTGGGACCATTTAACAAGGGAGACTAAATTCCTCCCTTGGAAGAATGGATTATGTCTTCTCCATGTTAAGAGGCTGTCTAGAGTCTTTTTGCTCAATAAATAGATAAAAGGATTAGTTCAAAATCCATTAGTTGTCTCTGTACAACTGCAACTTGAGGCGAGATCCAAAATTTTGTGCGCCTTCTTTTGCCAGTGAGTTTTTCTTGGTAATCAATAGTTGTCTCCCATATTGATTTTTTGGTTCACAAAGTAAAGGTAAAACCCTGCAATTTGTGGAGTAGTCTCAATTTTTCAAAAAATGTCTCCTTAGAACAGGTTGGGATAGAAAATGAGAAAAGACCTGTGTCTTCAAGTCCAGCTCTTCTGAGTGACCATATCACATTAACCTTTAGCAAGCTGATAACGTGCCATCCTAAGAATTAGCAAAGCCATGTACCCTCCACTGATCCCCCCAGAAGGCTGTTGAAGAGCTTATGTTCCCCTTCTAATGCCATATTTGCAATCAGTTAATACACTGGCAGGAGAGTGCTGGTCCTTCACAGACATACCGCTGCCAGAGCCTTGTCGCAGGGTACCTTCAACTTTAACCCTGTCTTTGCTAAGTTAAGATTGCCTGAATATCCTGTATTCTACCAGCTAAGTTGCAGCACCATCTGAATTTTGATCACATTTACTGACTCAGAATTGCCCTCAATATTCCAGGTACCCTCGTTAGTGTATTGTAGAGTGACATTAATGCTTCTCACTGTCTTCAGCTACTGCATCCCAGAATTAAAGGGAGTTCAACCCTGCTGGCAATTCTTAGATTGTATATGCAAAATTTCACCTGTTCCTTTTCTTTCAGAATGCTGAAAACTCTTACCCTGTTGGGAAAAGCATTGTTTATGCTTGCAGACATGGATATTCTCTTGTTGGTGATCCCATTGCTAAGTGTGGCAGTAATTTACAGTGGCAAGTTGGAGACAGGTATTGCCAGGGTATGTCTAATTGATTCTTCTTTTGAAATAAAACTCTGTTCCTGAATTCCAGGGAAACACCTCTGAATGTCTGTTTTCCAACATCAACAGCAACAGAAAAATAAACACCTGCATTTCCCAGTTTCCTAGACATAATCAGGTCTAAACTGACTTTCACTTGATATTGTAATACTGAAATAGAAATATGCCCATAAAGTCTGATCTTATGTAAGGCTGAAAGTGAGGGAGACTATATTCCAATTCAGGAATTGCTTCCTGTGGAAGCAAATTTTGTTGATTAATTCAGTCCTGTGGCTATATCCAACAACCATGGGGATGAGTTTATGTCTAAATCAAACTGAGGAAAAGGTCCAATGGGCAGTACTGGGCAACCTCAAAGTTCTCAAATAACTGCCTTGTCATAAGAACACAACTCCAAGGATTGCTTTACATCTTGGATATCTTCCCACTTTACTGTTTTCCTCTAACCCAGTCAGTAACCATTAGGGTTTCTTCTTTTCCTCTGCACACTTTATCTGCTAGTCAACTTTGAGCGTGACCAGGTAGACTTGAGAGTTTTCAGACCTGTGGCTTAAAAGCATACTTTCCTCCTTCCAGCCAGGACTGACTGCCCACAAATGTTAATCCACACTGTTTAAATGCTATCTCTTTGTGTATTGCTGCCTAGTCTCCCAAGGTCCTGTATGTGTGACCTCTCTCTGCTAGGATGTTATGCTTTAGTACAAGCCTTCAACAGAAGCGTGGGTCCTAACAACAGAGAAGCCCTCTTCAAGCTAGGGCTGGACCTGCAGGCAGGAGGAGAAGATAGTATCACTCTGTCCTGGGCATCATACATGTTTTGCTGGTGTGATGAGTCACATAACCCTGTGCTAACATGATTGATGTGTTTCCACAGGAAAATCAACTTATCATACCATTCAATTTGTCAAGGAATTTGAGAGAAGATAAAATGTGTGACTGCTTTCTGCAATCCACTGATTCACTGTGACTATCTCAGTTGTTTCAATCCTTAGAAACGTCTTGTCTCTTGCCCATCCTGGAGAGAGGTTTGCAAGGAGAGCCATGGAAAGCTGCCTATGAGATCGGTGAGAGAATAACTCTGTCTTGCCCACCTGGCATGCAGTTAGAAGGGGCACGCTCCATTTTATGCGAGCCCAGTCTCAAGTGGTCTCCTAACATGAAGACTATCCAGTGCAAGGAACCAGGTAAGCCATTGCAGTTCTCCAAGTACAGTGCGGGAGGTTTTTTTCCTAGGCAGACTATGGCTGATGTAGATAAGATATAGACAGAGCTGTGGCTGATACAGTAGGACAAGCCATATTCATATCTCCAGCAGAAAGCATAGAAAATATGAGCGTGTGTTTTCTGTGGGCTGATCAAAGAAGATGCCTCACTTCTTGTGAGGTTTCCTTTTGCTTCTCACCCCCTATGACTATCAAGTATTGCCACTTACTATATTTTAAGGTACTTCCTGGGATGTATGCTGTGTATTCTGCCACACAAGTGTACTTTGCTTTCAACTAATATTGTGCAAAAGCACCACAGTATGAATTGCAGTTTCAAGATACAGCGTTTCTATCTGGAAGCTGTCCAATGCACCACAGTCTCTGATGGCACAGAAGGGCACAACTGGAGGACTCCTTTTGCTCCTCTGCCGATACGTATACACACACACAGTGGGACACGTACGTTTGGATGAAAGTATTTAGTCACCAATAGTGTCAGTAACAGCCAACTATATAACCAACAGCCCCAAGGATGGAGACAATGAAGTGATTTTTTGGTGGAAATTTCCTCTCTGCAAGAAGAGAGGATTATGCCTACTGTCCATATTGCAATGCACTGCAACTCTTTTTTTTTTTTTCTTCTCTGGCAATTTCTGCCTGTCTATTTTACTCGGCAAGTCTTAATCCACAAAGAAGATTTTTTTTAAAGGCCACAATGTTCAACAGTATTAAATTTTTATGTTAAAGTAGAAAACTGCAGACATGTAATCTAAAACACAAATCAGGATAAAGCTTCCTCAGAAAGTGTGTCCATTTGGATTTAGCAAAGTTTTGCCATTACTTGCTACTGAAATCTCCCAAGGAAAATTTTGCAAAGGCCTATTTCATTTTCAAGCTTGGAATACAATGCAGCACTCAAAGACCAGCACTTGTGTAATCATGAAAATTCCCCAAGAATGACTATTGCTTTAGTGGTTAGAGTTAGTGCAGATCGAGGACTAAGGATGGAACTTACAGTTTTCATTACCATCAATGCATAAAGATACTCAGGCTCACATTTCTACATAGGATTTCAGAGCCTTAGCTTTTCTACTGACAGTAGTGAAGCCAGCAACTCTGAAACCTAATGATAAAGCTGTTGCAAGCTATGATTCAACACTGCTAAGGGTAGCAGAGACAAACAGCTGCTGCAGAAATTAGATGGATGCTTAAGCTTGAACATAGTACTTGTCTCCTTCCATCTGACTCATGACCTGTGGATAAATTACTGAACAGTAACTTTGCAAAGTGTACCATATCTTTTTAATAGTGTTGATTCTTTCCATGCAGTAGATACTTTTAATGAACATGCAGGATGGGACTTTGTCATGGTCGTATAATGCAAAGCCTTTTAAGCTCAACTGATAGGATAATTTCTGAGTAGACCTTTAACAGCCCTTGTTTTTCTGACCCTTAATAGCACTGTCTGTGTTCTTCTACTTCAGTGCCCAGTGTGAAACCAGAAGTGACAGAGCCTAAATGTCAGCCATGGGAGAAAGTGCATCAGTCACAATGTGTGTGCAAAATGCCCTATGAGTGTGGGTAAGTTCAGGCAGAATTTGGCGATGACTTTCTCACTTTATTCAAGACCAATTAAATTTCTTAAGTCTTCATTCCATGACAGATGAGAAAGCTTTACTCATATGAGAAGGAGGCACTGTACTTTGTTTGCTTTACAGCTCAATCAATGTCCTGTTCATTACTTACCTGCCTTGTCAGAGCTGTCAGTGGGTTTTAGCAGTGATGGAATTTGGTTGGATGACAGAAGGTGAAGGGATAATTTCAGCTCCACTTCATCTGTGAAATAGATGGAAAAAGATAAAATGATATTTTGAAGATTTAGAAGATTGAGAAAAAGTTAGAACAGAGGCTCTTGGGACATAAACCATCAAAGCAGTAAGCTAGTGCAATAAAGCAGATTTCTTTTCCCTGCTGAGAGATCGGAGAGTTATGAAAGGCACAATAATCTAATCTCCCATTTACACAGTAGTTTGCACAGACCAGTTACATCGCCTTTGGTGACCTGATAACTTGCAGAGCAGAGTTTATTGTCTCCTCTTTGATCTAAGCCTATATCCTGCAATAAGCAATGCAGGAGAAATGTAGTGAGATGACTATCTCTCAGTTCTTTGCTAAACATGGAGGTAACAGAACCAAAACAGAGGAGTAACAAGAAGATACCTTGAGACGACCTGATGCTGATGCCAAAACGCTCAGCACTCTAACACCTGCCGGCTTTTCATAGACTGAAGTCATCTATAAAGTCATCACAGTGAGTGTGAGCTCTGGATATGAAACCTGGCTGGGTTTATGTCACAGCAGGAGCTGAGCACTTTGGAAGGTCTAGGATAACAGACCAAATTTTTCCTATCCTTGTGTAGTAGGAGGAAGGAATTTTGAAGCTGTCTCAATTGATTTCAAGGTAGCAGAACTTCTCAGTGGAGGACACATACATTCCATCAGCCACAAGAGCGCCCTGCACAGTGACTCTGGATCTAAGACAAAATTAGCACATTTTGAACACCTCAAAATTAAAATTGGTGACCTTAGTTCAGGTTTTCTAGAGCCACTGGGCACTTGTCTAGGATCTGGGGCCACTGTCTTGGACGTGGAGATAAGTGTCAGGTTTGTAACAACTCTGCTAAGACTCTATTCCTATCCTAAATCACTTAAATATTGTAAATAATCTAGTTGTACTCTTTTTGCCACAACAGTCATTAAAGTGAGGCAACAACTCCTCTTCTGGTTCATGGGTGTGTTGAGGTTAGTTACATAGCAGATGAGGAGAGTCCACAAACTCAGGGAAGGCCTTGGGCAGACTCAAAATAACCTTGGAAGTTAAATTAATTACATTCAGTTATGCATTCAGGCTTCAGTTATAATTAATGTACTACTTGCCTGTTTCTATTTTTTATAATTATGTTCAAAATGGCAGGAAGATAGATAACAGTCATTTCTGTTACCTGATGCCATCTTTTCACTCTGTCTTGAAATAACACATCTAATAATAGAAGGATAAATCATCAGCTGTCAAAGCAGACTAATCTGCCAGTCTGTTAAGGCTGTAGGACTAAGGCATGTGAGCAGATCCTGGTCCTTCCTCGGAGATCAGAACTTGCTTTGCTATGGCAGTGACTTTCAGCAGCAGCCTCTAGTCAGAAGACAGCTGGGAATAAGTGTTCATGTGGGAAATCAGGAGCAGCACAGTTTCATACCTATCCTACATCCTCTTGTTTTCCAAGAAACTACCAACAGAGACTTCCAGGGAGAGAGACCCACAACAGGCTGCTGAGGGGTAATTTGTCTCGCATGACGTGGTGTCTTCTCATCATCAGTTAGAGACAGGGAATGATCCTGGGCACTAGAGCTGGGAAACTGCAGCCCCTGGTAGAACTTTGGCAAGGGCCAACTCCCGGATAATTCCCAGGCACAGTGGAGGAGTTACTAGGGTCAGGGACCATTCCTAACAGGCAGTCTGATGCTGTCCCCATCTTTTGGGGTCAAAGAGAGTTTAACAGTTTGGACACCAGCTATTCTGTGTGAATCGGCCTGGTGCAAGGAAGGGATCAGAGCACAGTTAGTGCTTTATATACAGAAGAAATCTCAGCCTCCATTAGGTAAAGACTGTTTCCACAGTGAAACATGAGATTTTATGATTTTTAAGTACTATCCCCTCTTTTTACCCCCAACATTTATTTGTGTAGCATCTCTGTGTCTCCTAAGAGTTCTTGGTGTGTGTTATATTAAAACTTATGGTCTTGAATATAATTTTAAGAAGTTAAAATTATTTCCAGCATGCTGAATTTTCCACTTTTTAGTTTCACTGGAAGTTACTGCCTCTCATTGTAGGTGAAAGGGAGAGAGGTATCTGCTGACTTACATCTGCTATTTCATTCCTCACAATATGTGCTTTAGTAAAATCTTGTTCTTACCCAAGCCTTCTTTTTCAGGTAAAAGGTATTTAATTTTTCACATTCACTTTACAGGAGGAACCTTTCTTGCCTCTAATAACCATCACTGCTGTGATGTTCCACCCCTGTAACATCCTTTCTCAGCAATGATTGCAAATCATTAATTTCTCTTATGAGCACAAATTCTCCATCCTTTTTCTTATGAATCTGAACATGCTGATTTCCACTGGCTTTCATCCAGCTGACATAGCCATAGAAAATATGTGAAGAACTCTCAAGACAGTTTGAGGGGTTATACCGTGCTGAGATATTGTCTACATGGGCCATGAACTCCCTGGGTTCAACCTTCAGCAGCTGGTTAAATCAGGCTCCCTCACCTCTTTTGGGTGTAATGGAAGTGGTGCAAAGCAGACAGATTAGTGCACTTGTGTCTGGCCTTAGTCTTTTCAGATAAATTAAGCTGCCTTACATACAAGTTCTTTGCCTTCAGACTCAGATACTGAGATTTTTCACTCAGGCAAATAAAGAAGGTCTCTGAACAATTTTAAACATAATAGTCAGTTATGGATTAGATGCTTTCATTGGATCACACTTTGTTCTTCCAAATTTAGGATGATATTTAAAGATGAAGTTCTTCTTATACCTCAATCTGTAAGGCTAACTTTCATATTTTAAATCAGTTAAGGAACCCACTGCAGCTGAGGATGCTAATGTAAGTAGGAGAAGTAATGCAGTTAGTAATCTTTGAAGACACATTTGGTTGCAGGTAGATGCAGCAAAGTTTTCAGACTCAGCTGACGAACTCTGTGCCAAATTTTAAATATCTCAAAGGTGCAGGTAGTTTAAATTTGATGTAAAGCCAGTTCTTTTAAGATGCTTCAAAACCATCTCCCAAAGAGCCATTCCCAAAGCTTGGAGCAGGCACTTTCCCTCAGTGTCTTATTTATAGATCTACCAAAAAACACTTGCTGATTCCCAGGGGAAAAAAAATAAAGGAAGATTACCTTAATACTTGGCCTACAAGTGAGCAAGATCTGAGTCAGGACTTTGCTACCACACCTTCCCTCTTCCAGATTCCTCTTCCCTACTCTGACAAGCTGCTTTCACAGGGCCAGTGGAGGCCCATGAAAGCTCATTAGGGTGATTTGACAGTACCTTATCAGCCTCTCCTCCCCACCAAACACCTGTTTGTCTGCTTGACCCTCAGAGCTGACCCATTAGACACTAAAAGTTTCTGCAGGAGTATTTGTGAACTCAACAGGAGGAGCTGTGCTGAAAATAAGCCTTTAGAGCTGCGTTTCAAAGCTGTCCATCCCCTGGGAGAGCATCTCTGCAGCACCTTACCCATGGCTGTCAAGGGGAGCACAGGCCTGCTCCAAAGAGGCACTTCTTTTATTCACTCCACACAGATGTCACTGATTGCATTGAGAGAAAACTAGAGAAGTTTGGGGGCTGAGATTAAAATCCAGAAATAATGGAAAGGGTTTTTTTTTTCCCTCCCCTCCTACACTTGAGCAAGAAACACAAATGGCAACAACTTCCTGGAATTGTCCCCAGACCAAACACTGCTTAAGATTGTCCAAGACTTGTTATTACCACTTTTATGAGCTAATTTTTGTGAGTGTCAGAACAATATCCGTATTTCAAGAAATAAACAAGTAATATCCCTGAACAAATAGAGTGGGTTTTTAATAAAATTTCAGTGGAGATGTATGCCTATTTCCAGAAATATCTTTGGCCTCTGATGTTGCATCATAACATTATTTGGTTAAAGCTGAGGCTTTTAAGGACAGCAGAGAAAAGGTCTTTAATCTTTTCTCATCTCTTATAATTAAGAAATACTTGTAAAATATTTTAATGTATGTGTATATGAAATTTTTTCTGTGTATCTACTTAGGTGCATGCATGTGTTATATATATACAGAATATATACAGAATACAGGTCTGAACTCTTTTTAACTAAAATCTCACATTCACTGCTACTGAGGTCAATGGCAAATACCCAGTAACATCACTGTCCTTCAGAGGGAAAAGGCTCTGGCTCTGCTGAGGTGCAGCATCATTTGGAAAAGGAAGGAGTCTGAATTATTCACGTGTCTATGTCTTGAGCTCCCTTGCTACGCCCTTAGGGTGTACCTCAATGAATGGAGAAAATGGAACAAGACTCTGAATGTTTTCCATTCCCTCAGCTCTTTTTAAGAGGTACCAAGATAAAGCATGTTTAAAAACCAAGATCCCTGCTCTTGTTTTTCAGTCCTTCCCTGGATACCTGTGCTACAGATGAAAGAACCAAGAGAAACACAGCTTTAACTGTTTGCAAGATGCATGCCTTGGAGTGCATGGGCAGAAAATATTCTCTTACTAATGCAGAAAACTGCAAAATACCTCAGGCAGTTGAAATATCATGTGGATCTTGTCGTTCATGGGAAAAATGTGATGGTAAGACATTTTTCGTAATTTAAGCAAAATTGTTTATATGCTGAAATTAAGTCTTTATTCCCAGTCCTGAGATGGTATCTCCAACCCCTCCCAGAAGCACCAGGCACTGCTAAGCTGGTTAAAACCATCAGCCCAGTGTTTTGGTGTCCAAACATGGCAGGAAAAAATCATGGAAAAGAACCCCTGGAATATCATAACAAAATGCACTATCCACAGGAAAACCTTATTCCTAGTCCCTGTTAAGAAGGTTACCCTGTTAGTCCTCTGGAATTTTTTGGCCAGCCCCTTGCCCTACTCTTTTTTCACTGTGTCTATTTGGTTTAAATTCCTTAACATGGCAACTGTGGAAGTCCTTGCTGCCCGCAGGAATAGCTAATCCTTTCCTGAAATTTGCTGAGCAGTCTTCCCAGCAGTATCTTGTTGCAAGGAATTGAATGTCTTATTCTATACTATCTAGGAAAGCCACTTACTTTTGTTTGTACTTCACTGCCTACCCTGAGTTTCTCGTGTTATGATCAAAGGTGAACGTCTTTTCCCTCAGAGGAAATAGTCCCAGTCATTTGCGATCTGTCTGCAGTGGAAGTTTTCAAATTCCCTGATCTAATTTCCCTCGGTGTTCTATACCACATTGCATTTAATGGAGGGTTGCCAGAAATGGGAAGATAAAGGAGTAAATTAGGTTTTAGAAGTGCCACAGATAGAGGTACAGTTATTGTCATATTTTGAATATAAAAAAGATTACTTGATATGAGTTCATCTGTTTTGTCTAACAGGACTGAGCAGACAAAAATAATAACAAAAAAAAAAGATAATCCAAACTGACTGGAGCTTCAGGAGAGACAAACACAGGCAAAACAAAATAAACACACAGCACCAAGACAAAGACACAGTTATGAAAAATACATCTCAGATGTGACCTCCTTCTAATCTGGTTATTTAGCTATTGTCACTAATACAACTATGTACATTTACTTTATAGGAGTCATAATCTTAGTGAAACTGCCTGTATGTAAATAAGATGCCAGCTGTAAATTCCCATGATCAGTTTCTTACTGTCCAAGTACAGATCTCTCATCTGTTTTCTGGACTGTGGAGCAGTAGATACCTGAAGTAATTCAAACAGTAACATCAGAAAAGTCTTTGAGAACAATATCTCAGGCACCTTGATCTAGCTTTTCGTACAAGCACAACCAGCCTCTCTAAGCAGAAGGAGGCCCGTCAGCGGCCCCCAGTTTCCACTTCTAGTTTTTCCGCTGAACCTGAACATCAGCTAATGTTACTTCTGGTTAAGAAAAGACTCAGTCATAGAATCACAGAATCATTGAACCATTGAATGGTGTGAGTTGGAAGGTCGTCTAGTCCAGCCCCCCTTGCAATGGGTAGAGACATCTACAACTAGATCAGGTTGCTCAGAGCCCCATCTATGTTTCCAGGGATGGGGCACCTGCCACCCCTCTGGGCAACCTGGTCCAGTGTTTTATCACCCTCATTGTAAAAAATTTCTTCCTTATACCTACTCTGACTCTATCTTCTTTTATTTTAAAACCATTACCCCTTGTCCTATTGCAACAGGCCCTGCTAAGTACTCTGTCCCCATCTTTCTTACAAGCCCCTTTTAAGTACTGAAAGACCACAATAAGTCACTCTGCAGCCTTCTCTTCTCCAGGACAAACAACTCCAACTTGCTCAGGATGTCCCCATAGTAGAGGTATTCCACCCCCCTGATAATTTTTCTGTCCCTCCTCTGGATCCATTCCGACAGGTCCGTGTCTTTGCTGTGCTGAGCAGAAAATTGCATGCCTCAGAAAATTGCTGTCAACCCAGTGGGTTTGGATGGGAACATCCTTGTCTTGTTTCCATTGAGGTTGGGTGTCATCCTGAGTGTTTTTACTCTGTGCTTGTGCTTAGTGCCATCCGGCAGCTGTGTCTGTGAGGAAGAGGGGCCGTGTGAGGAGGGAGGGATCCAGATCTGTGCTGAAGTGAGCGGCTCTGCTGCCCGCCGGACCATGACCGAGTGCGAGGCCGGGCGGCTGAAATGCCGGGGGGAGGCTGTCACCCTTGTCAGCATAAGGCCCTGCCACACACAAAGCAAATAAGGTACGTCGGGGTGCATTTTGCTGGCTGCCTGCCGTGGGGTACGTCAGGTCCCGTCAGCCCTTGGGCGCGGACATACTTCACACCTTGCTCTGCCAGAAGAAAGCTCTGCCGTGAAGTCCCCGCAGCCGGTGAGGCTGTGTGCATGGGATGCCAATCAGAGCTCTGCACTCACTGCTGCCGCCCATGGCGGGGCTCTTGATGTGGTCCTGGACTTAGCACTGGCAAGTTTACTTCACGTTTTTGTCAGAACTGAAAAATATCACTGAAGTGCAACTGCCAAAGTAGCATTTATAGTTAGTGATGGATTACAGCGTCTGGCATTGCTAATACATTTTTTCTTAAAGCCACACAGGCATATACATAGCATATGCATATACAAGTACATGCACCGAGTAGATTTAGACTTAAAAAAAAAAAGAACTAAGTTAGGCTTTACTGAGTAAGGGATATGATTCTTCTCTTTTAATAAAGTAACTTATTCCTACTGTGCCTTATTCAGTTGAGCTAACAGTACGCGTGGCATTGAACCTGTCCTTGAGTCTGAAGCTCTTAGAGGTCAAAGCAGTGTGCATTAATAGTAAAACCAGCTTAATGAGGAGACTTCTATGCTTCTAACTTCTCTTACACAGAACTACTGCATGAAAAAATGCCATTTTATGTTGTCATGAGCTACATTTGTAAGCGCAGGTGCCTCAGTTGCATTTGTCACATGCATTTATGTTTGTGCCAAGAGACTGGTTTGCTGATGGACCATTGCACACAGAGCAAAGCCATCTACAGGGAAAGTGCATCCTCACAAGGAACAGAGACACCGTGCACACAGTCCCCCTGGAGCTACCTTTGGACAATCCCCCGAGGCTGCTCCTGAATAAAAGAAGTCTCTTACACTCTTTCCTTACACAGCCAAGCACACTGCCTGGTGTAGTCAGACACCCTTGCTCACGTGGTGTACCTTGCAAGTCGTCCTGGCAGTCCGACCCCTTCTGACTGTTCTCAGGCACAAACGAGGACAAAGGGCTGGGTAGCAAGTGGGAGATCAGGCAAGTGCAGCACTATCAGCTGGAAGCCTGTATGCTTTCTAAGAGATGAATTTTATTTCTTACTACCAATAAATACCTGTCACATAAAGCATGTCTCTTGGTCGTTGTGTGTGTACCTGCAGCTTCCTCACAAAAACCCTACCCTCAGCTGGAAAAGCTTTGCTTTCTGTGGTGTTGGCAGAGAGGATTGACCCAGAGCAGGAGCAGCATGGTTTCCCTTTGGAGACTCCCTCTTCTGGGGGCAGCTACGTTGGAGGGACAGGTTGCCACTGCAGTGACAGCACTAACCTCCTGACCTTTATGCTCTCTGGAACTTAATGGCGCTTTTTTGTTTGTTGAGCAAACTGTAAATTTTTTTTCATAGCTTACTGGTGAAAGCAAGGAGAATAAAAGCCAAATTAATTTAATCAGTTATTTGCTCTGTATTGGTTGTAGCAAATAATGGGAGTAGCATGTTTGGAGACCAGATGCATGTTTGTCCCCCGGTACTCTCTACTCTCTTGTCCACAACTTCTAGCTTTTTTCTAGGGGCAACTGGCACAAGAGCAAGTTTTTTGGTGACAAAAAACTGGGAGGGGTGGCTGACACACCAGAAGGCTATGCTGCGATACAGTGAGACCTGGCCAGGCTGGAGAGCTGGGCAGAAGGAAACCTAATGAAGTTCAAAGGGGTACTGCACCTGGGGAGGAATAACCCCATGCACCAGTACAGTTTAGGGGCAGACCTGCTGGAGAGCAGCTTTGCAGAGAAGAACCTGGGACTCTTCCTGGACAAGTTGGTCATGAGGCAGCAATGTGCCCTTGTGGCCAAGAAGGCAAATGGTCTCCTGTGGTGCACTAAAAAGAGTGTGATCAGCAGGTCAAGGGAGGTCATCCTCCCCCTCTACTCTGCCCTGGTGTGGCCACATCTGGAGCACCATGTGCAGTTCTGAAGTCCCCAGTTCAAGAAAGGCAAGTAACTACTGAAGAGGCTCCAGTGGAGGACTACAAAGATGACCAGGGAAGAGGAGGACCTCTCTTATGAGGAAAGGGGGAGAGACCTATGTCTGTTTAGCCTGGAAAAGAGAAGACTGAGAAGGGATGTTATCAATGCTTATAAATAAGTAAAAGGTGTCAAAAAGATGGGATCAGTTTCTTCTAAGTGGTACCCAGTGACAACATAAGGGGCAATGGTCACAAGCTAAACCACAGGAAATTCCATTTGAATATAAGGAAAAAAATCTTTGAGTGTGCCAGAGTACTGGAATAGAAAGGTTGTGGAGTTGTCTTCTCTGGAGATAGTCAAAGCCCTGCTGGACTTGATCCTGTGCAACCTGCTGAAGGTGAACCTGCTTTGGCAGGGGGCTTGGACTAGAGGATCTCTGAAGGTCCCTTCCACCACCTACCACTCTGTGATTCTGTGGTTCTGCGATAGCTGCTGGAGGCAAGAAAAAATCACCTGGAAACTTCCTGATAGATAGCGTAGAAATAATAGTGACATGGTGATTCATGTCTTCAAATATAGGGAAATGTAGAAAACAAGCACAGGGCCTCAAGAAATGTTGAGAGTCATCTTGATAGATCAGCAGGAACAGATCTCCACATCCATAAAATAAATTAGTCTGAGATAAGACAGACAAAATGTTAATGAAGCCTGCATTTCAAATGTTTCATCCGGTCCCTGACATCTCACTGTTTATCTGACCCATCTAAATCTTCGCAGGGATCCTTTTCCTCTCCTTTCTCTTACTAATTACCCACTCTATCTTTTTCTCTCCTACTTCTCAGCCCAGACAGCTCCTTCCTTGTAGACACCTCCTAGACCCTTTCCCTCCTAGCTGCCTGTCTGCAGGTGCCCAGCAAGTGCTGTGACACTGCAGTCCTTCCTTTGCCTGACTTCTGCTAAGTCCTGTTTTCAATCTAGTATTTGGCCAGGTCAGAATGCAGTTCGGTTCCATCATCCCTCCTGAAAATCTCAGGATATCTTACAGGATTTTAGGACACACATGATGCCTTTTGGTTTTTGTGGGGCTTTTTGGTGGGCTTTTATTGTTTGTTTGTTTTTTAAAGAGCTGATTTTATAATGCTGCTTGGGGGGGACGAAAAAGTAAAGTGAGCACGTAGAAGTTTTCTTCAAAGCAATATGACTATTTAATGGACAAAACCAGGTTCATGTAGGATCAGTGTCTGGGACAACAGTCTGTCCAATTGTTCATACATCCTTATGGTGTACCCATCTGCTGGCCACACTTTGGCCCTTTCATTACAGAAGCATCCCCAGCCATTCTGATCCACCTCTCACCATATTGTTGTTAAACCAACAAGGAAGTTTCTTTGTGAGAAAGCAAAATCAGGTGAATTAGCATCAGATGAGAACAAAGAGGTTATTTTGGTGTCAAAAACCTTAGCAGAATTATGTGGCACAGAGCAGTAAACCCCTTTGTTTTACCTAATCTAAATGACCACAAGCTTCATTTGGGGGAGCCCCATCACCATGTGTCAGGATACTTGGGAGGAATTTGATATTAGGTGACCTGACCTGAGCCTTGGGCAGCTGATCTGTGAAGAGCAGAAATAGAGAGCTGCAGAACACTTCCATGGCAGACAACAGGCTTTTATGGGAACGGGGCTCTTTTAAGCTACTGAGAACATCACTCTGTCTTGCTTTTGCATTTCCTGGTCTACGAGGCCAGACCTGCATTGCATACATGTCCCCAGAGGGAGAGTCTTAATGTTCATGCACTATGGTAAATATCTACTCCTAATATCAATGAGATTAGATTCTCCCAGGGATGTGTAGAGGAACCAATAGTTTCATATATTATGTGAAGAGAGAAGGAGAAAGAATGAAGGACAAAACTCACAGCAGGCTGGTAAATTTCTGCAAATGGCATTCAACTAAAAAAATATATTGCGCTGTAAGAAGATGCTGAGAGACAGAAACCAAGTGGGAAATTGAGTGTTGCTGTGGCAGATTAAATTTCACCCAGATGTACGTAAGGTAAACTTATTATCCATACTGATGAGCCAGGCTCATGGGATCATTTGAGACCAGTGACTTGGAAGATATCACCACAAACTGCTCAGTCAAAATGCTTGCATGATGCAGAGCAGGAGGTACGAGGACAGTGGGACCTTTATAGAACAGTAACACTGAAAATGTTACTCCTGATTAACGCTATTCGGTAAACAGTACCAGCATGTCGAAAGAAATTCAGCCTTGATTGCTTCCTTGCAAAAAGTGGTCCCCTGAGCAGCCGCACTATCAAGGCCTGGTTTTCTAGGAATTTATTTTTTTTGTATAGATTCTCTGATTAGCAAGAAAAAGTCTGCACTCTGTCCTTACCCTTGGGAAAGCACTAGAGAGATCTTCCTCTACCCAGCTGCCTATTTTCATGAAAGCTACTAAAGCATCCATACCTTTGGGAGATCTAACCTTCAGTTAGGTGTTGCTAAAAGGTAGACAACAGGTTGAAATTGAAGGGGCAACACAGGTAGATAGACTCCTGTTTAAATGGACCTGTGACAGGCTTGCTCTCTGAAGAATGGCAAGCTGGAAAAGGAAGAAGGAGATGCCCCAGAAGCAAGGATGCTGCAGGACTGGCACAGAGCAGTAGTGGCCCTAAGTTAAGCATAAACCATAGAATATTTCTAAGCAGAAGAGACACGTAGGTAGCAAAAACTTAGGAAAGAAAAAAAGGTCTTCTGATATACCTTTTCCTAATCTGGGAGCAGCAAATTAGCACATGAAGAGTAATTGATACTTCATCTTCTTATACAATGACATGGGAGAAGCCTCCAACTTCCTCCTAGATGGAGCCTGCCTGCATGGAAAAGATTTGGGACTGATGTGCATCCAAAGACTAACTGAGGGAAAACAGGTAATGTCCACCAACCTGCTGTTGTCAAACTAATAATCGTAGCACTAATCACGTGAACTACCATTTGCAAATCTCTTTTTCACTGGAGACTGTATATCCCTGGTGTGCTTCTCATGGCTTCTTGAGCTCACCCCCCTGACACCCGTAGGTATCCTCCACCTCCCAGGGTGAGAGACCCAGGGAGCAGCAGGCTGTGGTTCCTGAAGCACTCCCTGACCTTCAGCCCTGGCCAGGGACTGCCCAGGTGATGGTGGGTCAGCAGTTCAGTGCCCTGCTGAAAGCAAAACTTCACTAACTAAATGCTTTGAAAAAGAACGTAACTTGAAAACACTAAAAAACTGGTGTAAATAACATTTACAAGTTATATTAGTCAGGTATATTATTAGCTGCTGCCGAGAAGTCCCTTTTCTCTCCTGTTCTGTTAATGCTTTCTTCAGACAGCTTTGGTCAAGCACAATTCCACCATTCCACCCCTCTTCTCACAAGGCTTGCTGTTGTCTCTCGCTTGCCAGTTCATAAATTGATGAAACACATTTGTGACTTCTCTGGGGACAGATCTTTATACCTGATGATTTTTCCCTCTGCTTTCCAACCTGGGAGCTGTTTAATGGCTTTTTTGTTTGTTCTCTCTCCAGCCCGAATAGAAGCTTAATCAATTGCCTCCTGCCCTGGTCTGGTCACCACTAAAAGCAATGGGATCACCATATTCATACCATTATTAGAGACCAGCTGCATTTCCACCACACTGGGGCTCTGCCCCATTGTTCACTGTGATGAGCTGCCACTGTAACATCAGAGCCATTACTGCATACGACAGGAGGTGCAGGAATATAAACTGCAATTGATTTCTTCCTCTCTCTGCTGCGAAACACAGAAGAGTTGTGTCTGGCCAGTGGAAGGGTGGTGAGCATCCCAGGTCTTCTAGCCAAGCTTGGGAGACATGTTAATTGCTCAGGGCTCAGCCTCCAAGTCCTGCTCTCCTGCACGTGTTCCTCAAGGCAGCTGTTTTCATTTCTTGTGGTCAGGGTCCAGTGGGCAGAGTCCTGCCCCGCAGCAGGCACTCACTTCAGCAGTTCTGTAAATTGATTTTTATTATATTCAGGCATCTAAGAACTATATTAAATGTGAATATACAAAATAAAACTTAGCAAAAGGGAAGCAGTGCCAAACAGCTGCAAACGGTGCTTTTGAGCAGAGTAGTGATTTAACAGACTAGATCAGTATCTTCTGGTAAAAAGTCTTAGTTTTATATTTCAGTGTTGACAGCAATGACACTGAGACTTTTACAATGACTGCAGTACACACTTTCTGAATAATTACACAATGTATGATGGTAACTGAACTTGCTCATATTACAGGCCTTATTGATCTAAAGTCAACTAACAAAGACAAGCAATATTTTTGTATTTTGAGAACTGTTTCTCAGGTGATCAAACCTTATGATGAGGAAAGCTATATAAATACTGTCACATGCATAAAGCGGGTTGTAGCATTCTAGTTCTGCAATTAGTCCATGCACGTGTAGCAGCAAAGGCTGCTGGAAATATGCTCCAAATATAAAAATATCCCAAACTGGCATTTTTCAAGTGAGAACGACTTTAATTGGATCATCTCCCAGGATATGTTCGTGCTGGTATATCCCTGAAAGCAGGGTTGCCATCTTTGTTTCAGAGCATACCATTGCTCCCAGTACACAAATATTGGATATTGTCTTTCTGCATGAGGCTCCCACCAAGATGCAGTCAGACTGCTTCTAATCCTTGGAACACTGGCTGAAGCAAGAGGAAGAGGTATTGTGGCTCTCAGAGGGAAAATTTGGGGGCATTATCTACAGAGCACTTGGAGTTGTTCTTTTTTTTCTCTCTACATTGTTTCCTCTACCAGATTTTATGGAGGCTCATCAATAAAATGCTTTTCCAAGAAGACCAAATCCCCATAGGTCCCAAAGATGGCCTTAGGCTATGTGTATCTACTCTCCCTGCTCTTTAAGCTGTCTAGACACAAGATAGCCTCACCTGGGGACTGTGCAGCTGCGCTAGGGTAATACAGTGGGTGAGCTGATAAGTCCTGGGGGGATCAGGAGGGGTTAAATTGAGCACCGGGCAGTGCTTTGAGATGCCAGCCAGCTTTTAGGCTAAGAAGAGGGGCCAAATAAATACAAAATACAGATCCGGGGCCAGCCACAACTGTATCTGGCAAGGGCTGACTGCTCATGCTCTTTTGCTGCTGCACTCAAGACGTATTTACAAGTCTTGTTGATTTTAGAAAGAGAGGACATATCATATCATAAGGCTAAGAAGCACACCAAAGTCCTGACACTGAGTTTGTACCTACAGGGGCAGGAGCAATTAAGTGAAGTCTCTGTGTCCCGCAGGGTCACACGTGAAAGCCAGCTGCAGCCCAAACAGGGACGGCAGCATCCGTGGCTCTGTCAGCGATGGGTGCAAGTCATCATGGTGGCCAGTGCTAAAGCGTTTTCAGTACCCTCCAGCAAACGAGTGTCCTTGCACATGTGTGTAAACACATACTTACACGCACCCGAGCATACCCACCAAGCCAGCAAGGAATGCACTGGCTACCCAACTTTTTCTTGGCAGGGTTCTGCACAGTGCATCAGCCAAGAAAAATTTCACATTTACAGGAAAACCCACTGCTGTTCTCACCCTGTTACACAGCAAATAAAAGTATTTCACAACAAATGTTGACATAGTGCTCTCAGAGGGATTTCACAGACAAAACAACTATGTATTCACAGATGCTAACTGTGGATTTCACTTATGTGCTTATTCAGAAATTATTCCCTAGCAAACTAAACCAAGGATATGAGATGATTATCATAAAACATCTGATACCATCATGTATTGTTGTACTATGTTGGTTTAACTTAAGAGAGCTTGAAGGAATATACAGAGTATTGCTTGAGGTTTTGGCCCATGCTGAAAAAAGACCTTAGTTTCTTAAAATTTCCAGCCCAGTTCAGAGATCCCAGATGTGAAACACTACTGTCAAGTTTCCTTTATTCTTCAAAAACTGGAACATTTATCTGGCCCTGCACACTGACCCTTTGGACAGTTGTCTGTCCCTAGTGCATGCTAGAGAGTTTCAAAACAGATATAGGCATGAGAATAAAGTAAATCAAGTAAAGGAACTCCTGGGAAATAGCAAATAACCAGTGCTTACAACAGTAAATAAACCCAGACAGGCCTCATTTTAAGTCCCAGAGGCAAAGAGGTATTGGTCAGTTCACATCCAGACAGCTAGCCCCCTGCCACAAAAACAGCTGTTCTGCTGGGAACAGTCCTTGACCCATGTGAGTGTCTGAATTGGGCCCAAATGCTCATTGGGGCAGGACTGACTAGCACAGACCCAAAGCATTAAATAATTCAACAGGAAGGATAAACATGTGCCCTTTCCTGAAGCATGTGGCCTGGTCGTCTTTCCTGTAAGCAGGTCAGGCACAGCCAGGCTGCTGGGCAGAGGACAGAAATGGCTGCAGTGATATGGATACACCACCCTGCTGCTGCTGGGGACACAGGGCTGAAAACGCTCCACTCACAAAACACCCTGGACTTACACCAGCAGTGAAATTTTAAGTGCAACTGGTTTATGAAGTAACAGTTCTGAAATACTTCCAGAAAATTACCCCATTGTTAAGGTCCAATTCTAAAGTGCTACTTATTTGCTAGATCATTTTTATTTCTTGGATGATCACTGTTAATAACAGTCGTTCCCAAAAATGGTTTCATAAGAGAAGTACTTACTTGCCAGACTAATCTCTGCCTTTCAAACCTCTACAAATAAAATCAGCAAGTCATTACATGCAATACGAAGCTTTGTAACCAGCAGTCACAGAACTTTTGTGACTCCAAGGACTGACCATCAAATTTAGCTTTGAAAATGTGAGACCTAAATCAAGGCATTTGAAAGCCATACCTAATGCATTTCCCAGTGTCATATCTTCAAGGCTGTTTCCTTCCAATCCTCACTGAAGGCTTTATCTTTTCAATAGCCCAATTGATGTCAATGTCACAATTACAAAGATCAGGACACAGAAAGAAGGCTCACTGCTCTTCTAGACATTTTCAACTAAATGCTGGCAATGTGGCTTCATTCTGTAACTCTGACAAGGACACAGATGTCTCCAGAGCTGTCACTATCAAAAGAGAAAAACTTAAAATGAATGGGAAAAAATCCTTGGTCCCCAAACTTGATAAAAAGGCCAGTTCACTTCTGCATCCTGAAATCTAATGCAAGCTTGGTGAATCCGGCAGGCTAACCAGTGCATGTCATGCTTTTTTGTCCGCACTCCTGTTGCAGTCCTTCAATACATTTATTTTGCATCGGTATTTTTCCTGGTGCATGGGCCCTGGTGAACCAAGACCATCATTTTTCTGTCATGCAATCGAGTACTACCTGAACACAGTCATGTATGAAATCATGGCACTCTGGCTGTGCTTTTTATGGGTCAATTTAGAACAGTGGTTTCAGGGCTTCTGGTTGGTTTTAGTTCATGAGGTAATAATCTCAGGGAATGGAAACAACAAACTTCCCTACATATTCTTACCCACAGTCTTCAGCTGTACTCATGCTGATGCATTGGGATTCAACCTGCCTTGTCCAAAATTACAATTATCCCTTGGGCAGCAGGAGGTGTCTGGCAGCAAATATCGCAGCGCCTGGGGGAGCATCCGTGGGCTTCAATGTAGTCAGGTCCTTCCTCAGACTTGCACCTCCTGGGATGGCTGGCAGTATATTCAGTGACTCTTTTCTGGAGAGACACTGTGGCAATGGCACCTACGCATCTGCTCATTATAACCTGCATCATCCTGATTACATGTGCATCATAAGCATTAATTGTGGAAATTAGGAGAAAAAAAAAGAATAATCATCAAGTGTTTTCAACCAGTTATGGTTTATTCTGTTATAAGTTTCAATTGTCTCTAAGCCGAGATGACTTCCAGGAACAGATCTTCTGATTTCTGCTCTGCTGTTAATTGCAGCTCTCTCTCCGGACTGTTAATCTGAAGCTGCAGGTCAGCTGCTTTGCAGTGCTATGTCAGAAAGCCTTCCTGAGGTACAAGCAAACAGCCAGTGAGCTGAGGAAACAGCAGATAATCAGCTTTATTTTCTCCCTGAGTGGTTTTTAACACACGGGTGACATTGACCAGGACCTGAAACCTCTGAGACAGCATTTGACAGGACATACTTTTTCATCAGGGGCCTGAAATTCCCAGTTGGGGCCCATTACCCACAATCACTTGTGTGTAATAGCTTTGGGAGTTGATTTGTCTGAAAAGCAAGGTATCACCATGGGGAAACTAAGGTTCTCCTATCAGCTGTGCTATTTACACTATATTCAGAGAAAGATCTAGTAAAAGAGGAAGACTAGTTTTATTATTATAGCAGGATCTCAGCAGCAGAGCACAACAGAGAGAGAAAGGCTCCGGTAATTGGGTTTTATGCCTGATAAAGAAAATATCATTAAAGGTTTTCACTTAGATACCTAGGCATAAAGATACCTTTATGACTTCCAGCTAAATGTGCACTCCGTTACCTTCCTGACAGGGTGCTGTAGGGGCTAGGGCCTCCGTGCCCCTACAGACAGCCAGCAGAACCAGGCAGCCTGCCCCACAGCAGGGGAAGCCCAGCTCTGCTCACCCCCCTGGGGATTGGGACAAACCAATGCCAGGCTGAGACATTGGCCCATGGGCAGGGGTCTCAATCAATGATGTCCATGGCCAGGCAGGGCAGCATCTGATGGCTCTGGGGGGCTGGAACATGTCCTGGGCCATGGGCAGGGTAGGGAAGTCCCGTGGGAAGACGGTCTGGGCTGTTAGTGCTTCTTGTGCCTTCAGGCCCTAACCCTTGAGATGTCTTGTGTCCTCTAGGTAAACGGTCTAGTTACCCAAGGGTGATCCTGGGTGAAAGACTGCTGCTGTGTAAGTTATGGGAGCAACGGCTTCCAGAAGGCTGGTTTGCATCAAGACCCCCAACTCTCAACTTAGGATACAACAGGGCTCTAAGTCAGGAGGAGCGGGAAAAAAGAAAAGTAACCAGGCTTCATCTAAAAACAACATGTTAGGATCAAGTCCCTCTGGGCTTGGTTACTCCAGATACCAGAAGAACTGGGCCCCAGGCCCCATTGGGGAACCAGGAAGGCACAATTCACTGCGACCACCCTGTCCCTGTGCTGCCGGTGGCTGGCCATGTCTCACACAGACACGCTGGTCCCTTCCACCCAAGCCTGAGTCTGGCTACCCACTGGAGCCCAGCACGGCTTTGGAAGCCAGTCTCTGGCCTCAGGCTATCACAGTGCCGAGCCACACAACAGCTTTGGTCCTCTGTGGATGGAGCCAGCTATTCCTGAAAAGCAGCAATATAAATGACACTCATCTAGAAGACAAACAAGCCAGTGCTGGAAATTAAATCATAAGAGTATATACATACTCGTATATTTAAATATATATATATGCACACACACAATTTTAAAAATAGAAAACGTAGAATTAGCTTAATCCAATTTTAGACACCTATAGCATAAATATTTGTGTCTCATCCAGTCACCCCCCAGCTCCCTTCACTGTCAACAGAGGAAGACAGGCACCTTTAGGGCATGACTCATCAGGCCTGTTGTAAGATGTCAACCTAAGAAGACAGAAATCCTGTCCTCTGAGGGACAGTTTCTCTCCTCCACTGACTAAAAAGACAGCCAAAGATGATTAGCCTGGCTGAGGACACACACCTTTAGGGGCAGCTCACTCCCAGGAAGCAAGGAAGGAAGATCAGCTTACCCAAACCCCTCTGTGTCGGAAACCTTCACACCTATCCATGAACAAACACAGAGAGCCTTGGGAGACAGTTGAAAGACTCCTCATAGTAAAATTGATACCTTTGAGCAGAGGGTTTATTAAAGCTAGTTAAGTTTTAAATTTTAAACAATATTATTTGTACCATTTTTATCCTATAACATTCCACCAGCAGAGCCGAGTCAGTTTTGCTACAGTTAAAGCTGAAGCCTCTGTTTTCTGAAGCAACTAGCCAAAACCTAATGCTCAGGGGGATCTCTGGGTGAGGAGAAATATAATGGATCTCTTCCTCTAAATGCATACACTGAATATGTTTAGCAGGAGCTACCACCAATGCTGCAAATTATGCTGCTCCTGGAGGTACCTCCCTGCACACCCTGGAACATGTGGGACAGGAGTGAACTCTGCAGGAACCTGGTGGGAAACACTGCCTGAGATCACCTCTGGTTTATCACTCACTGGGAAGGTATCACCAGCAAAAGCTCTGGTTCCCATATGCTGCTGTGCTCACTGCATCTAGCAACTTTGCATTTAATAGCCGCAGTCATATTTTTCACCAAATTCTTAAGAGATGTTGACCTCTCACACAACAGCTGAAATAAAGACATGAGGACTCAAACATTTAAAACAAGACGTTTGCTCTCATCGCTGTAAGAGAAAACAGAACACTGGAACAGGCTGCCCAGAGAGGTGGTGGTGTCTCTTCCTCTGGAGACATTCAAAGCCCACCTGGACACATTCCTGAGCAACCTGCTCTAGGTCTACCCGTTCCGGCAGGGGGGTTGGACTAGATGATCTCCAGAGGTCCCTTCCGACCCCACATGATTCTGTGATTCTATGATTCTATAAGCAGTGGCTCGTTGGAAAAAGCTTGCTGGTTGCTAGTTGAACCTTTGTAGATGTATTATCTTTAAACCCTTGAAACAAACTTTAGATTACCCCTTTCTGAGGTTGTATAAGGATAAACATTACAACAAACACTATATATATATATATTCAGTTCTCTTTTATATTTCATCAAATTTTGCATGCTATGTTACAATTGCAGTAAGTATTTATACAGAAGCCCACAACAGCAGCTGCTAATTGTCCGACCATTGATTTGCGTCTCAGCTGTCTCACTGTGGTAAGTGTATTCTACACACACTTCACATACTCTTGTGCTAGAGAAAAATTAGATGTGCTGGGATGTTGTATGGAACTTTGCGTCAGTGGAAAGGCTCATTATATTCATTTTGGATAATGCCTCCTCTCTGACGTTAAGAACAAATAGATGGGATTTTTCTGTGCAGAAGAGAAGCTGCATTGCCGAGAAAGCTGTCCTTCGAGAATCAGTAAGATCTCTGTGACCCTGGTTACCCTGACAGATTCAGTACAGGTTTGCTTCATCTTCCTCAATTATAATTTATGACCCAAGGCAATGATCCATCAAGCCAGATAACATTACTTGGAGCTTACAATGGCAAAGGAGAGACAGCATATCCTGCCACCAGTGAACAAGAAAACTCTATCATTACCTAATATAAGTCCTCACAGTAGGAGAGGATAGCTTGTCCAAGAAAAAGATAGGTGTTGCAGGAAGCATTTGAAGAGCTGCAGTTTTTGATGTGAGGGTTGGGGACACCTGTGACAGCAGAACAACAAACCCAAAGTCCTTGCGAGTGCAGTCCTAACCCTACTGAAGTCAACAGCAAAACTCCCACTAATTTCACCAAGATGAAGATTTCCTCTGGATTCAGTTTATGGCTGAATTATCGTCTTATTAGTGAGTGGCAGGTGATGCCTCCACTCTGTGCCATAATGCTCAACTAAAACAGAAACTACGAGAGTTATCCACATCAGGAAGAGACAAAAACATAAAGCTTAATGCAAGCACTTGCATAGCACACAACCACCCTGAGACTGGTGGTGCTGGAGAAATGGGGGCAGCCAGGGAGTTTTTGTCTGCCTTGTGTTTACCAGGAAATAGCTTCATCTGGCAATTTATCATGGTGAGAACTGTCAGGGAAAAAAATTCCTCCTATCAGAAACATTACTAAACAGTCACATTGGAATTAGAGCCTTGTAATGAAAAGCTAGTATTAAGGTTAGAGGGTCAGGAGCAAGAAATCTTCATTACCTGTTGAGGGTGCAGAAGGGATTCGGAGTTATTATTCCCCCACAGAATGCAACCAGCAATATGAAATAAGAGCCCTAAAAACAAGCTAGGGACCATCAAATTTGCAACCCTCCCCCAGACCATCACCAGCATATTAGCACTTATCTTCAGTTGGAGGAAAGAGCTACAAAACTACAAAGTCAAACCTATCTCAGCTTTGTAATAGTAATTTTTACCACACATTTAAAAACAAGGAAACATAATGCTTTATTGTATTTAGCAGCAGGATTAATTGCCTTGGTTTCTTCAGCTCCATCCAGCTGAGAATAGCTGCTGATTTTAGAAGCTTGGCAACATCCCAAATAGAGGGGTCTGATACCTTCTTAGAAGAAAAATAACAATTTCACGTCCAGCCCACTCCCAACTCCCACATCCTGAAGAGGTATGATGCTTATACACAGGGCAGGTTATCAACAGACACGTGCTTTATTTCCAGATTTTCATTGTTCTGCTGACTGCTGGTGAAAGAAAGTGACTTTCAGCTTTCACCTTCTCAGAGAGCAGGTTTCTAATCCTCGTTTTTGCATAATTCTGAGTGTTGGAGGGGAAATTCTGAGTTTTGGAGAGGAAATTCTGATTGTAACTGCTCAGCAGTGGTAATTTGTGACTGAGGAATGACCTGGCACGGAGGGCAAGAATGACAAACTACAAGAAGGGATTAAACTGTCTGGAAGTAGAAATGTCAGAGAAAGAACAAATCTTTGCAAGGGAGTGAAGTTTCCCTTGGTGATGAGATAAGAAACAGCCTTAGCCTTATCTTGTAGCCATCCTGGAATGTGAGCCCTCAGGGGCCATCGTTTTGCAGCAGAGCTGGGCTGGGGGATGGACCCATGGCCAGGCTGAGGTGCTCCATGCAACTGCTCTCAGGTAGTACACTTGCGCTGCTGGTGCAAGTGTATTCAAGGAATCTGTTTGTGATGTATTTTTGCAGACTCTGTGTAAAACCACATAGTATTGCAGTAAGACTCTTCCCAATGCATTGTTCATTAAAGTTTGGGGTTTTTTAATATTTGAGCACAAACAAACGTGTTTAATTCACCTCCACGGTTACCATAAAAATTTCCCAACAGTGTCTAAGGCTTAAAACGAGCAAACTAACCCAGAACGTTTCATCCCTTCAGTTACTCTGATTTAAAATCTCATGGTTTTGAGGGCTTCACTCAATCATTGCATATTTGAGGCTTTCGGTATTCTATTTCTCCCTGAATTTATACCATTTATACCATGAGTACCAGACAGGTAGCCTCCTTCATGACCCCATTAAGTGTCAGAGAGAATGTGTGATGATGCTGAAGTCTGCCTGCCTGGATGATACAGCCAGTACTCAGCCAGCGAGACGACCACAGGGCACAGCATGCACAAGTGCAGGAACAGAGCAACAAATGTCTGAGGAAAGGAGAAGTCTCACCCAGTGGCAGGGGAGACCTGGGACAATGCTCCTGTTTCTCCCTTCCCTTCCGCTTATCTCCTTCCCTCTGTACACCCACGAAGTTACCAGCAGTGAGAGCAATCTCTATACCCTACACCCCAGATCGTTTTCAGACCTAAAAATACCCACTGCCACCCTTATCCCAAAAATCTGTTAAGTGACCTCTATATTTTTTTTGTCATCCTTTGGTTTTGATCTACTTGTCCTTTCATAACCAGCCAAGATTTCCTCAGGGTGGCTCGGCCGCACACATTGGGATGCTGGTGGTGGCTGCTGGGAGAGCTTATGGGTTACACCAGGCAGCTCTCCGGGTCCAGCACCTCCAGTCTGATGCCAGAACACTTCATGGCTGCCAGCATGCAATGGCTGACTGTCCTCTTCCTCCCTGTCGATTCCAAATGGATGCAGTGAAGGCGTTTCTCTTCTTTGGGGCACTGGTAAGGCATGAGGCAGGAGCAATGGGTCCGTGTGTCTGGTAATGAAGAGGTGTTGGAGTTTCAGCTGCAAATGTCATGACTGAAAACATCTTTCATAGTTTGACAACATTTCAAAGTCCAACAAGGAAGGAGGTTTGTGATATTTTAGTTACAAAAAGCCTATAGTGCATACCCTAGACAGTAGGGTACTAGGAGTAGAGAAAAAAGCAGCTTTATATCAGGTTTTGCAGCAGTGACCCTCACAGAAGCAGAAAGGAAGTATCTGACTATTTTTATCCACCGGCTTTCCCTGACCTTTCTTCTAAACAAAAAGATATTAAGTTGACTTTCTGTTCCCAATTATCCTTGCACACAATGTTGCTGTGAAATGGAGTCTTAAGGTCCATATTGTGTCAGCTCCTATTTCATTAAAGCTCCCTTTATGAATGCTAAGCTACCTGCTGCTGGCCTGTGGTAAAGCTCAGTCCTGCCACTTATTTCATTACCCATTTCTGATCTAATCAGATTCTGACTCCTTGTATTCTTTCCCAGAAATTCCCTGAGCAGGAAACTAAGTTTCTGTGTTCCCTTTCTTAAAACATATGAAAAATGTGTGTTTTCTTCCATTTAGCTGCTTTCACACAGTATTGCAGTATCTTCTGCCTCTTTGTTGGTATCAACTGCTTGTTCTGAGGAAAACCAGCACTTCCATTCCCTAAATGTTTGTGCAGAGGAGGAAAGTCCAATTCAAACCTCTTGAGCACCACAAGGAAAATTTCTTTTATTTAATGTATTTTTCTCCTCTCTCTCTCGTTTTTCCTCATTGAATAGGACTCCTTTAGGATTTTGAGAGAAAAACATTGGGAACTACCAGAGGATGCAGCTTTAAGCCACTTTCACAGTGGGAGCAGATCTAGGCTTCTTAGCAATAAATGAGCCTAATGTTTTTTTTAAATTATAACCATTTCCCCGGGGGCCTAAGGTGCCTAGAGGCTCCAACACAGTATGTCCCTTGAGGGGCACACTTAGTCATGCCCTCTGCCCTCAGCCCCACAAAGAACACCTCGTTGGTACTTTTACAGCCACATACTTCAAATCCTGTGCTGCAGAAATCTTGCATCTTCAAAACAGGGGTTAAAGATCGCTGCACACTGGTGCTCCTTTATTTATCATAAGTAGACAAGGTGTGATAAGGATCGTATTTGCCTCTGGAAGCAAGTGAAGGAATGAGTGTGGCTGCCACCCAGCCTTTTCCTGGCAAGAGGCTGATGTGCATGGAGCAAGCCAACATCTCAGGCATTTACAGGAAAACCCACTCTCTTATCACTGTTACACAGTAAATAGCCAAGTTGCATAACAGCGTTTATCAAATAATCCTCTTAGGGATTTCATCAGCTTAGTTATTTCATTAAAACTCTTGATAAACACAGTTTTCACATATGGATATTTGCAAATTTTACCATTAAAATGCCATTAAGCCTGATGGCCCCAGTCTTGCTTTTTAAGTACTATAATGATTTAATTTCCTAATTTAATTATATGCTATCGAGGGTGTGGCCCAAATTAACTCATGAAGTACAAACTAGTGGCTATAGTAACCTCCCAGGGAACAAGCAATAACATTGCTGACTACATTTCTGTAATAAAAGATTCAAATGTTAATTCTCCTGAAAAAGTTCCCTGAATCTCCAAGTTCCTTTTGTGCCTTACTAAGGGGAAGTGGCAATGCTACACCATTTGTGCCTAAGGAAAAAGGCACATATCTAAGTGCCTTTTTTTTTATCTAAGTACTTGGTAGCAGGGACACGAGACTGACCACACTATCATTCCTCTCATGGTAACTTGCTGGGGTGGACCACGATGCTCTTAAATCCCATGCTCGGAGCAGTGAAGGAGTCAGCACATTTTACTTTTAGGTGCAAAGGGTTGGATAAATCCCACCATTCAGCAGTCATACCTGGACACTCCTCCCAGTCATAGCAGGTGTCATAGCCACAGGGCACTTTCTTCAAGCTATTTGTAGAGAGCTTTGCCCTTTCAATAGCCCAGTCTAGGTTGGAGTCACGATGGCAAGGGCCAGCATGAATGAAATGAAATGACTGTTCTCCGAGGCACATTTCAGCTGAATACTGACAGCTGGGCTTGGTCACTTTCTGTTCAGAAACAGCATGTAGCACACAGATGTCTTCTGAGTAGTGGCTGCCCCAAGGGAAAAAGGGAAATTATTTTAGCAGGTTGTGGAGCAAATCTGTGCTTCTAAATGCTCCACCAGCATCAGATGAAACACAGCAAAGCCATGGCCATGTTGGACATCTGTCTAAAGACCTAAGGCTGTCGCAGCTACTGCAGAGCCTGAACGTGATACAGCATAGTGCTACAAGATGAGGAAGCTTTGGGCATCTCTGACAGATGGGAGGCAAAGGACATGTCCCTGCACAAGAAAACAAGAGGTACAGTTACCTTCACAGGACATGGGAAATTTTCATGGCCCTGGGGTGGCTTGTCTGAGTTAATGCAGCCCTGAAGCGGTGTGTGCAAGACTGCGTCTGAGGCACAGTTATTTTGTGACTGATGGCAGGCAAACCCAGACATGCTGCCGGTAGTCTCCTTCTGTACTGCTCTTAGTTCCTGGGTGGATTAATTCTCAGCAAGTGCAGATATTTCCAAGCAGCACTGTTTTGCTGAGCTTAGACTTTGCCCAAAGAGAGGGAGTAATACAGTTCACCTTGTTTACCCTCCTGAGTTAAGCTTATGGCTTTAATCAACAAAACCTCTCCAGTTTTCAGAGGACTTGGCCTATAAGATTTTGACAATGTCTATCACCCTCTGAGCATGCCCTTTTTTTACCCAAGTACTCTTGAGAGAGAGAAGATACCTGGTTATTTAGGCACCAACACGAATGAGACGAATTCCATGTCAAGGGACTTGCCTGTGGTCACACAGGAGCCCGGTGGTGGAATGCCCCACACCTCCACCACACCTCCACCCTGGCCAGTCATCTACTAAAAGTCCTCTATCCATTTCAAGGCTCAATGGTCTCTGCAGGTCATATTGTGTAAAGAGTCAGTAAATCCTGGTCTTACATATTTTTATATGCTCTGGAGACTCAGACAATGTATTTTGCAGCATGTTCATCAAAAAAAAGTGAATCTCAAACACAAGGAGCATGACCTATTATAACAAGGTGATAACAGTGAAAATATAGAAATTAGAGGAATAAAGAGAAGGAAAGGAAGAGTTGGGATCTCTCATAGCAGATGGTAATGTAGGTTAGAAGGATGTACCCTGGTACGCCATTTAGCTAATGTAATTGTTCATTTATTTCACATATAACTGGGACTGTAATTTGGACACAGAGCTGGCTAATATCTGAATGCAGTAGTCCCAGATTGCTGTTGTCTCTTGTTACACTTCCTGGTTTGTGTCACAATAGACTCTCGGTCTATCAGTGAAGAAATTTTGATTTTGATTTTTCTAATGGAAGTACTTAACTTACCCACAATCTTCTTCTGGAGACATACAAACACACTGAGATCCAACCTGCTTTTGCCCTGGATTGCAAATACCTCTAACTTCAGTTTGAACATCTGAAGCAAAAGAGTGAGAGTTAGTTTAACTAGTTACCAAGTGAACAGAAATAATTTAGACTTGTGCTGTAAAACCTAAAATGGATTTATTTCAATTTATCCAATACTTCTCTTTTAAAAAGCTGCTGTCATTGGGATTCGACAAGCAGACAACAATCTTTGCAAAAATAACTGGAAAATCCTGTACAAGAGAAGCTGAAGTTTCAGTAGAATGCATTATGCTACTTTTCTTTGATAAAGCCTTGTTAATACATCTGGGGTTTGTTTTGTTTTTTAGAAAACAGTTTCAGTATGTCAGTTTCACAATTAAAGTGTACAGTACATTGCACCCAAAAATTCTGAATTTAATGCAGAAGTTTGGGGCTGAAATTATGTCACACTGTGGTAAGGACAAAGTGAAAACAAAATTAATGGACAGTCATCGTATGTCTTAAAACCAGTCCTCTGCCTCCTATTTCTACCTAGATAAGACAAACTATGCTGTTAATAGCAGCAGTATAGAAACAGTACAATACCTGCAGGCATACTAACCTTTTTCACATGTAATAGATCTCAAAACAGGAGGTATCCAGGACAGGTCTTTCCCACAGGTATACTGTGTTTGACCCTTGACCATAAACCCAGCTGGGCAGCTCAGCTTCATGGTTTCACCAATCTTGTACTGTTGCTTAAATGGGGAAATTGTGACGTTGTCAGATGTTGGTGGCCTGAGGCATACCGAGACTGCAATAAACAAGAAAAAAGTATAATTCTTGTTGAGTTTATGGTACAGCAAGTCGTAATGCTTCATCTGAAGAGACATAAAGACCTTCAATAACACTGAACATTTGTCAGACATTCAAAACTCATAAATATTTAGTATAATTAAGTCTAGAATTTTTCAGTGCATTGTCATAGTATTAAAAAATATTCTTCAATATATATATAACTAAATAATTATAATGTTTTTCTAATGTATGTTAGTATGAGTAACTGAATTTTACAGTTTAATAAGAATTGCATTTACAGCATATTTTAATTTTTCTTTTGTAAATGGAGTTATTAGCAAAACAATTAAAATGAATAACAATAGAAAGGTCCTAAGTGTATTCAGGTAATTTTTTTTGGATAAAATGAACAGTAAGTCAATGAAATCACACTGAGTTCTAGAAAACTACTGGAATCTCTCCTGTTAGCAAACCCAGGTTGGTTCTGATCCTTAATTGGACTATAAATACTTCAGGGCATTGATTTATTGTGGTGATTTTCAAAGCAGCGTGGGGTGGTGATGGTCATTAGAGACACATCATCCATTTAAAGGTAAAAAAAGGTAGACAAATTCCTCTAAGAACACTTTCTTGAGCATAACTGTCATCAACTTAAAGATATCTATGTAAGTCTGGAAATAGTAGATGAGTCTTTCTGATAAAGATATTTAAAACCTGACAAGAGAAGGAACTCATAGCATCCACCTGGGTTTTTCTAAAGCATTGGATATTACCATATCCTTACAAAGCACACAATAGTAATACTTTGAATTTGAATTGGAAGAGGAAAATTGTACTGACTCAGTAGGTTTTTTCCATCTCTACATGAAATGCCTTTCTAAAATGCTATCTTCTCAGGTATCATTACAGATTCTTTTTTAAAAAACTGTATTAAAAATCTATTGTGTGTCTTTTTCTTCCACTTCTGTTTTGTTGCTGGGCTGAATTAGTTTTATCTTTCTTACGTTGACATTCAACAGGTTGCTGCATCCAGGTTCGATCTGGCAGACACCGAAGGTACTGGTAACCACTGAGGACATGACCACTCACACAGTCAATTTCAGCTTCTTCCCCTACAGCATACTGGCTCTTTTCATTCTAGAAAAGAGGAACCAAAAAGCCCCTCAAAAATCTACTGTAATGAGACTGGACATTGTTAAAAGAACAATGATGATATGATGTAATGAATGAGTTCTTTTCCTAATCTGAAATGCGAGTCATTCACTCACCTCTTTGTCCAGCTGCACTGACTTACGTCACGGTTACAAAAGAAGGATTATAGGACCACTGTTTGAAATGGATTTTACCTTGTCTTTTCTTCAGGTTCTGGTGGACTTTGGTGGACTAGAGTCCCACAGCATACCACACCCACAGAAATACACTCACTAGCACAGTAGCCAGCTTGGGTATCAGACCCACATAGGAAAGAAGCTCTAAAATTTCCCAGCTCTGCAGCTGCTATACTTCCCTTCTGTGTCACCCATTTTCCATGCTCACCCTGATAAAGCCATTTTCTGGTGGATCTGGTCTGGAGCATCCAGACTCAGGTTCCCTAATCAAGACATCCTCTTCTCTCCTGGCTTCATCATCATTTATACAAGGAGCACCTCTGAAAAGTAAATATTTGCTGGTAAGTATGTATCTTAAGCACTGTGTCACCAAATAAAAATGGCATGATATCAGGAGTTTTGGGAAGGAACGCTGTGAGTGTGTCCTGTCCTATCGCCCCTCCCCACCTCATCCCAACTCCCCACAGTGAAAAAAATATATTTTTGTTAAATAAATTATGGTGGACATCCAAAGATGCGGGTGTTGCAACTCCCCAGATGGAGACTGGGAGAGCACTTTAAAATGTCATGATACAGGGCTACAATATCTATTGAAATAACTCATGAAATATTTCTGTAGACTAAGAAGAAGAGGCAAAGAACAGCATACGGAGAAAGGTTCTAAGGAGTCCACATGCTTTTGGGTTTAAGAAGAGTGTAGTCAAAACCTGCCCGTTGCCATCAGGCAATGGTTAAAGGAGGTGGGTCTCCCTGAGCTGTGCAGCCTGTGGTGTGTGAGATGAGTAACAAAGAACTGTGAAGCCCATTGTTTTTAATCCTCTCCTACGCACTCCAGAATCTCCTCTGTAGTCACTACAGGAGCAATGATGAAAATCCTGCTTCAGGTCTTGGTTCTAGTAGAAAAACTGAATCTGTACAAAATCTACTAATCTTGAAGATCCAAGAAACTGAGCCAGTTTTGGGTTGGGGATGTTTTTAAGCTGAGACCATGCAAAAACTGGTACATCAGACATACTCAAAGAGGGAATATAAAAAGCTTGGTACTTCCAGTGGAATTTTCTCTGAGACTGAGTTCAGACCTAAACCTTTAAGAGGATGTGGTATTAAAAACATAGAAATTGCTAATTCCCATGAATGGAAGCAAATAAGTTCTCCATGGCTTTGGAGCAATGAAAAGCAGTGGAAGAGCTCTACCAGCATGCTTTGGTATGTAATTCATCAGCCATTTTCTAGGAATAAACAATAAGTACATCCAAATTTTAAGCAAGTTGTGAAGGTTTTCAGACATTTCCTTCTCTCAGCCCCTCCACGGAGGTTCAGAAAAGAGAATTGTCTGCTATTTCTCCTTGGTAGTCCCACAGCTATGCTGGAGGGCTCTTTAACTTGCACCGTGACTATGAAGGTCTTTTGATTTACCATCTTCTTACCTGTCTGCAAACGCAGAGACATAACAGCTCTCTTCTTCTTCCCATTCACCTTCGCAGGGCTTCCCATCATTCATTGGGGAGGGGTTATTACACTCCCGGGTCCTTCTTGTTTTGAAGGAAGCATCACATGAACTCCATTCAGACCAGCAACTCCATCGGCCATCTACAGCAACTGCAAGAATTAAAAGAAATCCCATCTTTCTGTAAATCTGTACCATACATAGTATTTCTCCTAAGGACACATACAAGAATAATGGTGGTAAATTTATTATAGCTGTTTTCAAAGGATTTAAACTTTTTACTGTTAGGGGAGTAGATTTTCTGGGGAATGTGAAGTTTTCCAAAGAGACAGTCAACCAAATTCCAGCTGCTTCATGAAAACCTAAAATATACCTTCCTTTGTAGTTTTGATTGCAAGTAACATTTAAACACAGAAGCGGCTTATTTTCTGCTTCTATCGCACACACAGATGTATAAGTTTTCATGGTGCTGACAACCTTTTTAGATAGCTCACTATTTAATGAGTTATTAAATAAATCTGAGCTCTAGCACCATGTCTAAACCCCAAATCTACATCCTATGCCAGATAATTCGAACACTATTGCCTTTTCTTAACCCCTCAAGTGTTTTTGCTGTGCCACCATGAGGCATATATAAAAATTTTTATTTATACACGTTTTCATTACTGTGTGCAATACACTTCCCACATTAATCTCTATTTGCATATCTTCAATTGTTTATTTCTTTCAAAATATTTCTTTATCAGAATCAGATAATGAGACCTGGAGCTGCCTAAGTGACTTTTCCTTCTGTCCCGTCTTGGTCCTGGAATATAAATATATATAATAAAAAATCTAATACTGTAAGTCTCTTCTGTTTCCCATAAGTATTACACTACTGTCAATTTCATTCAAAAGCCTGTTTGCATGAATTTTTTCTTTAAATTCTTCAGAATTATGATTGTGTTCCCTTTCTGTAAAACAATTCCTTAAGACAACTCCTTAAGCGTTTTCCTTCTACACTTTAATCAATAATTTTTATCTCCACTACTCATTTTGTCAAGAATAGTAAGCTATGGGGAAAACTAAGGAATGGGTTTCTAAATTTTTGCATCAATTATCTTTGATCTCAACTTCATCCTTATTGCTGAAGTGTTCATTTCCTAGTATCTTAATTATGTAGCTAAGGAACAGTCTTTTACCATGTCTTACAATTTCTTTTGAGCTGTGTCTACTGGGTTTGATTTTTTATTTTTATTCCTACCTTTATTCTTATATTTTCTGACCATGACCATGTGGCAAGAAGTGCTATGGATTTAGTAAGGGAAGGTTATATCAGATTGATCTTTGACAAATAGACACCAGAAGAAGGATTATTACAGTATCACCCCAAATACCTGATTTGTAACCCGGAGCTCGTGTCTCACAGTTTTTGCCGTAGGTGCCAGCCTGGCACAGGCAGAGGCACTCCGTCCCAGAAAGCACGGGCTGGCCGTTGTTGGGGCAGGGGGCACACTGGCAGGGATCAAACTTGGCCACGTATTCTCTCAGGGCTCTCCTCAGGTTGCGACGTTTGGTCACGGCACATGGCACGTTCCTCACCAGGTCCATGATGGGCGACACCTGGTAGACAGCCACTTGGTCAGCAGTTACCCAGACCCAGCAGGGTCCTGCGGGGGATAGTAGGAGGACTTTAAAGGCACTAAGGCCTACATATGCAGTTATATCTCACAGGAGTCAGGCATGTTGAAAGTTTTATTTCTTTTGTTTCCCCAATTTAGGGCTCTCTGAGCCAGTGGAAAACCAACCAAGTGGGATACCGTGTCTGAAAACTCAGGGCACCACAGATGACATGGGGTTTGCCCTGCCATGTGAGACGTCCCTACACTGCCTTCAGGAGCCTGGCAGCTGCGGTGGGAGGAGGATGGCTGCCTACTGCATCCAGGCAGGTCTTCTGTTTGCCTCACGTGCTTTGCTGCTGCTGCTGGGTGGCTGCTGTGCCAACTGGGGAGCTGGGCAGCTTGGTGGGCTCACGGCAGCACCAGCACACCCCATTAAGTGGGCAGGAGAGACACACCACAGAATCACAAAGTCACAGAATCTTAGTGGTTGGAAGGGACCTTTGAGATCATCGACTCCAACCACATTAAAAAAAAAAACACACACACACAAAAAAAAAAAAACCCCACCCAAACAAACACAAAACCCCACCCACAACCCAAAACAAAACAAAAAAACCACCCCACAAAAACCAGAAAAACCACACAAAAAAAACCACTCACCAACTAAACCCCACACCCATAACCCCCCACACAACACCCCACCACAAACCAATAATCTTAGGCACTAGAGCATGGCCTGAAGAGCCATATCTACACGTTTCTTAAATGCCTCCAGGGATGGTGACAGTCCAGGTGTGTGCCATGCCTTGCAGCATAGGCCTGGCAAGGGAAAGAGCACGGGGAAAAAGAGTGTTGCCAGCACCACGCATTGCTTCCCTGCACAGTGACTAGCCCCTGCCCAGGTCTGACCTCCTGCTGGTGCCAGGGTAATTCGCTCCTATATTCCACACTCTTACTCTCACTGTCTGTGGACGACACAAACCTGGTGTGGCTTAGAAACAGCATTCACAAGAAGTATTTCTAATAAAACTTTATGTTATGCCCATATGTATGTGCTTTCGTGTCATACACAGCATCATCCCCACTTAAAAGGCAAAACACCTGCAGAGGTCTCTGACAGGCCAGTGAATGCTTTATTATCTCAATATCTCTAAGTGGTGAGTGCTTTGTAATCTTGATGCCCTTCCTGTTCTTCTCTTACCTCAAAGTCAACCACCACAGGATTGTCCTTCGTTGAGTCCAACCACTCTGTAAAAACTTTGTGTTCTGGAAAAGCCCCCTTTTTCTCCCAGGCTAGAGCTGCCGCGTACTCTGACCTGCCACCTTTTACCAGGGAGACTGACCGTTCGGATGACTCCAAAATGGAACCTGAAAGGGGATTTAATCACAGTGTTGTCAGACACAGGCCTTCAAAGACAGTGAATGTAACAACAGAGTTCTAAGAAAAAGTGAAGAGGGTATAAAAGAATAAATTAAGATTGAATTTTTTGAAGAAGAAAGAATGATGTCTAAGCTTATAAAAACAATCCCTGCTATGGCAGCTGTGTCTGAACGTGTCTGCTCAGCCATGGAGATTTTCAGAACTACACAAGAAACTAGTGGAAAATTCAGAGGATAGAGCAGGCTCTTCTAGAAGAACAAATTGCAAGGCAGGATCTTTAGTCCCACCTGTAAAAGCCTGAGTGATGGAAATTGATCATAAAATGAGGACAAAAACATAGTGCAGGTGATGAAACCCCTGTTTTTAGTGAGGCACAACATGACTCTTGCCATTCTTGCAGAAAATGCACCAACTTTTTGCAGTCCCTCAGATATAGTTCTGGCATTGTTAGGTAACATTGCCAGGGAGTCGGTCTCTTCTCCCAAGTAACAAGTGATAGGACAAGAGGAAATGGGCTCAAGTTGCACCAGGGGAGGTTTAGAGTGGATATTAGGAAAAAATTCCTCACTGTAAGGGTTATCAAGCATTGGAACACGCTGCCCAGGGAAGTGGTAGATTCATCATCCCTGAAGGTATTTAAAAGACAAGTAGATGTCATGCATAGGGACCTGGTTTAGTGGTGGTTTTGGCAGTGTTAGGCTGATGGGTGGACTTCATGATCTTAAAGGGCTGCTCCAACCTAGACAACTCTATGATTCTATGAACTCCTGCACACTTATGGTCCTTGGCATAAGGAAGATAGGAGGTGAAGGTCAGGGAATGTGTTATTGCTGCCCAACTCTCTCAATGAGCCCTAAGCACCCCCTAAGGAAGATCAAGACTCTGTCATGATCATAATTTGTAGCTTAGGTGCCCATTTCCCGGTTCAGTATGCCTGCTCCTGGATCAAGGAATGTTTGTCAGATCCATGACTGACTGCCACTGGAACACCAATGGTGGTGCTCCAGAGCACAGGAAGAACACTCCTATATCATAATTTCTTTTGCATGTAAGGGGATGTTTCCAGTGCCTGTTTCAGAGACAAGCAGTGAAACACTGACTCCTCTGACAGCAGTGGAAGAGTATCTGTAGTTCAACAGAGCTGGGAGATCCAGGGGCACCTATCTAAGGGGAATGGTGTCTCCCAGGGTAGGTAGCAGGACATGGACCCTGTTCTCATCATGATCACCTTCGTGTTTCACAGTCATGCTGTTTGTGATGCATCGGTTACTGACTTTCTTTTTCTTCCAGAAGAGCACACGCCTTGTTGTTTCTGTTCGAACACACATCGTTGATTCATCCACTGACAGACCTAGAAATACCACAGAGAAGCAGCTCTATCACCATAACCCTGTTACATGATGGCACCATTGCCCCCAGGCTCCCACATCGAGGTGAGCCATCACAGGTCTTCCTGCTCCTAACCCACCACTGGAGACTGCAGGCACCTGCTTCCAAAGGTACAAACAACTTGGGACTGAGTCATGCTTACCATGCTTTTTAGGTGCCCTCTCATACCTATGCAAGTTACAGCAGTGGCATTAAGGATCACAGCTTTTAACCTCAGATTTCTGCTTTTCTGGTATTGTCTTCTCATTTTGACAGTCTGGCCACCATAGGAATATTTTTTAGAGTAATTTCTAACCATTACCAGCAACTTTAATGACTGTATCTCAAAAAGTAACACTCGGACCTCTCAGACCTCAGTCCCACACTGAAGTATGCTGGGACACCTTTTCCTTGTGGCACCTGGTGTCGAACTGAAGGTCTCTGTCATTTGGTTTCCCCAAACACAATGACATTTACCAAGTAACAAACCTCTTGACCTTTTCAAATTAAGACAGTGTAGAGACAAAAAAAGTACTATTGCTCTATATTTAGGCAGTGTGAGTAATTCCTGGGCCTATGCAAGTTTAAAGGCCTTTTTTTTGCTGTTGGACAGTTTATGAGGTGGTCTAAGAGCTAAAAACAGAGATAAGAAAAGCTGGTAATCAAACCATGATATTTTCTTGTTAAAGATTACATACCTGAGTTCTTCAATTCCTCAGAGCTGTACTGGTAAAGAATGTCGTAGGAGCCACCCATCTTCCCAGAAGTGTAATAATGCGTACCAAAGTCATCAAATATTCTGCTGTATGAAACGTAGTTGTACTCCAGTGGCAGGTGGTTAAGTGCTTTTAGAAAGACATCTGAGAGTTGCAGATCTGACTGTTTCATTGTGAAGTTTGCAACAGAAATGACTTTACGGACTCTAATAAAGTTGGAATTCTAGAAACAAGAAAAGGGGAGTCTTAGTATCTTCATACGTAGTTTCCTGCAGAAAGGAGAGGAATCAAGTGTATGTCCTGAGATACATTGCATCAACTAATTAATCCTGTGTGTCATTCTGTTTTAACCATGAAGTTTTCAAGAGCCCTGTAACGATCTTGAGGACAATGCTCATTTTTTATATTGTGTGTTCCAGTAAAATTAGGACTCCCTGAGCACCTACCGAACAGAAAGCAAAAGAATTCCTGCCATTAAAAAACCACCAACAATTGATAAGACAACCAAAAGTTTCAGAGAAAAGACTTCAGGGACATTTACAGCTAATCTGGTGAGCACAACAGAGAAAAGAGAGGAATAGAAAATACTGAAAGAAGGGATTTATAAAGTAAAAAAGGGAACTTATGGCACAAAGTCGAGGTAAAGAGTTCAAGTGCAACAGGAGGGGCAGGAAACTGGAGCAAATTACAAACCAGCAGATAGGAAAGATTCATTATAAAACAATTTATTACTGATTTATACATGGGTTCCTCGGCTGAATTTTCCTGCTGGTAGATTGGCTCTACTCCTGTCTCCAAGGTCACTTGGCTTAGAAAACACAAGGATATATCTAGACAGAGAGTTCTCCCAGCCAGGACTGAGCAGCAAAACACAGGAGTTGGACCTCAGTTCTGCACAGCACTGCTCATCTCAGTGCTGTCGTTTGCACACTGGAAAATAAGCTAAGAATACTCAGCTTTCTGCTGCAGTGAGAATAAAATGGGAGAAATTGGGTATGTGACAATTCCCACTTTATATTCAGCTCCTGAAATAACCTGTGGCAACATAATTTTTAGGATTTTCAGGTGGTTTAGGTTCTGATCCTCCATTTTCAGTTGTGCTGGCTAACATTTCTAACAAAACATTTCTAACAAAACATTTCATAACAAAATTGCAGGCAACTTTGGCAAATATTAATTCTAAAACCTTAGTTGGTTTTAGTCGGCATTTGCATGGTAAATATGAATTTCTGTTTGAAATGCATCTTGCATTTGCATTTTCTACTAGTAAAAGTATCTTAAGTGCCTTTATTACTAGCCATTTCCCTTACAGTTGTCAAACCCAGTGATTTCTATGTTAAATCCATCAGGCATGCACAATGTTGAAAACTCTCACTTGTAGAACAATCCCAGGAAATTGCATTCCAAAGCCTCCAGTCATATCTGATCACATGTTTAACCATAGTGGGAAACCCTTGTTCTTGTAGCAAACTTGACCCATAAGTACCAGGTATTAATATAAAATATTAGTAGGCTAGGGATGATTATTCCCAAAGACAGCCTGGTCTAAAACAGTGTGAGTACTCCAATTCAGTTTTGTTACACAACTTTGAGCAAAAGCAGCCAAACAGGACCTGAGCTAGACTGATGTTGAAAAGAGTAGTTTTAATTGGAAATTTTCTAATAAACCACGGTTTCATCAGAACATGCTGATCAAGTAATCTTTCATCCCAAATATCAAAATTAGAGTTGCCACAAAGCCATGTCTGTCCTTGCCTGACATCCCCAGGGATGGAGATGGTTTCCTACCTTTGAGGTCTCAGTTTTTGAATTGTAATGCAGGTAGTCCAACTCAATTAACTGCTGCCAGAAATACTAGGAACATGGGCTAAGGGAATGGTCAAAATTCTGATACAAAACCTTCAGAAGTCCTGTGACATCACAGCATGGAAATTCAGTGACAAAAAACATGAAGAAAAAGGTATATAAAAATAACAACATGGGACAGGATGGGCAAGATTAATAAAGTAGTTTATAATGAAATGTGTTATATAACATTTAAGTCACACTTTAGAAACTTTCCTTATATTTTAGTACAGAGAAGAGTGAGAGGAGGTCACCTGGGCTCATTCTGCACCCTACTAGGGCAATATTCAGTTAACAGGTTTTTATGTAGAAACCTACCCAATTTCTCTTCATCAATACAAAAGCAGGGTGACTAGCTGAGATGCAGATTCCTAGAGACTCCCATGCAGAATTTTAAGGGAAAAAAGTCCTCCATTCTCAGGAAATTTTCTTTGGATGTGTTATTTCTGAAACTATGACCAAGTGCGTCTTGACAACCATGAGACTCCAATATGCAATTTAGTTACCAAATTAAACACTAATGTAGGTTGATTTTCAGTACATGCACATATATAACATAACTGAGAGCACTTAATGTTACTTTTTAGAGTTGTCTGCTACTGTTACTACATGGCATTCTGGTTTCTTAATTTATGACTAGGACAGGGAAAGGAGTGGTTCACCCAATCTGATAATCTCAAATCTACATCAAATATATGCTTTTTTAAGTGGAATAAACCAATGGTTTCTGTACTTAAAACAGAAAAGTATGTTGCAGTACAAAAAGTATGTAACAATCAGGAAGACCTTGTAGTATCAGAAGAGGAACTTTTTGGTGTATAATTCTAGAGACCTTTATTTTCTTCCCAATGTAATGCCAATGCTTTGATAAGGAAAGTAGTCTTTGGTAGCTCAGTTCATAAATGAGCAGATAGAAATCGGACAAAAAGAAGAGATTGGAGGTAACATTCAATTACCTTTTCATATGAGGCTTCAATGGCTTTCTTGAAGGAAGAAGAGGATGTGACCTGAACCCGTTGCTTTCTTGAGAAAAAAAATGGGATACCAGAAGAACTTCGACCACTAATTGTGGATGAACTACTTCTATGAGCACTATCACTTAGGGGAGTTAAATCGTTGTAAAAGTCTGATGTTACATCATCCTCTTCATCTATTACCTGGAGATTGAGTAAAGCAAAATGCATTTGCCCAAATAATAATGTGAAATATAAAACTATTAAGCAATGAATTCTTGGTTTTTGTTTTTTTTTTTTTTAATGGGAGAAACATGCCTGATTATTTGACATGTGGCAGTAAGCTAGAAACCTGTTCTTAACACAGAAGATGAGGCTGAGAAAGGTTAATACGTGAGATGTATACAAAATAAGAAGTAGACTTACTAGTAGGCATTTAATCAAGGCTGGGGGTGGGGGAGGGGAAGAGCTGGGGCAGGGAAGCATGTAACACTTTCTTCTAAAATTCCACACCCTCATTCCCCAAATCTTAGGAGTAATTTTCAATAAGTGTTTCAACACATTTTTCAAAGACTCTCAGCCTTCCTTGCTAAGTCCCAGTCCCGTGGCTCCTATATTGTGCAAGGCAAAGAGACTGATGTTTCTGTCCTTTCTTCTTAATTCCCAGATAGAGAAATGAATAGGTTTCCAGAGGAGAAGTTGTAAAGTATATTGCAGTTTTAGCACCCATACTGCATGATGGGTAGGTGGAGAGGAACCAGAAGCAAATCTGCCTGATCAAGTTGGTAAATCTCAGTCGTGCTGTTGTGCAAAGCACCAAGACAACTTCAGCATCAGTTCAGGAATTACTAATTTCCCAAAACTCAGGAAAATCCCTTTGGGTGTTTAAAAGAGTAATTTTTCCTCGCTTCTAGACTGGTTTAATTAATAGGGCTGCTAGGGACCTTGGAAGGTGAGGTAGTCCAATCCACTTCCATTCTACAAGAAGTCATAAGCCTTTGCAAGAAAATACTCTGGAATTCCAAGAAGAAAGCCTGTTCCAGTGGCCCTTCTATACCAAAAGCTACTCTAAATGTTAAAATCTACAGATGCACTCTCAAAGGTGAATCACAGAACCACAGAATAGTTAGAGTTGGAAGTTACCTTAAAGATCACCTACTTCCAACCCCCCTGCCATGGGCAGGGACATCTCCCACCAGACTAGGTTGCTCCAAGACCCATCCATCCTGGCCTTGAACACTTCCAGGGATGGGGCATCCACAACTTCCCTGGGCAACCTGTTCCAGTGTCTCACTACCCTCACAGCAAAGAATTTCTTTCCAGTATTTAATCTAAATCTCCCCTCATTCAGTTTAAAACCACTACCCTTTGTCCTATCAGTACATTCCCTGATAAAGAGTCTCCCTCTGCAAATGTTCTGCAAATGGACACCAGTAACTTAATAAACTTTATAGAGTTTATTAAGCTTTATAGACACCCGGATTAACCAGGGCTTTTTTCCCCCCATTGAATATTTATGCATACAGTAATTTTTCACCATTATTGAAAAAACCTGTATGTCATGTCCAATCCAATTGCATATTCCAATGAATATACGGGGGTGTCCTTTGTTCAGTTGCTCCTGTTAAAGCAATGCTAAAACCTCACAGTACTCATGGTAAAAATCAGCAGTTCAGATTTCACCCAGTAGCTGGGCTTTTTTTTCATGTCCTGCATTCCTTCCTTCCCAATGCATTATCTATTCTGGCTTCAGGCAGGGCCTGCCGACACATGCCCAGTCACATGTTGTGCCCTAACCGTGGTATTCAAAGTAGTTTCTAATTATCAGAACATAGAAGTCTAAAGTATCAGGTCTAAAAAAAAAAGAAATTGGCAAGTTTTTATAAGATAGAAGCCAGGTTGATTTTGTCCTCAGCCTGTCCTGCAAGACTCCTCCCCAGACTGTGTACTTCTTGCCCTCCTGCCTCCCAGGTTTCCTGGTGTCTGCCTCCCTTCCTGGCTGCTCTTCAGAGGGGTTGATCAGGGAATCAGAAGGACAAAGGGCCTGAAATTGGTCAGGGAGGAACTGTGTCCTCAGACTGCAGGTGACTAGAAGGAAGCTGGGGTTAGGACAGTCATTGGTACTACAAGAATACAGCAGTGATGCTGAAATGAGTTTTGGACTTCAACAAGCCTCTGGCCAGGTTAGGTCAGGGTTAAAAAGGAGGACCTTGCTACCCAGTCAGAACAAAGACATGACCCCAGCCACGAAGAAGCAGGAGAGAAGCCCAAATCAACCATGTTGACTCTGATATGTAATGCAGTAAATAAACCCAGGTCTGAAAGGCATGAGTAGAGCCATTCAATTGCTCAATTTATCCCATTTCCACACATCACCTGAAGCACGTTCGGGCCTCACCAGGTTGTGAAATCTTGTCCTAAGACAGACATTATCACCTAGGAATTGAGTGCATAACTTGGATTGTGATTGTGGCAATAGTTTTTCAGTTAGGAGTCACTGCTTGAGAATACCTGAAAGCTGACAGCCTCCAGGTTCGCTGGAACGCGATACAACCTCCTTGTCTCATTGTGCTTCTTTGTTCTGCATTGTCCTCCATAGAATGAGTTGCCAAGGACTTCCCCTCGGCTCTCTCCTGCCAGAATGTGAAATCTAACAAGAAATCATTTCCAGAGATTAAACAATCCCAGAAAGACATACAGACTTGAAACAATTAGTGTTATGTATCTGCACTGAAAATTTTGTAGGTTTGAACGAAACGGTTTGAGCATTTGAGTTATGTTACTGCTTTGAAAGAAGTTCCTTTACAAGTTTTTCTCATTCATACTGAATTCACCCGAATACTGTTGTAGTAGCAATCCTGTTTCTTGCTTTCCAGCAGTGCCTAACCCTTTAGAGAATCTCAACGTCAGCACAAGACTGTCACTCTAAAGCAGAGAAACACCTAAAAATGGCCTAGGAAAGTGAACAAACAGTTCTCTATTTCTACCATAAGTGATGTTACCAGAACACACTGAGTTCAAAATTAAATTAAAAAATGCAAGACTACCTGGGACAGGAAGCCTGTGTTTGAGTTTTACGCTGCTTAAATTTGTAGCCTGGAAGAGGTGGTGGTTGATATTTCGTCACAATTGTTGTCATAGACTACATAAATCTGTTGAGGAATAACCTCAAAATTTCTGAAACACTTGTGATAACTGGGCTGGAAGTTGCCCATACATGATGCTCTGGCAGCTGTGAGGCTGGGAGGGTCACCCAGACGGCAGTGGTCCCTAACTGCTCTTTGTCTATTGCACCAGCAGCCCAGAGCAGGACTGGCAGATGCAGTGGGCCAGTCCTAGCCTGATGGTTTGGTGGCATTTTTTATAATTTCTTGTGAATTTTAATCTGAGAGATTATGTGTTTTAATGAGATAATATCCAATTAGCATCTTTATGTCAATTAGCGAGATAACAATCTCAAGTTTATGAAAAATAAGCAAAGCTGTCTTACCCATTGCCCATTAACTGCACACCTGGGATGCTATCATACTTCCTGTTACATGGGGTTTTTTTTCTCCCACAATTTCTTTCATCAGAGTTGTCTCCACAGTCATTTTCTCCATTACATTCCAATTGTTTTGCAATACAGCGACCTGCACCAGAGAAACAGCAGCAGCAAGAGACTTTGTGCAAAGATTCATTGTATCTGAATGGAGAAAAAGGCAGTCTATCTTTTTCCCTGGCAAAGGTGTCAACTTGATGTAGAAATTAAAAACAAGACGGTATGTATAATGCCTAGAAATAAGAATTTCAGTTCTGCCAGTTTTGCCTTGCTTTGAGGCTGCAAAAGCTTAATTTAAGGTTTTGCAAAAGGATATGTGGATACAGTTATTTTGAGGCTGATCAGGTATATTTAAATTGAAGCAAACAAGAAATGCCTACATATTTAATAAAAACACTGCAATTTTATGTTCCGAAAAACTCTACGGATGCATTTGTGCATGAAAAATTTGTGCAAAGAAATATTATTGGAACAGTGCTCCTGTCTAGCTGTCACGGTCATACTGACATCTCAGGCTAGAGATTGCACTGGAATTACTTTTAGTTACAGAAGAAACTCCCAAGATAAGGTGCTTCTAATATGTATGAAATTCTTAAGTAGACTTTTCTCCCTGCTCCTTTTCCCTGGAATATACAAGATCTGGATCATCTGGACCTTTTTTGCCTCAGTGTCTAATCTTTTGACTGTCTAATAATGCAGCAGTTATGCAATGAAGATTGTCATTACCACTTTCACACTGAAATTTATTCTTGCAGTCAACCTCCACTATGTTGCAGAACTTGGTTGGGAAGCACGGACGGGAATCCACCAGCGGCTCGGTACAGGCCTGGCCCCCAAACTGGGATGGTTGCAGCAGTGTCCGGACACGAAACTGAAAGGCAGAAGAATTAAAGCCAGGGTTGTTTGTGTGAGCTGTTTTTGTAGGTAAGTGCCCCCCCAGGCAGAGAAACATGCCTCAGTGCTGCTGAAGCTTGATCAAAACCAGAGCCCTGAAGGAAATAATCTGTTATTTTTGTCCTTACATCCTACCGTGCCATCACCACAGGTAAGTCAGGCACTGAACTGAAGGGAACTGAAATCCAAGTCTCAGTAGCCCTGATGGAGGATACATGATTAAACACTTGACAACCTGGGGTACATCACTGGAGGAATCAAAAGTTGTCCCTGTATCTTCAGTTTTAAAGGTACGGTAGGAAATGGTGTGCGAACAGGCTTACAAAAATTTTTCTCGCTCTCCATCATCTCTGTTGAAATAGAAATATTCTGATAGTGGTACAAAAAATGGTTTTCCTGAATGCTTCCAAAAGTTTCTTAAAATAAGACCTGGGAGCAAAATCTGGAACTCACGGGGTTTTCTTTCCCCAAGTCAGTACCCTCCGTGGAGAACAACAGAGCTGAAGGCTGCTAGACAAATGGCTGCAGATAAAGTTTCCCCCTCTACGCCAAGAGACTGCTGGTGAGACCTGCCTGTGTGTGACTGAACAGTTCCTCCTCTAAGAATTTTTCTCCACTGAAAAGCACAGTTACTTTCAGATTTCTGTAACTTCCCCCGGTGCAAACAGACCCTGGAGTCAAACAGTGCGGGAAGATGTCTAGTAAAAATCAGTCACAGAATGGCTACGAAGGGAGAGTGTGAGGAGCAGCACCACACGACCTAACGGCTTTTGAGCTCAAGATAACCCTTCCTTGTACTCCATTTGGGATTCATAACACTCATTATATTATCTGTGTGAGCTTCCACCTCTTCATCCCTCCTCCTCACTAGGAGCCTGCTTGCACTAGTCTTCACGCTTAACTTGGAAGTCACGTCCTCCGTTCTGATGGCTGTTTATATTTATAAAGGCCACAAGCAGTAATCTGTATAGCTTGGAGGGAAAAATGGATCACAGTCCTCAAAAAACACCTTTTTGCTTGAAGCAACAAATGCCTTGTATCAATATTTAAAGTTAATAAAAATGAATAATGTTTCTATATATGGATGTGCAGGTCATAAACTCAGACATTTAAGAGAATATTGATTGTCAAAAAAGCCCCTCAACAAAACACTTCAGTTGGGAGCTATGCCTCTTTTCAGTTTGTTTGCTGTTTCCCACTCTGTCTCTGCACTGCTCTTATACTCTCCATTCCAGTTTTAAGGATGGGAATACCCCAGGGTGGTTTCACATCTTACACCTAGAACAGCTTCCTCATGTCCTCTTCATCCTGCATGGGTATCAGAAAGCTGTATATGTATGTAAAGACATACTTATGATGTCTTTTTTCAGGTTTTTCAAGATTGTGTTTCAGGCATGGATTTCTGAAACTGAGCAGGACATTCAGAGAGCTGTAGGCAGTGCCTGCAGACACTCAGAATCACTGATGTGGTCAGCCTTAAAGCTCAGATCCACCAGCCACATAACTACCCCAAACAATCTGCACTCCCCCTCCCGCCTCGTCTTCCTACAACCTCGCCCTTGCCAGGGCTTGGTTTCTTTAGATCAAATCCACTTGAACCTGACTTTTCACCACTTCCCTCTCTGCCATCTCATCTCTAAATCTACCATCAGTCAACAGACACAAGCCCAAGAGGAAAAAACACCATCCTGGGGCTTTGTTCCACACATCCTGAACACATCCACCTCATCTTTGTGCAGGCTATAAAGGTTGGGGGAATGGTGCTCTGGTTTTCTTAACAGCAATCTCAAACTGATCCTGACTATCACTGCAAGATATAGCCTGAGCATTTCTAGCCAGTGCTGGTTAGGATTTGCTAGTTAACTGTTTCTGACAGATTATTTGATCTAATTTTCCATATAAAATGCTATGGTGAAGCTAAAGGTTCCATTACTTTCTCTTCATTAAACAGATATGCAAATTGTAGAGCTTAATTTATCCTTTATGTGGAAAATTCATATTTAATTGTGACAATGGAACTTTTGAAGCAAGCTCTCATAAATGGATTTACACTACTAAATCACTCCTTTCTATTTTGATCTGCTCATTTTAACTTGTTCTCTCCATCTTCTACACTTGTAATTCACAACCAATTTCCCTTGTTAAGTTAAGCCATTGTCTTTCAAATCAGCTGCCATAAAGTTAAATGTCTGAAACAAAGAGATCTCTTAAGAATAATTTCTTGCATTTAACCTATATAATACTTTTTCTACCTACTTGTTTTTTAATGCACGGGTCACATTCTGACCAAGGGCCAAAGTCTCCAAGCAGACAGTTGATAGGACACGTTTGCTGGTTACACACACGAGATTCCTGCTTTGTGCACAGCTGGTCACAGAAGTTTTGGCTATAATATTCATCCATCCTTATTTGCCTGAAAGATTTCAACAAGTTATGCTAGGAAGGGATCATATTCAGATCATAGATGTTCTCTAACTGTGGGTGAAGGCTGCTAAAGGAAATTATTTAAGCCCAATGAAAAAAACTTGAGAGATAATAGGTAGTTGCAGAATGTTGACAAAAAGAAAAATCCAAACATGCCTTAAGTTTATAGAGCAATTATTTTGACTCACGTTACTTCAACTGTACCAGAGAATAGATAAGAAAAGATCCAGGAGGAAAAGAGGGGATTTCTCAGAAGTTTAGAGCATGCCACTGAATGGCATCTAATTTCGAGCTACTGAGTCTTTATTTGACATTAACTGTCATCATAAAATTAAGCTTAGAGGGAGGGACCCTTTGTAGGCTTGCCGTGCTGGAGCTGACCCTTCCCACGGCATTGCTCTGCACTGGGCAGAGCTCCTGGACCACCGGCTTCTGGCCCAATGTGGATGCTGCTGGCAAGGCCATCGTAAGACCTGGCTGTTCTCACTGGGTGCGTTGGCAGATATGGTGGTGTTTGAACGCTCCATAATGCTCTATGTACATAATTTTGTAATTTTTCAGTATTGCAATTAAAATATAATCTGTTCATCCAGTAAATACTTGGATATGGCAATTTTTCTCAATATACTGCGGAAGCTGGTGCTTCAGACACAAGTCCCCCTCCCTAGAAGTGGAATTTTCTCAGGGAATAAGTAGAAACATAGAAGTAGTGATATGATAGTTTGGCCCTACCTGTGCCTGGTCTGTGTGCCGAAATTGCAGGTTTGTGAACAGGCAGACCATGACCCCCATGGGTAATGTTCACAGTAGCACCCCTGGCTGCTCCCAGTCATGAGGCTCAGCAGGATCAGGTGCATCAACATCATCTTGTTTGTAGTGAAGATGCACATGGACGGGTAACAAAAGCTCACAAAATTGTCCCTTGCAGTTGTGCCTGTGTCCTTACAGAGACATCTCTTCTGATTGCAGAATCTATAAATCTGCTTCACAATACAGAGTTCCTAAGAAGTGTACCTAGAAAAGGGCAATAATGCATGATAAACATTTATCAGGAATTTAGTTAATACTCTAAAGACCACAGGTCACAATGGCTTTCTTGGCCACTCATTTATCAGGAGTACTAATCATAACTGTGCATTATTTCCATTTAAGGAGATGCTTATAAATCATTTTGAACATGACAAATAAAGACCTGCTATTGCTCTTCATTGCCTAGAATTATTCTCAGAAATATTTTTTAGAATAAGAATAAAAGCATGAGACAGTTCTACCTATAAAACAACAAATGGAACCTTAAGAGTAAGCAGCCCCATCTATTACTCTGTAACCAATTCATTTTCAGATGCTTATAAACCCCCTTTGAATAAGCACTTTGCTGCAGTGAATGTTTCCTTCAGCTTTTTGATGTTCTCAGTTTTGACTACCCTGTCTAAACCATAAACTGTCACTGCTCAAAACTCATCCAAATTTTCTACCAACAGCAGAAGACAGAACAGCTAGCCGATTTCTCAGTCTAGTGGTCAATCAAACTTCATTTGATGAAGGTTATAGGCAGTCTTTAGGAAGTAATAAAGCTTAGTAAACTTGAAAAATATCTTCCAGACAAATAACTAAACACTAAATTTGATAGGTTGTTGTAGTAGAACATTATTGTTTTAGAACACTGTCATTTTGGTTTGCCTCGAAAAACCCCAAACCCAATAGGAAGGTTTAAAAGCAAAGTATTTATTTTAAAAAAGTACTCCAAACATTTTTATTTTTAAAAGTTTTAAATTAAATGTGCAATTGTTCTCCATTTTAAGCTTTTAGCCACATATGCTCTTATGATTTTTATACCTTGCTGAGAAAAATGAAATTGCATCAAATTAAAACATTGCTTCCTCCTTTATTAAAGAAAGGCAGCAAATCTTCACACAAGTGTCACAGTGAGAATTCAGGGCACTTTTTACACCATAATTCATCAATGAGCAAGATTTTCAGAGAGATTTAAGTATAATCATATCCAAAATCTGGTAAAACTGAAGCGAGATCAGCAGTCTTGCCAACAAACCAAGAGCAGAAGAGGTATTACACGTATTTCCTTACCTGCGTTCCTGGCTCTTCGCTGACTTAGAAAAGAAATGAAGCCTTACAGAACTATTACATTGTCCATTCTTTCACTTGTACTGCACATAGAAAAACACTCTTTATTTTTGTCTGTGAGCAAAACTCCAACTAATCAACACATCAGAAGCATATCAATAGCCATATAATTCTAAGTACGAGAAATTAATTCAACTTTTTAAAGAAAAAAAAAAACCACAACAAAATACCACAAAACACTTCCCCATACATGTTGTAACCTGTGTGCATTAAATCCAACAATAATCCTTCCTTATTAACTTACTGTAAGACTGTTAGCTGCAAAGTTAGTCAACTTTGCAGACTGGTGTGACCTTGGTGTGATTTGCTGCAGCCTTTTAAAGGAAAGGGTGGAGGTTTTGTTTGATTTGGTTATCCGTTAATCAAAGCAGACCTGGTCTGATGACAGGAGTGGTCAGAACAAAATGGCCTCTCCACCCGCACCCCAAGAGAGACATGTTTTAGAGGACTGTAGAGGAACAGCTCTTCCTACAAATGCAGGTGCCCAACGTGAGCTGAGAGGAATAAAAATGCCTTTGCATTCGGCCATAGAAGCTCAACATGCTACAGATGTCCTTGTGCTGCCCAATAGAGCTTCACAACCTCTCTCCTCTCAGTTTGAAGGCAGGAGACTGAGAATCCAGTAAAATGACACATGCTCATAATTCATTATTGCTTTCCTTAGGAAACAGTAGCGAGAGACCAGGCCAAGGCAAAATACCTCTCTGTAAAAATGGGGCTCCCAGAGAAAACAAAAATCCAAATATATATGAGGCTCATTACAGCTCTTTGCCTTTTGCCCTCTGTGGCGAGCTCTGGGCACACATTGACCGTGGGGAAGTGCAGCCAGCGGACAGGAGCTGCTGAGAGTCCCTCAAGACTGTAGTGCCAGGGCAGGAATTAAAATGGAAAGTGGGAGAATACACTCATGCAGAACAGAAGCAACAATGAGAAACACAAACCAAATAGTTTGCCCTAAAAGAAAGAAAGTCTGGAATAAAACTCAAAGCCTCCCAAATACCTGGCGTGCATCCCACCCCAATGGCTGTGTTGAATCCCCTTATACTCCAGCAGACTGGAAGGAACATGTCAAAGTGACAGTCCTCAAAACATATTTCCCAATTTGTTGGGACCCTATGGCATATATATCCTTGAAAAAGAAAAACAATTCAGAGCTTCCTGCATAGCTTCATTTTCCAGTCGCCTTTTTAGTTGTTTTGTTTTGGTTTGGTTTCTTTTGTTTATTATTATTATTTTGGCCAAGGAATTGTTGTTACAGAACTTGGGGACACAATTAGCAAACTGATGTTCTGCCAGATCCTTATTACATTGTGTAATCTTGTCATAAGAAATCAAAATAGTCATCACTCTGGCTCCATGGTTGCTGCTGAGTGGGATTTGTAAAGCTATGTGAAAAATATTGGCTTCTGCCTTTCAGAGAGCATCTCCTAACACTCAGCACTTCCAGCTCACTGAGGGCAGCCCCTCCAGCCGCAGTGGGACCCCAAACAGGAGATGCTCGGCTTCTCCCAGGCTTAAAGAAACAAACCACAACAGTGAGCAGCAAGTCAGTGTTTAGAGCTCTATAATGCAGATAGCAAAAAGTTTCTAGCTGAGAAACTACTTTTACACTTTCTCTTAACAGGAAAACAAGAAGTTACGAAAAAAGCTTTTAAATTGTAGGATGATTACAAGGAAAGGGTGCTTTGCACAGTCCACAAACAGTCTGTGCCATTCACAATCAGACAGTAAGCTGGCAGACGGGCACCACAGCTTGCATCAACAGAAACGTCAGGTGGAACCCAGCAGTGGTAGACTTCATACAGGAGCCAGGGCCTGAAGACAGGCTGAGTATTGAATCTGTAGATTCATATGAACTTAGCTCTGTTGCCTGAAGCTGACGGGCCACAGCAACAGAGAGCTTGGGCTGTCCCACATTTTGGCAGAGCTGCATGCAACTGCTGCTGTGCCCCAGGAGGCTGTCAACTCATCTGCCAGCGGGTGACTGGTCGGGGGAGTGAAGGGTCTGGACCGGGATGATCAGAGGAATGAAGGGCCTGGACCAGGACAACAAGGCTGGCACTCATGTAACCAAAGTGACTAGAGAAAGGGGCTTTTCCCACATTTGGCAGCTTGCCTCAGGACACCGCCGGACAGCTCTCCATCTATATTCCTCAGTTCCTCACAGGTGTGGTCTATAAGATACCCTCAGAGCAATCTCACTCTCTTCTGCCCTGGCTGGAGATAAGCACTTGTATATGTGCATCCCCTAGTGCTGACACTCAGCCTTGTGGTCACTTTTTGTCCTCACAGTCAGCTACTCACAAGATTTCCTCATGACCTTTTAAAAGTACAACACATCAAGTAAGTCTGCTTAGAGCAACACCTAGAAATTTAGTCAGCAATATGGCAGGTGATGGCTTGGGTGAACAAGGGTGACTTCTAGGTCTGATTTTCACACTGGAAAAGCATGAGCACTAAAAGATGCTCTTCCTCTTGACTGCAGTCCTGCAGGCTTTCATGCCCATATGATGCCATGCCTTACCAGGTATCTGGTCTCAAGCTCTGGAGCAATGTTCCCCAAAGGCCAAAGCACTATCACTGGAATCAAACTGGGAGCAACCCAGAGAGACCAGTGTATAGACACGTGCCATTTTACAACACTCAGGCTTTGGGAGTATCTATGCACATATCCATGGCCTGAATTTCATTATTTCTACAAGAAATCTTTCTCCAGCAAAACAAACATAACATCCCTTCATCTCTGCTGCAATGCATTTATGAAAGATCATTTTTCAAAGAATGGGGAAATGTTATCTCAAAGGGAGTGGAGAAATCCAATGAGTATTCTGCCTGAGATTGTAGCGTTTCTGGCTGGACTTCACAAGGTCATGTCTCATCTATTTCATCCTGTATCTAATTCCTCCTACTCAGAAAAACCTTATTATCCTCCCAAGCCAACCTCTAACCCTTGTCTGAGAGCAGCCTGTCTTCTGACCCTGGAGCTCTGCTCAAGGGAGAAACTCTACAACTGTCAATGGGAAAGAGCAGAAGGAAGGGGCAAACATCATAACACTTTCTGGGAGGTAAGCGAAACAGAAGTAAAACAGCTTTTCAATTTAAGTGACATCCCCTGGTGCTTTCCACATCCCCTAGGTGCAGAGACAGGAAAAAACATTTGTCCTGTCCCATAAAATTCACAACTGTGGACTGTTACCACCTAGCTCCAGTTCTTTGGATGTTGAATAGCGAGAGCTTACTGAACAGCAGCCCTCTTGTCACACAGATCTTGAAGACGTGGCTTCAGCTGCCTGCTCTCTGAAACAGTCTGGAGTTTTAAGAGCATAAACAGATACTATTTACTAGACACTTTTTTTTCCCAAAAAAAATATTCCTGAAAACAAAGTACAAGAGAAATCTTTCATCCTTACATAGCAGATTAAAATTTACTATCAGGCTGGACTGAGAGGAAAATACACTTTGCACTTAATTCAATAATTCAGTGAGGTATTTTTCATCCTCTTTAAACTTTTATCACACTGTGTGCCCCCCCTGAGAAATGATAATGAAACAGAAAAATATAGGCACCTTTAAGCCCAAGAAGCCATCTGAATGGCTTTAATACTGAGCTGTTTTGCCATACCCTCTGGCAATAAGGAAAATGAACCATAAAATATCTTATTTACCCTATCTGTCACCAGGCTGTCAGGGGTGGCACTGCCCCGGGCATGGCAGGGTGGTGTTGGGCAGCCTTGCCTGCAGCTGGGTGCCCATCGCTTGTCTTCTGCTTCACGCCTTGTCTGAAGGAGGTGTGGGACCAAAGTGGAGAGAGAAAGGCTTTGAGAAGAGGGGTTGTATCAGTACAGAGGATGCTGCAGCCTGTGGAGAAAAACAATTTGTGCTCAAGGGTTGTGTTAGTGGATTCAGGTTTTAGGCTGCAGGATTTTCAAGCACTGAGTTGCAGCTGCCCTCTCAGGCTGCTTTGTCAAACGAAGAGTCAGGCATCCCCTCTTGGCTTTAATTAAAAAGATGAAAGTATTTGGTGTATCAGAAGCAGCCCAGGACTCAGGACTTCACTGTGGTATGGGTTGGCACAAGGTCCCTCCAGGGCACTCCATGGTAATGGGTGGGCTGGAGCCAAGGAGGGAAACTCCAGCGCAGCACCTTCCTTCCATTTCCATGCTTTCAGGATACTGTTTTCTCACTTCATCCCACAGATCACCTGGAAATCAAGTTAAGACTTTTCACCTTTGGAGGCCACATTGTATTTCATCCCCATTAATACCCAGCCTGCTGCTCTGACAGACTGAAACACGACTACGGGACTACCCAAGCACAACTACAGCAGAGGCGTACTCCAGCAGAGCAGCAAGAGCACCCCTTCTTCCAGGGGATGAAATGCTTGAAAGTGGGTTTTATCTACCACACAGTGGAAAAACAAAACTCTGGGGAAACTAAATCCCAGTCTCCATGGTTGTAAGGCACCTTAAGAGCAGAGGAGAGGATAAGGAACCAACCAGAAACATTGCATACAGGCATCCAGTCAACGCTCATCCTCTTCACCTCCTCATGAAGGTGGGGCTGGATGGAAAGTCAACCACCCTTTACACAATACCATGCTCACCAAACCAGCCAACAAGGAAGGAGAAAGCAGCATCTGGAAGAAGACAGTCTGAGGTGGTCTGTCATGGAAGAGAGTAACACACCCTCAAGTGAATGAGCCCCAGGATCCCTCCTGCAGGGAGCCTGCAGCAGCCACCTCTGCAAGGCTGATGGCGAAGGAAGGAGGTCATAAAGCTGGTAATTTGGGTACACCTCTGGAAGAAGGATGCATGAGCTGGGCTGCTTGACCCACACCTTATATTAGTCCTGGCGAATGTGACTGTACCTTATAACATTTTTCAGAATAAATAAAAGCTAGAGGAATTTGCCTCTAAAGCACACCTGCAATGTGAAACAAGTGATTAACTATTTTGTTTCTTGATTAACGCTTCACAAGTACTAATGAGATTGCATCATTAGTGACCAGTAAAACATCATTATTTTTATAGAAAATCAGTTGAAATGTTTGTCAAAACTTTGATGGAAATCACCTTTTCCACAATTTTCATAGAAAATACCTCCTTGCCCCTATTTTTTTTTAAATGTGGAAGCTTACATTTATGATGACTGACATTTTTTAAAAAAGAAGGCTTTTTTGCTTTTTTCCTCCTCAAGATATAGTAAAAATTTTCACTTGAAAAATGCTTGAAATTGATTTCAAAAATATAGACATATTTTTCCATTGCCTTGTGATTTTTTTTACAACACTTTTCTCTGCTAAATAGATCTGATTTGTGGTGACCCATGATCCCTGCTCCCAGGCCAGGCAGTCTGCAAGGCTGCTTTTCCCTCCTGTGGGCAGAAACCTGCACACATCTCCCTAGGGAGAACAGCATTCCCTGTTCATGGTGTCCCTTTCTAGCACCTTGGAGGAGTCCCACAATCTCTGCATGGGCCCCCTGGACTAATCTGTAATTTATATCATTTCTAATTTAATTTATTATTATATTAAGTTCTAATAAAGGCATACTTTCTAGTGCATAGTTTATGTATTTTCTGATTCCTATAAGCACACAACTTACTGGGGTAGATTCCTCTGTGGAGTTATAGAGGGGCTTGAGTCCCAGCGAATAATAGAAGTTACAAAACGCAGTTGTGTGCCATTTAATACTGAGGAGAAGCTGTGAAGGGCAAGTTTCTCCCATGCAATCCAAAGGACGTTTGTGACTTCTACCATCACTGAAGTGGTTTTTGCTCCATCAAGGCTTTTAAGGACCACCCAGAGTACCACAGGAGCCCCCAGCCTGCAGAGGGCCAAATGCAGGAGAGGGGTTTTTGACCCCACGCTCTCGTTCTGCTTCACCAGCCCAGCGTTGAGGACCTGGCCCATGGTTCATGGCTGGACCATGGGCATCACTGCACATGAGATGGCACCATCACTTTGTTCTGCACTGGTCTTGTATCATGCGTCAATGTGAGACCGTGTTCTCCCTGTTTGCAGCCACCTTCTAAATTACTCCCAGTCAATGCTTACGTCATCGAGTGAATTAACCCTTTCTCCATATACCCACCGACACTGGAACACTGGAGTGGAGGTCTTAGACAGCAAACAGGGTTGGAGATTCAGGATCCATGAAATATCACCCAGCAAGTCATGCTGGAAGCTGTGTCTGTGTTTAGTTCTTTTACAAAAAGATGAGGTTATTTCTGGAATGCTAGCAAAGAGGAGGGACTGCAGAGCTGTGAGGCATTTGTACCCCATGGTTTAGCAGGTGTGCTAGACAGAAGATAGGAGAAAATACCTGTCACTTCATGTAATAAATAACTCTGCAGCTGTACCAGTGTTCGATGCAGATAGCAGCAGTGCAAGTACCTGTGAGCATACCTACAGTTCAGGAGACAGAGGCCTGTGCCACAGCTGATTTCTCTGATATTTGCCAAGGCAAACACTCCCCATCTGCAAAGAGGGAGCCCAGGTGTGCATCACCTGCTTTGGAAACTCCCATGGAACCAGCTCCAAAAGCTGACCTAAATCATGGAAAGTACACAGGAAAAAGGCTCTGTTCGAGGCCACTGGATATAAACTTTGCAACTGTGGGAGACATCTGCTCTACTGAGCTTTCTTGCATCGTGAAGGGAGGTCTAGTGATGAGCATACATAATGCGAACACTAGAAATTGAAATTTTCCTTTACAGGTTCCACAGACTGATTTCAATTTACTTCCAGCCAGTTTTCTGGTAGGTCTCAACCTCCTGAAAGAGATAACATTGTGCTGAAAATGCTGAAGGTAGGAAGATAAGATCCTGCCTGATAGAAAAAAAGGATAGAAAAAGCTTCAAAAGGAATAATGTGAAACTGTAAGTATTCGCTATCAAAAAAGTTTGATAATCATCAATCAAAGCACCTTGTAATCACCTTGTTTGATTAAACCAGCACCTGAAGACCACCTTAGAGGGAAGAGATGAGGGGAATTGGGTACATCCCTAACCACCACTCCCTTCCCAGTGCTTCCAGTTCCTGCTCACACTCACTGCCTCTGCGCAAAAAGAGATGATGCTCTGACTCCGTTGTTTTCTCTGGGTCCTTTTAGAGTCCCAGGACAATTTCACTGTCTCAGCAGAATCTAAATTATCACAGTCAACCTTGTCCTTTACCAGACTGGGATCAGTGGCAGATGCATCCCACTGCCTCTGTGGATGCAGTGCTGTGGCACTCACTTTCCTGCAACACAGACTTAGTGATCTTTCACATAAACGAACCTCAGCCACTGTTGTGATGAGCTTGAGGGTTTGAAAGTGGTGTAATTTTAGAAGTATATACATGTTTTATATGCTTATATATATATTACTTAAATGTATTTAAAAGATACCAGATCTGGATATAATGATGGCACCAACTTCTCCTTTTGTTCTTTCATTTGCCTGTGTAGACATAAATCCCAGCATGTGCTGGGGAAACCTAAAGGCTTTCGGGAGTTTGTGCTAGAGGAGATTAGCACTATGAGGATTTACCACTGCAAATCCAGCATGCAAGTCTTTGTCCATCAGCTCAGGCTCAGAGTAATTTCTGTACCATGGCTGGCAGGGGATGAGGGCAGAAGAGACTTTTTTTGGCTTTACTGTCATTGTTGAGGGTCAACATGGTTGTGCTGGGTTCCTGCAGCAACAGGGGGCTGTGGCACTTGGCCGCCTACAGCTATTCTGCAGACTCGTGGCTGTGGGGTTTCAGCAGTGAAGTTCAACCCAAGAGAGAGGCACGGGCCAACGACAGTTTGTCGTTTACCAGAGTCCTTTTGGAGATGCTGTGTCCCCAGCCCGCTGCATTTATGAGAAGGGAGCCACGGAGCCCAGCACAGGAGCGACCACCCTACTGGAAACCGCACCACTCGCTGCTGGAAATGGACCCTGTAGATGGGTTTGAGAGCAGAAATATTCTCCATGTCTCTGTGTGTGTGTGTGTGTCTTCCTGGCTGCATTGGTCTTTCTGTCTGATAAAGAATGACAAAAGATACAAGAGGGGCATATCTCACCTTATTTAGGGAAGTTTATGTAGCATGTTAATGCTAAGGACAGAAATCAACAAAGCCTAAAAAGGAAAAAGGATTTTCTTCACTGCCACGTACATTTTTCACATCATAAAGCCCTGTGCTACATCAAAGCACAGTCCTGCAAGCACTGATACGTATGAATGGCATTATACTCCCAAACAGGCTTTCTGAGTGACTTTAATTTAAAGCAATTAAGATATGGAATTGCACAGTCGTTACCAACGTTCTGGCAGCTTTACTCCAGGCAAACTTCACCACTAGGGAGCACCAACAGCCAGAGATTTTTAGCGCTTTTCGGTACTGAAAGCAAACTACAAATAGAAAATAGAGAATGCATTTAACACTGACATAATAAATATTTTAAATTGCGATTTTTTAAAAACTGCCCACTGAGTAACTAGATGATCTGGAGTAATGGGGCAAGAGATTTTAATTTATTTGATCAGTAGGCAAGGTCTGTAAATTGATACCAATCAAGAGCTCTGCTGATTCATCTCTGCAACTTGTGGATATTTTTTTCGAGTTTCTGTATGATTGGTAACTTCATCATGATAAAAAAGGACCGGGCACTGAAGGAATCTTTCTCCACCAGATATGAACCTTCTAGTTCAAATCCAACATACATTACAGAGCCAAGAGAAAAAAAAAACAAACGGTTTGTGTTTTTTTTTCTGTGGCAAATCAGGATCAGAGGTTCTTCGTGATGTTTGGCAGAGACTCAGGAGGCAGACAGAAAATTCAGAGCTGTAGCACAGATCCCGGTCCACACAACAGAACTGACTGACTGGACATTGATGCTAACAGCTCACTCTGTACACCTTCAGTTCCTCTTCCTCTTGCCAGAAGCACAACTGCATGTCCTCCTTACCCTCTCTTTCTTTCTGAGTTGGACACAAACCATCAGCACTGCTGTCATGTCTGTGCAGAGCAGGGTGACATTAAGGATGGTGTCAGACTGCACTGTGAAATTCTCTGGCCATTCTGGCCTTAGCTGCACACCCCATCATCCAGGTTCCACAGGGACGTTCAGAAGCCTCAGGACATCAAAATGAAGTCAAGCCTCAAGTCAACACAGCCTTGACTCCTGAATGGCTTTGTGGATACAGGGCAACACTTATAATAAACTGATTGTTAATGTAAGTTAACTGATTGTAATTAACTGATTAACTAATTGTAATTAACTAATTGTAATTAACTGACTGTTAACAGAGCTGGTGAGGGGGCTGGAGCACAAGTCTTATAAGGAGAGGCTGAGGGAGCTGGCATTGTTCAGTCTGGGGAAGAGGAGACTGAGGGGAGACTTCATTGCTCTCTACAACTACCTGAAAGGAGGCTGTAGAGAGGTGGGGGTTGGTCTCTTCTCCCAGGTCACAGATGATAGGACAAGGGGTGATGGCTTCAAGTTGCACCAGAGGAGGTTCAGGTTAGATATTGGGAAATATTTCTGTACTGAAAGGGTTATCAGACATTAGAATGGGTTGCCTGGGGAGGTTGTTGAGGCACCATCCCTGGAGGTATTCAAGAGATGAGTTGACACGGTGCTCGGGGATATGGATTAGTGTTGGTTGGGTGTGGTGTGGGATTTGTGTGGGTTTTGTGGTTTGTTTTTTTGTTTGTTTGTTTTTGTTTGTGGCATTTTTATTGTTTTGGGTTTTTTTTTTTGGGGGGGGGGGGGGGTTGGTTTTGGTGGTTTCTTTTTGTTTGTTTTTGTTTTTCATTGGTTAGACAAGATGATCTTAAAAAGTCCCTTCCAACCTAGGTGATTCTGTGATTCTGTAAGATTTCACAACTCATTTTCTGCTTCTAACAATAGAAGATTGGCCTTGATTATTCAGTGACTCAGGAGACGTGCGCATTGCAGCTCTTCCCAGTCTTCATCTTCCCCATCAATCAGGGCGTGCTCTCATGCCAGTGTCAGTTTGGAGAGCAGCCCTCCCACACCTCACACCAGTTCCCACAAGACACAGGAGGATTGACTGGAGGCCAGTCTACAGCCACTGCTCACAGGGGATCTCCTCAGTTGGCTGGAGCCAGGACTGCAAGGGAATTCTCCAGGCAAACATGCCAGTGCTGCAGCTGTCAACAGGCACAACACGCAGAGCTCTACGCACAGCTCTGGTCCAGTGGGTGAGGGCACACTGAGCACTCTTAAGAGCACCCTTTTGGTCATTGTATGGAAACTAAACTGCATTAATCTAGCCTGCCATGCTATCCCCATTCCAGTTGGATTAAGGCATGTTATTTCTTGCTCTTCCCGATAATCATATCACTGTAGTGAATGAGCTCTGGACATCAAGAGAAGGTGTAATTGGATTCAGTGGGAAAGCTTCTGCTCACTTGTGCATTGCAATGACATTTAAAGTGACCTTCCTGAACTTGCATAGAGGGATGGCTTTTGTGCCTCAGTGCTGCTGGGCCAGCCAGGGATGCTGATCCCCATCTGGGGACTCCTTGGCTTGCAGGGGCACTGTGTATTTGAGGGTGATGGGGATGGGAGCAGAATCACAGAATCTTAGTGGTTGGAAGGGACCTTTGAGATCATCGAGTCCAACCACATTAAAAAAAAAAACAAAACAAAAAAAAAAACCCCACACACAACACAACAACAAGTGGGGCAGCTGAGATGAAACTGAACTGAGAGCAACAAGTAAATACCGGAGTTATGCTTGATAAGCTCTGCAAAAGCGGATGGGAGGAACCATACAGAGGGTGAAAGTCTTGAGGGTATTGTCTGGGCTGCAGGGTACAGTACAGAAATAACGCCCTATGCAGGAAGAAGCTGCTTCCCCTTTAGTACCACAACAACTATCCGAAATATCTTATCTTAGAGACTCTGTTTCTTTATAGTCATAGCACCCACCTAAAAGCTGGCTCACCAAAATGGCCTGCAAGACATACCCTCAGTGGAGCAGGTGAAATTTGGTGGGGGGCAGAGATGTGTGAACAACCTGAGCTGTGAGGGGTCTCAAGGTCTCTGCTGTGACTCTGTCGTGCTTTGACCTGTGATATTTTTGTGCCCAAATGCCTGGCTCTTGTCAGCTGAGGTGCAAATGCTCAACATCAGTGCTCATGAAAACTGTCAGTCTGGAAAGCTTTTCCTCTGGCTGGTACATACACAACATACATACATGGCAGGGTAACGTGGAATACTAAGGAGCTGAAGATCAGCCTCAGCTTTGCAGAGCCCCATGGTGCCTGATGAGATTGCTTGTCCTGTAAGGTCCCAAAGACAGCAAACCCAGCTACAGTAAACCAGGGAGTGAACTACAAGGTGCTCGTGCAGGTAGTTGTACCTCTGCTTATTCGAGCTCATGCCCTGAAATATCTAACACACCTGCTTGTAGTGAAGCTGAACATCAGCATCTGCCAGCAGCCAGCCTTCTCCAGAGGAAGCACTAGATGATCCTACTGTGTCTTTTCCAAGGACAAAGATTCCCTTTGCCTGCGACCATCCCTGTGGGAAGCAGAGAGATGGGCTCAGCACTCCCTGCCAAAGCCTTTGACGTGCCCAGGCCACCCTGTGACCCCATCCGAGCAGCAGGAGCTGGCCCTGGAGACAGGCAGTGCTCAGGGGGACAAGCTGCAGCAGCACAGTGGTGTTTGCCCAGGTTCCAACACTGATGAACCTGCACTTTGGGAAAAGTGTAAGAGAACATGAAGCAGCCCTGACCTGGTGGTGATGAACTCGGTCATGACTGCATTGCTATAAAACTGTTTCAACACCATTCAGCTCAGCTGAGATATTTTTGTTTCATGCTAGTGTGAGTGGGAAATGTTCAAGTTACTTAAATGTGTGTGCAGTGATTGACAGGCTCACGAGGCGATCTGAAGATATCCCACTATGTACCTAAAACAGCTTTTAAAACTGAGCTTACAGTAGTCAATCCTTCTTTAGAGACTTAATGAGTTTAATGATCATCCCAGTAGGCCAGCGCTCACTTCGCAAAAACAAACCTAGAGGACAGAGAGTGAATTCAGGTAAGTTTCAGTCCCTTAAGCCAGCCCCACTGAAGACAAAAGATGATTTAAGGTGTGCCTGTTCTGCATATAAACAGGAGACCTGAGGCACTTCTGTAACTACCCTGTGACTTCCTCTGGAAGCAGTGGCTATTTTCATACCACAGCTCAATAAAGGAAATGTGAGAGGCATCTGTGCTTTGTTTATAGCTCCATTAGCCTTTCTTGAACTGTAAATTACTTGGCAGCAGCTGAGACAAAAGGGAAAGACAGGGCTGGATGCCAAAGGAAAAGTTTGAAGTTCACAGCTAATTCAAGTCTTTCAGATTTTACTGCTTAAAGTTATAGTTCCTTTGAATTATAAAACTCCATAATTATAAAACTCATAAGTGGAAATGGACACATTTACTACATGTTTAATTGTAGAACAGACTACTGTAAAATATGGTTTTTATATGTAAGTGCTTTATAACATTTCAACTATGACCATTTTTCATGGCAGTCTTCACTCTTGTTTCTTATTCTTCATCAGGCACTGAATATAAAAGAGAATAGACAAATTGGGGTCTGACTAGTATACTTGAAATTTTCAGTGAGGGGAGTTAGGAACAATAAATTGTACTTTTCTCTCATTTCCAGCCCCCTGGTTTAACCACAATGGCAACACTAGGAGAACATAAAGGCGCAGTCTGCAAGGGCCAGCAGCAGGAAGCATACTGCTGTAATGGCATCTGGAGCATTATCAGTACCACAGTTGTGAGTAATTGCATTAATTGCCTTTAATTACACTCTATGACCCGAAACGGGCTGCTTCCAAGAAACACGACACACAAGCAATCACGATGGGCTTAGAAAGTGACTTGAACAAGTGCATGGTTAGATCTTTCTATGCAGAGCCACAGCTGGAATGACAGGCGTGTTCAGGCATATTTGTGTGCTTGTTTTACGGGTCATCTGCAACAGAAGTAGAGGATCAAGCAGCAGGTCCTTCACATAGGAAACTCTAGAAAAAGAGCAAATCAGGAAATGTGCTTTGCTTTCCTTTCCCTGGAAATAAACATCACCTCTATCTTATGAAATTAGTGTCCCTACCCCTACAGAAATACTTCAAGAGAGCAGGTTACACCACAGTTCCTGCTGGATGGTAACTATGAGTTACAAACTACCACAGTTTTCCACAAATCCTGAAAGGAATTTTGTCTGAAATGCAGCTCTATCCCCTTTTCATTGACAGTTCTGCAAACATGAATAAACATTTACAAGTATGTATTTTTGTGGTGAGGCATTTCTGTCCAATGCTTGACAAAATTTACTCATGAAATCCAACACTCAAGGGAGGGGTTGCATTAGAAAGGCATTTTCTCCACCCAAACCTTGACATGGACCTAAACTCTTGGTTTAGCATCCCAGCAGCAGAGTCAGGGGCTGCAGTTGTGGATTTACCTAACGATGCTTTGCAGGTCACATGTGTCTCCACGGCAGGCAGGCAGGCTCCTGAGATGTCTCTGCCAATGGAGCTGAGATGGCTGTTTCTCTGTCACCCCCTGTGTCCTACAGTGGGATGGAGTTGGTGGTGTTGCCATGCCATCTTTACATCGCTCACCTGCAATTATGGGAGCTGCGCTCTTCTCCATGACTCAGAATGTTTTATTCACGATCCATTTATGGTAAGACAAAGCACAGGGGACTCTGATGATGCTGAAACTCCTTTGCATGTTAATGGCTGGGCTTTTAGCTGTGGGTCTCTAATTTTTATGCCTTATGCTGATATTTGTGTGTCTGAAGGAGAGTTGCCTTGCCAAACTTGGGGCATGTGCATTTACCTGCATGTGACCTGCACGCAGAGCGCAGCTGGTGCTGCAAATTCAGCGTGCCTGCTTCTGTAGCCAAGGATAACTGTGTGTGCATGGCTTCTGTGTGAGGAAAAATGACATGCTACGTCGTCTGGCTCAGGCAGTCATTCTGCCAGCCTTCTCACCCTTCCCACTGATCTCCTTCAGAGAGTACGGTGAGACCTCCAGGTTGACCCAACTCCCCGCTTGGCCACATCTGGAAGCCTTCATCTCCTGAGCTGCACTGCAAATGCTTGCATATCTAGGAAAACAAAGGAGGGGGTCTCCTTTATATGTACATGATCTACTTGTACTGCTAAGTTCTCTGTAGCAGACATGGGTGGGAATGCACACAGCTAGACTGACGAAGAAGGAAAACTGACTCCTTGCTCCCAACTGCAGATGTCCATGCAGTCACAGGCTGTCCCTTCCCATGCCCAAGGTGTCACTAGTTCTGCAGTGATTCATTTTTGAGTTTATGATCTTCAGCCTTACCTGTATTACCACATTTTTGAGGCATTCAGGAGGTGGATCCAGGAGATCAAGTTATGATTTTGTTGTGGTCAGCCTGCCTGTCACACACGTCCTGGTTTTACTTCTTTTTTTTTTTCTTTGAATTGTCTTAAAAATATACCGTAGAAAGCATATGTGCATACTTACCTGTCAAGGAACCTGATGGCTACATGCAACCATCAACAAATACAACAACCAACTGACAGCTCTATCAGGGTCCATATAATTCTTCTGACCTCCTGCTTGCAGGCAAATAAAAGAACTTCAAATTCCCTAAGACACCATTTACAAGTAACTGAGATGTTAGCTTTCCAATAGGTTTTAAGAACAACAACATCACTCTGGAAACCAGCAGTGAGTCTCTGACTCCTTCAACTGTCCTTGAAAATCCCAGCCTAAGGTCTTGCCTGTGTTCTCGTTGAAGTAATTAAATTAATGAAATTCAAGATAGGGCAGCAGAGGGTAGCGTAGTCCAGACAACCAAACACAAGGTTAAGAACTAGAAATTACAACACCCAGTCCCATGCCTTCTTTTCCATGGATTATGCCAAGACACTTACTTTTCTTGCTCTTTTCCTCATCTATTTTTAGACTCAGGAGTTTATTCACCTATTTTAAAAAAGATGATTTTCACCTCTAAATCCACTCTACGATCTTCACATCATTAATTTTCTTGGATAAAGACATCACTGACAAGCAGCTCTGCTTCTCGCCAGACGTTGCAGCAGAGCTCAGTGCAGCCTGGACTTCTCCTCTCTGCCCCCTGCCAGCTGCAGGGACTCACACCCGAGAGAGAAGCCGATGTTGGGCAGAGGGGAGGAACGCACCACAGGGGGTTCTGTTCTGTACTGGTGAACCCTGAGGGTACAGGAAAGAGGCACCTGATGGAGCAAGCTGGTGAAGATGCAAGCCCACACTGCCCTCTGGAATTGAACCCCACAGGAATGAGGTCTCATGACTAAAGCACCACGCTTGGGCCCCTGGAGTGGCAGCAGTGCTAACTGCAGGTATTTTGAAACTCGTTTTCCCACCCACACTTTCTCCACTCAATCCTCCTATTCTCAGTGCCTGGGTACAAACAGCCCTGGTTCCTAGCTTCTGTGTATGTTCCCAGTATACAACCATCTTTGTCCAGTTTACAGTGCAGCAATGACCTGCTGCCACTGTCCTCTGCTACTCCTGTTCTCTCCATCCATCCATCCATCCATCCATCCATCCATCCATCCATCCACTTAACCACCCAGTTTGCACAGAGGGCTGGCAGCGCTCTAGGCTGTCCTGGTCATGGTTTCTCCTCCACAGGCTGCTCCAGACTGCCATTGTATCCCTCTCTGCTGAGGCATCACAAGCTGCTTCACAGCCAACTGGAGGAGTATGTAGGCCTTCTGGCGACTATGGAAGGGATATTCCAACATCACCATTTTGGCTGTACAATTTCCCCTTTCAATGTTTGAATTCAGTCTTGCTGAAAAAACCTGGAATGAGTTGAACACGTAGTGCAGCATCAGCATACTGCAATCACCAGACCCACTGGACGCGAACACTTGCTTAAGTGCACCTTTGCCCTGTAAAGATATTCATAATGAGAGTTTTTTTAGCACTTCTAATGACTGTGGCACTTCTGAAGAAAGCTGACTGTACCACTGCACCAAGGCAACCTGTAGAAACAAATTAAGCAACATATATCAGAGATTTGCCTTCCTTTTGATCCTATTCACCCCAGCCAAGAAGGTCAGGCAAAATACCTTTCATTTCGTTAAGGGCAATTTAAGTCACTAACGTCCAGCTGACATTAATTCAGCTCTGCAGAGGTGAGAAAATGGCCAGTGACCTGAATGTTTTAAGCTGCAGAGAAACAGCATCATGCAGTTACAATGCTACCGCCACAGTTAGCTCCATCTCCTGGGGTAAACAGGTTATTTCTTCTGACACAAATTAGAAAAGGTCAAACTTAAAAGCAAGGTCATAAGCAGAACATTGAGAAGAATGGTAAAAGACTCTTCATTTTGAAATTCTTTTGATATTTTGTGATCACAGTGGCTGGAGCTTTTTTAATTAAAAAAAAAAAAAAAGGGCAAGTCAGGGGAGAAGTTTCTCTTAGACCAAACGTCAGAGAGACTGAAGGAGTGTTAACAGAAGGTGAGCATGCAGACTGGGGATTAGTACGGTGACAGGAGCTGGAGGCTTGGAGAAGAAGGTGATAAAGAGGACCACAACCAAGCCTGTGAAGTAATTTTAATTGTTTTTGAACAAGATACCAAAATCAAAATTAGGGGTTTGGTATCATCACAGTAACCCAGCTTCATTTTTCTTATGAATGAGTGAGGTGAGATCCAACTTCACTGACAGGAATTTGGTTTTATTGTTTTGATGATTGTAAAGGTCTTGAGGAAGGACTAGAACAGTTGAAGAAAAGAAGGATACATTTCCTTAAAAAAAAAAAATAATTACCCGGGATGTGTGCTATCTAATTAGACACGATCCTGATGATATTTCATAGCAGCTGTGCATAAAGATTTCCCGTTTCTAGAGTCCTCACAATCTGACTAAAATGAAAGATGGCGTGATCCAGAGGCCATTTTTAGGGTTACTAAATTAAATAAAGCAAAACAGTACTGAAACTATACACAGTGGATTTGAAGGACATATTCAGCTGCAGCTGAAGCAAGAGAACAGTTCTGTACAACAGGGAGCTTGTGTGAACGCTCTCCCAAAAGAAATCATGACTTATTTAATACAAATATTGCCTCATGTATATGTGCATGCCTATGTGTTTATTATAGCCAGGCTTACTGTTTTTTGCCTAACACATGGCAATAATACTGAAGAGGTGCTTCTAAAATATTGATTTAATTTTTTAAACATCACTTGAAGCCTAATTGCACTACCCACTTGAGAATTTACAAACATGAGATCTTTTCAAAGTCCTCAGGGATAACCACAAAAACTGGATCTGTCCTAATTAATTCACAGCAAAACGTTGCTATCTGCCTTCAGGTTGGGTGATCTGCAGCTGCACCATCACCCCTTGCAGAAGGAGGCACTGCCATTTAATGCCTTGGTATTCACTGCTAAGTTCAGGGCTAACACATGCTGAGACTGAACGGATCAGAGTTGCAGTAAGAACTACTGTGGTCTTATAATTCATGGCAATATAACACATTTTATACCACAACAGCACTGAATGAAGCAGCAGAGGCTAAGGAAGCCAGTCGGGCCACCCTGAATGGTGGCTGGCACTGGGAATCACATACTGAGCACTCGCAGAGCAACAGTTACGTCCTTCAGGACAAAATGAGCACATCTTGCATTAAACATGTTTGGCTCCTTAATGTAGGATTTTTCAGGTTGCTAAGCCACTCTAAAGCACTCGTCTTGATTTCAGTCTTGAATTGCCTGAACTACCACACAAATACATCTGAAAGTTCGGCTGGTGGCACTAAGGTAAATAGTCCCCCACAGCCTCACAGCTGCCCACATTGAACATTTATTGTTTGTTTTCCAACACCCCTTTTTCTCCTGGTTTGTCCCATGAACAACACTGTTAAAGGAATTAACATTGACTGGTGCAACCTAGACCTTCTAATTCCCATCAAACTTTAGTGTATTTAAGTTTCACAAGCACACTTCCAGACAGGGAGGAAATTGGGAAGCCGGGGGGGGGACACTGTCCTGAAAATGAATGTTTACCTGTCCCCCTCCCTGCCAAAAAAAAAAAAAAAACATGTTAAACTTTTGGGTTTGAAAACAGAAGGACCAGTAGAGGTGTCGGGAAAACCCTTAGTTCTCAATTAGCGACTACAAAAATTTATGTAAAACCCCCAACACCAGTGCAACATTCTTTGCATGGGACTTGCAGGTCAGCCTGAGTGGCAGCATTTTGAATGCCTGGTGATCCTAAAACTCTTTAAAGAGCCCAAAACTAGATATGAAAGGGGAAAGGAATAAAACCTTGCTTGCTAGAGACAAGCCTGGGGAGAAGCACACCAATGTTTGAGGGACAGTCTGCTAGTGAGGCCCTTTGGTCTGCCATCTCAGAGGAGGTAGAGAGTGAAGATCCATGTGGAAGGAAAGATGCAAGGGTTATTGATGTATTAGAAGCCACAGATGTGCCTGAGAATGGTCAGGTAGGGCTTAGGGCTTCTCCTCCAAAAAAGGTGCCAGGATCAATAGCCCAGCTGAAGTGTCTGTACACCAATGCACACATCATGGGCAGCAAACAGGAGAATTTGGAAGTTGCCATGCAACTTGAAGTTTATGATATAGCTGCAGTCATGGAAACATGGTGGGATGACACACAACCGGAGTGCTGCAATGCATGGCTATAAGCTCTTCAGAAGGGATAGGGAAGGAAGGACAGGCAGTGGCGTAGCCCTATATGTTAGGGAGAATTTTGACTCTCTAGAGCTTTATGATGGTGATGAAAGGGTCTAAGGTTGGGGAAGGCCAACAAGGCAGCTGTCATGGTGGGAATGTTACAGACCAGGATGAAGAGGCAGAAGAAAGCAGCTGGGAGAAAGCTCACAATTGCTAGCCCTTGTTCTTGTGGGGGATTTCAACTTACCAGACACTTGCAGGAAATAAAATACAGTGGAGAAGAAACAGTCTTGGAGGTTCCTGAAGCGTATGGAAGATAGATAACTTCCTGACACAGCTGGTGACGGAGCCAACTAGGGAAGGCACCTTGCTGGACTTGTTGTGAATAGAAAAGGGCATGTGGGTGATGTGATGCCAAAGACCATCTTGGGCCCAGCAATCATGAAATGATGTCAGTTCTTGTAGAAGTAAGGAGGGGCATTAGCAGAACTGCCACCTTCCAGAGGGCAGACTTTGTCCTGTTAAGAAGCCTGGCTGACAGAGTCCTGTGGGAGGCAGTCCTGAAGGACAAAGGAATCCAGGAATGCTGGACCTTCTTCAAGAAGGAAATCAGAAAGGCGCAATAGCTGGCCATCTCTGCGTGCTAAATGATGAGCCAGTGGAGAATAAGACTGGCCTGGCCAAACACAGAGCTTTGGAGCTCAGGAAAAAAAAAAAAAGAAGATAATTTATGACCTTTGGAAGAAGGGGCAGGAGGACTACAAGGATGTCATGACATTATGCAGGGAGAAAATTAGAAGGGCCAAAACTGAACTAGAAATTAATCTGGCTACTGCTGTAGGAGACAATTAAAAGATGTTTCTATAAATACATTAGCAACAAAAAGAGAGCTACAAAGAACTCTATGTCACGAGGAGATGCGGGGAATAACATTATGACAAAGGCTGAGGAAAAGGCTGAGGTACTTAATGCCTTCTTTGCTCAATGTTTAACAGTAGGACCAGTTGTTCTGGGGGTACCAAGTCCCCCGAGCTGGAAGACAGGTAGGGAGCAGAATGAATTCTCATAATCCTAGAGGAAATGGTGAGTGACCTGCTGTACCACTTAGATACACACAAGTCTATGTGGCTTGGTGGGATCCACCCAAGTGCACTGGAGGAGCTGTAAAGGTACTCACCAAGCCACTTTCCATTATTTACCATCAGTCCTGGCTAACCAGGGATGTCCCACTGGAATGGAGATTGGCAAATGTCACATTCATCTACAAGGAGGGCCAGAATGAAGGTCTGGGAAGCTACATGCCTGTCTGTCTGACCTTGGTGCTGGGGAAAGTTATGGAACAGATCATCTTGAGTGCAGGACAACCAGGTGATCAGGCCCAGTCAGCATGGGTTTATGAAAGGCAGGTCCTGCTTGACTAACCTTATCTCCTTCTATGACAAGGTGACCCACTTATTGAATGAGAGAAAGGCTGTGGATGTTGTTTGCCTGGACTTCAGTAAAGCCTTTGACATCATTTCCCACAGCACTGTCCTGGAGAAACTGGCTGCTCATGGCTTGGATGGTCGTACTCCTTGCTGGACAGAAGACTAGCTGGAGGGCTGGGTCCAAAAAGTTGTGGTGGAAAAAGTATTCTGTCTGCCATCTGGACACACAGCTGCAATGCAGAGGCACCTGGATGTGTTATGGAGCCATGCTTATAACCTGACATGCCTGTGAACTGACAGGGAAGGTTTACCCATACAGGAGTGCCACTTGGAAGGCCAACTTTGAGATCTAGCAAAGAAATGGAAGAGCTGTCTTCACCTATCATAAAACACAGTTAATGGGATCCCAAGTGACACAGCTTAGATTTGTCAGTCAGAGAGACAAAGAAAATGCTGTTGTTCAAGAACAGCTTGAAGGTATAGAAACTGGCAGTAATCTTGTAGAATCCTTGGCAACATAATGTAGTGGAGGCTCCCCTTCCCAGCGATGGGAAGGCTGTTTCTGCTTCCCTGTGGGCAGCTGGACCCCAAGCCTCCCACCACCACAGTCCCCAGCTGCTTGCAAAATCCAGAGAGAAGTACCCATATCCAAGGCTTTAGACTTTTGCCAGGTGAATATAAAGTCCCAGCAATTTAGAGCACAAATATATCACCCTCATCTTGTAGAGGTATAAGTATCAGTCAAGGTCTGAAGTAGTGGAGCAAATAGACTGAGAGAAGGCAAAACAGAGCAAAACATGGACACATCCTCACACCAGAAATGCTCTAAAAGGCAAACAGAAGGCAATCCCATGTTGAAAGATGGCACCTGGCCCCCGAACAGCTGCACATATACAAATGTGTGTAACACAGACAGGGAGAATCAACATTGGTTTTTACTCAGAAAGGAAAAAGTGTTCTTTTGTCAGAAGGTCAATGTGTGCCGAACCACCTGCCACACAGGTGGTGAACCTGCTGTACAGCAATTAAAGAAAAGATGCATGAGAAACAACAAGAGACAAACGTGTTTTGTCTCCTCCTTTACTCTTCTAAAGCTATCCATCCCCTTTATAATCACAAAAATAGCGACAGAAAGGTCCTCAAACCATTTTGTTCCATCTTGTCCAATTATTAGGGCAGTATGGGCTTGAAGCAATATTCTACTTCCACATATCTGTTGGTATTTAAGTGCTCTATGCAACTTGAAAGAGCCTCAGGAGAAGAGAATGGAAGAGCTGCAGATCAGGTGGCAGATGAACCTGTTCCCGGGGAGCTGCCCAGGGCACCACCAAAATATTTGGCTAATATGATAGAGATTCACAATTTTATATTGAGAACTTTATATTTCAGGAAACAAACTTCAAAAAGGTAATAATCAAACCCAAACCCATAGGCAAGTTTGTAAAATGTAAGAATACCGGAAAATTCCTCTTTGTCCTCACAGAATCAAAGAATGATATGGGGTTGGAAGGGACCTCTGGAGATCATCTAGTCCAACCCCCTGCCAAAGCAGGTCCACCTAGAGCAGGTTGCACAGGAGCGTGTCCAGGTGGGTTTTGTGTGTCTCCAGAGAAGGAGACATGTCCTCTCTCCCCTTTAAGTGCATACTCATGGGCAAGTGCTCACACACACACATGTACAACACTTACAGGGCAGAATCACTGTTCCCTTTTTCTGAGAAGATACAAATATATAGAGTTACTGACAAGCCTTTGTAAACACAGTTTGGCTCAGCTCCTTTGCATGGCCTTTCAAAAAAAATTGACAAAGTGCTTGCAACTCGCTATTATAAATTCTCAAAACATCAAAATAGCACTCAGATCATTAATACTACAGTATTTACCACTCGCTTTGAAGTAAGATAGAGCTTGTGCAGACCTGTAAATAAACCCCATTTACAATTATTAACAAACTGTTTCTGAGCCTGCACTACGTCCCACAAGACAAGACCAAAAGTTATCACTGGTACTCTGCTCCCACAAAGGTTCCACCAAACCACTTCCTTCCACTCTCCCGATGGATGCAGCAAAGGCTGAAATAGGAGCTGCAGGACATTGGCATTAAAGGCCAACAGGTTAACCATATCAGGCCTTTGGCCAGATTTTTTCCACGATGCTCAAAAGAGAGGAAAAAAGAGCTCCTTGCAGCAGTAGCAGGCTGAGCATTCGGTTTGATATGAAAAGTGAAACATTCTGGTCCAATTCTCTATTCTTCTTCACAATGCCATGGGACTAAAATTTACCACAAAATTGTCAGCACAATTGTCTAAGCTATTTATTGAATTATTCTAGAAGGTCAAGAGCTTTTTCTGAATTTAGTAACATGTGTACAAGTTCTCACATCAGTTACTTGGTCCTTTAATCCACAATCTAATCTTAGCGGCACAAGGAGAATATCAGGGGAAAAGCTCCTCAGAGCTCCGCTCTGTTAAACGTTATGATTACCTGCAAATTAACACACTTTACACATATTTGTTAACTGCAGCCTCTGCACAAATGGCTCTTCCAATGCACAGAAACATCAGCCCTAAACGTTGAAAAGCAGCTTCATCATAAATTGTTGATCTACGTTTTCCTTTGTCAAGTCGTTTTAACAAGCTCTAATTTAGCACTTGGGCTTTATAAAAAAGAAAGAAAGCAGAGGGAAGATGACAAGCACTCAGGAGCAGCAGCAGCAGCCGTGGTTACTCGCTTCACCAGCAAACAGCCTTGCGTGGCTCCGGGAAGGATGGGGTTCCATTTGCTTTCATCTCCTCCTAGTTCTGGTTTTAAATTGCCAATTTGTCATCATCAGGCTAAATTGCAGCCACATTTTATAAAACCAGAACCATTTAGTTGAACCCTTAGAAAGCTGAGATCCTACCTGATGTGCATTCTTCTAGACATAGAGGTGAGGGAGCCCAGGGCACCAGCTCTTAATAAATTATTCCCGATAAAACTCAAAAAAGGCTAAATTTCCTGTATCTTGTACCCCGTAATGGCCGGCTGGGTGGTCCATGCTCCGCTTCTGCAGTAAATGCAAGAAGCATTAGTCCTCACTAAAAAAGCATGCGTTCTGCCAGCACTAGCTGGCGTCGTGCGACCCAGCAGCCCCCATCAATTTCCAGTAGCCTTGAGACGTACCAGCTCCGCTTGGCTGCGCTTCAAAGCGGAGGCAGATAATTGCCTCGACCACTCCCTCGCTCCCAGCTTCGACTTCACCATCCACCAGCTAAAACCCAGGTGCTCAGCTGACGCCGCCGGTGCCTGCGGTGGTGCTGCTGGGTTCTGCAAGCAGCTTTTTGGGCGACGTTCCCCCTCCCTTCCCCGTTACACGTAGGCCGACTATGCACACGTAGAGAAAAGGTTCAGCCAAGTTTATCTTGCCCATTCAACTGTTCTAGTAAGGAGGATACAGATTACCTGATTTTCTTGCTGAGTGCATTGTCTGCGCAAGCAGATGTACAGAGTAATAACCCTCCTATTACAAAAAAGCACCTGATCTGGCCATATTAGTGCTTCAGTAATGCAGTAATTCAAGCAGATGACAAACTCGTCTCTAAAAGGTTTGATTAATTGGAGCCCTGCTATTTTGTGCAAGTCCATGAATTGTGGGTATGATTACCTATTCGTATAACTATGTAGTTAACTATCCCAAAGCATTCAATGCAGAAGCTTGCTTTTCATCTGGAAAAGGCTATTGCGGTCTTTATTTCGTTGAACAAGGATCATGAAGACACAATAGCTTGTTAGATTGGTCTGTGGAGACAAGGCACGCAGGTCAGTTTGATACCAGGCCCTGTGACAAGCTGTGGCTACAGCTAATAAAGTAGTCTTGGCTCTCCACTCTGCTGTAAATTGTGTGCACAAATCTTTAGCCCACAAAAATACTATTACACAAATGTGGGTTGGCTGAATAGCCAGGCAGTCTTATGAAAATACATAAAGCAAATCATCTTAAAATCATAGAATCATGTGGGGTTGGAAGGGACCTCTGGAGATCATCTAGTCCAACCCCTCCGCTGGAGCGGGTCCACCTAAAGCAGGTTGCACAGGAACTTGTCCAGGTGGGTTTTGAATGTTTCCAGAGAAGGAGACTCCACCACAGAATCACAGAATCACCTAGGTTGGAAGGGACCTTTTAAGATCATCTAGTCCAACCAATGAAAAAAAACCAAACC